>CM071594.1:199586215-200786215 GCA_036435485.1 Saposhnikovia divaricata
ATCCTTGATTCATAGTGGGTATTTTTCTTCTCTAATTTTATTTTTCCTATGAATTTGTGTTCTTGTGAATTGGGGGTTTTTTATTAGTCTTGTTATTTTGGTGTTTTTGGTGTGATTTTTGCTTGGTGGTTGTTGGTGGAATTATTGTTGAGTGGGATTTTGATTATTATGGCTCCTAAACGAATGAGGGGTAGTTCTAGTAGGGTGGAGAGATTTTCTTCTTCGGAGGCGGAGGTAGAGTATAATCGTTTATTGTCAAAGTCGGTGGCGAAGGAAAGGGGGTTTTTGCCATCTCGTCATTATGGGTTGGTTGAGGTGATTAGTGAGTTACGTTGGGGAGAGATTTGTAAGGCACCTACTCCGGTTCCGGTGAATTTGGTTAGGGAATTTTATGCGAATGCTAAAGATGAGCAGAATGGTGTGTGTATGGTTCGTGGTAAACGGGTGGATTACAGATCAGATGCTATTCGTCCAATTTTGGGACAACCACCTAAGCTTGTGGGAGATGAAAATTGGGCACTGAAGTCTAGTGATGATGTGGATATGGAGGCGATTGTTCGTGAACTTTGTGTTCCCGGTACAAGTTGGAAGTACAAATTGGGAACTAATGAGCCTCTTTCTTTTCTGTCTTCTGCTATGAATAAGTTTGCACGGGCATGGTATCTATTTCTTTGTGCCAATATTATGCCTACTTCTCATACGGGTGAGGTCACAGCTGATAGAGCGATTATTCTTTGGGGCATTCTAAAGGGAAAATATATTGATGTCGCCCATATTGTTCAGCAGAATATTCGCAAGTGTTTAAGGTCTAGTGCACTGTCATCGATGCCCCATGCTTCTATCATAGTTGGGTTGTGTCTGGTTAGTGGTGTTACCTGGGGTGCGGATGAGGAGTTGCAGTCACCTTTGCCGTCCATTGTTGACGTGTCTATTGATCGGATGCCGGAATGGCAAGGCAGAATCCCACATCCTAGGGGGCTTGGGTATGATGTTCGTGATGCTGGTACTAGTGGTCAGGGAGCGGGCGCTCAGCCACGTGCTAGGAGAGTTCCAAGAGTTTTAGATGCCCACTTTAGGCGGTTGTATAGGCGTATGGATGCTATACATGCTAGTAACCGGGAGTATGCTGAGGATATGGCTACAGCTTTGAGAGATGCGGGTATTCAGGCAAGGTGGCCAGTTTATGGAGCTCGTACACAGTATCCACCACCAGATTCTGATTCATCCGAGAGTGAGGACGAGTAGGTATGTTTCTGTTGTCCCTCGTATTTACTTTCATTCAATGAGGGCATTGAATATTTTAAGTTTGGGGGTGGTTTGAGGGATTAGTAGTTGTTGTTGTATTATTTGTTCATGTAGGATTTCATGTTTTGCATAGTAGTAGTAGTAATTCATGCATATATGTTCGTGTTATCTACGTTTGTTTCATATAGGACATTCTATTTTTTGTTTCGTATACCATGTGAGTTCATTCTAGTTGCATTTTCATGGCATGCATATTTCATGATCCCTTAGGACGAGCTGATTCTGATTGATAGGTAGATGTTTAATTGAGTGTGGTGATGATGAGTAGAGGGCTGATTTATAGTTTCTAGGAAATTGACTTGAATGTTACGGGAACAAAATTTTTACACAAACTTATTGGGTGCTTTTGGGCTAGGTTAAGGTCATGCTTGTTTGGATGTTTTGAGATTTAATCACCTGATTATATTTAGAATTTTCGTTATTCCCTTGATGGCGTAGGAGCATTAAAGTCCTGATTTATAGTTTCTAGGAAATTGACTTGCATGTTACGGGAACAAAATTTTTACACAAACTTATTGGGTGCTTTTGGGCTAGGTTAAGGTCATGCTTGTTTGGATGTTTTGAGATTTAATCACCTGATTATATTTAGAATTTTTGTTATTCCCTTGATGGCGTAGGAGCATTAAAGTCTAAGTTTGGGGGAAACCAGGGATTTCATGCTAGTTGTATTAATTGTTAAATAATGGCTAGGTGTCAAATGGCTAGTAGCCGGCTCATATTTATATGAGTAGTCTAGGGTTGGAAATGAGAAAGGCTCATTCCAGATCGCAGAAAAAAGAAAAAAAAAAGAAAAAAAAAGAGTCAATAAATTGTTTTTATGCAAAATTAACCAGAGTGAGCTCTTTAATACTCGAGTAATTAAGTCTGAGGGGACTTAGTCCTAGTGACCTAAGGCTTTTATAGTCTGGGATCCACTGACCTAACGCTCGCTACATGGGTATTACTGTATAAGCCTTTTGGGGTCTCATTCATTGCACGGTTAAATAAGCATGCGTATTATATATAGTGTCGTAGTAATAAAGCATGAATACCTGGCTAACTTGAATGAGGATGGAGGTGTTCCGAGGTTATGAACTGTCTACAGTCTATTCTATTTATAAACCTGTGATTGTCTTGGCGAAGGATATGTATGATTTTTGACCTAGTTTTGGGAGTATTTCTGATGAGCATTGCACACACGCACGTTTCTGTTCATGTAATGTTAGTATACGGGAACTTGGTCGAGCTCTATTTGGATTTAGTTGCATTCTTTGAGATATTTGCTTGTTAGTTGGTTTTGGTTAGTTTGAAGGGGATCGTTGCATTGTTCATACTAGTTGCATTCATGCATTGCATTGCATTGGATTTTGTGGGTACATTCGCTATAGGCCCTCACGAGACCTTACTCGTCCACTAGGGCTGCCTAGGGGTTTAAAGGGCTTGTTGCATATGCCAAATGCAACCGTGATCACCTACGGAAGTGGTACTAGTTAGTTAGTTGTAATTGTTTATGCTTGAGGACAAGCATCAGTTTAAGTTTGGGGGTTTGATAAGTGGATTTTATATCCACTTGGAATGCCTCAGTTCGGCTTAAATTGATTGTTTTGGACTCAAGATGTTGTAGTTTTGATGTGTTTTGCTTAGTTATGCAGATTTACGAGAATGTTGATTAAAGTTGATACTTCTATTGTTTTTGGAGATTTATTTGATTAAAATTCAGATTTTCCGGGAAGGCTGCGCAGCTTATACTGTTTTGGCCATATCTGGAGTTCTAGAAGTCCGTTTTCAGCGATCTTACTGCCCACGCGAAGCATGAGAGATTTTCTACAACCTGGGATAGAAATCACGTGCAAGGAATGTGATGATTAAAGTCGCGCAAGTTTTCTTATAAAAGAAGGCCATGAATTTACTGTTTTGCCCTTTTTCTAATTCTAATTGTATTCTGGGCAGTTTTGGTCCCTTCTTGCTTTGCTGATCTGTTATTGAGGGCTTAACACAATTAGGGGAGTCATGAACCTTTGACTGGATTTTAGGGATTGTAATAACTTGGAAGAGGAGTTGCAATTTTAGTACAGGATTTAACAGACATAACTCGAATATTTGATTGGAAGATTAATAGGAGAGTTGTGAAACTTATAATTCTTGGTGCGTAATAGTTTATGATTGTACTTTGATTGTATCACGGAAGTGACAATAAAGGTGTAGTTGTAGACACTATATTGTATCTTGTAAGAGAACATTATAACCTTAGAAGAATTGTTTTCAGCAGAGTAAGAACGTAGATGTCACATAGATATTGAATGTGCATTGAAACCAAGTGAAGAACCCCAGTTCTTGGATTATTTTCCTCATATATTTTATTCTCGATTGATAATTAGTCTAATTTAGTTTATAAACAAACCAAACATTCTTCTACACTTCTAAATTATGAGAGATAGGATACTTGAACTTGATATTACATTCAGTCCTTCCCTGCGAACGAACAACAAAAAATACTATTAACAACGTTGCAAAAATCACTCTAACCAATTGAACGTTAGAATTGGATTCTAGACGTTTGAAATTGATTGATTGATTTTCGAACATTGGTTGTGAAGCTTTATAAGGTTGCTCTTATGTTCAATTCATTTTTATCAATCAGAGAAGCATACAAAAAATACACAATTAGTTTTTCATTGCTATATCTTTTCGATTCTCTCGAGCTCTTAATATATTACATACGTTCTATATCTTAAAGAGTTCATAGGTTGAGTTGTATTCATCTATTTATTTGTATTGTTCGATTTGTAAGTTTTAGTTGTTGGACATATTGGCTAGGGAACTAGGGTTTGGTAAACGTTGCTAGAGTAGTATACTTGGGAAGTATAGCTTAGAGAGCAAGTTCAGAAACAGGTGTTCATCAAGCCATTGCTCAGCAGCTGGGTATTGAGGGAGATATATTGTTGTATCATGTAATCCTTTTATTTTGATCAATAACATATTCTTTTACCAGGTTGGTAAGGGACCAGAACGTAGACCATAGGGTATTAGGGTCGAACCTGGCTAAAAGATCTGTGTTCTTTATCTTTCTGCACTTTACTTACTGCTTGTGCATTCAGCTTATCATTTACATTCAGCGTACCATTTGCATCTGCTTAAATTAAAATCAATAAGTTATTTCTAGTAAATATTAAAATTGGACATAGCTGAATATAGTTATCCATTTACACCTATTCACCCCCCCCTCTAGGTGTGCATTTTCATTTGGTATCAGAGCTTGGTATACTAATATTTCTGTAACAGGATGGTACAGATTCTATGGCACCCGCTTATGCAGAAGGAGTATCATTAGATATGCCACCACTTCTCAATTATATTGAAAATTATGATACTTAGAAACGGAGAATGAAGGTGCTTCTCTATAGAGATGATGCAATTGAATGGAGAATCGTTAAAAAGGGTTAGTTCACCTTTCCGGACAAAGAGGGCAAGCCAAAAGATGTTGACGATCTCTCAAAGTCTGAATTGATAAAAGCAAGCTATAATGCAAGAGCAAAGTACACACTAAAATGTGGTCTTTCAGAGTCATATTATGACATGGTCTCTTCATGTAGCACAGCAAAGGACAAATGGGATACCTTAAAGATGCATTATAAAGCTACAACAACAAAACAACTTGCTGACCTGAAGATAAAAGGAAGTCAAAGGCTCAATTGACTTGGAGTGATGAAAAATTTATTTCTAATTAAGTCCCAGGTGAAGAGATGACAAACTCTGCATTTGTTGGGATTGATGATAAATCTGTCCAAGAAAATTATGAGAAAATCAATTCTGAAACTGATTCTGAAGATGACCAGAGTGAGGTAAATTCTTTTAATGATTATGTATCCTCAGATGATACTTTGTTAGATTCACTAACAATGTAGGGACCAAAAAGTGTAACTATTGAAGAACATATGGCACTAAAGGCTGAAATTAACAAGCTGTCTGAAAAGAATGCATTTATGTTTAAAATGATTGAAGAATTGATGCCAAAAATGAAGGAATGGGATTCAACTTCAATAGACAAAGCTGTAGAAATCAAGGACTCTATTGTAAGAAAGCAAGCTGCCTAGAAGCTTTTGGGCAGAAGCAGTGAATATAGCATGCTATGTGTAGAACAGAGTCATAATTAGGCCTATTTTTAACAAAACCCCTTTATGAATTGTTGAGGAAAAAGAAGCCAAACATTAGTTACTTCAAAATCTTTGGCTCAAAATGTTTTGTGCTCAATAGAATTTGTAATGCTGGTAAATTCGATGCTAAATCTTATGAAGCTATTTTTCTTGGCTATTCTTCAACTAGTTGAACATATATAGTTTATAACTTAGATAAACGTATAGTTGAGGAATCTATTGATGTTACTTTTCAAGAACCTAACAATGATTTGCCAAGAGATGGGGAAGCTGATAACATACAACCTCAAGTTACTGGATCAAATCAGCAAGCCAACAATACTGTTGAAACTGGAAGCAAGCAAGCCAACAACACTACAGAGACTGAAAGTCAGCAAGATGGAACTGCAAGTCAGCAAGCTGAAGTGGTAAATCCAGTAGATGATACAGTAAACAAGATGACTAGAATGACTTTAGAAGGTCCTAGAGGTTCTAGATCAACTCAGAAGTAGTCTCTCTATGATGGAGAAGATTGTGCAGCACCGTCAAAAATGAGGAAAACTTCACATGAAGAAATTGCTTAACATTCTCTACCAAAGGCTACAAGGATAGTAAAGAACCATCCACCAGAACTTGTTATTGGTAATATCTCAGATGGAATCACAACCAGGAGAGGAAAGGCAAACTTTTGTGCTGATGATGATTTTCTAGCTCAAGAAGAACCCAAGAATGTCAAGGAATCATTAGAAGATGAAAATTGGATCATGGCCATGCAAGAAGAACTCAACCAATTCGAGAGGTGTGATGTTTGGGAACTTGTAAACCAATCCTATGGTTTTGATGATCACATTCAGCAAGCAGATTGCTTGTAGTTTGATATAAAACATTATGTTATTTCTATATTATGCAAACTTGGTTTTGCAGGGAAAATCAGCATACTGATTGTTTAATCATAATATACACACAGCAAGCCAATTGGTGCAACACCGAGATAGTTTGGCAAGCCAGTTGCACACAGTCAGTTCGTAAACAGCAAGCAAATTTTAACTGTCCAGAATGCCAGAAGATAAAGATCAGTTTGATATGCATGGATTTATTTCAAGAAATATATTGTGGGGGCTTTTTATGATATAATACGTACATAATATATTTATAGCTCAAATCTTTTATCAAAACAGATTTTATATCATTTTCCTAAATTATAGGAGTTTGTCATTTTTAAAAGATTTCTATCTTCAAAACCTCCTATACACATTTTTGTACATACAAACAGAAGGGATATGTTTTTCTTCGATCTTTCTCTTCCAAACCCTTTGTCAAACGGTCACAAGAGCGTTGCAAAAATCATTCTAACCAATTGAACGTTAGAATTGGATTCTAGACGTTTGAAATTGATTGATTGATTTTCGAAAGTTGGTTGTGAAGCTTTATAAGGTTGCTCTTGTGTTCAATTCGTTTTTATCAATCAGAGAAGCACACAAAGAATACACAATTTAGTTTTTCATTGCTATATCTTTTCGATTCTCTCAAGCTCTTACTATGTTACATACATGCTATATCTTAGAGAGTTAATAGGATGAGTTGCATTCATCTATTGATTTATATTGTTCGATTTGTAAGTTTTAGTTGCTAGACATATTGGCTAGGGAACTAGGGTTTGGTGAACATTGCTAGAGAAGTATACTTGGGAAGTATAACTTAGAGGGCAAGTTCAGAAATAGGTGTTCAGCAAGCCATTTATCAGCAGCTAGGTATTGAGGGAGATATATTTTTGTATCTTTTAATCATTTTATTTTGATCAATAATATATTCTCTTACCAGGTTGGTAAGGGATCAGAACGTTGACCATAGGGGATTAGGGGTCGAACCTGGCTAAAAGATTTGTGTGTTCTTTATCTTTCTGCACTTTACTTACTGATTGTGCATTCATCTTACCATTTACATTCAACGTATCATTTGCATCTGCTTAAATTAAAATCAATAAGCTATTTCTGGTAAATATTAAAATTGGACATAGTTGAATATAGTTAGCCATTTACACCTATCCACCACCCCTCTAGGTGTGCATTTTCATTATATTAAAGACCTCATTAGACGAGGGTACCTTATCGAATTTATGGCAAAGGAGACCAAGGGATACAAGGAGGAAAGGATGAGTACCTCACCAAAGTTAATGGAGTTAGATCAGCATGCCCGAGAAGGGCTGGGAGTATTCGTGCCATTATTGGGGGTCCCTGTATTGAGGGTTCTAGCACGAACCCAGGAAAATCATGTGCACGGGAAGCTATGGATACTACCTTTACTAAAGATGATACGACACAGGTTCACAATCCTCATGATGATGCTTTAATGGTTACAGTGGTAATTAGGAATATAATTGTAAATAAAGTCTTAGTAGACAATGGAAGCTCTATCAATATTTTGGCATATAACTGAAAGGCATATAACTCAGCCTATTTGTAGTTCGAGGATACAACTCAACTTAAATTAGTTTGTAATAAGTAAATAATATCAACTGTCACAGGAATTTTAGAAGATGCTATCTGTCAGAAGAAAAATCGACAAGTCAATCTATAGTTTTGATGTTTTACACAGGAAGAAGTTCAGTCTACTGATCAAGCCTCAGTGCAGCATTCAAAATGATGGGTTTAATTTTAGAGGACAGAGATTTCCACAAGTGACAAGAAACAGTATCAGTACAGATGTATTTGAGGAAAGTTGAGAGAAGAAATAGACCACAGCTTAGAGTCAAAATGAAGAACATAAATTGAAGTTAGTCGTTCATGAACCAGGCAGTACATTGAGCGTCAAAAAATATTCAGTGGAAGTTCTTCGTTAGTTTTCAGTGGTACACAGCAAAGATTTGACTGGTGAAGGATTTATAATAACTCTTTTTTTAATTAATTGAAATGAAGTAATTATTTTAATTAATAAGTCAATTCTATTAGAATTAATTTATTTGTTAAAATAATTATTACTTTAATTAAATCAGAATTATTATAAAAGATATTCAAAATTAAATACTAAATCTAAAATTTGTTCTATTATGACTATCGGATAGTCATACCGATAGTTATAATAGAACAAAGGATAATCATAATCAGTTGTGATGGAGAGAGTCATAATGAGTTCTATTGGATAGTTATAATCAGTTATGCAGTAGAGTTATACCGATTGTCATAATCAAGGGGCATTCATACCGATTGTCATAATCAAGAGACAGTCATACCGATTGTTATAATGGATCAATTGACAGTCATATCAACTCATTGGATAGTCATACCGATTGTCATAATGGCTGTGATGAGAGTTATGTTTAACAGCATTATGACTATCGACTACAAAGGCTATAAAACAAGCAGAAGGCAGCAGACTTGAAAGACAAACACGAACATTACATATTAAACACAGCAGCCTCTTCATTCTCTCTCATTTCAAGAACACCCACAGCTCAAATTAATTCCCAGAAAATTAAGTTCATTATCTTTGTAATATTTGTTCCACTGGAAGTTAATTATTTGTGATTCTTGTACTACTAGCGAATTAAGTTTCCTAGTACTTATCTTGATTTTTATTAACTAAATTAGAAAAGTTCATGTCGAATTTTCTAATTAGTTATTAATTACTTGATAATCATCTGGACTGATTTTGTAACACCCATCAAGTTAATATATTGTTATATTCAACTTGAAATCTGTTAAATTTATTCCGCACAAATTTGTTTAAAATAAATTTTATTTAAAGAACAAATTTTGAGAAAATGATATAGATTGTATTCAACCCCCCTTCTACAATATTATTGGACCTAACAATTGGTATCAGAGCCTATTGATTGATACACAAATCAAGATCCTATTTTTATTCAATCAAAAATTTATCTTGAATTTTTAACTAACTTAAAAATTCATCATGTCTTCAAAAGCCATTGTTAAGATTCCTATCTTTAATAAAGATAATTATGATATGTGGAAAAACAAAATGGAGTTATTTCTTGATGTTACAAATCAAAAATATTTGGAAGTTTTGAGAACTGGACCTAAAACTCCTATGGCTCATGAAGATAAAGTTATTGCAAATGGAGTTGTTGTAACACCTGCTAGATCTTATCCAAAGGATCCTGCATCTTATTCTACTGATGATAAGGAGATTGCTGGATTGGATAAAAATTTAAGACTTATTCTAATAGATTCCTTGGATGCTGTGATGTACAACCATGTGATGAATTGTAAAACGGCTAAGCATTGGGAAACTATTGAGACGATCAATGAAGGAACTGATGAAGTCAAGGAAAACAGACTTCAAATTTTAACCTCTGAATATGAACACTTTATAGCTGGCCCTAACGAAGGCATTCAGGAAGTGTTTGAAAGGTATAACAACATAATCAACAACTTGCAAGTTCATGGCAAGTAGTATACACAAAAGGAGATTAATATGAAGTTTCTAATGACTATGCCTAATCATCTAGAACACAGGATAACTGCCATCAGAGAATCTAGAGATTTGAATAAGGTTACTCTTGAAAGACTGTTTGGTGTTCTGAAGACTTATGAGTTGGAACAAATACAGCAGAAGGAGGTCTCTGGTAAAGGCAGGGTGGCAAGTTCTTCTACAGCCCTGGTAGTTGAGGTTCCTAAGGAAGTGGAATCTAAGGTTGTTCTACCTTACTGCTCAGACAAGGAATAGACTGAAGTGGAACATGGTCAGACACCAGCTACGCAGGATGGTGGAGAATTTTATTCACTAGAAGAGCTAAATCAGTTGGAAGATGAATCTATGGCAATGATGGTCATGCAATTCAGTAACTTCGGATTCAGAAGGAATCCCAAGTTCAGGTTAAAGTCTAATAACAGATTCCGGAGAGGAGGTTCGTCATCCTCTAGTAACAGGGGAGGATACAAAACTGGAACTGTTGACAGAAGCAAGATTCGTTGCTTTAACTGTAATGAACTTGGACACTTTGCCACTGAGTGTCAGAAACCCAAACAAGCACAGAAAAAAGATTATGCTTCTGAAAAGAAGAAGACTGGAAGAGCTTATGTAGCTGCTGGTAAGAGTTGGGATGACACAGACAGCGAAGATGAAGAATATGGAAATTTTGCGCTGGTGGCAAATGCTGAAACATCCGATTACTATAAAACTCCGATAATACTTACAGATGTTGAGATTATTCGTAGTTTACGTGATTCCTTGACTTGTGTGTAAAATGAAAATGCTAGAATAAATCCTTTAAATGCTAATCTTAAAGATGAAGTGTTAGAACTAAAAAAGGTGCACATTAATCAAGATGAGCAAAGAGAAGAAATAGCTACACTAAATAGAAGAGAGAAATCTATTCTAGAAGTTGTGGGTAAACAAATTGCTAGGATTACGGAACTTGAAACATAGGTTAGAGCTTGTTATAATTCTGTTAAAGTGTCTAAAGAGTTTTTCAACAAACAAGCTGTAGATCAAACTGTAGGAATAAGGTTTGGCTACAACGAAGCTGTTGGATCTTTGGGCATAAATTCTGCTAATCCTGTTAGTGCTAAAGAAAGAGGTATACCACACGTTCTCAAGAATGTTTAAGAACCTCTATTTAAAAAATCTGTTTCTGAACCACCAAATATGCTTTCTGTTATGATTCAGGAAGAAATGAAAAATGAGGACAGTGTTAATGGTAAAGTTCTTGATAATGTCAAATCTGCTAAGAACCCAGTTAAGGTTGTTGAGTTAACTAGTTCATCAAAAAGTGGGTTAAGTGACAATAAGTTGAAAAAGAACAATAACATGTCTGACATGCATACCATGCCTGTTATTGATGTTTCTCATAAAGCATGCGGTGTTGTCAATTGTATGTCTTGTGCTTTTAATGTTATGTCTGTTTACTTTAATGGTAATCATGCATGTACTGCTAAGACTGCTCCTCGACAACATATAAACAGAAACAAAAATGTTAGATTAAAGACTACTAGTACTTCTCATGTTAGAAGAGAGACATTTGTACCTAAGCCTAAACAAAGTGTTACCAAGGTTGTTTACAAGGTCAAATGTCCAGTCAATGAAACAAGTGTTATTGGTGCTAAAGAAACTTGGATACCCAGAATAAAACAAAAGATTGTCAAATCTGTTTACAGGGTAAAATGTTTGTTGACTAATGATAAAATTGGTGTTAAGGTTAAAAATGTTGTTTTGCCTGATAAAGGCCAATTCTTTAAGTATTCTGGACCCAATCAAATTTGGGTTCCGAAGAAGGTTTAATCCGTTTAACATTGCAGGGTGTTAAACCGGCTGAACGAGTAGCCTGGATCTTGGACAGTGGATGTTCAAGGCATATGACTGGAGACAGAACCCTGTTGACAAATGTGGTGGAGAAGGCCGACCCAGTGGTTACCTTTGGAGATAACAGCAAAGGTAGAACTGATGGATATGGCAGACTTGAATCTGGAAATGTTATCATCGAGGAAGTGTCCTTTGTAAAAGGACTTGAGCATAATTTGCTCAGTGTCAGTCAATTCTTTGATAAGGGATTTGAAGTCTACTTTAACAAGAAGAATTGTCTGATATCACACAAGAGATATGAAAAACCATCTCTTACAGGAGTCAGAAAAGGAAACTTGTACGTGGCCAATATGAACACTGGAAGCACTGAAGAAATCAACTACATCTATTCTAAAGCATCTACAGATGAAAGTTGGTTATGGCACAAGAAACTTTCTCACCTAAATTTCAAAACAATGAATTCTCTGGTTAGAAGAGAAATGGTGAGAGGTTTACCTTCTATGGAGTTCACACAGGAAGGACTATGTGATGCATGTCAAAAAGGAAAGTTAAAAAGGGCATCTCACAGGAGCACTGACATATCTTCAATAACTAAACCTTTACAACTACTTCATATGGATTTGTTTGGTCCAGTTAATGTGATGTCAATGTCAAAGAAAAGATATGCTCTTGTGATTGTTGATGACTTTTCAAAGTTCACATGGGTCCTGTTTCTAAATTCCAATGATGAGACTCCACAGCTAGTGATTGATCAAATCAAGTTGATTGAACTGGATTCCAAGCATCCAGTCAGAGCTATACGGTCAGACAATGGAACTGAATTCAAGAATGCAGTTTTGAATGATTTCTATACCGAGAAGGGAATAACTAGACAGTACTCAGCTCCAAGAACTCCTCAGCAAAATGGGGTAGTGGAAAGGAAGAATAGAACCTTGATTGAAGCTGCACGTACAATGTTAAGTGAATCAAGGCTTCCACTGCACTTTTGGGCTGAAGCTGTTAACACTACTTGTTATACCCAGAATCGAACTCTAATCAACAAAGATCTAATGAAGACGCCCTATGAAGCTATGACTGAAAAGAAACCAACACTCAAATACTTTCATGTATTTGGAGCA
Source organism: Saposhnikovia divaricata (assembly GCA_036435485.1). Taxonomy (NCBI): domain Eukaryota; kingdom Viridiplantae; phylum Streptophyta; class Magnoliopsida; order Apiales; family Apiaceae; genus Saposhnikovia; species Saposhnikovia divaricata. The sequence continues at coordinate 199,599,012 of CM071594.1, forward strand.
AAATGTTTTGTGCTTAAAGAAGGTGATGATCAAGCTGGAAAATTCGAGGCCAAAGCACATGAAGCAATTTTTATTGGTTATACAAGAAGAGCTTACAAGGTGTATGTGATTGATGAGCAGAAAATGCTCGAAAGTGTCAATGTAACATTTGATGACACTAAACTCCCTAGTATCCAAACTGAGGATCCATCTGAAAAGTTATCTTTCGATGACATGATCGATCCAGATTCAGATGGTGATAATCCACCTGATGTTTTTGCTGATGCTAATGACAATGATGATGATCAGGATAATAATAATGAAGATACACCTGACACTCCTGAACCTTCATCTAGTCAACCTGGCAACAACTCAGGGGGAGTTAATGAAGGATCAACTAGTCACAATCAACATCACAATGAAGAACAAGGCAAGTAATCAAGATCTAATCTTCCCAGATAGACTGTTTGGAATAGTGCTCATCCTTTTGAGCTAATCATTGGTGATCCAGATGTTGGTGTGAAAACTAGAAGAGCTTTTCAGAATCAATGTAGTTACTCAGGGTTCCTGTCTGAAATGGAACCAAAGAAAATTGAAGAAGCTCTATCTGATCCTGATTGGGTGATTGCTATGCAAGATGAACTCAATCAATTTAAACAACAAGAAGTATGGAAGCTGGTACCCAGACCTATAGAAAGAACAGTAGTTGGCACTAGGTGGGTATTCGGAAATAAACTTGATGAAGATGGCACAGTGACGAGAAATAAAGCAAGACTGGTAGCAAAGGGTTATTCACAATCTGAAGGCATTGACTATGATGAGACCTATGCTCCAGTGGCTAGACTTGAGGCCATTAGGATATTCTTGGCATTCGCAGCATTTTCTAAATTTAATGTTTATCAAATGGATGTCAAGAGTGCCTTCTTAAATGGTAAGTTGGATGAAGAGGTTTATGTAGAACAGCCCCTGGCTTTGAAGATCCAGATTTAATGGATTATGTCTACTTTCTCTTCAAGGCTATTTAAGGTCTTAAGCAAGCCCCAAGGAAATGGTATGACACTCTCTCTGAATTTTTACTTGAAAATGGTTTTGTTAGAGGTGTCATAGACAAAACTCTCTTCACAAAGAAACATAAGAATGATACAATATTAGTCCAAATCTATATGGATGATATAATATTCGGATCTACTAATGATCTTCTTTGCAAGAAATTTTCTAAGTTAATGCAGGGTAAGTTTGAAATGATCATGATGGGTGAGCTGAAGTTCTTTCTTGGATTGCAAGTAAGTCAAAGGACAGATGGAATATTTATCTATCAATCCAAGTATGTCAAAGAGCTTCTCAAGAAATATCAAATGGAGGACTCATCTTCAGCAAGAACACCATCATCTATAGCTGTCAAATTTGGAGCATGTGAAAATTCTGCCAAGGTAGATAGCACAAGCTACAGAGGTATGATAGGCTCATTACTTTACCTTACTGCAAGTAGACCTGATATTATGCATGCTACATGTTTGTGTGCAAGGTTCCAAGCGGATCCTACAGATGTCCATCTCATTGCTGTAAAACGAATCTTAAGATATCTTAAAGGTACACCTAATTTAGGTATCTGGTTTTAATCTTGTTGGATATACAGATTCAGATTATGCAGGAAGTGTTGTAGATAGAAAAAGCACCTTTAGGAGTTGTCAATTCCTAGGTGGCAGGTTGGTTTCCTGGTACAGCAAGAAACAGCAAACAGTTTCCAGCTCTATAGCTGAAGCTGAATACATAGCTGCTGGAAGCTGTTGCGCTAACTACGGGATTATGGTTTTGTACTTGATAGGATTCCTATTCAGTGTGACAATACAAGTGCCATAGCAATCTCCAACAATCCTGTGCAGCATACGAGAACCAAGCACATCGACATCAGGTATCATTTTATTCGAGAGCATGTCATGAATGGTACCGTGGAGTTACTTTTTTTTCCCACGGAAGAACAAAGAGCAGATATTTTTACTAAGTCTCTTGACGAATCCACATTCACCAGAATTGTTGGTGAATTGGGTATGTTAAATAGTCCTAGTAATTAAACTAGTTAATATCTGAGGTTTGCTCTTTAATAATTTATAATTGATTATTTTGTTGATGATTATTGGTTGAATCACTTGTATAATTATTTTATCAACTTACCTCCTTGCTTGTTAATTCTTAAATCATTGTGGTTATCATCTTAATATGTTTCTACTTACTTCTATTAATCTTATAATAATTGATTTTCATTATTTAATAATAAAATATATATATATATATATATATATATATATATATATATATATATATATTTGTAGTGTTTGTCCTTTAAATGTTAATGTTTTGTTTCGTTTAAAGGATTACTTATGGTTGTATTAGAATTTGTATATTAATTATTTAATTGTTCGATTTGTTTAAATCTGTAGTCTGGGAGTATGTATGTAAATAAGTTTCTGTGAATAGTTAATTAGTTAACTCATTATGACAATGAATTTCTCTATTATATCTATCGGTATGACAATCCAAAAATGACTGTCATATTGAACCTGTTGTCATAATAGAATCTTGGTTGTCATAATAGAATGTTAGTTATTTTGTTAATACTAGTATTTATTTTTAATTTATTTTATTAAATTCCGTAGTAATATTAGTTAGTTATATTGTAAATTATACCTAATATAACTATCAATATGACAATCCACAGTATTCGATAGTCATATTAGTAAGTAATATTACTAGTTATAACTATTATAACTATCAGGTTGTTTTAGTCATATTGTAATCTCTTCGTATTATATCTATCGGTATGACAATCCACAGGTTGTCATATTGAGTAATACTAGTTCCTATTTTCTATTTTTACTTTTATTATTTAATTCAGTAGTAATAATATGTGTTATGTTAGTTATAATATGTGGTTAATACTAGTTATAACTATCGGTATAACTATCCATCGATAGTCATATTGAAGTTATAGAGTATATAAGCAGATAGTCATAATGTGTAGTCATAATCAGTTTTTCTCTCCATTCGCGTGTTAAGTCACCGAATACGTTCACTGTGATACATACATATACACACATATACACGAGTCTTTGAGTCGAATTGCTGTCCGATTCTCATCAAGAACTTACTAATCTGAGAATGCCAATCAATTCCTTGCCTTAATATCTGTATTTCATGGTTTAATCTCACGATTTGGTTGAGTTTTAAGATTTTTGGTTTTCAAAACTCGAATTTTCGATCTGAAAATCAGAGAATTTGAGATTGATTCTGCGAAAACTAAAAATAACTGTGTGTTTGTGTGTGTATCAAGATCATATCTTGAAATTTTCAGAATTTTTCAAGAACTTTTGAATTTTTCGAATTTTCAATTGATTAATAATTCGAATTAATTTGGAATAATTGCTTATAATTGTTAAAATCTGAAATTTCAAGGGGTTTAAAATCAAGTTAAAAATGGCTAATATTTATAATAATTTCGAGCTTGTTAATCATAATTTTCTTGGTTATTTTAATCCCGACGATTGTTCCGTTGATCGATTTAAGCCTTAGATAAGATTTTTGAACGAACATAATATTTGTAGCACTACTATAACTGCTAATGTTTCGATGAAATTTGGTCCTCTTAAGTTGATTTGCACTACTGCTGTTGTGGCTAAGGATGAGAAATCTTTCTCTTTCAAGCTTAATGATGAAACCTACACAGTCGCTGAATCAGTCTTCAATGCTGCCTTAAATCTTCCAAATGAGCAATTTGATAATCCAGTCACAAATGAAGAATTGATGCAGTTCTTCAGTGGTATAAATTATCAAGGACAGGTTGATCTTACTAAGATAAACAAGAAGAACATGGTTCAAGAGTGGAATATTTTCTTCGAGATTATTGCTAAAGTATTTGCCAATTCTACCAAGAGCAACAATACCATTATAACAACTGTGTTGCAGAAGATTGGTTTCTCAGTGGTAAACAATAAAAGACTCAATGTTGCTAACTTGATTTGGAGTACTCTTATATCTCGATTGAAAAAGGCCAAAAAGAATTTTGTCAAAGGAAAGAAGGTATCTTGTTATTTTCCACGATTTTTGACATTAATTTTTAATCATGTGATTCCCTCTGGTCAACCTGCTCCATTTCCTAATGATCGAATTCAACTGTCTGGTAAACCAAACAAGAAGTTCTATACCAGGCTAGACACTTCTAGAGATCTGACATACATCCCAGTGGTAATAACAGCTTACATGGCTCAGTACATAGATTTGCCAAATGTTTTACCAGTAATTGTTCCTGTACAATCTGAGCCACTTGCTCCTGAACCACAAGAACCTGTCATTGAACAACAAGTTCATGAGCCACTTGAATCTGTACCTGAACAAGAAGCACCTGCTCTTGAGCAAGCTGTCCCTGAACAAGTAGTTCAATCTCAAGAAGATCAACTCAATGCAGCTGGAGCTACTGCAACATCTGCTGACCAGGTATTAAATTCTGATCCATTATTTACTTCTATTCTGCAATCTACTTCTGAAACCCAAGTGGTTGATAGGACTGACCAAGGGATTGTAGCACCACAATCTCTAACCCAGGTCATAGAGCCAAACAGAGATACAAAAACAGGCAAATTCTATCAAACCAAAAAGAAGAAGTTACAACTTAAAAGGTCAGAAAGAAGTAGTGATGAAGTGAGTGAACCCACAGCTCTGCCTCTACTAATGAAGAGTAGAAATGAACCTGAGGCAACTGTAAGCCCATCCATTTCCTCCCAAAAGGATTTGGACATTGAAATGGCCGATAAACAGTTACTAGTTTCATCCTCTCAACAGGATGAAACTATTGAAATTCGCCATAGGGCCATGGCATCCTATAATATGTCAAGCACAATCCCACTGTTATTACTAACAATGGGAGAACATGTAGATATGGATGAATATAGGGACGCCATGAGAGAAGAGCACATAGGAAGTGATACAGTGCCTACCTTATTCACGGTAGAGGAGCCTTCACAGGCTTACGAGGGAAATCCTGATTCTGAGCCATTTATAATAGAATCATCATCTCTCCTCCCAGGTGGAACATACCTAGATCCCTCAAGGGAGTTTCCACTCGCAGTTTCAATTGGAGAAAGTGGAAGGCAACTCGGTTTTTCTGTCACTGAAGTAATTCAGAATTCAAATCCAAATGAGGTAACAGAATTGACTGAAGATAGGGATTTGCGAACTCCCATTGCACCACCACTGACCTTCCAAGAGGAGGCTAGGATGATTTTATTTGCAGGTACACCTTCTGGAGCTAAGGAAATTGAGAGGAGTGATGTGAGGATCACCTCTAAATTGAGTGAAACACATGCACGTAAGATGAGTGAAACTCAGAGTGATATTCAGGTGAGTGCACACACTGACATATACACTCTTTCTTTGCAAGAAAAGATAAAAGCTTTAGAAAAGGAACTTGAAGAAACCAGAGCTGAAGCAAGATCATTTCGAGCACAAGTGGATGAACGGTCTTCTTCATCTACCTCTGTCAATAATCAGCTTGTAGTAATAAAAACTGACATAGATATCATGAAGACTGCTTTCAACACCAAGATCAATACTATTCAACTCTCTCAAGATAAGATTCTTTCTGACTCCTAGGACATCACTGTTACTCAAGACAGGATCATCACTGCTCTCTCAAACAAGGTGGAAGATCTTCAAGCTGAGGTACATGAGGATCAGCTGTCTACCAAACATCGTCTTGATCAAATTGAGAAGCAGCAAGAACATCAAGGTAAAGGGTTAAAACTGTTGTTTAACATGCTTAGTAGAACTATCACACCCATGGTACAAGAAAAAGAATTCTTTGAAGGACAAGGTGGAGGAGGTGATGGTGATAAACGTGACCCTAGACCTGGTGCTTTTGATCCGTCTGTAGAGGATTCCTTAACTAAGGGGGAGAAGTCAAAACAGGGAGAAAGCTCAAGCTCAAGAGAGGAAGAAGGAGAAAAATATAAATCTGATCAAACTGGTGAAAGGAGTGATAAAGGGAAGAAGAAAGCAGCTGAAACAGTCGACACTACAGAGTACTATACAGGTCAACCTGATGGTCTTGATATGTTTGCTAATTTAGAGTTCCCTGATGTTGGTGAAGTATTTTCAGAACCAGATCTTAGCTACTGGGAAGATGAAGAGCCAGTAGACCCTGAAGCTGAAGCTGAACAAATAAGACTGGATTTTGAAGCCGAAGCATTAATTGATAACCAAGAAGTAGATCTGAAAAAGAGAGAAGATAAGCTTCAGAAAACATTAGATCTAATTGCTTACAAGGAAAGACATCATAAAGGAGAAGCAGAAGCCAAGCAACGAGAACATGCAATAAAAGTTCAAGCTAGGAAGATGTACATTAGGTATAAAAGTGGTGAGAAATGGGAACGTGCTCAAAAAATAATAGACTCACCTCAAACTTCTATATATGATGATCGTCGCTTAAGTGCTATCCTTGGTAATTTCAAAGAGACTAATCCAATACATGAGATGTACATAAAAGCCTTACAAACAAAAGTTGTCAGGATATCTTCTGCATTTGACCCAAAAACCGATGAGCTGGTAATCTTTGTTGACTGTCATAATGTTGGAACATACAGAGTGTCTCTTCAGTTCTTTTATGACAGAACATTGACAGAACTCTGGACTCTTAGGCCAAAGGTGAAAACATCTTCTAAATTGGGTGTACTACTTCACGAGAAATTTAAAGAATTTGCTGAAAGGGCTGGTCTAGAAGTGATAGAAAATCCTAGTCAAGTGAAATTTCTTAAAGGTGAAATAATTCATACAGTCAAACTTCAGACAAAGGAGTTATATACACATTCTGCCAAGCACTTAGTATATGTGGAGTACATTCTCAGAAATCATAGGTTTACATCTCAAGCTAAACGTGAAGCTGCTGATCATATAAAATCTTATGCACAGACCAACATGAAAGACTATGTAAAATTCCAAGGTAATTTGAGAAAGGCACTTGGAATTCCACTAGTTCTCCCTACAAGGTTGTCATCAAGAAAAGAGCTTCTAGTTGATGCTGAATTGCATTAAAATCTACCAGTCTTGGATGATGATGAAAAAGAAGGAGAGTTCAGGAGAGAAGATGGTCAGAAGTAAAGAACAGCTCTACATGTAATAACTTTAGAGCTAGATAGGTCAAGATAGGATTATGTTAAATATGATCAGACTAGAGGATCATCTATCTTGTATTTATAATTATGTTTGAATCTGGAAAGTGTTATAAATACCAGAACTTTTTCATTATTTACTTGCTATTAGTGTGTTTTATCATTTACTAGTTTAAGTTGAGTTAGTTGAGTTATCCTCTAGGAATTTGCTTGTTAATTTATAACAAAAAAATAGGGGGAGATTGAAAGGCATATGACTCAGCATATTTGTAGTTCGAGGATACAACTCAACTTAAATTAGTTTGTAATAAGTAAATAATATCAACTATCACAGGAATCTCAGAAGATACTATCTGTCAGAAGAAAAATCGACAAGTCAATCTATAGTTTTGATGTTTTACACTAGAAAAAGTTCAGTCTACTGATCAAGCCTCAGTGCAACATTCAAAATGATGGGTTTTGTAAGAACCCCAAATTTTGGATATAATTAAAACTTTTTATTTTGTACTGAGGTAATGGTGAATAGTGATCACGACTACGATGTAACGATTGAGATAATGAATGAAAGGAATATATTTGGATTCAAATGTTTATATGCCATGAAGAATACTATTGGTTGACACTTTAGATAAGAATTATCTATCTCCTAGGGAATTGAGATTTGATAATTCTAAAGGAGAAGATTATTCTTATGTCATCCAAATCGATATCTGTTATTAGTCCAGTGGTTCCGTAAAAAGGTTAAGGAACGATCGAAAGAGATCATGGACAATTGTACAACCCTAAGAGGATGAGTAAAGAAAAATGGATGAATAGTGATTTTGGTGGACATAGGAATATTATTAGATGACGCGATATATAAGTATCCGGAATGAAATTCTGAGTTCGTATTAGTGATCCAGGGGGAAAAAGAGTGTATGTAAAAGCTGTCGGATTCTGAAAAATAGCACTTTTATTTTCCCCGAGATTTCCCTGGACAGTGAAAGAATTAAGGAATTATTGAAGGGATTTAAGGAAAATAGGTTCAAGAATTATTAAAGGGAATGGAGGATGATAGTATAAATATTAAGAAGGTTTCCGGTAAAACCCTAACTAGAAACGAATGAGTTATTCCTCCGAACGATCAATGAATTGAGCAATAAACGGGCAAAGAAACAAGCAGAGAACCAAGATGCAAGTATGTGCAAGTGGATAGAATCAAGTAACCAAGTAATTACAAAAGTAACTAGCATGCTTAGCAACCAAACCATGTAGTTAGCTTCAACACATCATCAAACCACAAAATCACCACACATGTCCACTTGATGATGCAAGAGATGACCCAAGCACTTTAATAAAGTAGCTTTATGCAAGATTTTTCTCAAAGACAACACAATAATTCATTTTGCCAAGGATTAGATCAAGAACCAAGCAAGCAACTACAAGCACTCTCCTAGAAAAACTATTCGGCTTATGCATAATTCAAAAACACAAATCCACCTTCCACTCCTTGTTTGATCTTATAATTTTTAAGATGAGTTCTATATTTCAAGAAACTAATCTCCTAGAAATTTCAAGTCCAAATTCCTTTGTTTCCATTTTCAAATAAATCAAGAAAGAGGAGGGTGAATAGTGTTCTTCAAGAACTATCTTGTTTTTCTTTGATTTTTATGGTTGATTTAGCTAGCTTAAGTCCACTCAAGGATCATACAAGGATTAGCAAGGTCTTTAACCACTTCATGGAAGGTATATCACTTGAAACCCTAGCTCTTGTTTTGAGGTTAAGAGCATGTTCTTGGTAGATTTAGCTTAGTATGGTTATAAGTGATGTTATAAGCATGGTTAGCTAGTGGTTTAAAATGATCTAAGCATGATGATGATTATAATGTTAAGGTCAGTGGTTATTGGTCTTGTAAGATGGATGGTATGATTAGAAGATGTATGGTATGCCCGGTGTGGCTTGGTTTGATGATTACGATTTTTGAAACGTCCGATTTATAGCCGTCGTAATGCCGAATTTCTGTTAACACTTAGAAACCAAACATGGCAGTTAATATAATTTCCTGACCTTGCTAATATTGTGAATGGTCCTTGTAGATCTCGAGCCATAGATCGTTTTGGCGCAAGAATCGAAACATTCCGACTTACGGTTTAGGAGTTATGGTCAAATTACTAAAATTGGTTCGGAACCGTAAATAAAAGTTCGTAACTTCAATTGAACCCTCGTAAATCATGTTACTCAGTGGCGAATCTTGGTAAATAAATACTAGGGGTCATAAGGAAGGTATGAAAGTAAACCACATATCAAACGGATCGTTTTCTGATTTTATAAAATTGTTGGAATCAAAGTTAAAAGCGAACGAACCCCTAAAAACCCGCTTGGTTATAACTTTGGTAAAACACTTAGAAAACGAACGATAAAACTCGAGGTATAATCTCGGTTCGTAATCGATCGACTTTAGAACTTATACGACTTAAGTATATACCGAGTGTGGGTATGATGACATGTCGTAATAACGAACAAATGTCGGATCATATCAGTAATAATAAGAGTTACACTAAAAAGGTGTATAACGAGATAATTCAAAAACGTGTTTCGCTTTAAGTGTAGTTATACTTAGACTATTAAAACGTGTTAAGTGGTTAATCTCGAATGTTCTGATTGTTTATAGATCATCGAGCAGAGACAGGACATGCTATCTCCACCCACACCCGATTACCAGGCAAGTGTTCAAAACTTTAAACCTGTTGTTGTGATAATATATATATATATATATATATATATATATATATATATATATATATATATATATATATATATATATATGTGTGTGTGTGTGTGTGTGTGTGTGTGTGTGTGTGTGTGTGTGTGTGTGTGTGTGTGATTGCCGTTTTACATACGCCATAGCATGCATGCCTATTGTCAAATTATATTATGATACCTGTTCCCTGAAGTGATATTGGCTTATAGACTAGATACAAATTATCAGTTATAAGCTGAATTGTTTTGATAAGACCCTTAGCGAAGGGCATATGATATTCATTCTTAAATATAGACCGGGAGTCGGTATTTTGAGATATAGATAGTCGTGGAAACCCGGAGGGATTCCAACGGCAGATTATTATTTATTTTAAGGAATGTTATTATTAAACGTTATTTATATTTCCATAAAGTATCAATTACTTGGAAATATTTCGAGGAATGTTATTCGAGTATTATCTCAGTCGAGAGATATTAAATGAATGTTAGTTTTGAATATTCATTTAGAGTTGATTATTTAAGAAATATTATTTTGATATTCATTAGAATGTTATTTATTAAATGAATATTTCTTTCGAATATTCATGTAAGGTTTTATGTACTTGATGAATATTATTTTCAAATATTCATTGGAAGTTCTATTTACTTAAGGAATATTATTTCGATTATTCCTTTAAAGTTTTGATTACTAAATGAATATTATTTGGATATTCATTTAGAAGATTATTTATTAAATGAATATTATTTTCAAATATTCATTTAAGGTTTGACTTATTTATTAAATATTATTTTAAATATTTATTGGAGTCTAATTATTAATGAATATTATTTTGAATATTCATTTAAGGAGTGATTTATTTAGTAAATAATTCTATATATTCATTCGAGGATTACTTACGAGCAATATTATGATTTAATAATATTCCGTAATTATTATTGAGTTAATAAATATTCTTGGAATATTTATTTAATTCTTTTAAATTCTTTTTAAAATGATTTATATTATTTGGAGATTATCTTTCACCTCCAAATATTATGTAAAATATTTCGGAGTCTTTTTACAACTATTTTATCAAGGAAAGGTTCCCAACTCTTTTTATTTTTCATTTAAATCTATCTTAAAAGGATTTAAATGCTCGCTCAAACTTCCATATTATAGGGGAACCTACTTGAGCAATGTTATTTATCTTGTTGACTTCCCGGTCATAAATCTTGTAAAACTATTCGTTTCACTCGCAACTTAGTTGTTGCTTATCAATTGAATCTTTGAGTAACCTTCTCATCATTCGAGGGGTAAGATTATTGGAACAAGATGGTATTCTCTAACAAGCAGCATCTTGGGAGATAAGATGTTGATTTTCCTTTCCAACTAGATATGACTACTTTGTGGAGTCTTATCAACAAGTATTATACTTGGGGAAAGGGGGACGAACTTTGCGTTCAGAGTCATGAATTTTTTTTCGAACTTGGAGTTGTGTAAGAGGCCGAGTAGCGCTGGTCCATCCCCTTTGGCCCAACCGTTGGTCGGGGAGAGCTAGTAGGGCGGTAGACAAGTAAAGTCGTCAGTTCTTCCTTCTACCAGTAGTAAATCTAAATTGAGCTGTACAATCTGCGACTGATCATCGTAAGATTTGCAGTGGACGCGGTGAATACTCCAGCATAAGTTCATCATTTAAATTCATTTATTTTCTGCAACATTATCATTGTTGGCAGTATTGGAAAGTATTCATAATCGGAATTGCAATATTTTCATGTAAGTTCCTCTTTTATGATAAATGATAATATCTGGCTTATCTTTGACATAGCAGATATTCCCACCCATATATGCATTTTGAGTTACCTTATAACTTCATCGTTCATGTTATACTGGCATCATTTTCGTAAATGCATGGCATATGATTTGAAAGATACTTTTGAACCGTTATATATTATCGTTCAGTTATACATTATTGTTGGTGGGCTATTGCTCACCCTTGTTTTATTATTATATCACAACAACGGCTAGACCAGATGACTCGCACCAGGCGCACTCGACGTTGGCGAGGACGATGAGACTATCAGAGCTGAAGAAGAAGCTATTGGTAGAATAGATTCATTCTTTCAGTACCTAGTATATGGTCTAGTATGACTTATGCAAATGGATGGCAAAGAGTATGTATTTATACTGTAATTCTTTTGGGTTGTAAGAATTCCAAATGTGATTAATAAAATTTGATTGTTACTCTGATTTCATCTCTGGGACTATAACGGGTGTGTTTTATATTTTTGTGTTGGGTCATAAAGATGTAATTTATTTTGAGTTAAAGTAAGTTCAAGTATTGTGGACAGAAATTGAGACCGTAACGACCGGATCCCTGAGCCCGGATCTGGGGGTGTTACAGGTTTAATTTTAGAGGACAGAGATTTCTACAAGTGACAAGAAACAGTATCAGTATAGATGTATTTGAGGAAAGTTGAGAGAAGAAATAGACCACAGCTTAGAGTCAAAATGAAGAACAGAAATTGAAGTTAGTCGTTCATGAACCAGACAGTACATCGAGCGTCAACAAATATTCAGTGGAAGTTCTTCGTTAGTTTTCAGTGGTACACAACAAAGATTTGACTGGTGAAGGATTTATAATAACTCTTTTTTAATTAATAAAAATGAAGTAATTATTTTAATTAATAAGTTAATTCTATTAGAATTAATTTATTTGTTAAAATAATTATTACTTTAATTAAATCAGAATTATTATAAAAGATATTCAAAATTAAATACTAAATCTGAAATTTGTTCTATTATGACTATCGGATAGTCATACCGATAGTTATAATAGAACAAAGGATAGTCATAATCAACTGTGATGGAGAGAGTCATAATGAGTTCTATTGGATAGTTATAATCAGCTATGCAGTAGAGTTATACCGATTGTCAGAATTAAGAGACAGTCATACCGATTGTCATAATCAAGAGACAGTAATACCGATTGTTATAATGGATCAAGTGACAGTCATATTAACTCGGCGGGAAGTGGACTAACCGCCTTCTAAATTGTAGAAGAACGGATAAATACCACTCTAACTGACTTCTGGATAAGTCATAAATATCAGGAACGGTCTAACAACCTTTATTAAGATAAACATCACATAAATATGAAGATAATTAAGTTTTTTGTAGAAGGATAACAGCTGGATAACCATGGCTGGTGGAATAACAAACAAGATCAACTTGGTTGAAGAAGATACGGCTTATCACATGGTGGTTTGATTATCAAGAACTACATAGGACTTGATCCTTTATAAATACCAGCTTACAGCCAAAGCACATGCTACTTTTAATTTTTTATAATTTTTACAGAGCATAGTATAATATTACAAATATTAATTTTAATATTTTATTGGAAGAATTCGAACCTTACATATTTGTATATGATGACTTTTAGTATTAAATATAAATTAATATGGTGTTGGCGGGAATCGAACTTTAGACCTCTGTATATAACTGATATGGGCTAAAAGTAAGCCCTAAAAGACACATTTAATGTGGCATTAATTAGACCTAGAATGGTCCAAGCGTGGGGCCCACCATATGGGTCCAAAGTCCTATTTTTAATATTAATTTCGTAATTAATATTAGGGGTAATAAACAGCTCAGCAATAAGTGTCAGATAAGGACATTATCTCTACAAGACTTAGCCTCCAAGGCATCCAATTCGATATGGCAACAGACTCCTATAAGGAAGGAATCTAGAACTTTCCTCAAGGAGGTGACTTATCTATTAAGTCTCCAACTCCTACCTTAATTCTAAGGCTTCTCAGCCTATATAAAGGGCCTGACCCCTCATACTCAGAACTACGTTGGCTTGATTCTCTAGCAATACAGAGATACGTAGGCATCTTGTGAGGACCGATCAGTCTCGAACACAAGAACAGCCATTAAAGCTCGAAGCTCACCATCACTTGTATTTAATACATACAAACCCTAGCCGCAGTATTCGTAACCCTCGTTTTTATTCCACAACATTTGGCGCCATCTGTGGGAAGACAACATCAACCATGGTTCAAACACGAAGAACAACACCAGTTGCAACTGAGGCCATACCTCTCAGATCTGCTCCACCCATCACCGAAAAGGTTCCCCCAGCATCAGGGGCGATTGCCCAACAAGCTCCGCCAGCATCAGGGGCGATCACCCAATCTCAAGTTTCTCAACAATCAGGGGCGATCCCCCACGTTGAGAGTACATTACCTCCGATTACCCGTACAAGACGAGAAACCAATCCTCTTCAGATGGTGGTCTCTCCTCTGATTGATCCGAACAACCCATTGCATGGGGTCCAGATCCACACTACAGATCTCCCCGTGAGTACTAACCCGACATACGGGCTGCCTAATTATCCTCCTATACAAGGGACAGGCCCAAGTGGTCACGCTTTGCAGATCCGAGATCGAGAGTATCACGATTATTCGGGTCCTTATACTGATGAAACCTCCTCCGACGATGAGGATGATGACCGTGATGAAGCCCCGAGGAGGCGACGTGCTAGTAGAGAACCTCGAAGGAGGACTCAAGACATCCGTGATGGATAATCTTTGACAACTGCTGAAAGGATCAAGGCTTATGAGGCCGAGATCTTAAAATTGAGAACAAGCTAGGCTAAATCAAACTCAGCCTCCTCCAACTGCAGGAAGGATTCCCATCATTGATTTGGAGAGGTCTTCAAGGAGACAAAGAAGGGCTGATGCCTCATTCGGAAGAACAACCACAAGGATGGAAATTCCCAAGGGAAACCCCAAAGATCTGATGCCTCTCGGAGATCCTGATGATCCAACACCCCCGTTCACCGAGGAAGTGATGAATGCTCACATCTCTAGGAAGTTTAAGATGCCTACAATAAAGGCTTATGATGGAACGGGTGATCCCGCAAACCATGTGAGAACATTCTCGAACGCACTGCTGCTGCAGCCTGCAAGTGATGCCCTAAAGTGCAGAGCGTTCCCCCAAACCCTATCGGGCATGGCTCAGAGATGGTATAGCCGATTGCCTGCGAACTCTATTGGCTCTTTTAAGGAGTTGAGTGCCGCCTTCGTTAGCCAATTCATTAGCGGAAGGGTGCATGAGAAGAGCTCCGCATCTCTTATGTATGTGGTGCAAGGAAAGAATGAAAATCTGAGGGATTACGTCAAGCGATTCACTAAGGAGACCCTGAATATCACTGATTTGGAAAATAAGGTGGCAATGGTAGCCCTGGAGCACGGAACCACTGACCTCTTCTTCAAGAGGTCATTGGCGAAGCATCCCCCTAAGGACATGGCTGAGCTCCAACGAAGGGCTGATAAGTATATTAAAGCTGAGGATAGCTTGAAGAAAGAAACCACCGTAGGTGGAGGAGGAGGTAACAATGACTCCAAGAAGCGAAAGCAAGACCAGGACTATAATGATCAAGAGTATGATGCTAGGGACAAATATTCCCGAACTAGCGAGGACTCCGACTTTGCCCCTAAGAAGAACCAAGGGTCAAGGTTCACTGAGTATGCAAGGTTGAATACTCCTATGAGTCGAATCTTGTTGGACATTGAGAATGATAAGGATTTCAGATGGCCGAAGCCACTCAGGGGTGATCCCGCAAAGAGAAACCAGAATCAGTATTGCAGATTTCATAGAGACGTGGGGCATGACACCGACGATTGCAAGCAACTCAAAGATGAGATCGAGTTTTTGATCCGTAGAGGGAAGCTGAGGCACTTCACTAAGGGTGAAGACCGTGGTAACCAAAGAAGAGACTATAATAGAAGGGATGACGATCAAGATCGCAACCCACAGCCCCGAGGGCCAGTAATCAACATGATCTCAGGAGGCCCGACTGCGGCCGGGACAACTAGGAACTCTCGAAAGGCTTATGCTCGAGAGGTGTTGCACATCGTGGGAGAGGCCCCGAAGCGTGCAAAAACTGAGGTAGCGATTAGCTTTGATGACTCAGACTTGGAAGGGGTGAAGTTCCCCCATGATGACCCATTGGTTATAACTCCGGTGATTGGAAACTCGGAGGTGAAGCGAGTCTTGATAGACAATGGAGCTTCCGTTGACATTCTGTTTCATGATACGTTTGTGAAGATGGGATACACTGATTCTCAGTTGACCCCCAATAACATGCCTATATACGGATTTAATGGAGTAAAATCCAAAGTTGAAGGGACTATTCAGCTGTTTGTAACTATTGGGCAAGAGCCCAAGGAGGCCACTCGGATGTTGAACTTCCTGGTAATCAAGGCGGATTCAACGTACAACGCTATCCTTGGAAGGACTGGACTTCATGCATTCAAGGCTGTTGCCTCAACCTATCATGTGAAGATCAAGTTCCCTACCAGGAATGGTGTTGGAGAACATAAAGGTGATCAGAAGATGGCACGAAGCTGTTATGTAGCCTCGTTAAAGCCTGATGGAGTTGGGGGGCAGGTCCTTCCGATTGAAGACATGGAAGTCCACAGTGGTAAGGAACACAAAGAAAGGTCAGCAGAGGACATCACACAGAAGCCTCGGACAGCCATTGAGGCTAAGGCGTTAACTGACTTTGTGGTTGAGTGAACTTCAGAATAAGAATGAGGAGACCAAAAGGAGTGGTGGGTGCCCTATTTTGATGGAGCATCAAAAACAAAATTAAGTGGTGCATACCTAGTCTTGCAAAACCCCGATTGGGCTTAAGTTATCCTAGTAGGACTTAGCTTCATATTTATATAGTAGAAGTAGAAATAAGGTTCATTAAAACCATTGCAGAGCATGTTGCTCCGAGTAGGACAGTAGTACTCTAGGTAAGGGTTGAACCCATTTCAAGTTATTAATGCATGTTTGTTTTCCATTCATTGATTGTGATTTTATTTATGTGCCAAGCACCTGATGTGGGAGTCAAAGATGACCAAGTACCGAAAATAAAAGAATACACGAATGAAAACAAATGAATGCATACCCCGAATGGTAGAGTTAGGTTACGGCAGATAAGAGTTTAAGTCCTTGAAGGACCCTGGATAAAGACAAACGTTGAAGTCCTGATGGAACACCCGCTGAAGAAACATATTGCATAACACGAAAGCCAATGGAAGGCTCATCAGGTGGGCAATCTAACTTGGAGAATTCAATGTTAAGTACAAGCCTAGGATGGCCATCAATGCCTAGGCTCTAGCTGACTTCGTGGTTGAATATATCATTGACAACCAAGAAGTCCGGGGGCAGGAGGTAATAGACCAGGAAAATCAGCAAGGTGAGAAACCCCTGGAAGAGAAGAAGGAATATTGGATGCTATATTTTGATGATGCTATATTTTGATGGGGCATCAAAAACAAAAAGCTCTTTTTTCATGGGGCATCAAAAAAAAAAACCAGTGGTGCAGGTTTAGTTCTGCAAAGCCATGATGGGTTCACACTTGAGTATGCCTTAAATTTGGACTTCCAAACAACCTACAATAAGGCGGAGTATGAAGCTCTGATGGCCAGCCTTGGATTGACGAGAGCCCTGAGGGTGAAGAACCTGAAAGTTTGTGGAGACTCAAATCTGGTAGTCTCACAAGTCAATGGAGAGTTTGAGGCTAGAGAAAAGAATATGGCCAAATACTTGAGGATTGTGAAAGCCGTGATAGCCCCGCTCGATAAATGCCATGTTGAGTATATCCCAAGGGAGAAAAGAACATTAAGGCCGAAGCCCAGTCTAAGTATGGCTCTTCTGAGATAAAGAATTATGCATAGATCTTTTGCTTCCAGGTCCTGAAGACCCCACCATCGAATCAAAA
Source organism: Saposhnikovia divaricata (assembly GCA_036435485.1). Classification (NCBI taxonomy): domain Eukaryota; kingdom Viridiplantae; phylum Streptophyta; class Magnoliopsida; order Apiales; family Apiaceae; genus Saposhnikovia; species Saposhnikovia divaricata. Next base: position 199,616,648 of record CM071594.1, read on the forward strand.
TTGGTAGCACCAGTTGATGTAAGTTGAAGGATGGACCCTCTTCGAGCTCATCTTGAGACTAGTTGGCTCCCTGATAATGCCTTGAAGGCACAGAAACAGTTAGTGGGAGTGATGGGATTCAAGGTACTATATAAAACCTCAAACAGAGCCCTGAATGGCCAACGCTGGTTTCATATCGATGATCGATATCGGTATGCGAAAATAGTTAACTTTAGCCATGAATGGCCAATATTGATTCCATATCGATGATCGATATCGGTATGCGAAAGTAAGTAACTGTAGCCATGAATGGCCAATATTGATTCCATATCGATGATCGATATCGGTATGCGAAAGTAAGTAACTTTAGCCATGAATGGCCAATATCGATTCCATATCGATGATCGATATCGGTATGCGAAAGTAAGTAACTTTAGCCATGAATGGCCAATATTGATTCCATATCGATGATCGATATCGGTATGCGAAAGTAAGTAACTCTAGCCATGAATGGCCAATATTGATTCCATATCGATGATCGATATCGGTATGCGAAAGTAAGTAACTCTAGCCATGAATGGCCAATATTGATTCCATATCGATGATCGATATCGGTATGCGAAAGTAAGTAACTGTAGCCATGAATGGCCAATATTGATTCCATATCGATGATCGATATCGGTATGCGAAAGTAAGTAACTTTAGCCATGAATGGCCAATATCGATTCCATATCGATGATCGATATCGGTATGCGAAAGTAAGTAACTTTAGCCATGAATGGCCAATATTGATTCCATATCGATGATCGATATCGGTATGCGAAAGTAAGTAACTTTAGCCATGAATGGCCAATATTGATTCCATATCGATGATCGATATCGATATGCGAAAATAGGTAACTCTAGCCATGAATGGCCAACATTGATTCCATATCGATGATCGATATCGATATGCGAAAGTAAGTAACTCTAGCCATGAGTGGCCAAACATTGATTCCATATCGATGGTCGAAGCCGGTATGCAAAAATTGAAAATCACTAATAGTGACCACGTCGGTTCCATGTCGATGGTTGATGTCGGTATGTGAAGATCAAAATCAATGATAGAGATCGAGCCAACCACTGTAACAAAGAAACGGAGCAAAAAATTTTGTAGCTGACCGAAGTCTCGGCCGACCGGCCCTCCGGGAAGCCCTTCAGCCGACCGACTTCGACCGCCGGCATGGATATTGAACCGGCCGACCGGTGTCCCAGCCGACTGGCCTTCCGTGCACACGTCGACCGACCGACATCGACGGTTGGTATGGGTTCGACAAAAAAAAAAAGGAAAATTTTCAGCCGACCGGCCTCCCCGGACATGCTCCAGCCGACTGGAATCAGCTCTCGGTACGGGCTCGTTCCAGCCGACCGGCTCCTCAGCCGACCGCCCCTCCGGGGAACCCTCCAGCCGACCGACTTCGATCATCGATACGAGTTTTTCTTGTTTCGTTTCAAAAAATAAAAAATAAAAAAAATTTCGGCCGACCGAGGTCCCGGCCGACCGGCTCACCGGGGAAGCCCCGGCTGACCGACATCGATGGTCGATATGAAGATTTGGTTCGGCCAACTGACAGTGGTGGTCGAGTTGGGATTTCACATTTTTTGTTTTTGTTTCCCCGTCTCGATGATCAAGATCGCTATTGAGATTGTCTTGAACAAGATAATCAAGCGATAGTTGAAATTGAGATTAAGCACCGTTTAGTGTCGTTTAGCACAGTTTGATGCCACTTAGATCATGTTCGGAGATGGAAATCCATGATTAGAATACTGAAATTGACATTTGAAACCTGAAGTTGATGTTTGAAACTTCACCTTGATGATCGATATGTCACGTTGATGACCGACCTCATGTCCCGGACCCTTCAACACTGTTTGGGCCATATCTTGAGCTCCGGATGTCAGATTTGGACGATCTTACTGTCCACGCAAAGATCTCTGAATGTTCTACAGTCTTGGAGACCATTGGCCGACTGGATAACTGGCCGACCGAGGCATTTTGAAGCCCTTAGGCCGACCGGGAACTCAATCCGGCCCTTTCAACACTGTTTGGGCCATATCTTGAGCTCCGGATGTCAGATTTGGACGATCTTACTGTCCACGCGAAGATCTCTGAATGTTCTACAGTCTTGGAGACCATTGGCCGACTGGATAACTGGCCGACCGAGGCATTTTGAAGCCCTTAGGCCGACCGGGAACTCAATCCGACCCCTTCAACGCTGTTTGGGCCATATCTTGAGCTCCGGATGTCAGATTTGGATGATCTTACAGTCCACGCGAAACTAATTGAATTTTCTATAGTCTTGGACCATCCTTTGCCGACCACCTCATTTTTTGAGGGCCTTAGCCAACTGGAAGTGGATGCTGATGGTCCGTCAACCTTGAAAAATCACTTTGATATTCAGAACACCCCTGACTCGCTTCATACCTCACTAAAGTGGTTCAGAACATTGAAACACGTTAGTGATGATTCAAACATGACAATGATGATTCAACGTTTTCAGAAAACGTCAGCCGATCACCATTTAGCATCGTTAGTGCCGATAGCACCGTTAGTGCAGTAAGCACCATTAGTGCAGTAAGCACCGTTAGTGCAGTAAGCACCTTTAGTGCCGATAGCACCGTTAGTGCAGTAAGCACCGTTAATGCCGATAGCACCGATAATGTCGTTAGCACCGTTTAGTGCCGATTAGCACCGATTAGTGTCGTTTAAGCACCGTTTAGTGCCGATTAGCACCGATTAGTGTCGTTTAAGCACCGTTTAGTGCCGATTAGCACCGAGTAGTGTCGTTTAGCACCGTGGGTGCCATTTTATCCCCCCTTTTAACATTGTTTAACACTGTTTAAACATTGTTTAAGGGTGGCTAGCACCGTCTAGTGCCGTTTAGCGCCGTTTAGTGCTGTTTTATGCCATTTGACATTGTTTAACACTGTTTAAACGTTGTTTAAGGCTGATTAGCGCTGTCTAGTGCCATTTAACATCGTCGTAAATGCGTCGGTCGCTCCACGCTTTACATTAAGATGATATTGTTGAAAATACTCGCGTACGAGCAATGAACCCTAACCCAAGTCTCGAATAAGGCCGTTGTAACTTCAAGGAAAACCTGATCAGTTTTCCTAGAAGTTGGGGGGCAAATGATATGGGCTAAAAGTAAGCCCTAAAAGACACATTTAATGTGGCATTAATTAGACCTAGAATGGTCCAAGCGTGGGGCCCACCATATGGGTCCAAAGTCCTATTTTTAATATTAATTTCGTAATTAATATTAGGGGTAATAAACAGCTCAGCAATAAGTGTCAGATAAGGACATTATCTCTACAAGACTTAGCCTCCAAGGCATCCAATTCGATATGGCAACAGACTCCTACAAGGAAGGAATCTAGAACTTTCCTCAAGGAGGTGACTTATCTATTAAGTCTCCAACTCCTACCTTAATTCTAAGGCTTCTCAGCCTATATAAAGGGCCTGACCCCTCATACTCAGAACTACGTTGGCTTGATTCTCTAGCAATACAGAGATACGTAGGCATCTTGTGAGGACCGATCAGTCTCGAACACAAGAACAGCCATTAAAGCTCGAAGCTCACCATCCCTTGTATTTAATACATACAAACCCTAGCCGCAGTATTCGTAACCCTCGTTTTTATTCCACAACAATAACAATGATCTCTGTGAGTTGAAAATCTAACGGTTGTGAATGAGGGATAACCAAAATAGGAGATAATCAAAAAAGGACTAATCAAACTACAAATTATACACACTTTCGCTTATTATCGTATAGTATAGATAAGGGTATGTAGACCATTTTCAAGGGAGAAAAAGCCACACACACTCGACCAAACACAATTTTGGGCATCTTCTTCGACTAGGTAGGAATTACTCAGTCATCAACGCCTATAATTCTTGCAAATTCAGTCCAAAAATGGCCACAAACAACCGTCCACTTAGGCAATTGAATGCCAGGCTATAAACCAGTGAATTCGTTCTTGTAGCCGAAAATTAAGCATTCTCTTCCGTTATTCCAACAATCCTCCAACGAAGTGTTGTACCAAATTTCCCTCATAATAGTATGTTTAAGAAATTATTTCTTCGCATGCCATTTTCTGCTTAGATTTTTGTTTTGTAAAATTTAAAGCTGTAACTCATTTTATTTTCCAACCTGCAATTCTCTTTCAATTGTCATTTCACAAATAAATGTAATAAATTTTAAGTAATAAATTACTAAATACTAATAAAATTTAGAAATAATAATTTACCAAATGGCAAAATTTAGAAATAATAATTTATGCATACATACAAGTAAATACATACAAGTAAAAGACCAAAGCCCAAAAAAAGTTAAAATAGGCTTTAACAAACACAAAAACTCTTTGTCTGACCCAGGCCCAATAAATAATCATTCCAAAGTAACTCATCCTATGGTTTCTACTAGGGCTGGAAAACGGATAATACGGATACGGATACAGCTATATCCGAATCCGGATCCGTTTTTTACAACCGTATCCGTATCCGTATCCGAATCCGGAAATATCCGAAGAAACTTTATCCGGATCCGAATTCGGCAAATATTATCCGGATACGGATAATATCCGGATCCGAATCCGTTTTGCAGAAAAAGAAATTTTTTTTTGTGAAATTTGCATTATTATAAAAAAAAATAGGCATATTTTGCAAAAAAAACAAAAACAAAAAAAAGGCATATTAAAGAGATACTTGGTTCTAATTTACAAATTACAAAAATCATATACATTATCCAAATTTGCATATGCAAATTTATATCAAAATAACTTCATTACACATCTTTGTCTCTAAATAACTTGCAAATTCATCAAAAATAAGTGGGCCTATAACTATAAGTGTGTGTATAAAAATATATAAATGGGCTTATAACTATAAATGGGTTTAAAATATATAATTATATATTATATATATTAAAAATATATTAAAAAAATATTATATATAATTACTTTCGGATACGGATATTTTCGGATACGGATGCGCCTATATCCATATCCGTATCCTAAACTCTCGGATTCAGATATGGATAATATCCGGTTGACTCCGGATACGGATAATATCCGTTTTTTTCCGAATACGAATACAGATATTTCGGACGGATATCGGATTTTTCGGATTTTTTTTCCAGCCCTAGTTTCTACTTTCTTAGCTTTGCAAAATCACATAAATAAAAATCAGAAGTAGTCAACAATAGGACAAAAAACCCAGTCAAACAAACACACACATAAATTGCAAGTCATTTAACAATCAATCAAGCCTCTTGCAAGTCTTTAAGTGTTGGGTCTTCCAAGTTCCAATCCCAACCCAAAATAACAAATCGGATCTTAAAATCTTAAAAAAAAAAAAGACTTGCATATTTCTCTTCACTCCCTCTTAACAATTTCAAGAACATACAAACATGGCTGATCACAATCACCACCACCACCAACGCCCCAATCGAATTTCACTTCCCACACGCGCCACCGCACCCATTTTCCCCACCACCCCAAAACCACTTTACCCACCCACAACTCCCACCCCAACTCCTTCCAAACACCGCCGCATTTCTTCAAAAAAATCAAATCTCTCCTCTCTTTTCTTCCTCCTTTTCTCTCTACGTTCTCTCTACTCTCTCCTCCCTTTCATTAAATCCTCCCCTTCTTCTTTCTCTCTCTTCCCTTTCTCTTTTCTCGTCTCTCTCCTCTCTCTCCTACTCTCTCTCTTCTTTTCTTTTAGGTCCCTCTTTTCTCTCCCCAAGATCAACCAATCACAGCTCAGATTTTTGTTTGCTAAGTCATTGGTTCTTGCTGTTGTTTTTTTGCTTAGGTTCCAGGCTTTGAAGTATTGTGGCACTGCAGCTTTGATTCTTGCGGAAATGTCGGGAAATGTGGTTGCAAGATTTGTTGCAGAGGGTAAAGATCGAAACTTTGGAGCTCGAATTGCGGTTGGGACGGGTAAAATTCGTGGGTTTCTTGCTTTGTTATGTGGGTTGTTTTTGTTATCTATTAGTTGGGATAGAATTGAATGCTTTCCTTTTTCTTCGGTAAATGTTGAGAAATTTGGGTTTTCTTTTATGCCGAATGATAATTGTGTTAGGATATGGCCTATGTTGTTGCCTTTTTTATGTGGGTTTTTGGGGTGCTATGAAAGAGTTGCGATGAATTGGGGGAATGTTAGGGAAATGAGTCGTAAACAGCTTCGATTGGTTTCGTTGTTTTTTACCACAGTTGTGCTTTTTTTTCCTGCAGTTATTAGTATGTTTGTGTTTGAGGTAGAGGGAGATAGTATCTTGGTTGGAGATTTAGGATGGCCTTTAGCGAATACTGTAGTGTTTGGAGTGCTTTTAAGTGAGAACTATACAGATGATAAGGTAGTGAGTTCTAAAGATTTTCAGGGAGAGTTTGTTGTGACGTTTATATGTACGATTGTTTTGGAATTGTTTTATTATCCGGAGCTTTCTCTTTTTGGCTTGTTGATTTGCGGTCTCTTGGTTGGAATTGCTGTCAAGGAATTAAATCCCTTATACTCCAAATATACTGAATTGGGATTGGAGTCTTCTGAATCTCTTACGACCTCTATAATGAAGCCCATCCGACATATATGGAGTGAGAGAAAATCACGTAAGATTGCACTTTTTCTTTTGATCAACACCGGTTATATGGTTGTAGAGTTTGTTGTTGGCTTCATGAGTAATAGCCTTGGATTGATATCAGATGCATGCCACATGTTGTTCGATTGTGCAGCACTGGCAATTGGGCTGTATGCTTCATATATTTCCCGGTTGCCAGCAAACAATCAGTTCAACTATGGACGGGGAAGATTTGAGATTCTGTCAGGATATGTTAATGCTGTTTTCTTGGTTTTGGTTGGGGCCTTGATTGTGGTGGAATCTTGTGAGAGGATTTTGGACCCTCAAGAAATTTCAACTAGTAGTCTATTGACAGTTTCCGTTGGAGGTCTTCTTGTAAATATGGTCGGTTTGATATTTTTTCATGAGGAGCATCATCATGCCCATGGTGGATCTGCATCATGTTCTCATTCCCACTCCCACTCCTCCCATCACCATCACTCACATGACCATGTTGAAAATGATCAGAGTGTTCACAGTATAGTCGAAGAGAGTGTACTGCATGAGAGCAATAAGAAATCAGGCCATTATTCCAAGTATGGTGATAATCGCGTTCATAATGGTTGTGACCACCACCCCAACGGCAGTACAAAGCATCATGATGATCACAATCACCGCCATAATGGCCATAACCACCAGCAGGAGCATCATGATGATCACAATCACCACCATAATGATCATAGCCACCAGCATGAGCACCATGGTGATCATCATCACCACCAGCATGAGCACCATGATCATCAGCACCAACAGCATGAGCACCATGATCATTACCACCAGCATGAGCACCACAATCATCATGACACCAATGTACATAGAAGTGTCTCTCTTAACAACCCCATTCAAAATGGTGCCTTGGGGGATTCTCATAATTTTGGCTTAGAAACTATGGAACCTAAGAAAGAGACAACACAGAAGCACCAACATCGCCACATTGATCACAATATGGAAGGCATTTTCTTGCATGTGCTGGCTGACACCCTGGGAAGTGTTGGGGTGGTTATATCAACTCTTCTAATAAAGTATAAGGGATGGCTTGCTTCAGACCCTATCTGCTCGATATTTATATCTGTATTGATAGTATCTTCTGTAATACCATTGCTTAGGAACTCTGCTGAAATATTGCTGCAAAGAATTCCTAGAGCACATGAACATGATCTTAAAGAAGCTATAAGAGACGTTGTAAAGATGAAAGGAGTACGTGGCATCCAAAGATTGCATATTTGGAGTTTCACAAACGATGATGTCGTAGGGACTGTTCATCTTCACGTTTCAACTGAAACAGACAAGACTTCAGCCAAGGCACAGGTATCAGATGTGTTGCGTGATGCAGGAATCAAAGATCTGACTATACAAGTTGAGTGTGTGAAGGATAGATAGATCATACATGAATACATTTGGTTATATCTGGAAAGCGACTTCATAATGAGTTGAAAGGCTTTAAACTTGGATGTTCATTGTTTTAACACTGAACAGGATCAGCTGAGAACTTAGATAAATGCTATAGATGGCTACCATGTCTGAATCTGTATCATCACGGAACATAAATGACACTTATGGGTGCTGATAAGGCAGTGAAAAGAATGCGCAAGGGACTTTTCCGGCATCAACTAGGCCGGCTACAGAGGCAAAGCTTCAATGTTATTTAGCCAATATGTATCGCTATGTGTATGTTATCTGTAAATTTGGCTTCCAGTTTTAGAGCATTATATTATGTTATGATTTTAGCCAAATCGATTGGACTTTGTATACTGAAGCAGTTGATGATAGACATACTAATTGCCCGACTTTAACTCCGTTTTAGTGGAGTATATGTTTTTGAGAGCTTGTATTAAGCATCGAGACTCTGATTTGGTGTGCAAGTGTAAGCTTTTTTTTTTATACCAATAGAAAAAGAGCAATAGAGTCATTTAAATCAAAGTAGCAAAACAAATTAAATACCAAAGAACCATGGAGAGATTCTGAGTCTAGTTTCAATGCGGTGAACAAAGGATAGATGTTTTCTATAATCTATACCTACTTTTAGACATACAAGAAATTGGTTTAAGCAAACCTTAAATCAGATACTGCAATGAACTAAATGCCTAACATTTATCAAATCACAGAAATGTAAGAGCTTAAAGGCAAAACTCCATGTCACATGCTAGAAATGAACCCAAGTTCAGAGGTAAATGGAGCAGGAATTAAATTTAGACCTTTTAACTATAACAACTTATATGCATGCTAAAACTAAATTCACTTCCAGAATGTAATCTCACCGGGACTGACATCCTGAATCCCATTAAAGATGACAAGAACTTCATACAGGTATTTCAGTCACTACTCACAAGTAATACATCCCCCTTGGAGGGAAAAAATATCCTAGTATTTCAGTCACAACTCACAAGTAATACATCCTCCTTAAAAGGAAAAATATCCTATTTACCACTATTATTATTTATATAAAGGTTAAAAATACATTGTTATATTTTAATCTGAAGGACTTGACAACCAATTGTCTTCCTCCTGGTATAGATTTTAGCATCGGCAGAGGGAAGGCATGAACCACAGAAGTGTATAAAACAGGAGCTTCAAACCAGAATGGCCTTCATCTTTCGCCATTCAAAATAGCAACAAAATTTCCTAAGTGAGATTGTGGAGGGTTTTGCACCCACTGTGTGCCCCTTCAACTCAAATGGAACACGTCAATAACTTACTCAGCAGATGGCTAACACCGCTACACATTGTTACAATATATGTTGAGCCTCCTCTGACTTGGACCAAGCAAAACCAAGACTCGGGGCTAAAATAACAAACACTCAGTGCTCTGTAATCACTGATTGGGTCGTAAATCTAATTTGTAAGCCTGTAACTCCATTGGGGCAATAAGAACATGCCCTTCTTGAGCAATATCTTCTGATTGCTCACCGTACCCAAGCATCTCTGTGTCTTCATGCAAAAGGTTTAAAGATGTAGCCTTGGCATTTGAGACAGCGAGCCCCTTAAACATGTTGAACAGATTTACAGGTTCATCAACTACACTTGAACAATCTGACCTGGCTGTGTGACAATATGAAGTATCCCATTGTTGTCTTTGAAAAATTAAAACAAATCTTGGGTCTTCAAAAAGCTGTTGAGAATATTTTAGTGGCTGAGGAACCTTGAAGCTCACAATATGCAAGTCACATGGCAACGAGGCTGTCAAAGGAGAAAAAAATCTTGGTGGCGGCTGCACGGACACTTCCTGTGGTTTTTTGGCAATAAATGCATTTAGTGGGTAATTCAAGTGGGAACTGACACGGTGAGAGAGAAGGGATGGACTTAAAGGATGATGGTCTGATACAGGATGTGAGGTTGAAATGTTCGATTCAAGAAGAATGTGGAACACAACATTCATTGGATGGTTATCCAACACTCCTTGCCCAAGACCACGCCCATCATCTCTTGTCAATCGACGGTCAAGCATAATCTCCAACCATCCATTTTTAAGACTAGCCACACCCAACGATTGACGTGTATGAACGGAAAAACGCCGACCACTGGTACCCTGCAAAAACGCAAGAGCAGGCATCGGATAGTAATTTCCCTGCAAAGGAATCTTATCATAGGTTTCTCTCCTGCTCATCTGAAAGCCATTTAAATCACTATAGAAAATCCTCTGGTTATCGAGATCTGTCTTGTATCTAACTATCAATTCTTTGTCATTAAACTGATATCCGAGAAGCTCCACATGATATTCCTTCTCAATAAAGAATTGCTGTATGGTATCATCACCATTATATATTCGAGTGCTATGAGAAATGGGGGTCTCGTCCCATTTTGTTTTAGGATAAGAGTAAACTTCCTGCATAAATTGGCCTTCAAGGATAATCATGTGTCCACCAACTTGGATAATAGGTTGTGCATCACCATTGGGTTTAAATAGGTATGCTCCACTTTCTGAACTGGAATACATACTAATCTCTTCACCTACAACATTTTGGGTACCATCTCCATATGTCACCTTCTGCAACAATCCAAGTTTGACATCAAAGGTGAGAGTCTGACGATGATTCGCAATTTCAATTGTGTCACCTTCTACTTTAGAGCAAGTGTATGGAATAAAGCAAGGTAAATAGTCGGACCCATAAAATCTTAGTCTAGCAGGTATCGCCTTCTCACAACCGACAAACCCGTTGGCAATATAATAGGTCTGCAGTCCCATTGCAGGAATTGAAGCTTTCCAATGGACCCTGTGCCTCCCAGTGAACAGCTTGCTACTATCGTGTTGCAATTCAGGAGAAATTTGACTTTTAACACAGGTCCAGTTTGAGTCCAAGACAGTTACATCTGGTCGCTCAACTGTAACCATTACGATCTCATTGCTTGCTTGCTCTAGAGGATTGAAAAGAACCACGGATTGCACAGTTCCTTCGCGCGCACCAAGTGCCTTGTGAACTGGCTGGGCATCATACTTAGATCTCACTGTTGCTGGTTCAAACAGGGATGGGAACTGATCATTCCTCTCTTGGCGGATCCCAAGAAGCACCTCAACAGCTTTGGACATAAAAATATGCAGGTCCTCTAACGATGTATGCATCCGGATACCATAGTCTTGGACAACATGGTCCTTGGCAGTACCAGTCACCCCATCATGATGTTGAAATAGAGCCAAATTCCTTCGCGCAGCGGTCAGCTTATAGGAGAAACCAGTAGGGAACTTTTCACACAGTGCTCTCTGGCAATTCCCTAACAAAAAGGCCATCATCATTTCTGCTGAACGAAGTGTTTGTTCCAGCACGCGATCAACAGCTTTGAAGAAGGGTCTGGAAACATAATATCCACTCCAGTAATCTTGCTGCCTATCAGCATAAGTAAAGAAGTCCCCTGATAACGATGGAAAACCTCCTATCTGACTAGATCCAGCCTCACCAGGACGTGAATAATTTATTCTATCAGTCTCTTCACGTAGGGTTTGAAAATAATCATCCAAGGTTCCAAATTTTGCTTCAGCATTCAAACTGGGATCAGAATTGATATAATCAAATATCAACTGATAATTCCTAAACTGAGCTTCAGCTTCATCAATAGTGACATATCTAAAATCATCTCCAAGTGGCACAAGAAGTGTATTTGTCCGGTACAGTGTTGATTTCTTTTTATACTGGTCCAGTAGTTTAAGTGCTCTATCCCTCACATTTTCTGGCTTGGTCTCCACAGGGTTTTCTCTCCAAGGGCATTGCTCATAGACAAAAGCGTGCATTCGAGCAAAATCGAATTGACAACAAACTGCTGGTTCTGGCCCGCAAGTATGAGGAATATCATAGGAGTAAAAAGGCATCATGTGGACAAATATATCAGTGGTTTCCTCAGCATCCCAACTTTGCCGCCAAACGTACTCCAGGTTTTTGTATAAAGCCAACTCCTTCTTCAACTCATAATGAGTCCTTTGAATAAGCATGTTCTCAAAACCCATGCGACGAAGAAGATATGCCATGGTTGACGAATAACCAAATGGATCTATAGCCCAAGAATTTTTAGGAATAACCCCAAAGGTGTCATACAACCACATATTCCCCTCCATTATCTGGAATAAAATATAATTCAGTTACTAAATGTACAGAATCTCTTTTAATTTCATCAGAGTTGAAACAAAAGGAGGTGGTTAAAAATTAAAAGTGGAAAAAGAATAAAGGAATGTTAAGTGAAGACACCAGAGTTCATTTATTTCCAACTAGTTGCTAGTACCTCCATAGGATCAGAGAAAAAAGCATGGGCATTAATCACTTTTACAAAAACCACATGGAAATTATAATCATCCACGACCAAGTTCAACTGGTATGTCTAAAGGCTAAAGTCCATCTGATATTATAATTAGTATGTGGAATATTTAACTAAACTCCAAATGAAATAAAGCAGAATTAAACTCATGTATAGACATGTATACACAATCCTTGGTTAAGCTGATTTATAGACCATTAATATGGTGGTGTATCGCGTTAATCACGATAAAGTACTTCTCATTATCCCCAAAAAAGAGATGCCAGAGTAAAGAGCGGTGTGAAATTTAAAATTTACCTGTTCGATAATAGCAAAATAATGTGAATTTGCCTGCAAAAGGGAAACAATGTAGCCACAACGTTACTTGGTAACTGGAAAAAATTATATATGCATGCATAAGAATATTATACGTGCAAAAAACAATCACAAAAACAAATAAATCCAGTTACACTTGATGGTATCCTGCTTAAACTTCAGTATGCAAAGCTGATAATATAATAGAGAAGTTCCAGTTTATTCATGAATATGCATCACACCCTATAAGAAGTGAAAGAATTTAGTTCAACTAATAAGAAGCAATAATTAAAGGGACACCAATTACTACATCTTATTATTTCACGGTTTCAATTTAAGTTTAAAAAGGTAAAACAATAAAATGGACCAGAAAAAATATATGTTTCATGCAATTTCGATGCTTCATTCATTTTTGAAGAAAGTTTATGTAAAAAAAACCTCACCCATGTACTTCTTGACAGTCGCAATCTTATCCTGCTGCATAAGTACAAGATTCTGACAAAAATATCCTCTTTTCTAAGACATGGTTAAGCTTGATCCCCTTAACATCTGTCTAAAAGACTCAAGTGTTAGAAATTCACCTAACCTCATAATCTACTTGAGTTTACTATAACCCTTGCTAATATCAAAACATATGGCTAGACATACTCCAATGATCCACCTTAATTTAAGCTTATTAAGTCTCGGCATTTGATAAACCACATTATTCACCAGCTATCCATTTTTTAATTTTACTTTCTAAGTATTACAGTAACTAATTAATACGTCCTACGAAACTCAGTTAACCACATAGTAAATTTGTAGATTGACTTGAAGCTATAATCAAATGGTTTTCAATCACACGGAAAGGCTTGTTTTATCATTAAAGCTGCAGTGCAAAGCACCATAACTTATACAGCAAAGAAATGTATCCAAATAATGATATAAGTCTTTAAATCTGGAATTAATACCTCAGAAAAAAACACACCAAAATCAGAAACATAAACAAGCATACTTATCACAACACATATAGAAAATTATAACAAGTACCTCATCGTTCATCACCCAACCACCTCCAACAATTTCTAGCTGCCCATTATGCACTAACTTGGTAAAATCTTCTTTTTTGTCAGTTGGAGCATCCTTCCACCATCTTTCCAAATATGACATTTCTTCCCATATAAACTTGCGCCGCTTATCCTATAAAACCCCAAATTAATCCCACATAAATATACACACAACCAACTTTAGCCAAAATCTTGCAATAAGTACAATAACCTAACTAGGCAATCATGAGTATTTATCATAAGCATGCCTATAACAAGATCACATAATTAAATACACACACAAACACAAACATATAAAAATCAATCACATTATACCTTGGAGAGAGTATCAACAATAGTATCAAGAATATGTCTAGACTGCCTATCATAATACTCCTCCACAGTAAGTTTCCACCCGGGATCATTATGCGAATGCGGAACCACGAAAACCTTCAATTTCTCCAAATCCCATTCATTCCCAACATACCCAACCTTCCAGCCTTGTTTCCAGGGCCCACCATCTACATCACTAAACTCAATCTTATCATACAACTCCTTGGTAGTTATATCCACTGAGGCCACTCCTCCACCGTGATCCATCGGTTTTCGATACGAAACCTTGCTGCTCTTCATCCTTATCACACCACTTCGACCTGAAGTATCGGAAAGAAAGTGAGATGAAATAGGCCTAGGAACACCATACTTGTAGATGATGAAGATGAATAGGAGGAGAGAGATGGAGAGGCCGACGGCGAAGAAGTTGGCCGTGAGGAAGTCTTTGACGGCGGCGCGCCGGCGAGTTTTACGGTGCTTGGACGATTTGGTGGTGGAGGAGGGGAGGAGAGAGTGGGCCCAGCCGCGACGGGGGTTGTTGGAACCGCCGAGGTAAGTGGAGAGAGGCATGGTGGGTGAGTGAGGGGAGTGAGAATTCTATTATATATGTATGTAAGTATAGTTAATTGAGGGAGAGAGAGAGAGAGAGAGAGAGATGAGATCTGGAGAGATTGCCTAAACTGACGAAGGCTGTAATATTTGGACAGCCTTGTGTAAAAACGAAGACCGAAACAAATTCCACTCTTTTAGAAAGTGTGTTTTTCCATTTTTACAGACAGACAGTTTAATTAGCTATTGTACTCTTTTGTGTTTTTGAGTTTGACGACCAAATGATCACGATGTAACATATTCATTTTCTGCATCTAGTTCAAATTCAAACTATGTTGTGATGATCCGGTATAATTAATAAAATTTTGAAAAGTGTTAGGAAATTAAAAAAAATCTTTAATAAAAAATTTCAAATATCACGTGTATTTTTATTATTGATTAATAGGGTCTTTTATTATTGATTAATAGGGTCTTGATCAGGTGAGAACCCATATTAAAATGAGATATGAGATCTAATCCTAATCATGCATTTTTTATATGTATATTAAATCCTAACCCCACAATCAATATTTTATTTTTTATTTTTTTATTATTCATGTAATTCAACATCATCTTCTTCCCCACTCCGATCACCAATTCCAGTCACCATCTCCGACGACCAATTTCGGCAAATACATAAAATCACCACCGGTAAACAGAAAATCACCACACTGCCGCCACCTCCGGCCACCACGCCGCCACCACCACCAACAAAAATCACCACCTTTAAACAGAAAATCACCGTACTTCTCCATCTCCGACCACCACACTACCGTCACCACCACCAAAAATCACCGGCTAAAAACAAAAATTACCGCAACCAAAACCATCCCAAGCCACCACATCACCGCCCCCACCTCCGACCACCACCAATAAATCACCAACCAAAACCGAAAATCACCACAAATTCACCCCTTTTTTTGTCCAGAATTATCACTATTTTTTAAAAAAGGAATACAATACTTTTCAAATCTCGTTTAATAAAATAAAATAAATTACAAATCAAATATGAGATTATATCTCAATTAACTAATTCACACAATCCTTCATTTTCAATTCCACCGCCATGGCTTCAACTGACGGCACCAATAATCCAGGATCTCAAACCTCGGCGATGCCTAATCTGATAACGAACATAAATGCTACGCTGCTGTCGTTCCTTGTGAAGACATACGAGATGCTTGATAATCCGGCGATTTATAAGATAGTATTGTGGAGAGATACTAACATACACGGTGGTGATATTTTCCGGCGAGTAAATTTCTGGTGGTGGTAGGGGATGACGTCGTCCCGATGACGATGGCGAAGATGGAGGAGGCAGGTGGGTTGGGTTGTTAGGGGTGGGTTGGGTTGTTAGGGGTGTGTTTGTGTGTATACACGTGGGTATTTAAATTATGTGGCTAAGATTAAAAATTGTTTAAAAATTATGGGGTTGAGATTGGGTCTCAGTTCTCACTTTAATACAGGGTTCTCACTTGAGCAAAACCCTTGATTAATAATATAATTAATGACTAGCTTATAGCCCGTGCAAAGCACGGTTATTTTTAATTTTTTATAATTTGTTTGTAGTATAATATGATATTATAAATATTAATTTAATATGTTATTGGAAGAATTCGAACCTTACATCTTTGTATATAATAATTTTTGGTATTAAATATAAATTAATATGTTGTTTGCGGGAATCGAACCTTGAACCTCTGTATATAACAACTTTTAGTATTGTTATATCTAACGGTCATGTTTTATTTGAGTTGATGATCTAACGGTTGTGAAGGATTGATAATAAAAAAAGGGGATAACCAAAAAGGGGTTAACCAAACTACAAATTATATCATTTCGCTTATTATAGCATAGTATAGATAGATAATATAGATTTATTAACTTGCAACGATTCAAAACCTAAATTTTTATTAATTCTAAAATTAATAATATAAATATGATATTTTAATATGTTATGGTAGTAATTTGAACCTTGACCTTTATTTGGATGTTATAAATACCGAATTTAAAATTTTAGTTAATGAGTATCAATTTTTTTTGTTAATGAATAGCACATCTTGGACTTTTAGTAGGAATTTGATATTTTATACTCATTACTTCTAATCGTTTTATTACGTAATTGATAAGAATCAATCTCTTGACCTATAGTAGTACTTACTTACTTATTATTCCTTTCACTTTTATTATATAATAGGATATAATTAGATTCTACATACATTCACATGAATCTAATCAATTAAAATTTTATATTTTATCAATTCAATACTATCATGTTATTTTTTAGATTTGTTTGGAAATTTTATTTAGTTACTTAGCATTATTCATAAAACTAGCATTTTGCCCGTACTTCGTACACGGCATCTTATTTAATTTAAAATGACAATACCAAAAATTTAACAAATTTGATTGATTTCTTAAAAAGATATTGTATGCAATTATATAAATAATCAATTCTTAGAAAGATATTCCATATAGTTATATAAGTATTTAATAAAATAATGATATGCTAAAATTTATATAAAAAAGTAGCATACAATTTTATTTTAACAATGTTAAAAATTTATTTAATCCATCAAAATCTGCAATAAAAGTAATAAATATTTATACAAATATTGTTCTCTAATGGAGAACAATAATAAATTGTCTTCATTATTCAAATGCGGAAATGATAATCCCTTCACCCCCAATGACTCCAAAACATTAAACCTCATATAATATCAAGAACATATTATATTAACTATGAGATCTCATAGTTAATATAATATGTAAATGTTGGAGAACAATGAGACCACATTTCAAGCAATTTTTTAATTTTTTTGTTAATTTTTTTTATGAATGGATAGAGGGTAGAATTATAAGACTTTTTTGTGAAGATGCCCCTAGCGGGGCCCTTTAAAATAGCTTGAAATGTAGTGAATATGTGTGTTCTCACTGTTCTCATTTTAATTTTTTTTATGAATGGATAGAGGGTAGAATTATAAGACTTTTTTTTGTGAAGATACCCCTAGCGGGGCCCTTTAAAATAGCTTGAAATGTAGTGAATATGTGTGTTCTCACTGTTCTCATTCTCACCAGAACGTGACCATTAAACTGTATTAGTAAATTCATGTATGAAAATACAGTGTATATATATTATTAATATAGATTCTTTTATTAAATATAAGTAAATTATACAATTAAATAAGCAAGTCAAAATATCAGATAAATATTCTAGTAGATTTATAGTTTATATTCAAATTAAGGTCTTTCACCATGGCTCTCGCTTTCTGAAATTGTTGAATTTTTATTTTATTGACTTTATTATATTAAAAGTATGTTCTTATTGAAACGAATATAATAATTTGAATTTGAATATATTTTTAAACTATTTATTTTGATGGGTTGTTAATTTTTTTGTGATCTACTTAGAGGGTTGACCAAAAATAAAATTAATGGGAATACACAAACCCATTACCCACGTTATGATAAACAGTACCTATAAAATGGAAGTTGCTTCTGTGGTTCAGGCTTGTTAATTACTGCAATACTTTATTAGCTTGATCATCATGTAGACCATCTTTCTTTTTATCACTTATAGTTGCTGCTATGTAGTCTAGCTGTAACTAACATCTTTCTTTTTATCACTTATGTTGTGGCTATGTAGTCTATCTGTAACTAAACATCTCTCTCTGCTTGTAATCTATATTTATAAATGCAAACTTCTTCTTCTTGTATTGTATTTTGCTTTCAATATTTAAAATTATGTAGCTGGAGGAGAAGAGAAAGGCTGGAGGTGCAATCGTAATACTACAGCATTACTGAAAATAAGTACAATATCATAATAGATTTTTTTTGTTTCAATCTAAATTGGGTCGCTCCAAATGCCGTGTAATGACAAAAAGGGGCATTAAAGAAATAAAGAAGATTAAAAAAATGAAGGATAATACTGTTTACCAAAAACACAGGTCTCCGCAAAAAGCTCACTTATTCACTTTTATCTTCAAATAATGTATGATTACAAATTATAACAATCACATTTTGCACTACCTATTCTCTCTCAAAAAGCCAACTAAACTGAAAAAGGGAAAAGTGAGTACTTTTATATTTTAATGTGGAGCTCAAGTGAAAGTGCTAAATATGAGATCATATATGAAGTGAAATTGAACGCGAGTAAAGAAGATATTTAGAGCATAAATAAGAGCAATGTTGCCTGACCCAGAGGGCGAGGCTTGTGCCGTGGGTCTGAACTTTTAAGTATGCTATTCCATAGTCCCTTCGGAGACATCCGATAAAAAGTATGCTATTCCATAATACCTTCTGGTACGTAGCATGTCTACCCCACGAACCTTAAGTTGAACAAATCCATAAAGAACATAAACTTGCTTGAAAACAAAATAATGTCTATAATGCTAGAGTATCAAATTGAGTCCCAAGATTATTTACAAATAACATGGTGCAAGTAACGTGACATCATGATTGGTTGTAACTGATTGTCTACATATTTTTATTTAAATTTAAATATAAAGTGGTTCATTACATTTAATTAAAATACATAACCAATTAAAATGTCACATGACATGTGGGATTCCGCCATTTAAATAAATTATTTGATCGATTTCTAGTATGCCCTTCATCCTTGTTACCTCTTGTATCGGTACTGTGCCAATGTTATTAACTGGTAATCTTTCCAACTACCTTTGTTATTATGACATGTAAATTCGAAAATTGAAAGGCCAAGAAAATATTTTAAAGGTACCTTTCTGGTGTCCTGTATATTATTATAACATCGGGTAATTCATTAAAACTTTAATTCTTAAATGCCAAATCAAAATCAAAACCAAACAAATATTATCCTGTCTAATTTTTAATATTGTGAAATCAATAAAAACTTAACTTTTAAGGCCAAATTAAAAACCGGAACCAAACATATATGACCCGTCCCTACTTCAGGGGGTTGAGATATTAATTTGGTGAAAAACCCAGCTTCAAATCTGAAAAGTGCAAACATGCGTCAGCGTCAAAATCCAGCAGTGTGAAGATTTGAGCAGCTTGGACTAGAAGGTGAAAAATGACATAGATAGATTTGGGTAATGACAAAAAGGAGCATCAAAGAAATAAAGAAAGATAAAAAAAATAAAGGATAATAGTAGAGATTTAGATTTGGGTCGATCCAATTGGGTTACTCCAAATGTTGTGTAATGACAAAAAATAGTATATGTTTAGATTTGGGTCGATCCAATCTAAATTGGGTCGCTCCAAATGCTGTGTAATGGAAAAAAGGGGCATCAAAGAAATAAAGAAGATGAAGAAAATGAAGGATAATAGTATCGCTGACAGAATTCGAACCTTGAAATTTTAGTAAATAAATTTAATCATGTAATATATTTAATCATTAGATCTAACAGTTCTAATTTTTAACTAAAAATCTAACGGATATTATTCGTTGTATGCGAATTTTATTATATTTTGTTAGTGGTTAGAAGATATGATGTCATATTTTTGGGTATGTATTTAGTAAATAAATTTAATCATGTAATAAATTTAATCATTAGATCTAACGGTTCTAATTTTTAACTAAAAATTTAACGAATATTATTCGTTTTATACGAATTTTTATTATATTTTGTTAGTGGTTTGAAGATACGATGTCATATTTTTGGGTATGTATTAATTATTGCAATATTATGTTTTAAATTAAAAGTCAAAGTGTTTTAATTAGAGAGAAAAAAATTACTGATTTAAATATATGATGTTTTAGGTATTTATAAAAATTCGAACCTTGAAATTTTAGTAAATAAATTTAATCATGTAATATATTAATCATTAGATCTAACAGTTCTAATTTTTAACTAAAAATCTAACGGATATTATTCGTTGTATACAAATTTTTATTATATTTTGTTAGTGGTTAGAATATATGATGTCATATTTTTGGGTATGTATATTGTAAATAAATTTAATCATGTAATATATTTAATCATTAGATGTAACAGTTCTAATTTTTAACTAAAAATCTAACTGATATTATTCGTTGTATACGAATTTTTATTATATTTTGTTAGTGGTTAGAAGATACGATGTCATATTTTGTGTATGTATTAATTATTGCAATATTATGGTTTAAATTAAAAGTCAACGTGTTTTAATTAGAGAGAAAAAAATTATTGATTTGAAGATATGATATTTTAGGTATTTATAAAAATTCGAACCTTGAAATTTTAATAAATAAATTTAATCATGTAATATATTTAATCATTAGATCTAACAGTTCTAATTTTTAATTAAAAATCTAACGGATATTATACGAATTTTTAATATATTTTGTTAGTGATTAGAAGATATGAAGTCATATTTTTGGGTATGTATTTAGTAAATAAATTTAATCATGTAATATATTTAATCATTAGATCTGACAGTTCTAATTTTTAACTAAAACTCTAACGGATATTATTCGTTGTATACGAATTTTTATTATATTTTGTTAGTGGTTAGAAAATATGATGTCATATTTTTGGGTATGTATTAATTATTGCAATATTATGTTTTAAATTAAAAGTCAACGTGTTTTAATTAGAGAGAAAAAAAATTATTGATTGGAAGATATGATATTTTATGTATTTATAAAAGGTAATATCATCAATTATAACTAAACATCTTTTAATTGAAAAAGGCAATCGGCTCATTATTATTAATTATATTATTAATTGGAAAAATGAAGGATTTAAATGGTTGATTGGTTAGTTGGTTAAGACATTCCAAAAAAAATATTAGTACTTTCTAAAAACAAATCTAAAAATAAACTATGTATATTAAAAAATGCAAATAGCTCACTAAAAAAGCTAATTATTTCTCATTAAAAAAACTAATTATTCGGCTTAAAATACCTCCACCCCGGAGTCTTGAACACTTTCTACGAATTTTTATTATATTTTGTTAGTGGTTAGAAAATATGATGTCATATTTTTGGGTATGTAATAATTATTGCAATATTATGTTTTAAATTAAAAGTCAACGTGTTTTAATTAGAGAGAAAAAAAAATTATTGATTGGAAGATATGATATTTTATGTATTTATAAATGGTAATATCATCAATTATAACTAAACATCTTTTAATTGAAAAAGGCAATCAGCTAATTATCATTAATTATATTATTAATAGAAAAATGAAGGATAATAGTAGAGGTTTAGATTTGGGTCGCTCCAAATGCTGATTAGAGAGAAAAAAATTATTGATTGGAAGATATGATATTTTATGTATTTATAATAGGTAATATCATATCATTTATAAGTAAACATCTTTTAATTGAAAAAGGCACTCGGCTGATTATCATTAATTATATTATTAATAAAAAAAATGAAGGATAATAGTAGCGCTTTAGATTTGGGTCGATCCAATTGGGTCGCTCCAAATGCTGTGTAATGATAAAAAATAGTATAGATTTAGATTTGGGTCGATCCAATCTAAATTGGGTCACTCCAAATGCTGTGTAATGACAAAAAGGGACATCAAAGAAATAAAGAAGATTAAAAAATGAAGGATAAAAACAGTAATTTTCCTGTGTAATGACAAAAAACGGCATCAAATAAATAAAGAAGATTAAAAAAATGAAGGATAAAAGCAGTAATTTTCGAAATTCAATACTAGCAGACATTAGGAATATATTGATATTGATATTGATATTGATATTGATTTAGTGCATAAACGAATTCAACAAAGAAATATTAGGAGGGCATATAGAGCGAGAAAGTGGAATAAAATTTGCAAAATAGAATTCAAAAAAAGGAATAGGAAAGAAAAAAAATGATACTAAATTTATGTGTTTGGTTTTGATCATAAAAATGATTGAAAAATTATATCAAATCATTTTTAATTTACAAAAGTAAATACTAAATTATTTTATATTTTAAAAATAAATAACACGTTAATATACTTTTTAATTAGTCAAGATATCAATTATAATTAAAAATGGTAATGGAAAAGAAACTAGGGGGAGAAAGAAATACCAACCATCCAACTATTATATTTTCGTTTGACGTTTAACCTAGAAACTTTTTTTCGAATAAAAATGATAGAAAATTTTCAAAACAATAGTTAAATAAATAGAGTAAATTAAATAAATTATTAACCTCATCTAT
The DNA here is from genome assembly GCA_036435485.1 of Saposhnikovia divaricata. Lineage (NCBI taxonomy): Eukaryota > Viridiplantae > Streptophyta > Magnoliopsida > Apiales > Apiaceae > Saposhnikovia > Saposhnikovia divaricata. Next base: position 199,639,386 of record CM071594.1, read on the forward strand.
TTGTAATTATTTTACGGATACATTTATTACATTTTACAAGTTACATGTCCTAAATACATGATAATAATGATGATTATAATAATAATTATGATAGTGATAATGAGGAAGATTGAACAAATTCTTAAAATGAGAACTAAGAACTAATTTAGGTCATTATAATATTTAAGAAAAAAAAATTCACTTAATTAACACACCAACTTTCCCTCTCTTTCATTTCTTTCCTTTTTTGCCCTTCATTGTTCTCTTCAACCTCAATTCTTCATTGTGCCGCTGCTTCACCGTCGTGATCATCCATATATATCACCAATGAATTTCGTCGAATTAATCGGAATTCTCCCTTAACAATAGCAGGTGCACATATACATACACCATCATTATACACATATACACAAACTATAAACGATTAAATATATTTAGTGTACTCGTATTAAGGATTGCGATACCATATTCGAAATTAAAATTATTGGAAATGTCAACTCTACTCAAAATGGTGACTTTATTATAAAAAAATTTAGTGATTTATTTATAAAATTTGGCGATTCAAGTTTATTTTATGGTAATTTGATATGATAATAGTATAATATGATGATTTTAATTACGATGATTTTAGTTTTCAATTTTAAATTTATTTATGTGGTATATTGTTGCTCTTAAAATTAAGCGTTTTTAAATTGCAAGCGAACAATTTGTTTTGTTGTAAAATTTATGATTCGTTCCACAGGGACTAATTTATTCGCAAACCCTAAAATTTAATTTAATCGGATTAGAACAATTGGGTTTTAGCAATTCGGATTTTTCTATTATAATTCCTAATTCTAAATTATTCTAAAATTTCTAAATTAGTATTTAAAGTAAATTTTATTCTAAAACCTTTTTTTTTAATTTTAAAAGAACATATTTTAATTAAAGAAAATTCTAAGACAATTTGGACATGAAGTATAAAAAAAAAATTGACTAACCACAAATCCAAAATTAAAACGGGACAAACTTAATTCAAATTACCATGTGAACTCTTATTTCAACAAAACAAAAGGAGAACAGTAACATTTACAATACCAGGAACAATCAGAAAACACATTACTACAAGCAGACAAACTAAAACAGGAACTCGAAAAAAAACGAACTCAACATCGAACCACAATCAAAACTTCGTGAACTGGTGACTCGGTAAATACTACAATCAGCAAATTAACATAGCAACCAATTCTTATTAACCAGCAGCTAATGGAGTCGGAATCCAGCAAAAACAACGACAACTCGATACAAAACAGATACACCGAAAGCCAATTCTTTAAAAACTCGACTACTCCTTGCAGCTAAATAAATCAAAACCAGCAAACACAGGACATTCAAACTGCAAGAGACGAGTCAGCAGCAAAACGCGAATCTAGAACCTAAACAAAACTCAAAAGAAAGCAACTAACAAACTCAGCTGCTAACAATGACTCAGACACGAATTCAATTCATCTAACAGGTACAAAACAGCAAAAAAAACATAGTAAAGGGGACTTCAAACACGCAGCACAAAACGCAACTCGACTAATTGTTCCAAGGAAACACGCAAATAAATTCAGATTCACCAGTAAATTATAAACCCATAACTTAAAACATGACAGCATAATACAGAAACAAACAGTAAAGAACACAATCAAGTCGACCTAGAAATGACTCCACGACCACTACCAAACTCAGTGTAAACCAGCCAAATAGAACAACTAAAACTTCGAACAACACAGGACAGGTGAAACAATATAAACGCAGCAATAGAACTCGATAATTCTACAATTAGAACTCGATACAAACACAACAGTGGAGGGCGTGTTTGAGGTTTTGGTGGGAAAAGAGAGAGATATAGGGGGAGAGAGAGGGGGGGGAGAGATGGGGTTGAGTCGAAGCAATGGAAAGAAGAAGAGAAGTGAGGAAATTTGGGATCGATGTTGAACGAAAAGAAAGAAGGAAGAGGATGATGGGTTTGTTGAAAATTAAGAAGAAACAGGGGAAATCGTTTTGTAAATAAACGAAGAAAAACTGGGGACAAAAGGACCTTCAAATTAAAACAGTAATTTGCAGAAAAAAATACGTACTAAAATTAATTACAAATATTTTTTTTTTCGATTTTTTTTTAATTTGAAAATTAAAATGCAAATAAGTAAAGTTAACTTCGAATTTAAAATTGCTAAAAACAATGGGTTGGAATTAAATGGCCCGCAATAAAATGGAGATTTAAAGGGGCATAATTAAAATTATTACTAAGAGCAAGAAATTAAAGTTGCGTTACTTTCAATCCCAAGTGGTTAGCAACGGATTTACGAAAATAACGAAAGCTATGCAACAAAAACGAAAGAGCAAGACAAGAAGTAAAGAAATAAAAATTGCATTAATTATAATAGGAGTGTTTACAAGATTTAAAACCACAAAACAAGAAAATAAAACTACCCTAAAATTTAAGTTTTTTTAAATACAAGGGGGGGGGGGTGAGGGGGTATTTATAGGATAGAAATTAGGGTTAAGGGGGGTGTTGGGTAAATCTCCACCATACATTTGTGGTGTGTGGTGGTGAAATCCTAGCCATTTATTTGTTTAATTCCCCCTTAAGCTTTGAAGAGTTGATCTTGGTCATACACTTATGTAGTGTGTTGGGATGATCTCCACCTTCCACTTGTCTTGAAATATTCCTTTTGCTCCAAGCTCCTAATTCTTTTCCTTCTTTCATTTTTGGTCCTTTTTCTTCCTCTTTTTCCCTTCCTTGCTCTTTATTTCTTTATTTTGCCATTTCTTTATTTATTTACGAATTTCCTGAAATGCAACAAAATAAATTATTAAAATACGAGTTCAAGCAATAAATAGGTAATAAAAATATGCAAAAATATGCACTTATCAAATGCCCCCATACCTATCTTTTGCTCGTCCTCGAGTAAAACAAAAAGAAAAATAAAATCTAGATAAAAAGTCCTATACTCCTTTTCGTAGGTGTGACGGTTGCATTTGGCATATGCAACAAGCCCTTTAAACCCCTAGGCAGCCCTAGTGGACGAGTGAGGTCTCGTGAGGGCCTATAATGAATGTACCCACAAAATCCATCTAGTTCGTAAAAGATTACATGGCAATGTAACACTACACATACATGTCCTCTCATGATACATCAACTTAAGAATCAAAATGAATTTGCAAAGTCTTGGTGTGGAAAGTGTAAGGATTCACATAGTCTACTTAAAGAAGCATGCACGAGTGATTACAAGTTCATGTCAAGTGTAAAAATTATTGGAAACCATGCTAAGTCTACAAGCGCACACATTGGAGTCAAAACTTGAGATCTCATATGCAAAAGAAACAAGCAATATCTCACATTTCACTCACAAAAGAAAATTCACTCAAGAACAAGGGTAAGTGTATCACTCAATTCCAACAAAATCAAAAGCATTCTTGACATTTGGTATCATTCTAACTTAAACACAAAATACATTAATGATGACAATCAAAATGTCTTTATTTGGGTTGTAATGGGGCTAGGGACAGGGCATGTCAAGTAAAGCCAAAATAAGGTGAAGTGTCAAAAGCTAGTAGTCACCATGAAAAACATGCACAACACCAAATTTCCTCCCCACACAATTATTTTTTCTATTTTCAACAAAAAGACTTGATTAGTCGAATTAAGAAGGATTACAAAAATATAAGTATGCTCTCATATATTTTTTTTTTCTTTTTTTTTTAAATTTTTTTTTCTTTTTTTCTTTATTTTTTATGAGAGCTAAGATAAACATAAGCAACCAAAATCCTCCTTTAGATTTAACTTGAAAATCGACTAACAAGGTAACAAACATATATTTCCTTAAAAGTTATGAACAAAAGTATACCCATCTCACACACCTTATTACTCCCTCAAGTTCCTACTAGCCTTTGACAAATTGGGATCAAGTATACGTAAGGCTGTACAAGAAAAAGGTCGTAGGCGAGTAATGTGGTGTGTCATCGAAAGAATTTGATTAAGCTCAAAGGGTTAACTAATTGATCACATAAGAATGGTGTGGATATTTGGAAATATTGGTTATTCCTAATGCCTTTATCATCTTATCTGTAATCAATGTCATGTGTTTCAAGAAAGAACTCAAACAAGTGCTAGCAATGCAAATGACAAGTGGACACTCAAGCAAAAGAATATAAATGCAAAAGATGTGCATATAGGCTCAAAACTCACTTGGTGTGGTAGAACATAATCAATCTCAACTAAAGGTATCCTTAATGCACCTACTTGTACTCAAAGCATGAAAACCAAATCATCTTACACCTAATCATGACCTTCTAATTTCTTGCACAAATCAAATAACTACTAGTTTCACCTTGCTAGTGTAAGTGTGTGGACAAGAACTTAGCAAATCACTTCTCAATCAAAAGCTAAAGGATCACAAGATTATCATAGCATGTAAGGGTGCATCAAGCAACTAACAATCAATTAACAAGACTAGAATAAGATTAGAACTCTACTATTTACAACTCTTTTTGTGATTTTTGAATTTTTTAATTGTTTTTGGATTTTCTGATTTTTATATTTACACTAAAAATCCTCCCCCATACCTAAATCATGCATTGTCCTCAATGTATGCAAATGCAAGAGAAATGAGCAAATAAGAACGAGGTAATGCCTGATAAGGGATGACGGAGACGAATGAAAAACAACTAATTAACACGATTCACGCACACAATTCCTCCCCCATACCTGAATTTCATGAGGGGAGGCAAAGGAATAAAATCGAATTAGCCGATGCCGGTAGGAAAATTGGAGTGAATTTCCGAGAAGAGCTCAAGATGCCGTTGAAGCTCTAACACCTTAGTGACTTTTGCAAGAAGACAAAAAGATTCTTTCAAAGTCAAAGAATTGTAACCACTAGTGTTTTCCACAGACCAAAGTAAGGCTTATTTATGTTGTTTAAGCAAATTAATTAATTGGATTTCTTGGTCCGGGTTTAAATCACTATTGATAACAGCAGAGAGAAGTTTGTCTTTTTGCAAGAAAATATGATCGAAAGTGGAGGGGTGTGTTACGAAATCAAGTGGAGGTGGCTCACCAACAAGAGTTGTAACAATGGTACTAGGGTTGACATAGTCAGTATTAGATTCAGCTTCCCATTTCGAACAAATGTGATTTAAAGCCCCTAACAACTCATCGAAAGTAGGTGGTTCACCGACGTGATTTTTGACAACGTGTGCAACACGAACAACCACGGGTGGGGTCTCCCACGGGGAACAAATGTCATCTAACTCTCTCATCATTTCTTCCGAGGTCATATCCTTTAACGAATCAACATACTCTCGGTTAGACTCATGGTTGACTTTGAAATCCTCATTGAGAAGAGACTCAATCTCACTATCTTCAAAGTTAGACCATGTGACAAACTTATTGACCACATTAACCCCTATTGGTTGCTCAAAAAGCTCGTTGGGTTCTTTTCCGACATTGAAAATGTTAAGATCAATGGTCATGTTCCCGAAAGTGAGTTTCATCCAACCATCCCTACAATTAATCAAGGCATTGGATGTAGCAAGAAAAGGTCGTCCTAGAATGATCGGGATTTGGTTCTTAGGATTCGTGATGGGTTGAGTCTCAAGGACAATAAAGTCAACCGGGAAGATAAAATCACCAATTTTAATCAAGACATCTTCAATTAATCCCTTGGGCATTTTTATAGAACGATCGGCGAGTTGAAGTGTCATATTGGTCTTTTTGAGCACGCCTAAACCTAGGGCTTGATAAACGGAAAATGGAAGCAAGTTCACACTAGCACCTAAGTCAAGTAAAGCCTTATCCACGAAAGTATTACCTATGACACATGAAATAGTTGGACAACCGGGGTCCTTGTACTTCACGGGTATTTGGTTGGAAAGAATTGAGCTCACTTGGGACGTCAAGAAGGCTTTCTTAGGGACTTGGGTGGTTCGTTTATGAGTACACAATTCTTTAAGACATTTCGCATAGGAGGGAACTTGTTGAATTACGTCTAAAAGAGGAATGTTTATCTTGACTTGTTTGAATACTTCTAGAATTTGCTCCATTTGGGCCGTTTGTTTAGAAGAGATGAGGTGTTGTGGGTAAGGAGCCTTTGGTTTAAAGATTCATTCTTCTGGAATAGGTTCCGAGGTTGTTCCATTCGAAGAAGATGGTTTGCTAGAAGGAGGTGATGATACGGGAATTGGAGTTTGATTTGAAAGATCGAGAAGAGGGGTCGGTTCAACGTTTGACTTTTCCTCTTCAGGGACTCGACTCCTACTCGGTTATCAACTCGATTTCCCGATCTTAAAGAGATGATGGTATTCATACTCTCATGAGGGCGTTGATTGAGAGGAAACTTAGGATTGACCTCAGTTTGACTCGGAAGCTTGTTTTTCTCACGCTCATGGATGGTATTAGCTAATTGGCTCACTTGAACCTCTAACTTAGATATGGCTTGGGTGCTAGCATTTAAGATTTGCCTATCTTGAGTCATGGTTTGCATGAAAGTTTGTTGCGATTGAGCCAAATTAGTGGTGGTTTTGAGAAGCACATCGAGACTCTTTTCTAACGAAGTAAGTCGCTTATCCGACTCAGAAAAGCCGGGAGGGTGGGAAGGAGCTTGAGTCGGAGAAGGAGCATGATTTTGATGTGAAAACGAATTTGAGTGAGGTTTATGAAAAACCGGAGGTTAAGATTGGAATTGAGGAGGTTGAGATTGGAATTGAGGAGGTTGAGATTGTTGACCTTGACCTTGATTCCATGAAAAGTTCGGATGATTTTTCCAACCGGAATTGTAAGTGGAAGAATAAGGATCATTTTGAAGACCCGATTGGAACATCGCGTTGACTTGTTGAAAAACTTGAGGACTTTGTATCCCTTGATTGGTTGAGTTGTAATTCGAGCACATGGATACTTGAGAGGAGGACCCGTTGGTTTCTAAAGCTTCTAAACTTCGAGTGAGAGTGGCTAATTTAGCCTCGGTCGCAATAGAGTTACCAACTTGATGTAAACCCTTTTAATGCATGGTAGCTATTGAATCGTTCGTTTCTCGGGTTCTCTAGTGGGCTCCCTAGTCGATTCCCATAACATAGTCTTTTTCGCGAACTCTTCAAAGAATGCCCAACCCTCATCATCGTCTTTCTTCATGAATTTCCATTGGCACATAGATTCCAACAACGCGGTTGTTGAACTATCTAGGGCCTCGTACACAAGCTTATAGAGCCTCCATTTTTCGATTCCATGGTGGGGACATTGAGATAGAAGATTTTTAAAACGGTCAAAACTCGTCCAAAATGGTTCGTTGTGTTTTTGACGAAATTGATTAATCTCATTCGTGAGTTTCGTAGTCTTGTGGATTAGAAAGAATTTTTTAAGAAAGATGACTACGAAACCATCCCAAGTGGAAATCGAATTGACGGGTAAACTATACAACCACTTTTTTGCATTATCTTTAAGGGCAAAGTTTATTAGTCTAAGCCGTATGGAGTCCTCGGAAAGTTGTTGGAGTTTTTGCAATGCGCAAACCTCTTCAAATTCTTGTAAAAAAATATAAGGATCCTCACCGTCACTCCCGTGAAAATTAGGTAACATGCTAATTTGATGACCTTTGATTTCGAAATTGTTACCATTTACGGGAGGTAGGGAGATGCAAGAGGGTTGGGCCGAACGGGCTGGTTAATAACGATTTCGTAGAGGAACAGACATGGTTAAAATCGGAAGTTCTACGGGCTCGGGCTCGGGAGAAGAAGGAATCACAATCGTTCTAACTAGCCTTGACGAATTATCCATAAGCCATGTAGGTCGCATAAACAATGAATTAACCACGTAGCAAATAAGTGCGATAAAATAAACACACAAAGAGAAAGGGTGAAAAATCAAAAGAAAAATCCTATATCTAGGGTTTCCTAAAATATTGAACTATACCTTGCTCCTAACTTTAAGGGCTACCAAAAACTAGGTAAATCAATAATTATTCGAACCGGCTTGGCCAGGTAGGTGCAAGCATTGCCAAGAGGCTAAACACCAGCCTAGACACCAAAACCTTAATTGGCCAGGTCAGCTTTCGCTTTCCTAGACACCAAAAAGTCGGAATAATTAAAGATTACTTCGTTTCTTAAGCACCTTCCTAAATGAGCGCGAGATTCCTAGGGGCAAACGTCTAATTAATTTCATTAAAGGCTAGGTATGCAAATGAGGGATTAAATTGTTTTTGGGCTAAGGAAAGAGTGATGAAATCCCTTCCCTTATCTTTTGAGAGGTTTTGCCCTTAAGATTTATTTACAAAATGATGCAACAAACAAAGAGGTAAAAAAAATTATAAACATTTATGGATGCTTAACTACGTGCTCTAACTAAAGAAAAGAAAGAATTTAATGTACCTCGGGTCCGCCAGCAATCACCACAATTATAAGGTACGAAAAATTAAAAACAAGCAAATAAAAATCTAGATGATGTGCCCTAAGTGATTAAATGCATGATGCAACAATTATGTAATTACAACTAATTTTTTTTGGATTTTAAATTTTTAATTTTTTTGTGATTTTTGATTTTTTTTAATTTTTTTGTGATTTTCTAAATAACGAAAAAAAAACGAAAGAGGAGAGAGATACGGTTTACCCAAGCAAAGCTTCCAAAATTCTGAGAAAATTCTTCCGCTTTAATCCAAGTTTCCCGAATTTTCCTCCAAATTCCTCGAAAAAAATGCAAACAAGAAAAAAGGTGAGAAAAAAGCTAATCCGAAAAATTAAAACTAAGGTGCGAAAAATAATTAGTCCCCGGCAGCGACACCAAAAAATTTGTTGCTCTTAAAATTAATCATTTTTAAATTGCAAGCGAACAATTTGTTTCGTTGTAAAATTTATGATTCGTTCCACAGGGACTAATTTATTCGCAAACCCTAAAATTTAATTTAATCGGATTAGAACAATTGGGTTTTAGAAATTCGGATTTTTCTATTATAATTCATAATTCTAAATTATTCTAAAATTTCTAAATTAGTATTTAAAGTAAATTTTATTCTAAAACCCTTTTTTTTTAATTTTGAAAGAACAAATTTTAATTAAAGAAAATTCTAAGAAAATTTGGACATGAAGTATAAAAAAAAAATTGACTAACCACAAATCCAAAATTAAAGAATCAACGGGACAAACTTAATTCAAATTACCATGTGAACTCTTATTTCAACAAAACAAAAGGAGAACAGTAACATTTACAATACCAGGAACAATCAGAAAACACATTACTACAAGCAGACAAACTAAAACAGGAACTCGAAAAAAAACGAACTCAACATCGAACCATAATCAAAACTTCGTGAACTGGTGACTCGGTAAATACTACAATCAGCAAATTAACATAGCAACCAATTCTTATTAACCAGCAGCTAATGGAGTCGGAATCCAGCAAAAACAACGACAACTCGATACAAAACAGATACACCGAAAGCCAATTCTTTAAAAACTCGACTACTCCTTGCAGCTAAATAAATCAAAACCAGCAAACACAGGACATTCAAACTGCAAGAGACGAGTCAGCAGCAAAACGCGAATCTAGAACCTAAACAAAACTCAAAAGAAAGCAACTAACAAACTCAGCTGCTAACAATGACTCAGACACGAATTCAATTCATCTAACAGGTACAAAACAGCAAAAAAAACATAGTAAAGGGGACTTCAAACACGCAGCACAAAACGCAACTCGACTAATTGTTCCAAGGAAACACGCAAATAAATTCAGATTCACCAGTAAATTATAAACCCATAACTTAAAACATGACAGCATAATTCAGAAACAAACAGTAAAGAACACAATCAAGTCGACCTAGAAATGACTCCACGACCACTACCAAACTCAGTGTAAACCAGCCAAATAGAACAACTAAAACTTCGAACAACACAGGACAGGTGAAACAATATAAACGCAGCAATAGAACTCGATAATTCTACAATTAGAACTCGATACAAACACAACAGTGGAGGGCGTGTTTGAGGTTTTGGTGGGAAAAGAGAGAGATATAGGGGGAGAGAGAGGGGGGGAGAGATGGGGTTGAGTCGAAGCAATGGAAAGAAGAAGAGAAGTGAGGAAATTTGGGATCGATGTTGAACGAAAAGAAAGAAGGAAGAGGATGATGGGTTTGTTGAAAATTAAGAAGAAACAGGGGATAACATTTTGTAAATAAACGAAGAAAAACTGGGGACAAAAGGACCTTCAAATTAAAACAGTAATTTGCAGAAAAAAAGTACGTACTAAAATTAATTACAAATATTTTTTTTTCGATTTTTTTTTAATTTGAAAATTAAAATGCAAATAAGTAAAGTTAACTTCGAATTTAAAATTGCTAAAAACAATGGGTTGGAATTAAATGGCCCGCAATAAAATGGAGATTTAAAGGGGCATAATTAAAATTATTACTAAGAGCAAGAAATTAAAGTTTCGTTACTTTCAATCTCAAGTGGTTAGCAACGGATTTACGAAAATAACGAAAGCTATGCAACAAAAACGAAAGAGCAAGACAAGAAGTAAAGAAAATAAAAATTGCATTAATTATAATAGGAGTGTTTACAAGATTTAAAACTACAAAACAAGAAAATAAAACTACCCTAAAATCTAAGTTTTTTTTTTAATACAAGGGGGGGTGAGGGGGTATTTATAGGATAGAAATTAGGGTTAAGGGGGGTGTTGGGTAAATCTCCACCATACATTTGTGGTGTGTGGTGGTGAAATCCTAGCCATTTATTTGTTTAATTCCCCATTAAGCTTTGAAGAGTTGATCTTGGTCATACACTTATGTAGTGTGTTGGGATGATCTCCACCTTCCACTTGTCTTGAAATATTCCTTTTGCTCCAAGCTCCTAATTCTTTTCCTTCTTTCATTTTTGGTCCTTTTTCTTCCTCTTTTTCCCTTCCTTGCTCTTTATTTCTTTATTTTGCCATTTCTTTATTTATTTACGAATTTCCTGAAATGCAACAAACTAAATTATTAAAATACCAGTTCAAGCAATAAATAGGTAATAAAAATATGCAAAAATATGCACTTATCATATATGAATTTATAATCTAAAAAGGATATAAATAAAAATGATTATATTAGAATTGAATTTAAAAAAATATATAATATGAAAGGATATAATTCAAAAAAAGTTGTATTAAAATTGAATTTTGTTTTATTCATATATAAAAAATTCATATTTACTATGAGAAAAATGAACATATGATATATTTTAGGTAATTTCCTAAGATTTTAGTACAAAATTTTTAAATGAACCCTGATTTTACAAAAATACTCATCCTATGTTTGCATATAAAATTTTTTGTATCTCACCTAACTTTCTCATTTACTCATTTACTATTTTGGTTATATCTTGAGATCTAAAAATCAGATTTGCATGAATTTATAGAATTTCATAAAATTATCTTTAATTTAGTGATGATTTAATAATTATAATCCAAAGGTAAACACTCAGAATTTCAAAAAAAAAATATTATTACAAATTTTTTCATAATCCTATTTAATGTAAAAGACTTACATTGATAATACTATTCAATGTATAAAACCTAATTATATATGATTTAAACCATTGACATATTTCAATATTAACACACTTTTTTGTTTACATATAAAATATTTTTTTTATGCTAGATCCAACAGTTTTCATCTATTTCTTTTAAGATATAACAGTTCTTATTTATTTTGTCGTACTGTAGACCAGACTACCGATCACTAAAGTTTTGGACAAAATCACTCTTACACTTATTATTAAAACAGTAAAATTGTATTTGGTTGTTAGTAGAACTATCTTCAAATAATAAGAAAGGTATTTTGATATTCAAAACGAAATATAAGTAGATTTCATAAATCGAATAGAATATTCAACGTAAAAAATCCTCAATTTCTTCCTTCTTTTGTTTTTGCGTAATTTTAATTGGATAATAAATGTTAAACCGTCACTTAATTAAAGATTATTTGGTTAATTTCACGTGAGTTATAAAATCGTCCAAATCAAATTTTAAGAATTTGAGATAAAACAATATTAAATTAAACATGTAAATATTAATGAAATTATAAATATGTAAATTAATAGCAAATAATTTTTAAAAAAAATTATAAAAATCAAAAATATTCAAAAGGAGCAGTGCGTTGCACGGGTTATAAGCTAGTTATTTATAATACATCAACAAGAGATAAAATTCATGAGACATTTTTTTTTCATTTAAATGCTGAGACATTTTAATTCACTTGAAATGTCTCAATTGCCCTTGTGTACATTATTTTTTGAAAAAAATCTTACTAATGAAAATTGAACATTGGTCTTCACTTTATTTTGAAAATTGTCATTATATGGGGGTTTGGGTGGTCGTCTGGTCGTTAGGGTTAAAAAGAAATGAGTGAGAGTGAGAGTGAAACACGATCGTTGGAGTCTTCAACACACGGACACAAGACGTTGTTTTTTGTACCGTAATCTTTAATCTTCACCAAAAGAATAAATAAATATACATATTGTCAATAAATAATGTATTTATAAAAATGCAATCTATAATTATAAAAATGCAACTTATAACAAATATAAACAAAAATGCAATCTATAAAAAAATATAAACAAATGTAAATTGTTTTATTGATATTTTAAAATTGTGAAGATACATATTGTCAATGAATAGCGTAACTAAAAAAATGTAATCTATAACTATTAAAATGCAATCTATAAAAAACATAAACAAATGTAAATTTAAAAAAAAACATAAACAAATGTAAATTGTTTCATTGATATTTTAAAATTATGAAGATACATATTGTCAATAAATAGTGTATCTATAAAAATGCAATTCATAAAAAAATATAAAAAATGTAATTTTTTATTCGATTTGTAACTAAATATAATTTGTTTCTCAAAAGAAATTACTAGACAAATTATTTTTATAAGAAAAATTTATTTGCATCACTGCCATATAAAAAATGAAAAACTATAACTTTTTTTTATTCGATTTGTAACTAAATATAATTTATGACATTTTATATAAAATATAATTTATGAAAAAAATTTATTTTCATAATTAAAGTAGAATAGTCGTTAAACTAATGTAAATTATTTTATAACAATTATCTAATTAATTTACCAATAAAACTTTGAAAATAAAAATATTAGAAAGCTCACAAATCAATCCATGAACATATTTTAAATTATTTTATTGTTTTTATTCAAAATGTAATCTACAAATCAAACACCAATTCAAAAAATATCTAATTAAAAAACTAAAATCAACAATAAATCCTAATATAATGCACCTAAAATAAATATATACAACACACATTTTCTGGAAAAAAAAGTTATATATATATATATATATATATATATATATATATATATATATATATATATATATATATATATATATATATATATAGCCCAACACAAAAACATAAAAAATTAGTCGAAACTTTCTTTAAAAAAAAATTAGGAATGTATGTGTGTTTACAATTACATAGTCACATATTTATATACAATATAAATAATAGTTAACCAAATAATATATAATATAGTCACATATTATAGTCACATATTTATATTATTTGAATATATATAATATATTATATATATTCAAATAATATTGAAGAAAACTTTCCAAAAAATATGAAATATTAAAATATATGTTAGTCTAAATCTTAAATTATAATTTACAAAAAAAAAATTTACCAAATAAAAGTGCTTCAAGAAAAAATTATTTTAATAAAAATCATTAAAGATTCTATTTTTAGGTTTGACAATAAATTTATTTCTAAAACTTAAATTAAAAAAATGTATGCACAAAAAAACTATTCAAAAAAGTAATTTCATTAGAAATTGGATAGAATAAGTTTAGAAATGGGTCAGAGAGTATTGGTTTAAAAAAACCAACTAAAACTATTCTATCAAGTAACTAATTAATACAATTTAATTTTTAATTTAACAAATAAACAAATCAAAAGAGATGCACTAAAATAACACATGATAAAACAAAATAAAATTAAAGTTGATAATATTATTGTTAACTAAAACTAATACAAAAATATTTTGGATTAAAGTTTAAAATATAATTTTAAAAAAAATCTTATCACGAGCTTCAAGAAAACCTAATTTTTAAAAAAATTAATTCACAAAAATATTTTACTTTTAGATTTTAAAAAAAAATATGTTTTTAAAATTCATACTAAGAAAAGTCAATACAAATAAATAAATTAACATTTAATTATTTTGCAAAGATTCTAGATTTGGTACTAAAGTTGTAAATAAATAAAAAATAATCCAAAAATCAAATAATTTATAGAGAATCTAAATATAATAACCACAAGAAATCCTATAATAATTTAAAAGTTACAAAAGTATTAAATTTCATCAACAATAAAATTTCAAGTAAATTAATAAAGACTAAAACTAATAAAATTTTCATCATTATCAACTTAATTAATTATTATTATAAGTTAACATATTTTTCGTAATAATTTTAGTATATATATAAATAGAAAATACATGGATATTATTAATTTATTATCATTAAATGTAAAAAAAATAATTGAAAATATTATTAAAATACTTTTGACAACAAAAATCATAAAAAATTAATATTATAAAATATTAATAAAACAACCCGTGCTTTACACGGGTATAAAGCTAGTACCATTAGCTCACATGAGTGAGTGTGTTTTTAATCAAACACATGATATATGTGCCTATGTGTTGCGTGAGCCTAATTGAAATCAAATAAAATTAATATAGATTGAGGAAAAAATGGTATATGTTTATGATAGAATTTATTGTAATTATTACTTGAGATATGAACACTATATTTATTAAATAATTAGATTAGTTATATAATTGTGTTCAAATCACGAAATTATGAATTAGATTATGAATATGATTTAAATAATCGTTATATTAGTTAGCGTAATTGTTTTAGGAGACCATGATATTGTTAAAATTAATCAAACAATTTATATCATTGGAATCTGAAATGATCAAAAACTAAACTAAGTTTATTAAACTTAATCGAATTAAAGAAGATTGGGTAACAAAATAAGATATAAAAATAAAAATAAATGTTTGAACAATGTTAGCACAAAATTTTATGCATAATACTGGAAAATAACCCGTGTCTCGCACGAGTTGTTAAGCTATTACAATATAAATTAAAAATATAGTGTCTCGCACGAGTTGTTAAGCTATTACAATATAAATTAAAAATATAGAATATGTGATCTACTTAGACATATTTAAATAATATTTAAATTTATAATAAATCCATTATATTTATATATATTATATGCCAACATGGATTTCCATGCCATTTAGTAATTTACTAAAATACCCCAAATTCTATAAATATATTAAAGATATTGTTGTTGCCATAGATTGAACCAATGACCTCTTGCTAGGAATCTATTTTATGGTCACACCATGACCATCATGCTAGAAGTCCCCTTCATGAAAATTTGGAACTCATCCACTAGATTCTTAAGTGGCTCTTAATTCTACAGTTTATTTGACATTTATTTTAAAAATAATTTCAAAGAAAATAAAAGAAATAATGTCTCTTTTCATTTATTATTACATATATTATAGGTCAAAATGCTCTTTCAAGCCAATTTAGTAATTTATTAATATACCCTTCTTTATGTTAACGTTAAAAAAATATTTTTACTAAGAATAGATTTTATAATCTCCCCTATTATACAAACAAATTAAATTTATGCACACAACCACTACACCATAACAATTTTTGATACCTACTTACAAATCATTAATTACATTTTCAAAGAACATGCTTCCTATATTTTCCTTAATATATTTTTTTTTTAATTTATGCATGATAAAACTATCAATAAAATATATCCATCTCATTCAATTATTATTATTATTATTATTATTATTATTATTATTATTATTATTATTATTATTATTATTATTATTATTATTATATTTTCATGAAATTTTAAAAATATTAAGTATTCTTTTTGTATTATGTATGTGATACGAAAATACGACACAAATTCAAATTGTACACAAATGACATAAATTCAAAATTTGATTTCTGGAACCTGTATAATAGTATATTTTGTGAAATCATAAATTATAATATTTTTTCATGTTTGTTATGCTCATGACAAACACAAAACAAATTCACTTGGTACAAGTATGGATGAGTATTTCACCCATCCCGTCCAACCCCGATCCGATCCCCTTCCCATTCGGGTTAGGGATTCAGGAAATTTTTCTGTTTCAGTATAGGAAATAGGGAATATTATAAAATAAAAATCCGGGGGATGAGAATGGGATCAGAGATTAAGGCATCCTGACCCGATCCCCAATTCACGTTCCCGATCGATTTTCGGGGATTAAGGGGATATTATATTTACTAGATTATTAACGATAAATATAATTCAAAAAATCAAATTTTGATAAATTTAAAATTTTTCAAAAAATGACAAAATAAAATTTAATTTTAATAATTTTATTTATACCTTTAATCTTTTACTATAAAAAAATTAATATGAATCGCTATTTATTATTAAAAATTGCCATTAGATTTACAAAGCTGCTTTGAACCAAGTTTTTTACAAAAAAAACTGCGATTTCGGTGTGCAACATCAATATCAAACAGATCCTTAATATGATTGATATTAAGTACAATATATATCTATATAAAAAAAATCAGAATTAGCTGATATGTTAAATTTGGACTTTATATGAGTTATCGACTAAAAAATGAATAAAATGCATAGTTGAATTATAATGTATTATTATAAACAAGATTATATATACTAAACAAAGATTTTAAATTATATATGACTAGCCACTAGCGTTCTACCCGTGCTACGTACCGAATGGTATTATTAATTAATTAATATAAACATATTATTTTAATCATTATTTAGGAAAAAATTAATTTCATGATAATATAATTATTTTAAGTATAGAATTACTTATTTGTCATTTTATACCAATTGCAATAAAATTAATGTTATCAAACAATTATCATAACATCCACATCCCCCGTTGAAACGCTGTAAACCCCTCTTTATTGTTTTTCTTAATTTTATTTTTCATTTGATTTTTCTCATTTTTCGGAATCTTTCTACCAAGTTCATAAGTTTTTTATCCATATTTTAAGTTTTGTTCTTTTGGAAATTTGGTGTATTTAAATGTAAAGTACCGTGGGTTTCTAGAATTTTTATCATATTAATTTATTCAAAAAAATTATATGGGTTGCGATCAATTTTTCAAATACATATGAAAATTCATAAACACTTATTTCTCACGACCATGATAAATCATAAGATTGTCTCTCAAAAAAATGTTGCATGTTTTAGCAATGTGAGAAAGGATCTCTACAGTGTAAGATCTATTAAACGAACGTAGTTATGATAAAGGAAACTTTCTTATAATCTAGTTTTATATGTGTTTGTTAAATATCATTTTTACAAATTGTATGTTCTTTTATTAGTAAATTGATTTACTATAGAAAAATAAATATTATCAATCAACCAAACATATCCAACATATCCCGTTCTTAGAGTAAGATATGACTGTTAGAGTTTATGGTGATTGCCCTCAACTTGTTTTTAATGACAACTTAAAATGTGTATACTCACTTTGGGAGTTTGAAGGTTGATTTTTTTTTTATTTTGTTTCTATTAGAACATGGTATAATAAATATTAGCTTTCTCTTACCCATAAATAAGGGTGGCAAATTAATTCGATCTAATAGTACCCGATCTAAAGCCCGAAATTTTGGATATACCGAACCCGAATTTTCGGATTCAAGTTTGGAATTAAATTTAAACCCGAAATAGTTTCGATTTGGATTTGGATTTCAGTTGTACCGAACCAATATCCGATCCAAAACCCGATCCAATATCGAAACCCGATACATTTGTTTTGTTTAGACAAAACAAAACTAATAAATATCTTTGTTTGTTTAGAATCTATCTACCAAGTTGTTAAGTTTTTTTTAACCTATATTTAAAGTTCTGTTGATATAAAAAATAAATATTATCAACCAATCAAGCGAATTTGATATATCTGTTCTTAAATTATGATGTGGAAATTGGATACTATTAATTTAATTCAAGAATACAAAATTAAAAAGGGAACCTTTTATTAGAACAATATATAATTTTATGTATTGACCTATCTAGTTAGTAATAATAGTGATTTTTATAACGATGGCTGTAGCCGTTCCTCTCTCTGCTCCTCTCCCAAAAAATACTAAACTAAAGTTTATTGGCTGACATCAATTTTGGTTGATGATAAGCCCACCTTTTATTGTTTTCCTTAATTTTGCTCTGTTTTTTTCAATAAAAATCTCTCTTTATTGAGATTCTAGTAACCCGTTGGTAGTTTTACCTACTGATATATTGGATTTTGTATTTTATCCTTGTGAATGATAACTTCCGTTTTTTCCTTGAGTTTACTTTATTTTTCAATAAATATATCTCTTTATCGAGAGTCTAGTACCTCGTTAGTGGTTTTTGTCTACCCATATATTGGGTTTTGTTCTTTCTTTTTGTGAGGGTAGGTTCTTTTATTTTGGCATCCGAAATCTTAGATCTACAGGATTTTGTTATATTGGTTCATTGATTTGGAAAGTATAGAATCGTAGCTGTTGTCGGATGTTCGAATTGATTTGGATTTTGTTATATTGGTTCTTATAGCAATTTATAAGAAAATTTAAAATTTTTGTAGATGTCGTATGTCCTTTTATTGACAAATTAATTATATATAAAAAGTAGTGATTTATAAAAATTGTTGCGCTGAGTAGACGAATTTGCTATAAAAATATTCAATAACAATATTTTCATTGGCTTTGTAATGTGATAATTTATACATCAAATAATGTCTAATACTATTTGAGAGTATATTTAGTATTTTGAATATTTCAAATATCTTGTCTGGTCAATTTGTTTGTCCCATTAATTATTGCATAGCTAATAAAAATCGATAAGTAAAATGTTAAATATAATTAGTTTAAAATTCATTTTAATATTTTAACTGGTTGTTAGGTTTTTTTAATAATTGATTAATTTAAATTTTGAACGTGTATTTAGAATATGTTAGTCACAGAGACATGCCTGTACTCATATAATAACAAGCCTAAGTATGTGTAATGCTATGCATTACCTACATGACCTCTTAACTGAGGGAACCTCTAGTTGTAGAGTTTCTGGTTGTTTTGTACTTATAAGAGGCATCAAATTCTAGCTGTGTAATTGTACTTATAAAGTCAAGAATAATGCTTCAAAGAAGTTCCAAGGTTCATGCCTCCAGCAAGAAGATAAAGACTATCGAATAATCACAGTTGGGATTTGAAGAAAATGAAGAATTTGCCTAAGTACCAATTCGAGAAGTATGTTTGTTATATTCGAGAAGTCTAGCCTTCGAGAAGTCAAGGATTCGATATCTCAAAAGACATTATTCGATATCTCTGAATGCACTGTTCGATATCTCATTCGATATCTCAGAGATTCGACATGTCTACTACTCTATTCGAGAACTCAGGAAGTCAACAAGTCAAATCATCATTCGAGTTCTCTAAGAGTCAACAAGTCAAAGCTAAATTCGATATATCAAGGACTAAAGAATCTATTCGATATCTCAGGGATTCGATAAGTAAAATAATCTATTCGATATCTCAAGGATTCCTGAAGAAAAGACTTATCCGAGAAGTGATTCGATATGTCAGTTTAACAGTATTCGAGAACTCAGAGTTATCGATTAAGCCAATTCTAGTTCTCGAATCACCAACAGAGTTATTTCTCGAATACAATCTTGGAGACAAAATACTGAAGAATTGTACAAGTCAGAGACCTGCAACAAGCCAAGACGCTTTATAGACCACATACTGTAAAGCACGTTGGAAAGCCTACAAAGAAGCTTGGAGAGATAGTACAAGAGTGTTGGGTTTCAACCCAATATGGTATGGGTTTTGGTGATCCAAAACATATATGGATTGGGTAATAATTATATGTTTAGATAATTATTATAGATGGTATATTTAGATACCAAGTATGATAAGGATTGTAATTGGAAACCAAGTATGATTAGGATATCTTGGTGGCTAAGTTTGTGATGGCTATATATACATAGTCATATTGTATTTGTTTTGGGGAGGTGAAAGCTTAAGAGATGTAGTCTTAAGTATTGTTTGGGTGATGCTTGAGCATTGTTGGCTCAAGTATCGGGTTTGGACACCTTTAAGGTGTTATTGTTTTGATGTATTATTGATAATTGTTTGGATTAATAATACAAGTTTGGGACGTGGGTGTTTCCACGTCAAGTATTTGTGTGTTCTTATTTTGTGCTTTGGTAGATCTTGTCAACTTATCGATTGGTTATGTGTGTGCTCTGTTTTGGTGATTGTGAATCTCAGATTGTGTAAGTCCCCTAACCTAACAAGTGGTATCGGAGCCAAGGTTCGGGTTCGTGATGGATGAGGTTGAGGGAAAGTTCGAGGTTCAATTGGTATGGCAGAACATGATGAAGGATTTGTTGACAAGGAGATTGTTACTAAAGCGAGTAAAGACAAAATTACGTGCGATTTGACGGTTGACTTGCACCGTGGATCAATCCTGTGCGGACTCGAGATGGAAGAAGATGGAAGAGGTCATCGCAATTGTTTCAATGGTTTGATCAACCAGGTGAACTATTTGGATGATACTAATGATTTTCTTCAGGAGACCGAGACCGAAGGATTGTGAAAGCAAGGATCGGGTGACTCAACTGATGGAAGAGCACTTGTGGTGGTTGATGCACGTGATTTTGTAGATGGATACCGTTATGGCAAAGAACGGTGGTTTGGAAGGTCAATATACGGGTTTTTGCGACACTCAATGTTTGGAAGAGCAAGACGAGGAGATTCTTGTTCGAGGGGAGGCATTGGCGAATGGATGTCGATGGCTTGATGGTTACCGTTCAATCCAATACGGGTATTGGGTTGAAGGGGAGGATTGTTGGGTTTCAACCCAATATGGTATGGGTTTTGGTGATCCAAAACATATATGGATTGGGTAATAATTATATGTTTAGATAATTATTATAGATGGTATATTTAGATACCAAGTATGATAAGGATTGTAATTGGAAACCAAGTATGATTAGGATATCTTGGTGGCTAAGTTTGTGATGGCTATATATACATAGTCATATTGTATTTGTTTGGGGAGGTGAAAGCTTAAGAGATGTAGTCTTAAGTATTGTTTGGGTGATGCTTGAGCATTGTTGGCTCAAGTATCGGGTTGGGACACCTTTAAGGTGTTATTGTTTTGATGTATTATTGATAATTGTTTGGATTAATAATACAAGTTTGGGACGTGGGTGTTTCCACGTCAAGTATTTGTATGTTCTTATTTTGTGCTTTGGTAGATCTTGTCACCTTATCGATTGGTTATGTGTGTGCTCTGTTTTGGTGATTGTGAATCTCGGATTGTGTAAGTCCCCTAACCTAACAAAGAGAAAAAGAGCTAAAGAAGTGGATCTGAACAGAGTTCTAAGAAGTCAAATCTGTAGCCGTTTGGATTTTTACTCAAATAGGATAGACACATTAAAAAGCAGATTTGTTTGCTACCTTATTTGTTGTAAGCAAGTTGCTCACGTATTATAAGTGAACAACCCTACTTCTTTAGCAAGTATCAAACAGAGTGATCTAGAGTTCGAACAAGTAATATCTCTCTGAGAAAGAAGCTGAGAATACTAACATTTGTATTCACAGATTGTAGCAGATCTTTATCTAATACAATATTAGATTAAAGTGATATCGTGTTCTTGTGTTTATATTCTGCACTTACATAATCTGTTAAACACAAAAACACACACTCTGTTACCCAACCAGATTCAAACCAAGTTAAAACAACCTTCATCTAAAACTCTTATCAGAAAAAGAAAAGTTTGAGAATCTATTCACCCCCCCTCTGTATTCTCGTGTGTGTTCAATACTCAACAAGTGGTATCAGAGCAGGATGTTTATTCAAAAATAGAAAACGATCATGAATACACCAAAGACTACAGGAACGGTGAAGGTCCCTAAGTTTGACAAAGAGAACTATAACCTCTGGAAGATCAAGATGCAGTTGTCTTCAAAGCCGCTAATCCTCTATATCATGAGATACTCAAGAATGGTCCCTTTGTTCCACAACAGGAGATTCCTGAGAAGACGGGAACTGTAACCATTCCAAGATCCTATGTGGCTAAAGAACCATCTAAATGGACAGAGACAGAAAAGGAGATGGTTGCCCTTGATTGTCATCTCATGCTGCTGATCATAGATTCTATGGAGATGTCAATGTTTGCCAACATAGCCTCCTGCAAAACAGCAAAAGAGATGTGGGATCATATTGAGGTATTATGTGAAAGAACAGAGGAAGTTAGAGAAACAAGAAACAGATACTGGTCACACAGTATGAAGCTTTCATGGCTCAGTCCAAAGAAAGTATTACTGATATGTTTGAAAGGTTTCACAAGCTAGTGACTGAGCTATAGATGAATGGTAAGGTTTACAGCACCAATGAGTTGAACTTGAAGTTTCTATTGTCTTCACCAAACCACCTAGAGCAAAGGGTCATCTCTCTAAGAGAAAGAGATTTGAACAAAATCACATATGATGTGCTCTATGGGGTTTTAAAGACTCATGAGCTTGAGTTGCTTCAGAAGAGGGCTATCCAAGCCAACCAAGGCAGAATAGTAAACACATCATGTGCCTTGATTGTCAGCAAATCTGTTCAAGACCTAGAAGCATCTACAAGTCAGCTGAGGATAGAAGAGATAGTAGATGATGAAGAAAATGAAGGTGAAGTGACTGAACCTGTTGAGGAGAAGGAAGAAGAGTTCTATACTCTTGAAGAGCTAGATGGCATGGAAAACACTTCATATGCTTTCATGGCCAGAAAGTTTCCAAACATCATATTCAAGAGGAACCAACCCTTCAAACCTAGACCCCAAAACCATTCATTCAACAAGAGCAAGGCACCTGTGAAAGCAAACAAGAATAAATTCAAAACCAGCCATGTGGATACGTCATCTGTAAGGTGTTATAGATGCAATGACCTAGGGCATTTTGCCAGTGAATGCAAGAAGCCTAAAAAGAAGGATAAGGGGTTTCTAGAGCTTGAAGCCAAGTATGAGGCCCTTCTGAAAAAGCAAACATAAGGCAAGGCCTACATAGCTGAAGGGAAGTGTTGGGATGACTTTGATAGTGATGGAGAGGAGCAAGAATTCTGCAACTATGCCATGATGGCTAATTCCAAGAATGAACAATCTCTATCTGACTCTCAGGTACCATCTCTCACTACCATAGATATGTCTGTTTTTGAGTATAAATGCATGGTTGAACAACTATCTGTTGAAATGTTTAATATTCATACTAGTATGACTGCTGCTAATAAAGAGATTGCCAAACTGTCTGCTAAGAATGAATTGTTAAACAAGAAAAATGAGGAACTTGAGCTAACTGCTATGCAAGTAGATAACCTTAAGAAAGAAGTTGAATATCTGCAGAATAAGGTTCTATGTGCTAGTCAGGTTGAGAAGGCTCTTAGGGATGAACTAACTGAGAATGAATTCAAACCGAAAGCATTTAAGAACTCCTATAGTCTACTATAGTCCTACCATGAGAAAAACCAAGCTAAACCCAAGGCTTCCATTGGACTTGACTATGGCACTCTTAAATAGAGGAAGGGCTATGCTGTCATTGAAGATGACATAGTTGTTTAGGATGAAGTGCCTCACATTTTGAAAAAGACTGAGTCTCTAATTTTTAAAGAACCAACATTTGAAATTGATGAGGATGCCTTACTCATTAAGCAAATGTTCAATGATGAGGATGAGGCACAGTCTAGTGAACAACCAGCATCCTCTAAGAGTGAGAGTGTCAAGGCAAAAGCCAAGAAACCAGTAGGAGGTAGACCTAGACCTGAGAAGTTTGTGAAGTTTGTTTCAGCTGGGTAAAATGAATCTGAGAAGAAAGTGGCTAATAAAAAACAAAACAGAAATGGATAGCAAGGGATAAACAAGAATAATAATTATGCTTATGTGCCAAATGCCCCTAGGAAAGTTTGTCAAAACTGTTTTAGCACTAATCACTTAACTCATGCATGTAAGAAACCAACTGGTAGTGTAGCTAAGCCTTTCTATGATTGTTCTGTGCCTTTAAGACATAGAGATTCACCTTTATGTGATAAACTTGACTGTATGCCATGCAACATGAATGTTATGACTAGCTGTTTTAATTTGAGAAGACAATTCATGGATGGTTGCATCAGTCATAACATTCACACACACTACACAAGGTCAGAGTCTTCAAGTCCTCCTGGAGTTAGGAAGGTACCTCTGTCACCTAAGTCTGAAACCTCAGGTTCTAAGACTTCTAACAGTGACAAGAAGACTAACACCAAGAAAGTTGATAAGCATGTTGTTTATGATAAAACTGTTTCTAAGTCACATGGACCCAAACTTGTTTGGGTACCAAAGGAGAAGTAATACATTTGTGTTTGCAAGGCAAAGAAAATGAAAAGAAGGTCATGTGGATTTTGGACAGTGGATGCTCAAATCACATGACTGGTGATATGGCCCTGCTATCACAATATGAGGAGAAGGTTGGCCCAATGGTTGCTTTTGGAGATGACAGCATGGGTAACACATTGGGATATGGCAAGTTAAAAGTTGGTAATGTCATCATTGAAGATGTAGCACTAGTCAAGGGTCTCAAGCATAATCTGCTAAGTGTTGGTCAGTTTACTGATAGAGAATTCAAGGTAAATTTTACAAAGATGAATGTTTGATCACCCATAAGAAGACTGGTGATTTTGCTCTATCTGGAGTAAGAAAAGGAAGCCTGTTTGTTGTCAATATGGACTCTGCAAACAAGGACAAAATTTGTTGCTTCTACTCAAAAGCATCAAATGAAGATTGTTGGTTATGGCACAAGAAGGTATCACACCTGAACTTCAAGGCCATTAATTCTCTAGTCAAAAGAGAGTTAGTGAGAGGCATGCCCACACTTGAATTCTGTCAAGAAGGAGTGTGTGAGGCTTGCCAAAAAGGAAAGATGAAAAGGTCAAACCACAAGTCAAAGATAGTGACATCAATCACCAAGCCCCTGCAATTAATTCATATGGATTTGTTTGGGCCTGTCAATATTATGTCACTCTCAAGAAAGAAGTATGCCCTAGTGATGGTTGATGACTACACAAGGTATACATGGGTGGAATTTCTAGCATCAAAGGATGAGGCTCCTCAAGTAATCATTGAGCACATAAAGAAAGTTGATAAGGAAACAAAAGCCAACAATGCAAGTGTGATTGCATTGAGAAGTGATAATGGAACAGAGTTCAGAAATGCCTTACTTGAAGCATTTTGCAAAGAGAATGGCATTTCTCAATAATTCTCAGCTCCAAGGACTCCACAACAAAATGGAGTAGTTGAGAGAAAGAACAGAACTCTAATTGAGGCTGCTAGAACAATGTTGCTTGATGCAAAGATGCCTACATGTTTTTGGGATGAGGCTGTGAGCACTGCATGCTAGATCTAGAACAGAACCCTCATCAACAAAAACACTGGAAAGACACCCTACAATTTGATGACTGGAAAGAAGCCTACTCTAAAGTATGTTCATACCTTTGGAAGCAAATGCTTTGTGTTGAAAGACAATTCAGAATATGTTGGGAAGTTTGATGAAAAGGCATTTGAAGGAATTTTTCTTGGCTATTCTATGGAGAGAATTGCATACATGGTTTATGTCATCAGTCAAAAGAAAGTTATGGAAAGTACAGATGTGACATTTGATGACAGTAAACTACCTGGATTAGAAGAAGCCAATGATGAAGATAGAGATCCATTAAAGTTTGAAAATATAGATGATTCTGATGAAGAGATTGAAACTGAAGTTGAAAGTCAAGTTCAACAAACTCAAGTGAATGATGATGCAAGAGAAGAATTTGTTCCAATCAACGGTGAAGAGACTAGCATCCAAGACACACCTGTGAATAGTAATAACTTCACAGGGGGAGGAAATGAAGATGATCATGATTTGGATGATGAAGCAACATCAAGGTTAAGAAATCAAACTGAGCACTCACTACTGGAAATACCCCCTACAACATCGGTTTTTGACTGATGTTAAAAGTCTGTCAGAACCGATGTCTTTGTCGGTGTAGATAAAGGGGGGTACCTTTAACATCGGTCATAAACCGATGTTAAAGATGTCTATAAACATCGGTTCCTCAAAAGAAACTGATGTTTATCCTACTGTTTAACATCGGTTTATAAATAAGAAATGATGTTTAATACAGGTTTAGACATCAGTAATCGTAAAAAAATTGATGTCTTTGCCTCATATTTAAAGTAATATTGAAGTAGTACAATTTAAAAATTGGTATATGAGGAGGCTTAGGTCAATATAAACATACCACACATAAAAGAAAATTAATCATAGACATCAGATTTTAACAAATAACGGATGTCTTTCCTCTTGTTTAACATCAGTTTTGATAGGAGAACCGATGTTGAATTATAGATTAGACATCAGCTAAATTAAGGAAGTGATGTTTAATACAATCTTTAACATCAGTTTTTGTAATTTAATTGATGTTTAATATTTCCTTTAACATCCATTCTTCTTATAAAACAGATGTTTATCCTATTGTTTAACATCGAGTTATAACTCAATGCCTGATGTGCTTTGGTCATTTAGACATCCATTTTCTAGTAAAACAGTTGTTCATTTAGACTTTTAACTTCAGTTTTAGAGTGACCAAAAATTGAATGTGATGTTAAAATTTAATACATTTTGTTAGTAACCTGCTGATTTTGTGCACTAGCCAAGAAAATGAATCCAAAAACAAAACAAACCATTCAACATTGAACATTCAACAAATTAAAACCATCCAGGTCATACATTCAACATACATACCATCCACCTCCAACAAAAACCAAAAGTAACCACCAACAAAATCCAAATCCAACCTCCAACACAAACCAATCCTCCTAGCTAACATCCACGGACTAATTACCAAACTTCTAAAGTATTCATAATAACATCAAAAGTATCACATACGTACGAAGGGATTCAAAAAGTAAATAAAGTGCATTAAAAAGCTGCTGCCTGATCAAATCTTGTCTTCGATGAATGCTGCAGCCTCGAAGCGCACATCATCAAGCTCCTCCATTTTATAAGAATCCCGAGTCTTGGTCGCCCACTGAAAATTGCCACACACAAAAAATAATTAGGATAACCACCAGATACATGCACTATATTTTTTTACAATTAATGATCAACATAAAAAATCAAATACCCTGCTTATAAAAGTCATTTCTTTGTCGAAAATGATCTCTTTCATATAGCGCATGACGACGTAACCACATTCATAGCCTCCTGGCTGTTTAGGCGATCCCTATTTCAGTAATATTAAGTGGTCAATATCTATATATAAACAGCAATAGATAGTAACTTGACCACACATGCAATAGGATATAATTGAATACTTACCACAAGAGTTTTTACTACTGGGGGTCTGCTCCCTCTTCCCGTTTCAGCATTGAAAGATTTTACCGCGCCATATGTATAGATATATCAATGACAGAAATGTCAAAAATATATGCATAAATATATGCCTAAATAATTGAAAAACATATATTACCTTGAAAGTGCTTTTTCTAATGCAGGAAATTTTAGAGGGTGAGACAATGGATTGCACAAGTAAATGTCACCATTCCATATTATCACCAAAATCCAGTGTTTATTGTTTTGATTACAAAATATAAGGAAGTTAGACTTTCTGAAAAAATTACCTAAAAGTCGTAACAAAGTTAACATTTACCTCTGATTATGTGGCATTAGGAATAAGCGGTCGGGATTACCCTTTTTCAACCGATTAACAACATAAGATTCAAAATCTTTGTTAAGGGCAAATGTGGCTCCAGGATCGCAAAAGGCATACACTTCTAAATCTTCATTCTTCTGGACCAAAGTATGCAAGTATCTATACGCAAAAAAAAAATTGGTATTGCTAATTAGTGTATGCATGAGTGCAGAATGACAAGATTTAAAACAAAAAAATGCTTATGCCATGTATGCACATATTGCAGATTGTCCGAGCATGTCATACTCTAACAAGGCGATTACGTTCTCATGCAATATGCAAATTATTTTCTCAATTCCAAAGACCTCAGGAGCACAAGGAATGGGTATTGAGGTCCCAAAGTCTTTCATGATTGATTTTGCATGTTTGTACAATAATTTGAAGCGACTTGGCACGTTGGGATGTGACTCTGCATCTTTGAATGCTTTGACCAGGCCTTGTAGATCAAATGTTGGTACTTTTTTCTTTCTCTAAAAATAAAGATCAAAACATTTAAAACATATAAACCCAGGTTGTACATAATCTAAGAAAATTTATACATGTGCGTACCGTCTTTGTCATAGTCGGGTAGACTATCAAGTTCCGAGGCCATGCTAACTGTGAGCCAATAGCTTCTTGGACCTTTTCTATTTCACCACGTACTGGTACGGGAACCAAAGCATCTTTTTGGATGATTCCGTCCACTAGAACACGAGCACATCCAGAAGGCATAGGCATTCCATGTACTAATTGATTCATGGAATCCTCTTCCAAGACCATGCCAAATGCAACCTTGTTTTCGATATCGTCCACCGCTAGCTCACATTTTCTTGGAACCTACATTCATAAGAAAAGACGTGTAAAACACTGCAAAAAATGTATGGTCAAGTTACTACTTATTCTTTTACCTTTTTCCCAGTTGGAGAGGTGTCAAAAGGCAAACACTCATCTTCTTCGAATAATTTTTGTGGAATTATTTTTGGTTCCTGTGTTGCTTCCTGATCATTAGATTTCTGGCAGCTTTCTTTTTCAGAAACTGGAGATATCATCATTGCATTTAGAGCATCAATCTGCATCTGCATTTCTTGCTTGGTTTTCTCCAACTCCTCATCCCTTTGTCTATCACGAGCTAACAACTCAGCCTTCGTAATTCTCGTTCTTTTCCCTTTAGGCAAATTAAAGAACATCTTAGGTGTGACAAAACCTCCAACCCCTCGAACCCTACCCGAGTGATCTTCTTTTTTCAACTCCGTGCTTAACACATCTGTAATACCCGACACCTGAAATTCACCCTTTTCCTTTTTTTCCAGCAAATCATCCTGTCAACAACACAAAAAATTACCAAGAAGTCAAGTTTCATTCCAGCTTGTAAATGAAGTAAAATAAAAAACAAATACCAGAAATATGAAAAAAAAAATGCTTACAATTATGTCAAAACTTCTTCAACATCTTCATCAATCTTCCCGTCCTTCCGGTTACGAGCTTTCTTCCACATAATCGCTCTATCAGGCCTTTCTCCAGGCTCCGCCTTTCCAGCCTTTTCCTGTTTAAAATTTGGAAATATTTAAAATTGATCACACGATAAAAATTAAAGTAACAATGATAAGTTCTTACTTCCTCTTCCAGTAAACCTTGGTACCCCTTCCTTGCCGTACGATGTGGATACTTGTGCTCCTTCACTCTCTCGCTCTGAATTTTACGTAATGGCTGTTGCAAAAAACTACAATAATTAAGTACAATTCTATAAGAATAAATAAGAATCGTCTAATTATATACACAAGTCTTGCATACCTGCCAACTCTCAGAGGTCCTGTGTGCAACAAATTTCTTCCAAGGCTCCTTACCCACAAATGCATATTTCTTCGGAGGTTTTCGTAATTGTTTCTTGTCACGAAGATATGGCATCACATATTCAGATGTTAACTTAGTTTTAAACTGTCTCCACTTCACCCCTGCTGACTTTAGCACGTGCGCCCCAATTTCTTCTGGAACTTTAAATGTATCCTAAAAACCAACATACGAGCAAATGGATTAAACATCAAATAGTTTCAAATATTGTACTTTTTCTTAAGCACAAGTATACCTGTTGTGTGTGTCTCAAATGTAAATTTTTTTACCTGAACATCACGCCACAAGTTGTCTTTTAGTTGACGATCCACATTTGGCCAGCTAGAAAAATCAATTGGAATCATATTCCTACCAAGCATCCCCACGTAGGACTCTAACAAGTGCCTAGTCTGTCCTATAGGCTCACCATACATATTGCATCTAACTTTAATTTTCTTCCCCCGAGCCTTTTTCGCCAACACTTTGTACATTCTTGAAACACCTCGCGCATAGCCTTTTTTGGTTGTTTCAGTACTGGTAACTGCTGCTACCGAATCAGTTGGTTGAGGTTCTGTTTCTTGTGCTCTGTTAGGCTGATCACACGGATTCGATGCTATGGCCTCCAGCTGCAACTGATTGGCATCTTCTGAGCACTCTGGGACTTTTTCCTGTGATACTTTACTCTTTTTCTGCTTCTGCTTCCTAGGTGCCATTTTAATCCTTAAATCTGTAAAAAAAACAACATAAAACTATTAGATATTGGAATATAAATGAGATGGTTAGTAAAGTCATGCGAAAAAACATGAATAATTCAAAAAGCAAATAAAAGTGAACTAAAAAAGCAACACTGCAAGTAAAGTAAAAATCAACTGCATATATATGTGCATGAAACAAAATACGTAAACTAAATGGTACACTTCATATATAACATAGTTCAATTAATTAGAGGAAATACATTACAAGGAAGTCAGATTTTAATTATATATGACAACAGAATGGTTACTACATAGTGCTACATTATTTAGATCACTTTTGAACCCATATTCCCTCAACATTTTCCCTAGCCCTATGCTCCATATCATCTGCGACATCACATGTAGGAATATTACAGCAGAATGGTTGGTGTTCCATGGACGTGTCTCCTAAATCATCTTCATTATAAATATCGTAATAATCTCTAGTAGTGGAGTTCAATACGATGGACCAGGCAGGATCAGCCAGATCTTGAACATAAAACACTTGTTTCACTTGGTCAACAGAAACATATTTATCTTTTTTGTGGCCTTGTCGACTAAAATCCACAAGTGTGAAGCCAAGATCATCCACCTTGATTCCTCTATCATTCGCTGCCCATTTACATAAGAACAAAGGGGCTTTGAAGGCATGGTAATCCAACTCCCATATTTCTAAGATGATGCCGTAGAACGTCATATCACTCTCTACGGGATTTAAATCCCTAGCACTAGAGACTTGGACCGCCTTAGCAACCAAGGAAACACCACTATTTTGACTAACCCTTAAATTATCACGATCATTTGTGAAGTAGCGAACCCCGTCAACTAGAAAACCTTCGTAAGTCAAAGCAGAAAATGATGGTTTGGCAGCCAACCATCTTATCGTTTCTGAAACAGCAGCACGATTCTCCATCAGTTCAGTCCTAACCTACAAAGATTTTCGCAAACTAAATTTCAAAAATCTAATTAATAATATACAGTGAATTACACAACAAAAGAAAATTATAAGAAACTGACTTCTTTCTGAAACCAATTAGCAAACTGTCGATTATGCTCTCCCATGAGCCAATGAACACTTTTCTTTTTTCCTCGGTAAAGTTCGTCGAGATACTCCTTATGCTTTCTGAGAAAATGCATATATGAATTTGTTGTGCTAGAAATATTTAAATCATTTGAATCGCAAGCGCACAATTCGTTTCGTTGTATTATTTTATTGATTCGTTCCTCAGGGAATAATATTTTCGCATTCCTTAATTTCTAACTTAATCGAATTAGAACAATTGATTTTGGAAAATTTGGATTTTTACTAATTAATTTAAAGAAGAAATCTAATTTAAACTAATTAAAAGTGAATTATTCTAAATTAATTCCTAATTAAGTAAAAATGAAAAGAACTAAAAACTATTTCTAACAAATAATTAAAAACTATCTAAAATGCGAAACAAATTTATTTTCTAACTAATTTATTTACAAAAATTTTATTCTAGAAATTCAGAAAAGCAAAGCAATAAAACTCGGATACATCCAACACCGAAATCTAAACAACAGCAAGCAGATTTAATTAACCAAATCGAAACCCATCAATAGTAATTTGGCAACGAGCGCAGAAGTCCAAAAAAAACAAAACAAAACTCGGACTTAATAACAGTAAAACCACAGCGCAGACTAATTCTCAGAAAACATTACTCGACATACTCAGCTAACAACAAACCCAATAGAAACGGAACCAAACAAGACAACAAAACGAAGAATCCAACAAAGGCAGCAATTTGGAAATGTTTGGGAAAAATAGAAAGACACGAATACAACTTCTACAACTCGAAACTTAGCTAAACGAAACAGGTAAAAGTAAACCAGCAAATCTCAACAAAAATAGCAACTCGTGGAAAAAACAGAACATGGCTTAGCACGCAAACTCGCAGCGGACTCGACTAAAAACAAACCAAACAACAACGAAACTCATTTCCACTCAGCCAAGTTAACTCAGCTCAGCAACACGACTAGCAGAAATTCAACAGAAACGACACCATTCGGACAAAACAAGCACCGAAACGAAATCTCAGACACGGAACTGGTGACACGCGAACTCGGTACTAGATTCAGAGACGCAGCAGATTCGCACTCAACACTGCAAACAATCGATAAAACTCAGTAAAACTCGCAGACTACTACAAATAAAACGAACAAATAAATCGCAGACTCATACAACAAATCAATGATCAATGAATTTACTCGCCAAACAGAAAACTTGGGTAGAAACTTTGCAATAAACTCGAAAATGAAAACAAATGAGCAGAGAAACAAAAACTCAGCAAAAACCATTACAAACAAACTCAGTTCACAACAACCACGGCTAACAATCACGAACTTAATCAACACCAACTCGGAAAACAATGACTTGGAAAACAACAGCCACCAACACAGCTACGAATTCAAATCACACAAGAACTCCGATAAATACAGCCGAATTACAAACATTTGGAACTCAGAACACAACTCAAACCAGACATCAAATAGACCAGCAAATTACAATCGAATTAAAACCCAGGAAATGCAGCAAAACTCAAAATAAATTCGTTGAAAACAAAGATAAGTGTCGTGGCTTTGTGAAGAAAGAATGAAGAGAGATAAAGAGAGAAAGAGAGAGAGAGAGAGAGAGAGAGAGAGAGAGAGAGAGAGAGAGAGAGAGAGAGAGAGAGAGAGAAAGAAAGAGGGGGGTGGGCTCGCAGTGAAGGAAACAAAAAAAATGGGAAGGGAAGGGTTGTGTGCCAGATCAAAACAGAAAGAGGGGAAAGCTGGGTTGTATTTGTTCTTTAACGAAGCAGAGAAGAAAAATGAGGCCTTTAAAAAAAACAGGGGAAAGATCTTTTTGCTTCGAATTAACAGAATATATGATGAAAAATTTATAAAACTATTTTTTTTGGTTTTTTTTTTCGAAAATTAAAAATAAAACTAAAGAAATTAAATACGAAATTTAAATTATACTAAAACGATGATTTGGAATTAAAATGGCCCACAATAAAATTGAGATTTTTAAAGGGGCAAACTACGAATTAAAAATTAAAACGGTAATTTAAAATTATGAACCCACAATAAAATTGAGATTTAAAGGGGCTCAAAATTAAAAATTAAAACAAGGAGCAAGAAATTAAAATTTCGTTACTTTCAACCCCAAGTGGTTAGCAACGGGATTTACGAAAATAACGAAACAAGGCAACAATAACGAAAGAGCAAGACAAGAAATTAAAGGAAATGAAATTGCATTAAAATTAAAAAGAGTGTTTACAAGATTTGAAACTAAAGAAAATACAAGAAAATAAAACTAACCTAAAATCTAAGTTACTAAATACAAGGGGGGTGAGGGGGTATTTATAGGATAGAAATTAGGGTTAAGGGGGGTGTTGGGTAAATCCCCACCATACATTTGGGTTGTGTGGTGGTGAAATCCTAGCCATCTATTTGTTTCCTTCCCCCTTAAGCTTTGAAGAGTTGATCTTGGCCATACACTTTGCTAATGTGTTCGGATGATCTCCACCTTCCACTTGTCTTGAAATATTCCTTTTGCTCCAAGCTCCTAATTCTTTTCCTTCTTTCATTTTTGGTCCTTTTTCTTCCTCCTTTTTCCCTTCCTTGCACTTTATTTATTTATTTTGTCATTTCTTTATTTATTTACGATTTACCTGAAATGCAACAAAATAATTTATTAAAACACGAGTTCAAGCAATAAATAGGTAAATAAAATATGCAGAAATATGCACTTATCAAATGCCCCCATACATATCTTTTGCTCGTCCTCGAGTAAAAACAAAAAGAAAATCTAGATAAAAAGTCCTATACTCCTTTTCGTAGGTGTGACGGTTGCATTTGGCATATGCAACAAGCCCTTTAAACCCCTAGGCAGCCCTAGTGGACGAGTGAGGTCTCGTGAGGGCCTATAGTGAATGTACCCACAAAATCCATCTAGCTTGTATAAAAGATCACATGGCAATGCACACCACACATACATGTCCTCTCATGATACATCAACTTAAGAATCAAAATGAAGTTGCAAAGTCTTGGTGTGGAAAGTGCAATGATTCACATAGTCTACTCAAAGAACCATGCAAGAGTGATCACAAGTTCATGTCAAGTGCAAAAATCATTGGTAACCAGGCTAAGTCTACAAGGGCACACCTTAGAGTCAAAACTTGAGATTTCATATGCAAAACAAGCAATACCTCACATTTCACTCACAAAAGAATATTCACTCAAGAACAAGGGTAAGTGTATCACTCAATTCCAACAAAATCAAATGCATGCTTGACACTTGGTATCATCCCAACTTAAATCACAACATACATTAATGATGAAAATCAAAAGGTCTTTATTAGGGTTGTAATGGGGCTAGGGACAAGGTATGTCAAGAAAGGCCAAAGCAAGGTGAAGTGTCAAAAGCTATTAGTCACCATGAATAACATGCACAACACCAAACTACCTCCCCACACAATTTATTTTCATTTTCAACAAAAAGCCTTGAATAGTCGAATGAAGGAGGATTATAAAAACATAAGTATGCTCTCATATGTAATTTTTTTTTCATTTTCATTTTCTTTTTTTTTTCTCTTTTTTTTTCTTTTTTTTTTATATATAAAGGAAAATGATAAATGTAACAATAATCCTCCTTTAGATTTAATTTTGAAAATCGACTATCAAGGTAACAACGAATATTTCCACAAAAGTAAACCCTATTTCATACACCTTATTGCTCCCTTAAGTTCCTACTAGCCTTTGACAAAATGGGATCAAGAATACGTAAGGCTAAACAAGAAAAAGGTCTTAGGCGAGTAATGTGGTGTGTCACTGAAAGAAAATGATTAGGCTCAAAGGGTTAAATAATTGATCATATAAGAATTGTGTGGATAATTTGGGAAATATGGGTTATTCCTAAGTGCCTTTATCATTTTATCATCAATTAATGTCATGTATTTCAAGAAGGAACTCAAACAAGTGCTAGCGATGCAAATGACAAGTGGACACTCAAGCAAACGAATATAAATGCAAAAGATGTGCATATAGGCTCAAAACTCACTTGGTGTGGTAAAACATAATCAATCTCAAGTAAAGGTATCCTCAATGCACCTACTTGTACTCAAAGCATGAAGACCAAATCATCTTACACCTAATCATGTCCTTCTAATTTCATGCACAATTCAAATAAGTCTACTAGCTTCACCTTGCTAGTGTAAGTGTGTGAACAAGAACTTTAACAAATCACTTCTCAAACAAAAGCTAATGGATCATAAGATTATCATAGCATGCAAGGGTGCATCAAGCAACTAGCAATCAATTAACAAGACTAGAATAGGAAAAGAACTCTTTTTGTTTTTTTTTCATTTTTTAATTTTTTTGGATTCTCTGATTTTTATATTTACACTAAAAACCCTCCCCCATACCTAAATCATGCATTGTCCTCAATGTATGCAAATGCAAGAGAAATGAGAAAGAAGAGAGGTGAGGAAATACCTGATAAGGGATGACGGAGACTGAAAACTTCTAAAAATTACAAGAGAAAACAACTCACACACGCACACACTCCTCCCCCATACCTATCTTACACGAGGGGAGGCAAAAGAATAAAAACGAATTAGCCGATGCCGGTAGGAAAATTCGGGTGCAACTTTGAGAAAATAACAAGAAATTTGTGAAAATTTTTATTAGCACAGACTTTCTCAATTAACATTGAATCATTCAACCCTAAACAGCAATTGTCACTAATGTTCTCCCTAAACCAACTTAAGGCTTCTTTATTTTGTTTAAGCAAATTAGAGATAATGAAAGTCTGGTTAGGGTTCGAATCACTAGGAATAACATGAGACAAGGGTTCCTCTTTCCCTAACGGCTGTTGATCAAATTCGGGATGATAAAGAGTTGAGGCAAATGCGGGTGGTGTACCCACGAGACTCTTAAGAACGGAAGTGTGAAGAACGGGCTCACTACAAACAACCTCGGGTGGGGTCTCATACTTGGAACGATTTTCTAACAAATCCCCTAAGAACTCACCGAATGTAGGTGGTTCACCTACGGAAGTTTTGACAATGGGTTCAACAATAGCGTCCTCGGTTTTGGTCTCCCACGGGGAACAAATGGCATCCAACTCTCTCAACATCTCTTCCGAAGTCATATCCCTTAACGAATCAGCATACTCTCGATTAGACTCATAGTTGACTTTGAAATCCTCATTGAAAAGAGACTCAATCTCACTATCCTCAAGGTTTGACCAATTAACAATGTCATCAACAAGATTAACCGCTATTGTTTGCTCGTAAAGCTCATTGGGTTCTTTTCCGACATTAAATATGTTAAGGTTAATTGTCATATTACCAAAATTGAGTTTCATCGAACCATCCCTACAATTAATCAAGGCATTGGATGTAGCAAGAAAAGGTCATCCAAGAATAATCGGGATTTGGTTCTTAGGATTCGTGACGGGTTGAGTCTCGAGGACAACAAAGTCAACCGGAAAGATGAATTCACCAACCTTAATTAGTACATCCTCAATTATTCCCTTAGGCATTTTGACAGAACGATCGGCTAATTGAATTGTCATGTTCATCTTTTGAAGTTCGCCTAAACCTAGGGCTTGGTAGACTGAAAATGGAAGCAAGTTCACACTAGCGCCTAAGTCAAGTAACGCTTTGTCCACAAAGGTATTGCCTATGACACATGAAATTGTAGGACAACCAGGGTCCTTATATTTCACGGGAATTGATTTGAAAGAATTGAACTAACATGAGAAGTCAAAAAGGCTTTCTTAGGGACATGAGTGGAACGTTTATGAGTACACAAATCTTTTAGACACTTAGCATAAGAGGGAATTTGTTGAATGGCATCTAAAAGAGGAATGTTGATCTCGACTTGTTTGAAAACTTCCAAAATCTTTTCGATTTGAGGTGATTGTTTGTTTGGGATGAGTCGTTGAGGATAAGGAGCTTTAGGATTAAAGACTCGTTCGTTAGACACATCGGGAAGAGAAGTGGAAAGTGGAACGATATTTGAAGATTTGTTAGTTGTTGAGGATGATTTAAGAGGAGAATTTGATGACTCGGGAGTGGATTTCGATGATGAAGGTTCGAGTGGTGAATGTGTGAGAATAGATGACTCGAGAGGTTCGGAAGTTGGAGTAAGGTTTGAATGATCAAGTGTAGGGTTCGGTTCAACATTTGATTCTTCTTCTTCTTCTTCTTCCTTGGAAGACTCGACACCTACTTGATTATTAACTTGGTTTCCCGACCTAAGAGAGATGATAGCATTAACATTTTCGTGAGGTCTTTGGTTGAGAGGGAATTTAGGGTTGACCTCTGGTTGACTCGGGAACTTATTCTTCTCTCGCTCACACATGGCGTTGGCTAATTGACTCACTTGGACCTCTAGCTTAGATAAGGCTTGAGTACTAGCATTTAAAATTTGCCTATCTTGAGTCATGGTTTGCATGAAGGTCTGTTGAGATTGAGCCAAATTAGTTGTTGATTTTAAAAGCGCATCAAGAGTCTTTTCCAAAGAATTAAGTCTCTTATCCGACTCATGAAAGTCGGGTGGGTGGGCGGGTGCTTGATTTGGATAAGAAGGTTGAGTTGGATAAGGACCGAGATTTTGAGTAGGGTTTGGAAAGGGACCTTGATTTGGAGTCGAGAAAGAATTTTGATTAGGCCTTTGAAAAGATGGAGTATTTTGAAACGAAGGTTGAAAAGAAGGCGGATTTTGGTAATTTGGCCCTTGGTTCCACGAGAAATTCGGGTGATTCCTCCACCCGGGATTGTAAGTAGGAGCAAACGGATCGTTCCTGGTGGGTGGTTGAGACACCGCATTAACTTGATCAAAAGCGAGATAGTCCGAAAAACCTTGATTGAAATTAGGGCACATAGACACATTTGAGGGGGCCTTACTAGTTTCTAGGGCTTCGAGTCTCCTAGTTAGAGTGGCTAATTTGGCATCGTTTGCAATCGAACTCCCAATCGAATGCAAACCCTTAGATGAACTAGACGACTCATTAGACTTGTTAGGTTCCCTAGTAGACTCCCACAACATGGTCTTCTCGGCTAATTCTTCGAAAAATTTCCAACCCTCGTCCTCATCTTTCTCCATGAATTTACCTTGGCACATAGATTCCAACAACGCGGTTGTTGGTCCATCTAAGGCCTCATAAACGATCTTACAAAGCCTCCATTTTTCTATTCCGTGGTGGGGGCATTGTGATAAAAGATTTTTGAAACGATCAAAATATTTCCAAAAAGACTCATTTTCCTTTTGATGAAATTGATTTATCTCGTTTGTAATTCTTGTAGTCTTATGGTTTGGAAAATATTTTTTAAGAAAAATTACTACAAATCCCTCCCACGTGGAAATAGAATTAACCGGTAGGCTATACAACCATTTCTTAGCATTTTCTTTAAGCGCAAAATTAATGAGTCTAAGCCTAATCGAGTCCTCGGTTAATTGTTGGAGCTTTTGTAAGGCACAAACCTCCTCAAATTCATGAAGAAAGAGATACGGGTCCTCACCCTCGCTCCCGTTAAATTTAGGTAACATACTGATGTGGTGAGCTTTAATTTCGAAATTATTACCATTAACGGGAGGAAGGGTGATACACGAAGGTTGGGCGGAACGAGTGGGATAGCAACGGTCCCTAAGAGACATGGCCATGTTTACTACGGGTTCGGAATAATCTAAAGACTCGGAATTAGACGATGAAGAAGTCTCGAAAGATCTCACTAGTCTAGAAGAATTATCCCTAATCCACGTAGTTCGCATAAACCACAAAAGGAAACACGTAGCAAGTAAGTGCGATAAAATAAACACACAAAAAAAAAGGGGTGTAAAATTAAAAGAAAAAATTCTAAACCTAGGGTTCCCTATTAAAATAATTAGACCTTGCTCCTAACTGTAAGGGCTACCAAAAACTAGGTAAATCAATAATTATTCGAACCGGCTTGGCCAGGTAGGTGCAAGCATTGCCAAGAGGCTAAACACCAGCCTAGACACCAAACCTTAATTGGCCAGGTCAGCTTTCGCTTTCCTAGACACCAAAAAGTAAGAATAATTAAAGATTACTTCGTTTCTTAAGCACCTTCCTAATTGAGCGCGAAAATCCTAGGGGCAAAACGTCTAATTAATTTTATTAAAGGCTAGGTATGCAAAATGAGGGATTAAATTGTTTTTGGGCTAAGGAAAGAGTGATGAAATCCCTTCCCTTATCTTTTGAGAGGTTTTGCCCTTAATGTTTATTTACAAAATGATGCAACAAACAAAGATATAAACAAAAATTATAAACAAATATGGATGCTTACACTACGTGATTTAATCTAAAGAAAGAAAGAAATTTAACGTACCTTAGGGTCCTCCAGCGATCACCACAATTATAGGTACGAAAAATTAAAAACAAAAAAAATAAAAATCTAGATGATGTGCCCTAAGTGATTAAATGCATGATGCAACAATTATGTATTTACAACTAATTTTTTGGATTTTTGTATTTTCAATTTTTTTTTGTGATTTTTGAATTTTTTGAATTTTTTGTATTTTTCTAAAAATAAGAAAAAAAACGAAAAGAGTGAGATACGGTTACCGAAGCTTGCTTTCCATAAATTCCAATTTTTCCTCGCTTCGTTGAGAAGAGTTCCGAAATCTCAAGCTTTCCTAAAAAGAACGAAATAAAAAAAATAAGACAAGAAATAAAACTAACTCGAAAAATTAAAAATTAAGGCGCGAAAAATAATTAGTCCCCGGCAGCGGCGCCAAAAACTTGTTGTGCTAGAAATATTTAAATCATTTGAATCGCAAGCGCACAATTCGTTTCGTTGTATTATTTTATTGATTCGTTCCTCAGGGACTAATATTTTCGCATTCCTTAATTTCTAACTTAATCGAATTAGAACAATTGATTTTGAAAAATTTGGATTTTTACTAATTAATTTTAAGAAGAAATCTAATTTAAACTAATTAAAAGTGAATTATTCTAAATTAATTCCTAATTAAGTAAAAATGAAAAGAACTAAAAACTATTTCTAACAAATAATTAAAAACTATCTAAAATGCGAAACAAATTTATTTTCTAACTAATTTATTTACAAAAATTTTATTCTAGAAATTCAGAAAAGCAAAGCAATAAAACTCGGATACATCCAACACCGAAATCTAAACAACAGCAAGCAGATTTAATTAACCAAATCGAAACCCATCAATAGTAATTTGGCAACGAGCGCAGAAGTCCAAAAAAAACAAAACAAAACTCGGACTTAATAACAGTAAAACCACAGCGCAGACTAATTCTCAGAAAACATTACTCGACATACTCAGCTAACAACAAACCCAATAGAAACGGAACCAAACAAGACAACAAAACGAAGAATCCAACAAAGGCAGCAATTTGGAAATGTTTGGGAAAAATAGAAAGACACGAATACAACTTCTACAACTCGAAACTTAGCTAAACGAAACAGGTAAAAGTAAACCAGCAAATCTCAACAAAAATAGCAACTCGTGGAAAAAACAGAACATGGCTTAGCACGCAAACTCGCAGCGGACTCGACTAAAAACAAACCAAACAACAACGAAACTCATTTCCACTCAGCCAAGTTAACTCAGCTCAGCAACACGACTAGCAGAAATTCAACAGAAACGACACCATTCGGACAAAACAAGCACCGAAACGAAATCTCAGACACGGAACTGGTGACACGCGAACTCGGTACTAGATTCAGAGACGCAGCAGATTCGCACTCAACACTGCAAACAATCGATAAAACTCAGTAAAACTCGCAGACTACTACAAATAAAACGAACAAATAAATCGCAGACTCATACAACAAATCAATGATCAATGAATTTACTCGCCAAACAGAAAACTTGGGTAGAAACTTTGCAATAAACTCGAAAATGAAAACAAATGAGCAGAGAAACAAAAACTCAGCAAAAACCATTACAAACAAACTCAGTTCACAACAACCACGGCTAACAATCACGAACTTAATCAACACCAACTCGGAAAACAATGACTTGGAAAACAACAGCCACCAACACAGCTACGAATTCAAATCACACAAGAACTCCGATAAATACAGCCGAATTACAAACATTTGGAACTCAGAACACAACTCAAACCAGACATCAAATAGACCAGCAAATTACAATCGAATTAAAACCCAGAAAATGCAGCAAAACTCAAAATAAATTCGTTGAAAACAAAGATAAGTGTCGTGGCTTTGTGAAGAAAGAATGAAGAGAGATAAAGAGAGAGAGAGAGAGAGAGAGAGAGAGAGAAAGAAAGAGGGGGGTGGGCTCGCAGTGAAGGAAACAAAAAAAATGGGAAGGGAAGGGTTGTGTGCCAGATCAAAACAGAAAGAGGGGAAAGCTGGGTTGTATTTGTTCTTTAACGAAGCAGAGAAGAAAAATGAGGCCTGTAAAAAAAAACAGGGGAAAGATCTTTTTGCTTCGAATTAACAGAATATATGATGAAAAATTTATAAAACTATTTTATTTTGTTTTTTTTTCGAAAATTAAAAATAAAACTAAAGAAATAAAATACGAAATTGAAATTATACTAAAACGATGATTTGGAATTAAAATGGCCCACAATAAAATTGAGATTTTTAAAGGGGCAAACTACGAATTAAAAATTAAAACGGTAATTTAAAATTATGAACCCACAATAAAATTGAGATTTAAAGGGGCTCAAAATTAAAAATTAAAACAAGGAGCAAGAAATTAAAATTTCGTTACTTTCAACCCCAAGTGGTTAGCAACGGGATTTACGAAAATAACGAAACAAGGCAACAATAACGAAAGAGCAAGACAAGAAATTAAAGGAAATGAAATTGCATTAAAATTAAAAAGAGTGTTTACAAGATTTGAAACTAAAGAAAATACAAGAAAATAAAACTAACCTAAAATCTAAGTTACTAAATACAAGGGGGGTGAGGGGGTATTTATAGGATAGAAATTAGGGTTAAGGGGGGTGTTGGGTAAATCCCCACCATACATTTGGGTTGTGTGGTGGTGAAATCCTAGCCATCTATTTGTTTCCTTCCCCCTTAAGCTTTGAAGAGTTGATCTTGGCCATACACTTTGCTAATGTGTTCGGATGATCTCCACCTTCCACTTGTCTTGAAATATTCCTTTTGCTCCAAGCTCCTAATTCTTTTCCTTCTTTCATTTTTGGTCCTTTTTCTTCCTCCTTTTTCCCTTCCTTGCACTTTATTTATTTATTTATTTTGTCATTTCTTTATTTATTTACG
Organism: Saposhnikovia divaricata; assembly: GCA_036435485.1. Classification (NCBI taxonomy): domain Eukaryota; kingdom Viridiplantae; phylum Streptophyta; class Magnoliopsida; order Apiales; family Apiaceae; genus Saposhnikovia; species Saposhnikovia divaricata. The sequence goes on from CM071594.1 coordinate 199,682,061, forward strand.
ATTTACCTGAAATGCAACAAAATAATTTATTAAAACACGAGTTCAAGCAATAAATAGGTAAATAAAATATGCAGAAATATGCACTTATCAGAATTAAACAACCAGGAAATATTTACCGATTGAGGATTTTACAAGAGAAAAAAACAAAAATTAAGCTTACACTATATAAGGAAGCACTTCAGGATTGTTTAAAAGAACAGTCAAATGTGCCTCATCACGCTCTGCCTCTTCAACTTCCTTCAGTTTCACTGTAGACAATGGACCAGAAAGCTTGCTTTGGTCTTTTGGCATACCGGCTGTTTTGCAACTCTCTTTAATAAATTCTGTGCAGAATTCTACCGATTCTTCACCGAGATAACTTTCTGCAATACATCCTTCCGGATAATAACGGTTTCGCACATAACTTTTCAGCACTTTATTGAACCGTTCAAATGGATACATCCATCTATAGAACACTGGCCCACATAAACGCAATTCCCGAACTAAGTGAACTATGAGATGTACCATTACATCGAAAAATGAGGAATGAAATACTTTTTCGAGGTCACACAAAGTCAATATCACATCTGACTGCAGTTTATCCTGTTTCGCGACATCTACTACTTTACTACACAAGGCGTTAAAGAAAAAGCACAATCTTATTATTGTGACCCTAACATGTTTTAGAAGAACGGAACGAATTGCAATCGGGAGTAATTGTTGAATGAGGATGTGGCAGTCATGGGATTTCAACCCATACATCTTTAAATCAGCCATGGACACGCAATTTTTAATGTTCGAAGCATGTCCATAAGGAAGCTTCATAGATTGCAATGATGACAGCATTTCTTTTTTTTTTTCAGCCTTTAACAAAGTAAAATCGGAAGGGGGCAAGTAGGTTTTCTTTTCTCCTACTTGTGGAGCTAACTGAGTCCTAACACCCATCTCAATCATATCATTACGAGATGCCTCACTATCTTTTGACTTAAACGGCAGATTTAACAACGTCCCAATCAGATTATCGCACACGTTTTTCTCGATGTGCATAACATCGAGACAATGACGGACATGGTGAAACTTCCAATATTCCAACTCAAAAAATATAGATTTTTTCTTCCATGGACAGTCCTCCTTTTTTGACTTCTTCACTTCCTTTCCAAAAGAAAATTTAATTCGCTCCTGTTGCGCTAATACTTCTTCTCTAGAAAGGGGTGGACGTGGATTCCGAAACTCTTGCTCTCCATTAAAAGCTAACTTCTGCCTTCTATACGGATGATAGTCAGGCAGATATCTACGATGACCTTGATAACACATTTTTCTACTATGAGTTAAGTACTTAGCCACGGTATCATCACCACAAATGGGACAACTCATATACCCTTTATTGACACAACCAGACAGATTTGCATATCCAGGAAAGTTATTTATCGTCCACATTAAAATTGCTTTTAAGGTGAAATATGATTTACTATAAGCGTCATACACATTTGGTTCACCTGCTTGCCAAAGCATTTTCAGATCATCAATTAATGGCTCTAAGTATACGTCAATATTATTACCTGGCTCATGTGGACCAGGAATTAATATCGATAACATTATAAACTTCCTCTTCATGCATAACCATGGAGGAAGATTATAAGCTACCAATAGTACCGGCCAATAGATGTACCTATTCTTCAGGCCATTATTATGTGGGTTTATTCCGTTAGCCGCCAAGGCTAATCGAAGATTTCTCGGATCACTAGCAAAGTCAGGCCATCGATAATCAATATTCCTCCATGAAGGAGAGTCGGCTGGATGTCGCATCTGACCATCATTTGTTCGCTGTTTTGAATGCTAAACCAACTGTTCAGCGGTATCAGGAGATTTAAACATTCATTTAAATCTAGGAATGATCGGGAAGTACCACATCACTTTAGCTGGAATGTTGACCCTAAGTTTACCGTCTTTCCCAACCTTCCAACAAGATGTATGACATTTAGGACACTCAGATGCATTAAGATTTTTACCCCTATATAGTATGCAATCGTTCGGACAGGAGTGAAATTTTATATACTCCAGGCCTAAATCAGATAGGGTTTTTTTCGCCTCATATGCACTAGCCGGTAACACGTGATCTTTAGGAAGGAAAGAGCCAACAGAAGAGAGAAGATCAGTGAAGGCAGTATCGCTAACACCAAACCTAGCTTTCCAATTATGTAGTATTAACATTGACTCTAACTTGTTGCACTCACTACCCTTGTACAGAGGTTGTTCAGCATCAGCCATAAACCTATTGAAGTCATAGGATTCATAATCACCAGAATTATAAGCCGCTTCACAAACATCAACGGTTTCAGATGGAGCAAATTCATCCTTAGGATGAAATGCACTATTAGCCGATGACCTAACACTTTTAGAACATTGTTCTTCATGCCAAATCCAATCACTATACCCCAAACACCAACTGTTTTCATATAAATGACCCCTGATTACTTTTACATTAAATTGTCTAAAATTAACGCATTTTGTACAAGGGCAAGGTATCTTCTTAGGATCAGTTGCATTTTCTTCTGCAAATATCAAGAAACTCTCGACCCCTATTTCGTATTCTAAAGAATCCATATCCTTCGAAATCCATGACTTGTCCATATTCATAAGACGGCAAGCTACCTACAATATAAATCTAGTTAGATTTAATATGTATATAACTAAGTACTTTGCTAAGCTACATTCATAAGTTAGCAGATTCATAAGCTAGTGTAGATTATAATCTAAGGTTATATTTCATTTTGATTTTAATATTGTAACTTATATATAGTTGTAGTATATATTGACATGAATATCATTACTTTTAAACTAATTCTAATAGGGTACCTCAACCAGCTGCTGAAGCATATAGTTTTCTACATTTCCAACTCTTCCAGACATTTCTTATGGAATTAAAACAAAGCTAATAGTTGTAAAGAAAGCTAACAGTTTATACATTTAAAAACAAGTAAGCAAAACACTAAAACCCCAAAAAATAATCAAAACAAAGCTACACACACCCATCATAATAATCAAAATAAAGCTAGGGTAGAATCCAAAGCTAACACCAATACAAGTAATCAAACACCAAAACCCCAAAAAAATAAAGTTCAGAAAACATTGTCATATAAAAGATTATACATATAAAAACAAGTATATATACATATGAATTTATACAAGCCAATACATATATATATATATATATATATATATATATATATATATATATATATATATATATATATGCATGCAAAAAAGGCACAAGAACAAAACTAAATAGGGTTTAAAATTGAGTAAATTAGGGTTTCTTACTGTGAAGAAAGCTTAGATCGGGTTGTAAATCGAACCAAGGTCCAAGGTCCAAGCTCTGATTCATGCTTTAAATCGTCGGATTCATGCTTAATTGAACCTAAATCGAACTAATTAAGGTAAGAGAGATAAGAGAGATAGTGAGAACCGGAGATAGTGAGAGAGAGAGAGAGAGGGGAGAGAGAGCTGCGAGAGAGAGAGAGAGAGAGAGAGAGAGAGAGAGAGAGAGAGAGACTGGGAGAGTATAGACTATAGAGACAATTAAAATGGGGGGAAGTGATATTATGTTTAAGGGGGGAAGTGAAATTTCGTTAAGGGGGAAATTGAAATTTTTTTGTGTATAAAGGGGGAAGGTACAGTGAACGCGTTAGTTTTTATTTTTAAAAAAGAGATTATACAACGCTTGTTATTAGAAGTGATGTCTGAAATATGCTTTAACATCGGTAGTGTACCAACCGATTTCTCAAATACTTTTAACATCAGTGACATTTCTAACTGATGTTAAAGGTGTGATGTTATATCTACCATTTCTAGTAGTGACTCAAGGAAATGGGATAGATCACACATTGCAGATCAAATCATTGGAGATCCAAATGCAGGAGTGTGAACTAGGAGAGCAACTCAAAATGAGTGTCTCTATGGTTGCTTTCTATCTCAAATTGAGCCTAAGAAACTTGATGATGCACTGTTGGATCCAGATTGGATTATTGCTATGCAGGAGGAGCTGAATCAATTTGAAAGAAACAAAGTATGGGAACTTGTACCTGCACCACAGAACAGAACCATTGTTGGAACAAAATGGGTTCTGAAGAATAAGATGGATGAAAATGGTGTGGTAGTAAGAAACAAAGCAAGGTTGGTTGCAAAAGGATACTCTCAACAGGAAGGCATTGATTATGATGAGACATTTGCCCCTGTTGCTAGATTGGAAACCATCAGAATATTCTTGGCATTTGCTGCTCATTCAAATTTTAAAGTCTATCAAATGGATGTCAAGAGTGCATTTCTGAATGGAGAGTTGGAAGAAGAAGTTTATGTGTAACAACCACCTGGCTTTGATGATCCACATTTCCCAGAATTTGTCTACAGATTGCTTAAGGCATTATATGGACTTAAGCAGGCTCCAAGGGCATGGTATGTATCACAATTTCTTCTGGTAAATCAATTCACTAGAGGCACATTGGATAAGACATTATTTTACAAGAGGTATGGTAATGATATTATCCTAGTTCAGATCTATGTGGATGATATCATATTTGGCTCTACAAATGAGAAGCTGTGTGAGAAATTCTCTAAGCTCATGCAGAGCAGATATGAGATGAGTATGATGGGAGAGTTGACATTCTTTCTTGGGTTACAAGTTAGTCAGAGGAAGGATGGTATCATTATCAGTCAAACCAAGTACTTCAAGGATTTATTGAAGAAGTTTGATTTAGAAGATTGCTCACCTGCTAAAACACCCATGGCTACTCCCACTAAATTGGATGAAGATGCTAAAGGCAAGAAAGTAGATATCTCAATCTATAGAGGCATGGTTGGTTCTCTACTCTATCTCACTGCAAGTAGGCCAGACATCATGTTTGCAACATGTTTGCGTGCAAGGTTTCAATCAAATCCAAAAGAGTCACATTTCATTGCTATAAAAATGATCTTTAGATATCTGAAGGGCACTCCAAACTTGGGTTTATGGTATCCTAAGGACACAGGGTTCAATCTGGTTGGTTATTCTGATGCTGATTATGCTGGATGCAGAGTGGATAGGAAAAGCACCTTAGGTAGCTACCAGTTTCTTGGACAAAGGTTAGTCTCTTGGTATAGCAAGAAACAACAATCTGTGTCAACTTCCACAGCTGAGGCTGAATACATAGCTACTGGAAGTTGCTGTGCTCAAGTGCTTTGGATTAGAAATTAGCTTAGAGATTATGGACTTGTGTTGGGAAGAATTCCAATCATGTGTGACAACACAAGTGCAATCTCTATAGTTGCCAATCCTGTAAATCATTCTAGGACAAAGCACATTGACATCAGATATCACTTTATTAGGGAGCATGCAACTAATGGAACCATTGAGTTACATTATGTTCCCACAGAGAAACAACTAGTTGATATATTCACTAAGCCATTAGATGAAGCCACCTTCACAAGGTTGGTTAGTGAGATTGGAATGCTGAATTCTTCAGAATCTGGTTAAGTGAAAATATCAACTAGATTGTTGCAGCAGTAAACACTTACTTTATCTAAATTCTCAATATTTTGGAAGTAAGTATTGGCTGAAATATGATTTATAAATATTTCAAATTTGTTGCATATGTTGAAAATCATATTCGAATTAACTTGAAATTTCTATGAAATTTTAAGACTATCACTATTTAATTTGTTAGAATATTCTTCATTTGAATAATTCTGGTAAATTTTGAAAAGATAGTGAAAAATAACTTTTATGAGTGGAAAGTGTAGCTCGATAAGTTAGACTTCTCGAATGACTTTCATGTATATGGTAGACTTCTCTAACAAGTCTATTTAGAACACTCTTGAGTTCTCGAATAGTGCATTTTGGAGAAATCGAACAGAGACTTGCTAGACTTCTCGAATAGGACATTTGAGTTCTCTAATGACTGAGTTCTCGAATAGAACATTTGAGTTATCGAATCAATTGAAAAGGCTGAATTCTCGCTGAATCTTAACCGTTTTTGGATTTTTATTTAGAATTTTTAAATCACTCATAAAAACATATTTTATTTAATTTGGAATTATTTCTAAGTTAGATAATAGCCAGCTGTGAGTTACAAACTGCTTGAGATATCGATTAAGCCTTTCTTGACTTATCGAATAGTTGATTTCTACTTCTCGAATGACTGACTTGTCGATACAAAACATATATCTAATCGACAATTCAAGTACTTCATACTTATACAGCTTTACATCTATTCATTTCATTTCATTTGATTTCTCAAGCATCTAAAGTTCCAAAACCTCTAAAAACCCTAACTTCAAAAGCTAAATTTCTTCTTCAACCTTCATTCTCTTCTCTCATCTCTCTGTGTAACAATGGCGAATATCCAACTCACAATTCATACCCACACCAACTTCATTTCTTTTACTAGTGATGTCGAAGCACCCAATGCTAATTTCAAGTGCTTTGTTCGGTGGATGTCTGAGTCCTACATCAAGGATGCACTTTCAGCCAACCCAACACTGTATTTAGATTTGCTAGAACAATTCTGGAGGACTGCTACTGTGGAGGTCATTGCTCTTGAGAATGCTATAACCTCATACGTAGTCTACTGCAAGATTGAGGACAAGGAGATCGCCATCACTACTGTAGACATGAATCAAGCACTGGGGCTACAACAAGAAGTGTATGACCCACTAGCCACTAATGTAGAATTGGAGGACTTCTTTGATTTTATCAACTACTCAGATAAAATCAAACGTGGAAATTTGAATAGGAAGTTCTTGAGAAAAGAATGGAGCTATGTCTTTGCCACTCTTCTCCAAGTCTTCACAGCAAGGAAGTCTAGCTTTGACCAAATCAGCACACCTGTTCAACAAATAGGCTATGCTCTATCGTATGGGAAAAGGATTGATGTTGGACTAATCATAATGCAGGAGCAGTATGGGAGACTTGGTAAGAACTCAACCAAGAGAGGTAATGAAATCTTCTTCCCTCATTTTATTCAATCTGCACTTAATTTTGTAAATAACAAATTGATTGAACTGCCTGGGATAGATAAATCTAGAATAGGCTATCCTAGATCCATGACCAAACTAATTTTTGGTAGCTTGGAGACTAGGAATGATGTGGATGTAAGACTTAAAATAACTCCCCATATGGAGAGTTTATTTAAGATTTACCCCCACAACATGCCAATATTTGCCTCTAAATCTGAGTTAGCTTGGCCTAAGCGAGTAGAACAAGATGCTAAACCAGGGCCTGCTAACCAACCCCATCAGACAAACACTCTACCAAACACAGAGCCACCTACATCATCCTCTCAACAGGGTGGTGTTAGTAAAAAGGAGAAGAAGAGAAAACAGGTTGCTTCTGAACCTCTAAAAATCTTAATTGAAGCAGCCTTAGCTATGGAACTAGGTTTAGAAATTGAGGCACCTGATTCACCTTTACACAGACCAAAGAAGAAGAAAGTTAAGCAAACCACCTCTTCAGTCACACAAATGGCTGAAGTTGTAAAATCAGGGGCAAACAGCTCACTAGATGTATCCTTTCAACAGGGTGCATCTATAGAATCAAGCATCCTCCCCAATGCACAATCCTGTAATGAGTCACCACATGGGAGTGATAAGGCTGGCACAACACAGAGTGGAGAGCACATCAATACTGAAACTCCTTCTATTTCTTAGGGGGAGTTACCAAAATCCATTCCAAAAGACACTACTCTTCCAGAATCTCACACTCAAATTTCATTGGAGCCTGCAACTCAAGCAATTGAGGAGCAAGGCATTGATCACCAAGAATTTTCCTCTCTTGGTGAGCCAATGGACTCAAGTGACTTAGTGCATGACACTTTGCTTACCACCCAGGCACCACATTTAGATGGTGAGGGAATGCTAGCTGGGGCATATCCTAATGACACCATAAAAAACACAGAGGATTCACTAGTTTTCACTAGAGACTCTGTGCCTGTGTCAACTATTGGTGTAACTCATCCCACTTCTGTGGAGACACCAGTAGTAGAGTCATTCCATCCGGTTACAGAAGTTGCATTTGTAACTGAGGAGTCTAGCTTGCCTAGCTCTAGCTCTGACTTTATGTCACAATGGCTGAAGCCTGTGTAACATGGCAGTGCTTCAGGATCAGGATCTGTTCCACCACAATTGATGGTTGAAGCACTTCAAAGCTTAGTTGTTGATCAGATTCCTGAGTTCACAAAGATTGCTCAACACCTTCTCACTGCAGACATGCCTGTTCCAGACTATGAAGCTATTCTCCTATGCCACAGAGATGATGTGGAGATGCAAAAGGCAAAGATAATAGATGATGCTGAGAGAGATGGCAATGTAGATGCCTGGTTGCAAGGAAAATATTATATTACTCTCAATGACGCTCTTCAATATCTAAGGGAGGAGTACATCACTTCACTTGGTTCTAATGCCAAATCTCTGACTCCTGGTGAAGTGTATGAGGCTATGAATGATTCTTACAAGGGATTCCTCAAGGCTGCACACTATCTTGGTAAGGGAGTTAAAACTGAGGTCAACCATGTATGTGATAAAACAGCCACTACAGTGGAAGAAATCAGGAGAGCTTTTGATGCAAAATTCCCTCAGTTGGATAGTGTTTTCGAGGATGTCAAATCCTGCAACTCCACCTGCACCAAGATGGATAATGGTCTAGCTATCTGAAAGATGCTGTCACAAGTCTGGGGTATAAATTTCAAGCTCTATTAGATCAGACAACAGATGCCAATGCCATGCTGAGGACTCTATTTAAAAATCAATATGGAGATAGGCTGGTGACTGAAGTCCCTGTGCATGAGATGACCAAGTTTGAAGTGGAGAGACTGAAAGATCAATCACTATCAGGTTTTAAAGCCACTAAGTTGTTCACAAAGGTGGAAACTCTTGAACAAGAGGTGGTCTCTCTCAAATAGTCCAATGCTCATCTGACAGACCAAGTTGCAACTCTCACTGAGTAGTTGAGCACTCAAGCCACCACCACAGCTGATGTTCTTCTGCATCAACAATTGATGATGTCTGCCATGATGAAGCATATGGGTCTCCCTCTTCCAGATGAATCTTCCAATCTCACCTCTTCCAACCCAAGGGCCCCTACTAAAGCCTCAGTGCCTGACACCAAGCCTAAGGGGGAGAAGAGAAACCTAAGGGACTCAAAGCCTAAGGGGGAGTCAAAAGAGGAGAAGCCTAGAAAGGAGAAACCCAAGTAGAAAGGTATTACAATACATGAGGGTGGTCATCAAAGGAGTTCAAAATCTATAACCCATGTTCCAGGAAAAGGGAAAGGCAAAGTTGATGATCCTCCATCCTCACTGCCAGTTGTTACTCTACCAACTGTGCACATCACTACTCCCAGTGGCCAGAAGGAATCCATCACTACTACTGTAGTTGCAGGGAGTATGCCATCTGATAAACCTCCATTCTCCAAACCTAAAAGTGCCAAGCCTGTAGAAGTGAAGCTGATTACTGAGGCCAAGCTACAAGAAATTGCTAACTCAAATGTCTATCATGATGAAGCATTCTTGGAGTTTCTGAAAGCCCTAAAGGAACAGGCTGGTGACACTCTACTCTATCTGAGGAGTTTGAAGGATCAGATTGAGTATTTCACTGTGATACCCAAGAAGATCAATAGCTTATGGCTCAAGGAAATACTGATGATTTCAAAATCTAAGATATGACATCTAAACTACAAAACTCTACAAGCTCTAAAGTTCACAGAGGTAGATGCCCTAATGAAACTGATTGAGAAGGGAGATGTCAATGAGAACAATAGGAGTCTATACAATGACTTAAGAAATGAGCAACAGGCTAGACTACCTGAAGTGTGCACTAATCCAAGAACCATTCTTTACCAATCTGGTACCAAAATTCAAGATGTCAAGCAGCTGGTCATTCCTAATCATCTTACTCTTCAGAACCACAGACTCATCATTGATATCGTTGATCAACTGCAGAAGAAGAAGGGGAAAAGAACTGTTGAAGAGATAGAGGCACTACATATTCTCAGATCATTCATTGCTACTGATGCAATTCCAGAAATAGCCAAAAATAGGAGGGATAAGGATGATGAGAATGAAGACAAAGGTGATGGAAGAAGAAGTCATCACAGGAGTGATAAGGGTGATGAGGACAAAAAGAAGAAGAAGGATAGCAAGGATAAGAAAGGAGATGATGACCAAGGCAAAGTCTATGAGAGGAAGAATGGAAAACAGCAAGCTATAGGCATTGCTAGCAGTAATCTCACCACAACACAAGACTCCAAGTCTAGGGTGAATACTGTTAGTAATGACCTATCTAAATATACATTTATGGCTTCTGCAACTGTTTTGCCACCTCAAGAAGCGAAGAAGATACAAATCAAGAAACCATCTGTATGTTTCCAAAAGCACACTGCTAATGGTATACTACAGTGGTCTACAAGCAAAGGTTATAAGTTTCTGCCAAGCATTGAAGTGAAAAAGATTAAATTCAAGCATGCTGCAAGAAAAGTAAAGCCATCTAAGTCAAGGGCCCTAACTATCATTCCAGGATCGAAACTCCAACCACTAGATGAAGATTTTGATGAAGACCAACTGCAATTTCTAAGAGCTCAAAGAATCTACTATGCTGTAATTGTGAATGACTGCCTTGAGATCAAGTACACTGATGGGAGACAAAGGAAATTCAAACAAGGGGGTTGTCAAAATTGGGGCAAGTTATATGAGATAGAGAGAATCATTGCACTATTGGACTCTGAGCACAAAGTGGAGAGAGTATGGAAGCTTGAGTTGATTGATTTTGTGAAGATGAAGAGAGATCGTGCTGAAGAAATAAGAAAGGGATGCATTGAGAAATGGCTAGAAAGGGAGAAGGAAATTGATAGACTGGAAGTTGAAGCAGAAAAGCTAAGGGCAAAAGGATTGTGCAGAGTTCAATTCAATCCCTATGTGGTGAAGTATAGGAGAAGAAATGGAGATAATGTCAATATAAGAATGAACCTACTCAGTCACTATCCTGCTAACATTCTGAAACCAGTACTTGAAGATTTCAAGAACTCAATTCTGCTTGAAGAACTGGATGCAATGGCAGAAATCGTAAGAGCTATGGATGAGAATGCAAGGAAGGAAAAAGAAAGAAAACAGAAGGAATATGATGACCTACTAGCCAGACATATGGAGGAGGAATCAAATGAGAATGGCTAGTACTTCACCATATTGTGTAAGATTGTTCACCCTGCAGTTCTATCCATGTTCTTAATCAAATCTACATACCTGTACTTTTTAAAGTTTTATCTTTATGTATGTTAGGCTTGTTATCAGGCATGAAATTGTGACTAAGGGTCTTACTCACAATTTGGGGGAGATTGTTAGTCATAGAGACATGCATGTACTCATATAATAAGCCTAAGTATGTGTAATGCTATGCATTATTTACATGACCTCCTAACCGAGGGAACCTCTAGTTGTAGAGTTTCTGGTTGTTTTGTACTTATAAGAGGCATCAAATTCTAGTTGTGTAACTGTACTTATAAAGTCAAGAATAATGCTTGAAAGAAGTTCCAAGGTTCATGCCTCAAGCAAGAAGATAAAGACTATCGAATAATCATAGTTGAGATTTGAAGAAAATGAAGAATTTGCCTAAGTACCAATTCGAGAAGTGTGTTTGTTATATTCGAGAAGTCTAGCCTTCGAGAAGTCAGGGATTCGATATCTCAAAAGACATTATTCGATATCTCTGAATGCACTGTTCGATATCTCATTTGATATCTCAGAGATTCGACATGTCTACTACTCTATTCGAGAACTCAGGAAGTCAACAAGTCAAATCATCATTCGAGTTCTCTAAGAGTCAACAAGTCAAAGCTACATTTGATATCTCAAGGACTAAAGAAGCTATTCGATATCTCAGGGATTCGATAAGTAAAATGCTCTATTCGATAATCCTTAAGAAAAGACTTATTCGAGAAGTGATTTGATATGTCAGTTTAACAGTATTCGAGAACTTAGAGTTATCGATTAAGCCAATTCTAGTTCTCGAATCACCAACAGAGTTACTTCTCGAATACAATCTTGGAGACAAAATACTGAAGAATTGTACAAGTCAGAGACCTGCAACAAGCCAAGACGCTTTATGGACCACATACTGTAAAGCACGTTGGAAAGCCTACAAAGAAGCTTGGAGAGATAGTACAAGAGACGAAGAGCTAAAGAAATGGATCTGAACAGAGTTCTAAGAAGTTAAATCTGTAGCCGTTTGGATTTTTACTCAAATAGGATAGACACATTAAAAAGCAGATTTGTTTGCTACCTTATTTGTTGTAAGCAAGTTGTTCACGTATTATAAGTGAACAACCCTACTTTTTTAGCAAGTATCAAACAGAGTGATCTAGAGTTCGAACAAGAAATATCTCTCGGAGAAAGAAGATGAGAATACTAACATTTGTATTCACAGATTGTAGCAGATCTTTATCTAATACAATATTAGATTAAAGTGATATCGTGTTCTTGTGTTTATATTCTGCACTTACATAATCTGTTAAACACAAAAACACACACTCTGTTACACAACCAGATTCAAACCAAGTTAAAACAACCTTCATCTAAAACACTTATCAGAAAAAGAAAAGTTTGAGAATCCATTCACCCCCCCCTCTGTTTTCTCGTGTGTGTTCAATACTCAACAGAATAGTGTGGTAAATATTTTTCAATTTTTAAATTTTTTTTATTCAATAATAGTAGATTTAGTTAAATTTGATTGCAACTTATGATTGTAGATCGAGAGTTTGAGATATTAAATACTATATTATATAATATAGATAAAATAGGCTCATATATTAAAATAATATATTTATATTAAAATCAATTAATAAATACACAATTTTGGAAAATGGCTCTATACATAGAGGCATGTGCAAAAAATAGACGTGTAAGTATATAATTATATAATTTCAATTGATTTGAATCAAAAATTGTGATTAATTAGTTATTAAGTATTTATGAAAATTACTCTGTAATATATAACTATATACGGTATTGTAGTATGATCGTAGTTGATATTTATGAAAATTATCTCGTAATATATAATAATATAAATTTGATTGACTTTAAATTAAAAGATTGATAAGTTAGTAAATATTTTATCACTTTAAAAATATTTAATTTATTCATGTACTAAATAAAATAAATTTTGTATTTCAAAAAAATTGTTAAGTAACCAAGATAAGTAATTTAGGATGAGAATGATATGATTAATTTAATTTCTGTGGTAAATTCTAAATGGCTCTTATATATATTTATAAAATTAATCTGTAATGTATAATAACGTAATTATGATTAATTGTAAATCAAAAGAGTGGAAAATAAAAATTGTAAAAATCGATTAATATTATATTTATGTATAATCCTGATTGATTATAATTATATACTAATTTATTATAATTATTTTTTAATAATAAAAAATATGTAATATATGGATATGCTAAATCAAGTAAATACTATATTTAATTTAGAATTGTTAACTAAATATGGTTAATATAATAGGATACGAATGATAAATAAGGAAAATTTTTAATATAATATGATTGGTCTAAAATTTGGAATGACCTCTAATTGGTCCTAAAACAATTCAAAATTTTCTTATTGGCTAACTGCATCTAACTGCGGTAAATTCTAAATGGCTCTTATATATATTTATAAAATTAATCTGTAATGTATAATAATGTAATTATGATTAATTATAAATCAAAAGAGTGGAAAATAAAAATTGTAAAAATCACTTAATATTATATTTATGTATAATCCTGATTGATTTTAATTATATACTAATTTATTATAATTATTTTTTAATATTAAAAAATATGTAATATATGGATATTGTTGTGGAATAAAAACTAGGTTACGAATTTGTACCTACTGCTAGGATTCGGGAGCTTCGTGCTTTAATGGTTGTTTCCGTGTTCGAGACTGATCGATCCTCACAGAGTGCCTACGTATCTCGTGTTGAGAATCAAGCCAAGACGTAGTTCTGAGAATGAGGGGTCAGGCCCTTTATATAGGCTGAGAAGCCTTAGAATTATGGTAGGATTTGGAGACTTGGCGGACAAGTCACCTCCTTGAGGAAGGTTCTAGACTCTTTCCTTGTAGGAATCAATTTCCATGTTGAATTAGATGCCTTGGAGGCTAAGCCTAGCAGGAGTAGTATCCTTATTTGACTCTTATTTGCTGAGCTGTTTATTACCCATAATATTAATTACGAAATTAATATTTAATTAGGGTTTTGAGCCCCATAAATGGGCCCCACGTTTGGACCGTACCGGGTCTAATTAACTTCACATTAAATGTGTCTTTAGGGCTTATTTTTAGCCCATATCATTTGCCCCCCAACTTCTAGGAAAACTGATCAGGTTTTCCTTGAAGTTTTAACGGCCTTTTTCGAGACTCGGGTCGGGGTTCAATGTGGTACACTAGTGTTTCACGAGTACCGTCTTTCGATGTAAAGCGTGGAGCGATCGACGCATTTACGACGACATTTTAAACGATGCTAAGCGGCACTAAACGACACTGAACGGTGCTAACTAGCCTTAAACGACGTCTAAATGGTGTTACATGGCATAAGACGGTGCCAAACGGCGCTAATCGGCACTAAACGACACTAATCGGTGCTAAACGGCACTAAACGGCGCTAAATGGTGCTAAGCGGTACTAAACTTGGGCTGCCATTTTCTTAAAACGACAACGTTTTTCTAAAATGGCGATCGGCTTAGGTCGATCGGTCGGCTTAGGCCGGTCGGCTGAGGCTCGGTCGGCTGAGGCCCTTGGCTGAGGCCGGTCGGCTGAGGCCCGGTTGGCTGAGGCCCGGTCGGCTGAGGCCCTTGGCTGAGGCCGGTCGGCTGAGGCCCGGTCGGCTAAGGCCTTTGGCTGAGGCCGGTCGGCTGAGGCTCGGTCGGCTGAGGCCGATCGGCTGAGGCTCTTGGCTGAGGCCCTTGGTTGAGGCCGGTCGGCTGAGGCCCTTGGCTAAGGCCGATCGACTGCTAAGAGATCCTGGTCAGCTATCAGGAGATCCTGGTCGGCTGAGGCTGCCAGGAGGTCGGCCAGACCCCTTCCCGGGCAGCTGGTCGGCTGACAAGAGCTCCTGGTTGGCTGACGGCTGTCCCGGGTTGGCTGATTGGCTGACAGGGACTTCGGGTTGACCCAAACGGCACTAATCGACATTTAAACGATGTTTAATCTATGTTGAATGACGTTAAATGGCATAAGACGGCACTTACACGGTGCTAATCGACGTTAAACGACGCTAAGTTTTAGGAATGTTTGAAGGTCGACGTTCGTTCTGGAAAGTAAAAAACCTTCTCCAGAACCATCAACCGGGCCAACCAACTGACGGGAGGTCGGCCAGACCCCTTCTCAGGCAGCTATTCGGCTGCCAGGAGGTCCTGGTCGCCTGCCAGGTGCTCCTGGTCGGATGAGGCTGCAAAGAGGTTGGCCTGACCCCTTCCCGGGCAGCTGGTCGGCTGCCAGGAGGTCCTGGTTGCCTGCCAGGTGCTCCTGGTCGGCTGAGACCTTCTAAGGTTGTAGAAAATTTAGTGAGCTTCGCGTGGACTGTAAGATCGTCCAAATCTGATACCCGGAGCTCAAGATATGGCCCAAACAGCCCTGACAGCAGGTTGGCTGCCAAGAGGTCGGCCAAGGCCTCCCCTGACAGCTGGTCAGCTGCCAAGAGGTCGGCCAAGGGTCTTCATGACTATAGAAAACTCCATGAGCTTCGTGTGGACTGTAAGATCGTCCAAATCTGATACCCGGAGCTCAAGATATGGCCCAAACATCGTTGAAAGGTCCTGTTTCGACTTTTGCCCCGGCCTCAGCTCTGGCTTCGTTTTCTCCTTTCAAACATCAAGGTGAGGCTACGAACATCAACCTTAAGACTTGATAATCAAGCTCAGGACTCGATCATCAACCTTAGCCGGCCAATGGCCTCCTCGGGAGATTGGTCGGTCGGTTCTTGATTGAACATCACGTTTCGAACATCAACTTCAAAATCTGATCATCGCCCTCACTCGACCAAGGCTTCAAGAGGATCCTTAGTTGATTGTTAAGGGTCTCAGACCTTCCATAAGGTAACTTCAAACCTCTTTCAAGGGTTTCATGCTTGCCTGAAATTAAATAGAATTACTTCAAACTTTTCAATCACCACGTTGGAATGTTGATTGAGTGGCTCGCTCTTGAGCTATGCTTGAATCTCTTGATCCAAGGTTGGTTCTAGTAGCTTTCCTGGCCTTCCTCGGCTTCAACTTAGTTCCTTAGTCCTTGATTCAAGACTAGAACTCCAAGCTTCTTAACTTATACTTGACCATCTAGGTTTACATTCAGCATCGTCAACCTAGAATCTAAAGTTTAGGTTTAAATGTTAAACGGCGCTAAACGGATCCAAGTCAGTCATGTTTTAAACATCAGGAGTGACGTCTGAAGGCTGACAAAGATGTTGAAAAGCTGACGGGAGGTCGGCCTAACCTCCTGAGGTTTCCTTGAGATGTTTAAATCTTGTTCAGCAATATTCGAACACTAGATGTCAATATCTGAACGTTGATAAACAAATATTTGACTTTAAACTGGCTTTCATAGCTTTCGTGACCTTATGGGCCTTAACTCCCTTGTTGAATCCTTGGTTTTAAACCTTGAACTCATTCATGGTTGTCGGTTATAACCAACCATTAACTCTAATTCTAAGATGTAAAAATGATGAAGTCCCTTAGTTCTTGCCCCCCTTGCTACATATGGTGGAGGTCTTGCTTCTCGGTTGATCGTTCAAGAAGTTCCCTTGCCACTTAACACTTGACTTCAAGTCTGGTGTGCCTTGGCTGGTTGTTAACCATTTATCTTGATTCTAG
Organism: Saposhnikovia divaricata; assembly: GCA_036435485.1. Classification (NCBI taxonomy): domain Eukaryota; kingdom Viridiplantae; phylum Streptophyta; class Magnoliopsida; order Apiales; family Apiaceae; genus Saposhnikovia; species Saposhnikovia divaricata. The sequence continues at coordinate 199,698,916 of CM071594.1, forward strand.
GTTTCCAACCTTCTTCTTATTCACACAGGACCTTGCTTTGGTTTGAATTTGATTGACGGCTCTTGATTCAAGTCCTTAAACTCAAACAACAAACTCGACTATGAACCCGTCAGGGCTTTGCAAGACCAAACCTGCACCACTAGATTTTGTTTTTGATGCCCCATCAAAATAAAGCACCAAATATTCAGGTACAAGTTCTTCATCTTTACCTTCGCCTCCGGGGGTGGGTACTATCTCCTGCCCCCCGACTTCTTGGTTGTCGATGGTATATTCAACCACGAAGTCAGCTAATGCCTGAGCCTTAATGGCTATTCGAGGCTTGTACGTGATGTCAAATTCTCCAAGTTCGATTGCCCACTTGATGAGCCTTCCATTGGCCTTCGGGATGTGCAAAATATTTCTCAACTGTTGGTCCATCAGGACTTCAATTTTGCGTGATTGAAAGTATGGTTGCAGCTTCCTTGAAGCTGTTAATAATGCCAAAGCAAAATTCTCGATGGTAGAGTAATTCAATTCAGCTCCATGCAACACCTTGCTCATATAGTAGATAGTCTTTTGAACCTTGCTCTCTTCTCGAATGAGAACGGCACTCAATGCTTGTTCAGATACTGCCAGGTATAAATTTAGTGTGTTTCCGGGACTAGGTTTGGCCAACAGCAGGGCTTCAGTCATGTACTTCTTTAGCTGTTCAAAGGCCTCTTGGCTTTCAGGTGTCCATTCAAAGTTCTTCACCTTCTTCAATGCTTGAAAGAAAGGCAAGCACTTATCACCAGATTTGGAGATAATCTCCTAAGGCTGTAACTCGGCCTGTCAACTTCTGTACATCTCGTATAGAGTGGGGTGATTCCATATCCAAAATCGCTTTGATCTTATCAGGGTTGGCCTCTATGCCTTTTTTTGAAACCATCAGTCCTAATTTTTTTTTTTGATCCAATGCCAAAAGCACACTTGGCTGGATTCCACATCATCTTGTGGTGCCTCCGCACTTTGAATGCCTTTCCGAGGTGCTTAATATGGCATGCCTTGAATAGGCTCTCGACTAACATGTCATCTATGTAGACCTCCATGGTCTTTCTGGTCAATGGTGCAAAAATCTTGCTTATTAGCCTTTGGTAAGTGGCTCCTGCAGACTCCTCATCTTGGGTTGACATCAACCTAGAGTTTCTAAAACAACCTTTCTCAGCTTGGTTGGCCATCATGGCTTCAATGTTTGTCTTTTATCCTGGGTCCTTCAAGGACTTAAACTCTTATTTGGTTGTGTTGTAACCTAACTCTCGACCCTTCAGGGTTTTACTTATGTGTTTGTTCGTTTCCATTCGTGTATTCTTTTATTTTCAGTACTTGGTCATCTTTGACTTACACACATCAGGTGCTTGGCACATAAATAGAATCATAGAATGAAAAGCAAACTTGCATTAATAACTTAAAATGGGTTCAACCCTTACATGGAATACTACTATCCTACTCGGAGCAACATGCTCTGCAATGGTTTCAACGAACCTTATTTCTACTTCTATTAGATAAATATGAAGCTAAGTCCTACTAGGATAACTTGAGCCCATCGGGGATTTGCAAGACTAGGCATGCACCACTTGATTTTGTTTTTGATGCTCCATCAAAATAGAGCGCCCACCATTCTTCTGGTCTCCTCATTCTTATTCTGAAGTTCACTTCCTACTTGGGGTACTACCTCCTGCCCCCCGACTTCTTGGTTGCCAATGGTACATTCAACCATGAAGTCAGTTAACGCCTTAGACTCAATGGCTGTCCGAGGCTTCTGTGTGATTTCCTCTACTTGCCTTTCTTGGTGTTCCTTACCACTGCGGACATCCATGTCTTCAATCGGAAGGACCTGCCCCCCGACTCCATCAGGACTTAACGAGGCTAGATAATAGCTTCGTGCCATCTTTTGATCACCTTTATGTTCTCCAACACCATTCCTGGTTGGGAACTTGATCTTCATGTGATAGGTAGAGGCCACAGCCTTAAAAGCGTGGAGTCCAGTCCTTCCGAGGATGGCATTGTAAGTAGAAAATTCTTTGATAACCAAAAAGTTCAGCATCTGAGTGGCCTCTATCGGTTTCTGTCCGATGGTGGAGGGCAACTGAATAGTTCCCTCAACTTTAGATTCTACTCCATTAAACCCGTATATAGGCGTGTTGGAGGGGGTCAGTTGAGAGTCGTTATACCCCATCTTCATAAATGCATCATGAAACAAGATATCCACGGAAGCGCCATTATCTATCAAGACTCGCTTCTCCTCTTAGTTTCCAATCATAAGAGTTATGACCAGCGGGTCATCGTGGGGGAACTTCACCCCTTCAAGGTCTGAATCATCAAATCCGATTATTACCTCGGTTCTTGCGCGCTTTGGTGCCTCTCCAACAATATGCATCACCTCTCGGGCATAAGCCTTCTGAGATTTCCTAGTTGTCCCGGCCGTAGTCGGGCCTCCTGAGATCATGTTGATTACTGGCCCTCGGGGCTGTGGGTTGCGATCTTGATCGTCATCCCTTCTATTATAATCTCTTCTTTGATCACCACGATCTTCACCCTTAGTGAAGTGGCTCAGTTTTCCTCTACAGATCAAAAATTCGATCTAATCTTTGAGTTGCTTGCAGTCATCAGTGTCATGCCCTACATTCTTGTGGAATCTGCAATACTGATTCTTGTTTCTCTTTGCGGGATCACCCCTAAGTGGTTTCGGCCATCGGAAATCCTTATCCTTCTCAATGTCCAACAAGATTCGACTCCTAGGAGTATTCAAGCTTGCATACTCAGTGAACCTTGATCCTTTGCTCTTCTTAGGGGCGGAGTAGAAGTCCTCGCTAGTTCGGGGATACTTGTCCCTAGCATCATACTCCTGGTCATCATACTCCTGGTCTTGATTTCGTTTCTTGGAGTTGCCATTGGCTCCACCTACGGTGGCCTCTTTCTTTATGTTATCCTCAGCTTTAATATACCTATCAGCCCTTCGTTGGAGCTCCACCATATTCTCAGGGGGATGCTTTGATAATGACCTTTTAAAGAAGAGGTCAGTGGTTTCGTGCTCCAGGGCTACCATGGCCACCTTATTTTCCAAGTCAGTAATATTTAGTGTCTCCTTAGTGAATCGCTTGAGGTAATCCCTCAGATTTTCGTTCTTTCCTTGTACCACATACATAAGAGATGCGGAGCTTTTCTCATGAACTTTTCCGCTAATGAATTGGCTGACAAAAGCGGCACTTAGTCCTTAAAAGAGCCAATCGAATTTGCAGGCAACCGACTATGCCATCTTTGAGCCATGCCCGCCAGGGTTTGAGGGAATGCCCTACACTTGAGAGCGTCACTAGCAGGCTGCAGCAGCAGTGCGTTCGAGAATGTTCTCACATGGTCTGCGGGATCATCCGTTCCATCATAAGCCTTTATAGTAGGCATCTTAAACTTCCTAGGGATGTGAGCATTCATCACCTCCTCGGTGAATGGTGGTGTAGGATCATCAGGATCTCCTAGCTGCATCAACTCTTTGGGGTCACCCTTGGGGGCCTCTGCCCTTGTAGTTCCACCTCTTGGGGCCTCAGCCCTTCTCTGCCTCCTAGAAGGCCTTTCCAAATCAATAAAGGGAATCTCTCCTCCTAACCTCGGAGGGGGTCGATTTTGATTCTGTCTTTACTGCTCCCTTTCTATATCGTCCTTCAGCTTCTGGATCTCGGCTTCATAAGCCTTGATTCTCTCAGCGGCTGTCATAGGGGGTCCATCATGGATTCGTCGAGTATGCCTTATAGGCTCCTTACTTGGATGTCGCCTCCTCGGGGCTTGATCACGATCGTCATCCTCAGATGAAGAATCATAAGTATAAGGACTTGAGTAGTCATAATATCCTTGATCAGGGCCCAAGCCTCTAATGTAAGGAGGGTGATACGGCTCATGTATCTGTAGGGCATAGCCGCTTGGCCCAATACCTCGAGTATTCGGGGGGTAGTTAGGCAAACCATATGTCGGGTTGGTGTTCATGGGGAGATCCGTAGTGTGGATTTGTACCCCTGGAGGTAACGTGCGATCTGGGTTAAGGGGAGCAAGCACCATCTGAAGAGGGTTAGTTTCTTGGTTCGGGTGGACAACCCCAGGCAATGTACTCTCAGCAAGGGGATTCGTCCCTGAAGGCTGAGAAACTTGAGTTTGGGGGATCGCCCCTTGTTCAGTGATGATCGTTTCAGAGGCGAGGGGTGGAGCAGTGCTGAGAGGTAAAGCCTCGGTAGAGCTTGGTGCTGTTCTTCGTGTTTGAACCATGGTTGATGTTGACTTCCCACAGACAGCGCCAAATGTTGTGGAATAAAAACTAGGTTACGAATTTGTACCTACTACTAGGATTCGGGAGCTTCGTGCTTTAATGGTTGTTTCCGTGTTTGAGACTGATCGGTCCTCACAGAGTGCCTACGTATCTCATGTTGAGAATCAAGCCAAGACGTAGTTCTGAGAATGAGGGGTCAGGCCCTTTATATAGGCTGAGAAGCCTTAGAATTATGGTAGGATTTGGAGACTTGGCGGGCAAGTCACCTCCTTGAGGAAGGTTCTAGACTCCTTCCTTGTAGGAATTAGTTTCCATGTTGAATTGGATGCCATGGAGGCTAAGTCTAGCAGGAGTAGTATCCTTATTTGACTCTTATTTGCTGAGCTGTTTTTTACCCCTAATATTAATTACGAAATTTATATTTAATTATGGTTTTGAGCCCCATAAATGGGCCCCACGTTTGGACCGTACCGGGTCTAATTAACTTCACATTAAATGTGTCTTTAGGGCTTATTTTTAGCCCATATCAATTATGCAAAATCAAGTAACTACTATATTTAATTTAGAATTATTAAGTAAATATGGTTAATATAATAGGATAAGAATGATAAATAAGGAAAATTTTTGATATAATATGATTGGTCTAAAATTTGGAATGACCTCTGATTGGTCCTAAAACAATTCAAAATTTTCTGATTGGCTAACTACAACTAACTGTAATCCTGATTGATTTTAATTTTATACTATTTTATTATAATTGTTTTTTAACATTAAAAAATATATAATATATGGATATGTAAAATCAAGTAACTACTATATTTAAATTAAAATTGTTAACTAATCATGGTTAATATAATAAGATAAGAATGATAAATAAAGAAAATTTTAATATGATAAAATATTTATTAATTAATTTTATTAACAAATTATGAATAAATATATTTTCGAGCCTTCAAAAAAATCGAGTTTTTGAAGATATGAATTTTATCCATGTTATTTAAAATATGATTCAAATCCGATTTTGTAGTGTTGGTTTATATTTATTAAATAATTAATTTCATTAATAAATTTGAATAAATATATGTTTGGTTGGGGGCTGTGCCACCCCTCTCCTTAAAATTTATGGATTACCGGGTCTTTTTAATTCTCACTGTTGGCCGGTTGTGGGCGAGGAGGGATTCGAACCCCCGACACGTGCTTTTAAAACAATCGAGTCTTTAAAGGTATGGATTTTATCCAAGTTATTTCAATCTGATTTAAAATCCGATTTTTCAGATTTCTAGTTGAGTTAGATTATAATTATTTAAAAATTTTAATTGTACAACATGTATTTTGAAAATCTATTTATAGTGTATGATAGTTTTTGAAGGTATGGATTTTATCCAAGTTATTTCAAATCCGATTTTTCAGATTTCAAATTAAAAATTGTGATTTTTTAGTAAATATTTTTTGATTTAAAAATATTTATTTATGGATATTTTAAATCAAATCATTATTATATTTAAATTATAGAAGTGTTAACTAACCATAGTTAATGAAGTAGGGTGAGAATGTAAATAAGGAAAACTCTTAATATAACATGATTGGTCTAAAATTTAGGAATGCATTGTGATTGGTTCTAAAATAATTCATAGTTTTCTGATTGGTTAACTGATATGTGGTAGACTCAGGTATTATAATAAAATATAACATAATGATCGATTAGTGATATTTTAAGAATGTATAAAAATAAATATTTTTTTCACTGTAGCACGTATTAGTTTGTATGGATACATCGTACGTTTTAGTTGATTTTTCTTAATATTAAAATAATTTTGGTTATTGCTGCCATAATACATCTGCTACCACATATGCTTCTGCTTTACTATTGCTAATGGAAACAAACTAAATAGCATATCATTATTGTAATAATCATTTAAAAATTACTGCTAAAAATAGACTAAACGACACATTATTGTTGTAATAGTACTTGGTCGCTAATGAGTAACTTTTATATATCATTATTATCGGTCATTCATCTTACATTCAACTAGTACTGCTGCAAATATGATACCTAGGTCATTCCTGAGAAATTGAAAGTTTCAAGTGAATTAGAATTTTATACTCAACTATAAATTATATCACATACATGCGATTTATTTTTCGGCACTCCTAGTATCTTAAACTATTTTTGGTGCTATCTTGAACAAAATGTGCCCCAAATATCATTTTTTACCTCTACGTACTTTTAAATTTTTGTACTTATTAGAAAAGATGTGCCCCTAAATTACATCATCTTCTCGGTGCCCCATTGCATGAGCGGCTTAATCTCAGGATTGGCTCTGTATGAGTATGATACTCAAAATTTAGAATTCATTAATATTTCAAAAATTGAACGGTTACTAATTGTTGGCGTTAAATAAATCGTAACACATGGAATAGATTGAAAAGAAGATATGACCGACTCAAACACGATTTGCGAAAGAAATTGTGCGAATTAGAATGTGGCATGTGCTTTGCACAGGCTTTCATTATAGTATTCATTTATCTTTTAAGATTGATTCTATCAACAATGGGTCACCATTATCATCGGGTAGTTACCATCATTGTTTGGTATTGTTGTAAGATTCTGTATTTTGGGTAAGTATTCCCCTTTCTCAACATATGAGAGATCAACAACAACTATCGAAGCAAATATGTTTCGGATTCAAGTGCTTCAATAGAAAATCGTAGGTGTTCCCATCCCCGCTCCTACCACTAGAATAACACGCTAAACACATACACACTCAACATACTCTTGATACAATAACCATCACATAACGGAATTCATCACAGTCAGTGATCTCTAACTCAACACTACCACAACACACTCACCATCTCATTTATTCATCATTTACAATATATTTAACAAAAATTATATTCTATTTCTATGTTTCTTTAATTAATCTGCACTAACATATTATATACTTTATATATCAAAATTCCTATGTGCATATGTATGTGTGTGTGTGTGTGTGTCTTTGTGTCTGTGTATAACAACACCAAAATGCGACCAACGAAAATGGTTTCATAAAAAGTATTATATCAGGGGTTATGCAAATTAACGTTTACTTTCATCGAATGTGTCGTGAATATTCAATGATAAACTTTCAAGTATTGGGATTGTGTTAACGAAGGCAATGTATACAAGTCCAGGTAAGTCTCATCTTAATAAAATCACGGGCTCAGATATAATTTTTGATCAATTTTTAGATTAAATTAATATTTGTATAAAATTGTTATTTACTTTTTCTCATGTTTTCATTTGTAAATGCTTATTTAAAAAATTTTGTACGATAAAATTTCACATTTATTGATCTATATTATATAATATTGTTAATACAAATTTAAATACTTTTGGTTGGTTGATAATCTAAAATTTTCATCGTATTAAAAGTATATACATGCTAAGAATAATATTTTCTTTACAATGTTATTTTATAAAATGTTCAAAATGTTCAATGCCCCTGTATAATCTTACAACATTATACATTTTCCGTATACGTTTTTTTTATTATGTTAATAATTATTAGTAACTATCGTATTTTGGATACATATATTTAATGTAGGTAAACGATCCAAAGCAAGCTAAGATAAACTAGAAAATCGAGATATAAGTGAATAATAATTCAACTGATAATTAAGTGTAGCATGTGTTAATTGTCGTTTAGTATTTGATCATTATCATTAATTTATGCTATTAATGGATGTAATATAAAAAGTTTCAAGATTTGCCAAAAGTAATTACTGTATATTATTGGTATCTTGTGTTGTTTATCATTGTATTGATAAAAACACTGTTAATTAACTGACATTGTGCCGACGCTTGACAAGCTCATAAAGCGTGCTCATGATCATACACAATGATACGTCCTTTTCCAAAGCCCTACAAAGAGAATACAACACAGAATTATAAGCATATTCTGGAACAGTACTTGTCCACACTGTTGACATCAACTACATGAGGAACCCACGTAACAGAATATGAAATCACATACCTATGATAAAGTCCTTCTTTGCCTAACTGTTCTAAGAATATCTGGATGGAATGAACAATGCAGCGTACATCCAGTTCATTGATCATACGATACAAAGCCTGTATAAACATTTGCAAATCAATTTCACAATTAGCCATACTTTAAAATACAGGATCATAGACCATAATTATGCACAGATAGATCAATCCGCTGAATCAAGGTTCTTATAAATGTCACCTTTGTAATATGATAGAGATATTGCACTACCAATTCTTCAAGTTGTTTATTTCTCTCAATTGGCATCCCAAAGGAGTCGAGTGGACATAGAATATCAATAAAAATAATGAACAAATATGTTTGTTCTGCACCATTCTGCATTCATGAACATGTTAAATACATGACACCCGTAAAACATAATATACTATAAAATATAATATATACTATAAAAAGAAACACCATATCAATAATGTATACTATAATATAATAGCCGAAACATATTTACTTTTAGTCGAAGATATTACATTTTATAAACACCTAAAAACTTCAATCTTATCATATCTTCCTATCATTAATATTTCTTTTCGAATTAAAACAAGTTACTTTATTGATTTAAAACTAATATTATCACACCACAGTTTTCAATTATTAAATAAATATATTAAAAATCCATATACGTTATTTATAATAAGGAAATATTAGTATAATTCGTAAACATCAGTATATTAAATTATATTAAATTAAACTTAAAAAATTAATAAAAATAATGTTAGTATGATTTGTAAACAAGAGTATATTAAATTATATTATATTAAAATTTAAAAATTATTAAAAATAGTGATTATATATAAAAATAATTGTAATATTAAATAAATTTTATAACATAATAAGAGAAACACCATATCAATATACTATAATATAATAGCCGAAACATATTTACTTTTAGTTGAAGATATTACATTTTATAAACACCTAAAAACTTCAATCGTATCATATCTTCCTATCATTAATATTTCTTTTCGAATTAAAACAAGTTACTTTTTTGATTTAAAACTAATCTTATCACACCATAGTTTTCAATTATTAAATAGATATATTAAAAATCCATATACGTTATTTATAATAAGGAAATATTAGTATAATTCGTAAACATTAGTATATTAAATTATATTAAATTAAAATTTAAAAATTAATAAAAATAATGTTAGTATAATTTGTAAACAAGAGGATATTAAATTATATTATATTAAAATTTAAAAATTATTAAAAATAGTGATTATATAAAAAAATAATTATAATATTAAATAAATTTTATAACATAATAAAAGAAACACCATATCAACAATGTATACTATTATATAATACCCGAAACATATTTACTTTTAGTTGAATATATTACATTTTATAAACACCTAACATTAATTGTATCATATCTTCCTATCATTAATATTCCTTTCGAATTAAAACACGTTATCTTTTTTATTTAAAATAAATAATAACATAATATAATTACTGGTAATTATTCGATTGTCTTTTTCAGATTTACATTTGAGTTGAAGATATTAACTTTTATAAACAACTAAAAATATCAATCGTATCATATCTTCCTATCATTAATATTCCTTTCGAATTAAAACATGTTACCTTTTTGATTTAAAATAAACAATAAAATAATATAATTAATGGTAATTAGTCGATTGCCTTTTTCACATTTACTTTTAGTAGAAGATATTAACTTTTATAAACACCTAAAAACATCAATCGTATCATATATTCCTATCATTAATATTTCCTTTTGATTTAAAACTAACTTATCATACCATATTTTTCAATTATTAATAAAATATATCAAAAATCCATATACGTTATTTATAATAAGGAAACATTAATATAATTCGTAAACGTGAGTATATTAAATTAGATTAAATTAAAATAAAAAACCATTTAAAAATAATGATTATATAAAAATATAATTGTAATATTAAATAAAATTTATAACATAATAAAAGAAACACCATATCAATAAATTTTATTTATAACATAATAAAACTTTATTATAATTTTGTAAATTTATATCTTTCAATCAATAATAATTTTTTCTAATTTAAATATGTTAACTTTTCATTGAAAATATAATATTATAATAATTTAAAATATAATATTGCAATAATATTACACCATCTTTTCTAATCACTAACAAAATATAATAGAAATCCGTATATTACGAATAATGATCGTTAGATTTTTAGTAAAAAAATCAGAACCGTTAGATCTAATGATTAGATATATTATATGATTAAATTAATTTACTAAAATTTCAAAGTTCGAATTCCATCAACGACATATTTATTTTAAAATTTTATAATATAAGTTTTAAACCATGTATATCATTAATTAAATTTATAATAAATAATTTAAATTAAAATAAAATATTGTAAATAATAATTATATAAAGATATAATTGTAACATAAAATAAAATTTATTACATATCAAAATAAATCTGTGCATCGCACGGGTTATAAGCTAATTATATTTTAAATTATAAACCTTTTTAAGATGCATAATAGTATCTTTTTGTATTTATAGAAATCGGCTTTATAAAGGAAGATTTTCATTAAATTTTTCTGAGCATGTTCCTTATTTCCTAATCAATTAATATTCTGTAAAACTGGTGCTTGAAAACCTTTTTGTTTCTTTTTTTTTCACAAATAACTAGTTACATCTCCCTAATTCCTTTTAGGGGTAAAAAATAATCCGGTTCGATTCGTTAACAACGAATATAATTCGTATTCATATTAAAATTAGTGAATTTGAAACCTATTATATAATTCGGACAAGTATCAGATCGAATCTCACCATTCTAATATTCAATCACATTTATATATAGTAGTTCGAATAATTTGAACTAGTCGACTAAGCCGCGCATCGCGGCAGCCTTGTAATATTTATTAAAAAATTCAAAATATAAATTTAAAAAAGAAATTTAAAAGAAAATATTTATAAATAAATTAATAAACCTAATATTGTACAAATTTAAAAATATATAGACAACAAAATAAACTATATACTTTTTTATGTCAATTTCGTATCACGTTTCTTAGGCCGACACCCGCTATAATAAATACATATAAGCTGTGCTTGGCAGTGGTCTTGTAATTTTTTTTAATTTTTTCAAAATATAGATTATTTGTGAAAGAAATCAAAAAGAAAAAATCTATAAATAAACATTATACTTATTTTTTACGTTAATTTTTTAAGAATACTTGAACATATAGGTATTCGATAAGAATTCGTAAGTATATAATATATATTATATATAAAAATATATACTATCAAAATAATATTCTACACATGAGCACATTTTAGTTTTTTTAAAATAATTATTCGAATATTTTTATTTTTTAAAGATTATTCTGGACGAATTCGAATACGAATATACAAAAACGAGTAATTCTATGCTCAATCGAATCGATCCGAATCAAATACGAACATTCATATTCGAATTCGAGTTGAATTTGAACAAAGATTTCAAATTTTAATTCTAATCCGGACCGGATCCGAACGAGTAACTACAAATTTGAATATATTCAACTCGTTTACACCCCTATTTCCTTTATTACAAGGCGATAGATAATTATTTTATAATTAAAATTAGTACGAGGAAATACGAATATCGATTAATTGAGGTACAGTATATTTAATTTTTTTTATGCTCGATTTTAAATTTTAAATTATTTTTTTAAAATTTCTAAATGATCTTAAATTTAAAATAACCTATGAGAATATTATTTTGTACTACTATAGCAAAATTTGGACACCTAATTTTTATAATTATTTTATTAAATAATTTTCGACTCTTTTAATAAAAAAATGTATATTTAATTTTTTGAGCGAATAAATAGATACAATTTGCACAACAAAATTATGACATATAATGTTTAAAACAATACAAAACCGTGTAAATTCAAGTAGCATATTATAAAAGAAACTAATTGTTTTGGGTGATGGCCCAAAATATTCATCTAGGAAACTGACTGGCCTTTTTTACTGACGGGACACGGTACATCGTGTACCATGATATGAGGGGTGTTGCGGAACACGATCTTCCGTGACAGGGCATGATACGGAATTGAGTCTTCCGTGTTATGCATGATACGGAAGACCATGCTCCGTGACTGTGCTGCGCACCCACCTAACACGGAACACCGTCCACCGCATCATGCATAACACTGAAGACGCAGCTCCATATCTACGTAATACGGAGGACGATTCTCCGCATCATGCTAACACGAAGGACGATTCTCCGTATCCCGTCGATATTTCGGGTCATTTTTTTCAAAATCAGTATTTTGGGCAAAAACTTGTGAAAAATAGGCATTTTGGTAATTCTCTCTTGTTAAAGCCGCGCTTCGCGACGGCATTATAACTTAAAAAAAATCAATGTTTATTAATTTTATTATATATCATCAATATTAAATTTTTACAATCAATACGATCCTCTCTGATAAACCGCTTTTTTATTACACAATTTCTACTGAGCCGATGTCTTATTAAAATCGAAACTCTAGTTTTAACATTTTTAACATGTATTATGAGTACTTGTTTGATAATATTTATCCATAAAAATCGAACCTTAAAAATAATATAAAATTTATAACATCACCATCAAATTCTAATAATTAATAAGATCTTTCATAATGAGTCATTTTCATTTTAAAGATGTTTCAAGCTGCTCTCCTTTAAAATCATTAATATTAAAAATGCTCAAACTTAAACCTCGTATAATTAAAAAAAATTGAAAATTAAAAATCAAACTAAAAGCATAGGTTATGAGAAACATTCCCAAGATTACTTCAAATACATTAAAAAGAAAAAGCCAAACTCACGAATACAATAATCAAAAATTTATCAGAATTGAGACAAATTTTGCACACTTCAAAAAATACTACAGAACATTAATTTTTTTTTAAAAAGTAAAAAAATATAGTCAAAAAACAGATACTTGTTTGTACACACAAAAAATATTAATTAATTTTTATATCCATACCAAAGAGATAAAGATAATATTTATAGTAAAATCGAATAGATACATTAATGTATCGATTTGTAAAACTTTTTATCCTAAAAAATTGAATCAAAAAAAACTTATATAATACTTTAAGTATAATAGAGGTGATATGGACCGAAATTAAGTCCTAAAAATACATTTAATGATGCATTAAATGAACCTAGGATGATCCAAAGTCAAAGCCCAGTTACGAGGCCCAAAACCCTAATTATAATAATAAATTCGTAATTTAATAAATCAGCCAATGTGGGACTCCATTAATGAGTCCAATGAGGACCCAAATCCTTTGAGGAGTAGTCCTCAAGTCATATGAGTCCAATACGAATTAACCTTCCTTTTGGAAGGATCTAGAAACGGCTTTAGAGTGGGTGTCTTGTCCACCAAGATACCAAACCCTACTCTAACTCCAAGGCACCTGATAAGTGGATTTTATATCCACCTAGAATGCTTCGTATCGGCTTAAATTGATTACTTGGTCTCAAGTATGTGGTGTGTTTAATGTGTTTTCATTGAGTTTTGCAGAACTAAGAGTTGGAGGTTAAATTGATTAAAATTCGGATTTTCCGGTAGGTTGCGCAGTCTACACTGTTTTGGCCATATCTGGAGTTCTAGAAGTCCGTTTTCAGCGATCTTACTGTCCACGCGAAGCCTGGGAAATTTTCTATAATTCTGAGCAGGAGCTAGCTGCACAGACTGCGCTTCTGCTGTGCAGACTGCGCCCGAACTTCCTGGAAATTGCTGAATTTTATCCTATTTCGAATTTTAGATGTATTTTGGGACTTTTCTTGTTGGAAAAGTATTCTAAGACCTATATAAACATATCCTACCCTTGTAATTCATATCATTACTTAGAATTACATATCATAGCATAGATTTGCAAGGGAGAAAAGGGGAGAAAGATTCAGCGCTCGTGACAAGCAACGGATCTAGATCTACTTCATCTTTTGTATTCTTTTCTTAGGTGCTATTCCGGATTTGTTTTCTCAACTCTTTGTTTATTAATATTACGTCTTTTTTCTTTTATACTTTATTTTATATCATGTTTTCATCAATTCCCATGGTGACGAGAGGTTCAATTATGAACTAATCGTTGTCATGGGATTCTAATGGATTTATCTATGTAGCTGAGTAGTTTGATTGCTTTAAAGATTTATGTTTGGTGAATTCTTGATATCCTCGTATGGTTGTGATTCATGTATTTAGATGCGTAGCTAACATCTAATTTGTTAATCTCTTATGAAGTGAAAGTGGATCTTAAGATTTATAACTTGTCATGCTAGCATAGGTTCATGCTTGTTTATCAACGTGATTCGTAGTGTAAGATGAAAATACTTATACTGCCCTGTGTGATCTTTATGGATAACTTGCTCCTCAACCTCTATGCTTTCAAATTCTATAGACATATAGGGTCTAAGCATAATTGGTGTTTATTCATCTTCTATCTCTTTTGTGGATGTATGGGTAGTTTGGTATACGTATGCTGACATGTAACGTGTACTTGTTTCGTGTTATTTGATCAGATATCAAAATCATCACATGTGTTGATTAAAGGCATCAACTATAAGTGAAGTAGATAATGAAGTTAGAGTTCCATATTTATTCTCATATAAGTAATTCAGTTCAATTCTCGTTAGTTGTTCATTCTTAGTTGATAATTTGCGTCTTAGTTAGTTTAGTTAATTAAAACCCCAATTTGTTATTTGTCTTAGCAGTGAGTAATAACCATACATTGTTGCATAGGTACAATAACTGAATTAAAACCATAACCAGATCTCTGTGGGAACGAACTCAACTTAATTCTATATTACTTGTGACCACGTACGCTTGCGTGATTTTGTGCAAACAAGTTTTTGGCACCGCTGCCGGGGATCATCGGTGTTTTGTTTTTAGTTTATGTGCTTGTCATCAGTGGTCGTTAGCGTTCACTGACTCGGATTTTCTTACTTAGTTTGTTGTTTCTTGGTGTTTCAGGTACTTGAACGTGTATGCGAACACGTTTGCAAACTCGTAAACTGGCAGAAGAAGAATTTGTAACAGTAAAAGATATGGGAGAACTAGTAGGAGCAGCAGCAGCTGAGGCTTTGAAGGACTTTTCTCAGCCTAAGATCAATGATATCCAATCTAGCATTATCAGGCCAGCTATTGCAGCTAACAACTTTGAAATCAAGCCTGGCACGATTCAGATGGTGCAGAATTCGGTTCAGTTTGGGGGTGCTTCTACGGAGGATCCTAATATGCACATCAGGGATTTCATCGAGATTTGTGACACTTTCAAGTTCAATGGTGTGTCGGATGATGCTATCAGATTGAGGCTTTTCACATTCTCTCTTAGGGATAAGGCTAAGGGATGGTTGCACTCTTTACCAACCGGTTCCATTACTACTTGGGAGGATCTTGCTCAGAAGTTTCTCACTAAATTCTTCCCCATGGCTAAGACAGCAGCAATCAGGAACGCGCTCACTCAATTTGCACAGCAATCTGGAGAGTCTTTGTGTGAAGCTTGGGAACGCTACAAGGAGATGCTTCGAAAGTGTCCTCATCATGGCATGCCTAACTGGATGGTAATCAATGGTTTCTACAATGGGTTGGGAGCATAGTCTAGACCTTTGCTAGATGCAGCATCAGGTGGAGCTCTATGGGTTAAGAGCTATGATGAAGCTTATGATCTTATTGAGACGATGGCTGCTAATGAATATCAAAATCCAACTCAGAGACTTTCTCAAGGTAAGGTAGCAGGAATTCTTGAAGTTGATGCAGCAACAGCTATAGCAGCTCATTTGAAGGCTCTTACGATGAAGGTGGATTCTCTAACCAATTATGGAGTTCAGCAGGTTGCTAGTGTTTGTGAGCTATGTGCGGGGGCACATGACGCGAATCAGTGTGCTATCTCTTCTGAATCAGCACAGTTCGTGAGTAATTTCCAGAGACCTGCTGCACCAGTTCCAGCCACTTATCATCCAAATAATCGGAATCATCCCAATTTCAGCTGGAGCAATACTCAAGGTGCTCAACAACAATAGCAGCCTTATCAACAATTTGGAGCTAGGCCATTCAGTCAGGGCTATCAACAACAGTATGCTCCAAGGCAACCATTCCAACCTCCAGATTTTCAGCAACAGTCTCAGGCTAATGCAGGGCAATCTTCTAGTGAAAAATCAGAATTGGATGAGTTGAGGTTGATGGTTAAAAGCCAGGCAGTTTCTCTCAAGACGTTGGAGAACTAGATGGGGTAGCTTGCAAGTGCTTTATTTTATAGGCAGCAAGGAACTCTTCCAAGTGATACAGAGCCTAATCCAGGCAAGAGGGAAGTCAAGGAACAGGTCAATGCAGTTACTTTGAGATCAGGAAAAGTCATGAGGGATAAAAAATCAGCAGCTGAGGAAGACGAAGAAATCAAGAAACAGCAGGTGGAGGCTTCTGCAGATAAAGAAAAGGAAAATTCTGAATTGGCAACTGATCAGTTGGATGGCGAAGCGGAAAAAGGCAAAACCTTTACTGAAACATCTATTCCAAAGTAGTCTATAGAGAGCAATCAGATCTATCCACCTCCTCCGTTCCCAAAAAGACTTCAAAAGCAAAATTTTTCTGAAAACTCTCCCCTGAAGCAGAAGTTAGTGAATCAGATCTATCCTCCTCCTCCATATCCTCAACGCTTGAAAAAACAAGATCAAGAAAAACAGTTTCAGAAGTTTATGGATGTCTTCAAGAAACTGTCCATTAACATTCCTTTTGTTGAAGCATTGGAGCAGATGCCGAGATATGCAAAGTTCATGAAGGATATTTTGTCACGAAAGAGAAGGTTGGAAGAATTTGAGACAGTGGCATTAATAGAGGAGTGCAGTGCGGTGTTGCAACAGAAATTGCCTCCTAAACTTAAGGATCCAGGGAGCTTTACAATTCCATGCACCATTGGAAAGTTGTCTTTTGACAAATGCTTATGTGATTTGGGAGTTAGCATTAATCTCATGCCCTTGTCTGTTTTCAAGCAACTTGGTCTGCCTGATCCGAAACCTACCAACATCTTGTTGCAGTTGGCTGATCGGACGATCACTTATCCGAGGGGTATAGTAGAGGATGTCCTTTTGAAGGTTGATAAGCTCATATTTCTTGCCGATTTTGTGATTCTAGATTTCGAAGAAGACAAGAAGATTCCCATAATCTTGGGAAGGCCTTTTCTAGCTACGGGCCGTACTTTGATCGATGTGCAAAAAGGAGAGCTTACAATGAGGGTGCAAGATCAGAATGTCACCTTTAATGTGTTCAAGACCATGAAATTTCCAACAAAAGATGAAGAATGTTTCAGTGTGGAAATGGTTGATACGGGTCAGGTAGAGGAGTTTGATCAGTTGTTGAGCGAAAAATCGGACACGCACATGCTAAAGCATCACATCAGTGATTCCATTGACAGTTCTTCAATTTGAGATCTCTCGAATGTCAAGCTCGGAAAACTTCCATCCCACTTGAAGTATGTCCTTCTGAATGATGAGTTGGTGATTTTTAAAGTGTGTCAAGATAATGTGTTAAGAAGGTGGATCATGGATGATGAGGTAGAAGAGGGTTCTTATCAATCAACTGTGATGCATAAACACTTTAGAGGTGTGAAGAAGAAAAAGAAAAAATCGATTGGAGGAAGAGTCAAGGTGAAGTTTGATTTAGAAAAGATGTGGGAAGATAGCAAGAAGGTTGTCAACCAATGGGTGAATGGTCCTTCTGATAAGGACAAGTCGAATGCGATCTTCGAGCCACCATGATTTGAATCATATTTGTCCGGCTAAATGACGTTAATGACAGCGCTTCATGGGAGGCAACCCATGAGTAGGTATGTTCTACTATTCCTCGTATTTACTTCCATTCAATGTGGACATTGAATCTTTCAAGTTTGGGGGCGGTTTGGGGGATAAGTAGTGTATTTGTAGTTATTTGTGATTATGTGTTATTGTGTTCATATAGATATCATATTTTGCATATTAGTAGTAATTCATGCATGTATGTGTGTATTATTTATGTTTGTTTCATATAGGACATTCTGTTATTTTATTTTTATACCATGTGAGTCCATTTTAGTTGCATTTTCATGGCATGCATAGTTCATGATCCCTTAGGATGAGCCAATTCTGATTGGTAGGTCGATGTCTATTTGAGTGTGGTAATGATGAATAAAAGGGTTGATTTATAGTTCTTATGAAATTGACGTGCATGATTCAGAAACAAATTATTTTCACAGTCTCATCGTTTGCTTTTGGGATAGGTTGAGGTCATGCTTGTTTGGTAGTTTTGAGATTTAATCACTTGTTTATATTTAGAATTTTCGTTATTCCCTTGATAGCGTAGGATCACTAAAGTGTAAGTTTGGGGGAAACCAGGGATATCATGCTAGTTGTTAATATTTGTCAAATAATGGCTAGGCGTCAAATGGCTAGTAGCCGGCTCATATTTATATGAGTAGTCTAGGGTTGGAAATGAGAATTCTCATTCCAGATTGCATATAAAAAAAAAGAAGAAAAAAAGAGTCAAAAGTTTCAATTGTTAATTGCAAAATTAACCAGGGTGAGCTCTTTAATACTCAAGCAATTAAGTTCTAGGGGACATTGTGCCTAGTGACCTAAGGCTTTTATAGTCTGGGATCCACTAACTTAACGCTCGCTACATGGTATTATTGTATAAGCCTTTTGGAGTCTCATCCATTGCACGGTTAAATAAGCATGCTTGTATATTATTATGTGTCGTAGTGTAGTAATAAAGCATGAATTTCAGGCTAACTCAGATAAGGATGGAGGTGTTCCTAGGTAATGAAGTGTCTACAGTCTATTCTATTTATAAACTTGTGATTGTCTTGGCGAAGAATAAGAATGATTTTTGATCTAGTTTGGGAGTATTTCTTATGAGCATCGCACACACGCACATTTCTGTTCATGTATTTGGATTTAGTTGCATTCTTTGAGATATTTGCTTGCTAGTTGGTTTTGGTTAGTCTGAAGGGGATCTTTGCATTTTCATTTAGTTGCATTCATGCATTGCATTGTTTAGTTAGATGGATTTTGTGGGTACATTCGCTTTATGCCCTCAAGAGACCTCACTCGTCCACTAGGGCTACTTAGGGGTTTAAAGGGCTTGTTGCATATGCCAAATGCAACCGTGATCACCTACGGAAGTGGTACTAGTTAGTTGTATATGGTTATATTTGTTTATGCTTGAGGACAAGCATTGGTTTAAGTTTGGGGGTGTGATAAGTGGATTTTATATCCACTTGGAATGCTTCGTATCAGCTTAAATTGATTACTTGGCCTCAAGTATGTGGTGTGTTTAATGTGTTTTCATTGAGTTTTGCAGAACTAAGAGTTGGAGGTTAAATTGATTAAAATTCGGATTTTCCGGTAGGTTGTACAGTCTACACTGTTTTGGCAAAATCTGGAGTTCTAGAAGTCCGTTTTCAGCGATCTTACTGTCCACACAAAGCCTGGGAAATTTTCTATAATTCTAAACAGGAGCTAGCCACGTAGACTGCGCCTCTGCTGCACAGACTGTGCCCGAACTTCCTGGAAATTGCTGAATTTTATCCTATTTCAAATTTTAGATGTATTTTGGGACTTTTCTTGTTGGAAAAGTATTCTAAGACCTATATAAACATATCCTACCCTTGTAATTCATATCATTACTTAGAATTACATATCATAGCATAGATTTGCAAGGGAGAAAAGGGGAGAAAGATTCAGCGCTCGTGACAAGCAACGGATCTAGATCTACTTCATCTTTTGTATTCTTTTCTTAGGCGCTATTCTGGATTCAAGATTTGTTTTCTCAACTCTTTGTTTTATTAATATTACGTCTTCTTTCTTTCATAATTTATTTTATATCATGTTTTCATCAATTCCCATGGTGACGAGAGGTTCAATTATGAACTAAACGTTGTCATGGGATTCTAATGGATTTATCTATGTAGCTGAGTAGTTTGATTGCTTTAAAGATTTATGTATAGTGAATTCTTGATATCCTCGTATGGTTTTGATTCATGTATTTAGATGCGTAGCTAACATCTAATTTGTTAATCTCTTGTGAAGTGAAAGTGGATCTTGAGATTTAGAACTTGCCATGCTAGCATAGGTTCATGATTGTTTATCAACGTGATTCGTAGTGTAAGATGAAAATACTTATACTGCCCTGTGTGATCTTTATGGATAACTTGCTCCTCAACCTTTATGCTTTCAAATTCTATAGACATATAGGGTCTAAGCATAATTGGTGTCTATTCATCTTCTATCTCTTTTGTGGATGTATGGGTAGTTTGGTATACGTATGCTGACAGGTAGCGTGTACTTGTTTCGTGTTATTTGATCAGATATCAAAACCATCACATGTATTGATTAAAGGCATCAACTATAAGTGAAGTAGATAATGAAGTTAGAGTTCCATGTTTATTCTCATATAAGTAATTCAGTTTAATTCTCGTTAGTTGTTCATTCTTAGTTAATAATTTGCATCTTAGTTAGTTCAGTTAATTAAAACCCCAATTTGTTATTTGTCTTAGCAGTGAGTAATAACCATACATTGTTGCATAGGTACAATAACTGAATTAAAACCATAACCAGATCTCTGTGGGAACGAACTCAACTTAATTCTATATTACTTCTGACCACGTACGCTTGCGTGATTTTGTGCAAACAGCACCCAATGCCTATATAAGGTTCTGATTCCACACAACCACAACTACGTTTTTATTGGCTTGATTCTTGATAGTTGCAAGATACATAGGCATCTTGTGAGGACCCGAGTTAAGTCACGAAACACTTGATCAGCCATTCAAGCTCGAAGCTTTCCCTAACCCTAGCATTCAATACGTAATAAATACACCCTAGTTTTTATTCTACATCATTTGGCGCCGTCTGTGGGAAACGAATATCAACCATGGTTACCACCCGGAGAACACAAACACTTTATGAAACCACTACCACCACCACCGCACCCCCGGTTGGAGAACAGGTACCCCAGGAACCGTTTCCCAGCCACTGGTCACTCAGCCCCAAGGGACTGAAACGCAAATTCAGGGGTCGTTACCTTTAGTGACGAATCCCTCTACCCAAGGGACGAATCCTTTACAGATGGTAGTCTCCCCTCTCGGAGGACAATTCGTTCCCCCTATAGCTCATATCTCTACTACTGCGATCCCCGCAAGCACGAACCCGATGTATGGGTTGCCCAATTATCCCCCGTATCAGGCCGGACCAAGCGGTCATGGCCTCCAGATACATGAGCCGTACAACCCACCTTACATCAGGGATTTAGGACATGACCAAGGCCACCGATACCGCGATTATTCCGGCCCATACTTTGATGATTCATCCTCAGAAGATGAGGATAGAGATCAACCCCTGAGGAGGCGTCGTCCGAGTAAGGAACCTATCGGACAAGCTCGCCGAAGGATCCATGATGGACCCCCCTAACATTTGCAGAAAAAATAAAGGCTCATGAGGCCAAGATCCAGAAACTGAAGGACGACATAGAAAGAGAGCGACAGAGACAGAACTGACCCCCACTAACAACGGGAGGGGAAATTCCTTTTTTTGATTTGGAGGGGACCCCGAGGAGAGAAAGGAGGACCGAGGTCCCAAGAGGTGGAAACACAAGGGTCGAAATCCCCAAAGGTGATCCTAGAGACCTGATGCAACTCGGAGATCCTGATGATCCAACTCCCCCGTTTACCGAGGAGGTGATGAATGCGCACATATCTCGAAAGTTCAAGATGCCCACCATAAAGGCTTATGATGGAATGGGAGACCCCGCTAATCATGTAAGGACGTTCTCTAACGCGCTACTACTACAACATGCCAGTGAAGCTCTGAAATGTAGGTCGTTTCCCCAAACCCTAGCGGGCATGGCGCAACGTTGGTAAAGTCGCTTACCACCAAATTCCATCGCCTCTTTCAAAGAGCTTAGCACCGCTTTCGTCAGCCAATTCATTGGTAGAAGGATTCATGAGAAAGATTCCGCATCCCTCATGATTGTGTTCCAAGGGAAGAATGAGAATCTTAGAGATTAACTCAAACGGTTCACCAAGGAGACGCTCAACATTACTGATTTGGAGAACAAAGTAGCCATGGTGGCTTTACAGAATGGAACTTCAAATGTTTATTTCAAGATGTCATTGGCCAAGCACCCCCCCTGAGAACATGACTGAGCTCCAACAAAGGGCGAGTAAGTATATCAAAGCTGATGATAGTCTAAAGAAAGAGTCAGTAACAGGAAACACCGGGAATGGTGACAATTCTAGGAAGAGAAAGGCGGAACAATAGTATGATGGGAGAGATAAATACCCACGCACGGGTAGAGATTCTGATTAGCTCATAAAAAGGGGAGTCCAAGGCAATGGTTTACGGAGTATGCAAGGTTGAACGCCCCAAGAATCCAAATCCTGATGGATATAGAAATGGACAGGGACGTAAGATGGCCAAAGCCACTAAGGACAGATCTTGAGAAGAAAAATAAGAATCAGTATTGCTAATTTCACAAAGACGTGGGGCACGATACCGACGACTGTATACAATTGAAGGATAAGATTGAGTTCCAAATTCACAGAGGAAGGTTGAATAAATTTTTTAAAGATGGGGATCGGGGAAACCCAAGACGGGATTATGACAGGAAAGATGAGGATCGTAACCGCAATCCGCAGCCCCGAGGACCGGTAATAAATATGATTTTTGGTGGCCCGACAGCAGTCGGGACAAGTAGAAATTCCAGAAAGGTGTATGCACGAGAGGTGATTCACATCGTTGGGGAAGCACCGAAGCGTGCGAAGACGGATGTAAGAACCCCGATTTTTGGTAGGAATTAAAACTTTTATTATGGAATGGATATGGATTAAAATACTTATATGTCATGAAGAATGCTATTGGTTGACAATCTAGATAAGAATTATCTATCTCCTAGGAAGTTAAGATTTGATCATTCCAAGGGGAAAGTTTATTCTTATGTCATCCAAATCGATATCTGTTATCAGTCCAGTGGTTCCGTAAAAGGGTTAAGGAACGATCGAAAGAGAACCGTGACATCTATATAACCCTAAAAGACTAAGTAAAGAATAAGTGGTGAATAGTGATTTTGGTGAATTTAGGAATATTATTAGACAACGATATATAGAAGTACCCGGAACGGAATTCTGAGTTCGTATTAGTGATCCAGGGGGAAAAAGAGTGTATGTAAAAGCTGTCGGATACTAAAAAATAGCACTTTTATTTTCCCTGAGATTTCCCTGGACACTGAAAGACTTAAAGAATTATTGAAGGGATTTAAGGAAAATAGGTTCAAGAATTACTAAAGAGAATGGAGGATGATAGTATTAATATTAAGAAGGTTTTCGGTAAAACCCTAACTAGAAACGAATGAGTTATTTCCTCGAACGATCAATGAATTGAGCAATAAACGGACACAGAATCAAGCAGAGGAAGCAAGATACATGCGTGTGCAAGTGATTAATATCTAGTAACTAGCAAGGAACTAGATCAATTAGAATGCAACCTAGTACTTAGCACACAAACCACTTGGTTAGCCCTAAACCACCAAAATATCAACACTTGTCTTGCCAAAATACATCATTGCATGCATCATCACTTTATTAAATCCACTTTAACTAAGATATTATCCAAGGCCTTCACTTTATTCAATTATTTTCCAAGAGCCAAGCAAAAGAACACAAACACTCTCTTGACTACTTCCATTCGGCTTTTCTTAATTTCCAAGGGGGAAATCCCACTTCCAACCATCATTTGATCTTGTAATTTTTAAGGTGAGTCCTGTAATTAATGAAACTAATCTGCTAGAAATTTCAAGTCCAAATTCCATGGTTTCCATTTTCAAAAAAATCAAGAAAGATGATGATCAATAGTGTTCTTCATGTATTAACTTTGTTTTCCTTAAATCTTTTGTTTGATCTAGCAAGATTAAGCACTCCTAAGGACCATACAAGGATTTGTGAGGCTAGTACACATTCTCAAGAAGGTATAATGCCCTTGAAACCCTAGATCTACTTTGAGTTTTATGCATGTTCTTGAGTGATCTAAGTTAGTTATGTTGTTAGTAGGTTATAAGCATGATTATAAGCATGATTATGTATGGGGTTTTGATAAATGTTAAAAATAGTTAGATGAATGGAAAGGCATTGATTGGCCTCAGTTCATGGTTATAAATCATGTATATGTTGTTTGGAGTGGAAACTATGATTATTGGAAAGTTTGGAATTTGGAAATATTCGATTTATAGCCGTCGTAATGCCCGATTTTCGATAACCTTAAAGAATTCGTGCATCACAGTAGGGTTAATTGTCTTAACTGGTTATGAATATGACATGTCCTCATAGATCTCGAGTCATAGATCGTTTTGGCGAAAGAATCGAAACATTCTGAATTACAGTTTAGGAGTTATGGTCAAATTACTAAAATTGGTTTGGAACCATAAGTAAAAGTTCGTAACTTCAATTGAACCCTCGTAAATCATGTTACTCAGTGGAGAATCTTGGTAAATAAATAATAGAGGTCATAAGGAAGGTATGAGAGAAAACCACATGTCAAACGGATCGTTTTCCGATTTTATAAAAATGTTTGAATCAAGGTTAAACACGAACTAACCCCTTAAAAGTATAACTTTGGTTATAACTTAGAAAACGAACGATAAAACTCGAGGTATAATCTCGGTTCGTAATCGATCGACTTTAGAACTTATACGTCTTAAGTATATACCAAGTGTGGGTATGATGACATGTCTTAATAATGAACGAATGTCGGATCGTATCGGTGATAAAATGAGTTATACAAAAGGGTGCATAACGAGATAACTCGAAAACGTGTTTCGACTTAAGTGAAGTTTATACTTAGACTTTTAAAAGGTGTTAAGTGGTTAATCTCGAATGTTTTAATTGTGTATAGATCATCGAGCAGACCCAGGACACGCTATCCCCACCCACACCCGATTACCAGGCAAGTTTCCAATACCTTGGAACTGTTGTTGTGATAATATGTATATCTGTTGTTTCTGATACATATGCCATAGCATGCATGCCTATTGACAAATTATATTATGATACTTGTTCCATGAATTGATATTGGCTTATAGACTAGATACGAATTATCAGTTATAAGCCGGATTATTTTGGTAAGACCCTTAGCGAAGGGCATATGATATTCATTCTTAAATATAGACCGGGAGTCGGTATTTTGAGATATAGATAGTCGTGGAAACCCGGAGGGATTCCAACGGCAGATTATTATTTATCTTGAGGAATGTTATTATTAAACATTATTTATATTTTCATAAAGTATCAAATACTTGGAAATCTTTCGAGAAATGTTACTCGAGTATTATCTCAGTCGAGAGATATTAAATAAATGTTAGTTTCGAATATTCATTTAGAGTTGATTATTTAATGAATATTATTTTGGTATTCATCTGATTTTTATTTATTAAATGAATATTACTTTCAAATATTCATTTAAGGTTCTATGTACTTGATGAATATTATTTTAAAATATTCATTGGAAGTTCTATTTACTTAAGGAATATTATTTCGAATATTCCTTTAAAGTTTTGATTACTAAATGAATATTATTTGGATATTCATTTAGAAGATTATTTACTAAATTAATATTATTTTCAAATATTCATTTAAGGTTTGACTTATTTATTGGATATTATTTTAAATATTTATCGGAGTTTAATTATTTAATGAATATTATTTTGAATATTCATTTAAGGATGGATTTATTTAGTAAATAATTCTATATATTCATTCGAGGATTACTTACGAGCAATATAATGATTTAATAATATTCCGTAATTATTATTGAGTTAATAAATATTCTTGGAATATTTATTTAATTCTTTTAAATTCTTTTTAAAATGATTTTTATTATTCAAAGATTATCTTGCACCTCCAGATATTATGTAAAATATTTCGGAGTCTTTTTACGACTATTTTATCAAGGAAAGGTTCCCAACTCGTTATTTTTCATTTAAATCTATCTAAAAATGATTTAAATGCTCGCTCAAACTTCCATATTATAGGGGAACCTTACTTGAGAAATGTTATTTATCTTGTTGACTTCCCGGTCATAAATCCTGTAAAACTATTCTTTTCACTCGCAACTTGGTTGCTATTTATCAATTGAATCTTTGAGTAACCTTCTCATCATTCGAGGGGTAAGATTATTGGAACAAGATGGTATCCTCTAACAAGCAGCAGCTTGGGAGAAATGATGTTGAATTTTCCTTTCCAACTATATACGACTACTTTGTGGAGTTTTATCAACAAGTATCATACTTGGGGAAAGGGGGACGAACTTTTCGTTCAGAGTCAAGAACTTCTTTTCGAACTTGGAGTCGTGTAAGAGGCCGAGTAGCGCCGGTCCATCCCATTGGCCCAACCGTTGGCCGGGGAGATCTAACAGGGCGGTAGACAAGTAAATCCGTCAGCTCTTCCTTCTACCGGTAGTAAATCTAAATTGAGCTGTACAATCTGCGACTGATCATCGTAAGGATTGGAACAGCGGGCGCGGTGAATACTCCAGCATTAGTTCATCATTCAAATTCATTTATTTTCTGCAACATTATCATTGTTGGCACTATTGGAAAAGTATTAATAATTGGAATTGCAATATTTTTCCTGCAAATTCCTCTTTTATGATAAATGATAATATCTTGCTTATCTTTGACATAGCAGATATTCCCACCTATACATGCAATTTGAGTTACCTTGTAACTTCATCGTTTATGTTATACTGGCATCATTTCCGTAAATGCATGGCATATGGTTTGAAAGATACTTTTGAACTGTTATATATTATCGTTCAGTTATACATTATTGTTGGTGGGCTATTGCTCACTCTTGCTTTATTATTATATCACAACAACAGCTAGACCAGATGACTCGCACAAGGCGCACTCGATGCTGGCGAGGACGATGAGACTACCAGAGCCGAAGAGAAAGCTATTGGTAGGATAGATTCATTCTTTCAGTACCATGTATAAGGGCTATTATGACTTATGCAAATGGATGGCAAAGAGTATGTATTTATATTGTAATTCTTTTGGGTTGTAAGAACTCGTAATGAGATTAGTAAAATTTGGTTGTTACTCTGATTTCATCTCTGGGACTATAATGGGTGTGTTTTATATTGTTGTGTTATGTCATAAAGATGTAATTTATTTTATGTTGAAGTAAGTTCAAGTATTGTGGACAGAAATGGAGACCGTAACGACCAGATCCCGGACCCCGGATCTGGGGGTGTTACAACGGAATTCTCAATTGAATTCGATGATTCGGATCTTGAAGGGGTGAAGTTTCCCCATGATGACCCACTGGTTATCTCACCTGTGATAGGCAACTCCCAAGTGAAGAGAGTTTTGATAGACAATGGGGCTTCAGTGGACATCATTTTGCATGATGCCTTCTTGAAGATGGGGTATACTGAATCTCAGTTGACACCATCGAATATGCCCATATACGGGTTCAATGGAGTGGAGTCAAGAGTTGAAGGAACAATTCAATTACCCATGACTATAGGGCAAGAGCCAAGGGAGGCCACTCAGATGTTAAACTTCCTGGTTATTAAGGCCACTTCTACCTACAATGCTATCTTAGGAAGGATGGGACTTCATGCTTTTAAGGCGGTTGCCTCTACCTACCACTTGAAAGTTAAGTTCCCAACCAGAAATGGTGTGGGAGAAGAGAAAGGAGATCAAAAGATGGCAAGGAGTTGTTATGTAGCCGCTTTAAGGCCTAATGGAACCGGGGGGCAGGTCCTCCCGGTTGAGGATATGGATGTCCGTGAGGATGAAGAGCGAAGAGGAAAGCCAGCAGAAGACTTGGTTTCCATACCCCTGGAGTTGGGAGATCCTGAGAAGGTCACTTACATCGGGGCGTCTCTAGAAGACTCCTCGAGAAGCAAGCTGATTGCCTTCCTACAAGACAATAATGATGTATTTGCATGGACAGTAGCCAACATGCCAGGGATAGATCCATAATTGATAACACACAAGTTGAATGTGGATCCGAACCGGAAGACGGTGAAACAAAAGAAGAGAAATTTCGCACCTGAGAGGCAAGAAGCCATAAAACAGGAGGTTGACAAACTCCTAGAGGCGGGTTTCATTGAGGAAATTCAGTTCCCGGAATGGTTGGCAAATCCTGTAATGGTCAAGAAGGCCAATGGAAAGTGGAGGATGTGCATAGACTTTACTTATCTGAATGATGCATGCCCAAAGGACTGTTTCCCCTTGCCAAGGATCGATATGTTGATAGATACCATGACTGGACACGAGATGCTAAGCTTCATGGATGGCTTCAGTGGCTACAACCAAATTAAGATGCATAAGGACGACATTCCTAAGGTATCATTCATCACTGATTTTGGTATGTATTGTTACCTAGTCATGGCCTTTGGACTGAAAAATGCAGGGGCTACCTATCAGAGGTTGGTAAACAAGACTTTCGCCCATCTTATTGGAAAGACTATGGAAGTTTATGTGGATGATATGTTGGTGAAAAGCCTACACAAGGCCGATCACATTGAACACATACGTGAGGCATTTGAAGTGTTGAGACACCATAAGATGATGTTGAACCAAGCCAAGTGTGCTTTTGGTGTTGGGTCAGGAAAGTTCTTGGGTCTCATGGTCTCAAAACGGGGAATCGAGGCTAACCCCGACAAAATCAAAGCTATTCTGGATGTGGAACCACCACGTTCCATAAGGGACGTACAGAAGCTGACCGGAAGGATTGCTGCATTGGGGAGATTCATCTCCAAATCCAGGGACAAGTGTTTGTCGTTCTTTAAAACCTTGAAGAAGGTAAAAAACATTGAGTGGACAGAGGAAAGCCAAGAGGCCTTTGAGCAGGTGAAGAAGTATATGGCTGAAGCCCCGTTGTTGGTAAAGCCAAATATGGGAGAAATTCTTTATCTCTACTTGGCAATCTCGGATCAAGCTGTGAGTGCTATGCTTGTAAAGGAGGAAGACAAGGTTCAGAAACCCGTATACTATGTGAGCAAGGTTCTGCACGGAGCAGAGTTGAACTACTCCACTATTGAGAAGTTTGCCTTAGCATTGGTAACTGCATCTAGGAAAATTTTATCAGGAATCCTGGTCGAAATTTTTCGATAAATTTTGCTGATTTTCTTAAAAAATAACATTTCTTGGAGAAATTGCAGAAGTTGTTCACAAATGTTATATGCTTAATAGATTTTTGAATAATAAATTCAAAAAATAGTGAAAAATACCCGTGAGTATAAGAAAAATGCAAGAAAATTATTTTGTGTAAGACACAAATATGGTTATTTAGTCTCGAATAAGACCAATCGTCGTAAATGTGTAGGTCGCTCCATACTTTACACTCAAGACGACACCAGTGAAGCACTAGTGTACACAAACCTTAACTTCCATGAAAACCTGATCAATTTCCTTGGAAGTTGGGGGGCAAATGATATGGACCGAAAGTAAGCCCTAAAAATACATATAATGATGCATTAAATGAACCTAGGATGATCCAAGGTCAAAGCCCAGTTATGAGGCCCAAAACCATAATTATAATAATAAATTCGTAATTGAATAAATCAGCCAATGTGGGACTCCGTTAATGAGTCCAATAAGGACCCAAATCCTTTGAGGAGTAGTCCCCAAGTCATATGAGTCCAATACGAATCAACCTTCCTCATGGAAGGATCTAGAAACGGACTTAGAGTGGGTGTCTTGTCCACCAAGATACCAAACCCTACTCTAACTCCAAGGCACCCAATGCCTAAATAAGGATCTTAGTCAACACAACCAGAACTACGTTTTTATTGGCTTGATTTTGATATTTGCAAGATACGTAGGCATCTTGTGAGGATCCGAGTTAAGTCACGAAACACTTGATCAACCATTCAAGCTCGAAGCTTTCCCTAACCCTAACATTCAATACGCAATAAATACACCCTAGTTTTTATTCTACATCAAGAGGCATAACTATACATATACAAATCTAGTCATAAAATTCCATTAATCCAAAAAACTAAATTATGAAATTGAACAATAACATTAACAATGTATGAAATATGATGAAAGAAAATCTAAATTAGACATAATTAAATTAATAAAATGTTGAGATTTTATTTTAGATTTTATCATTTTAGATGTATATAG
The DNA here is from genome assembly GCA_036435485.1 of Saposhnikovia divaricata. Classification (NCBI taxonomy): domain Eukaryota; kingdom Viridiplantae; phylum Streptophyta; class Magnoliopsida; order Apiales; family Apiaceae; genus Saposhnikovia; species Saposhnikovia divaricata. The sequence continues at coordinate 199,729,407 of CM071594.1, forward strand.
TTCCAAAAGAGAAAGTTTATGGCTCCCGCCGGGGGAATGTTCTTCTATTACATTAACATCAATTCTATTTCTTTTTAAATACAAACAAAGACTTTACGATAGTGGAATAATAGTGGATTTACAAACAATTCTCCTAATGCAAGTATAATTAACTTGTATAAAATAAAAGATTTTAAAATAAAGAATTTAAAAAAAAATTAAAAAGATCGTAAAAGATGCCACCTCACCACATTTTATGTCTTATATATTGATTCGAAGTCTTTTCCATTATATATTTTACATATTCTATTTCCAATAAAACTTTTAACTATGTCTTTTTAATAAAGTTAAACTTTTCTCCTTTATAAATTCGAACAACTATTCTACTGAACTTTTAATTATATGTCTTACAAATACCTATTTCTAATAAAACTTTTAATTATATGTATCTTATAACTATTCTCCTTTATAAATAGAACCTTAATTATATGTCTTTTCTTTAAAGTCCAACTCTTCTCCTCTATAAATTTGAACACCTATTTTACTTCCAATATAACTTTTAATTAAATGTTTTACAAACACCTATTCTACTTCTAATAAAACTTTTTTAATAAAACTTTTAATTTGATGTATGTTCGTACTATTCTCCTTCATAAATTCGAACAACTATTTTATTTCCAATAAAATTTTGAATTATTTTTCTTCCCTATAAAATCATACTCTTCTCCTCTACAAATTTGAACATCTATTCTATTTCAATATGTTAAAGCATATTGTTTTTATTTATTAGTATTTAAAATTCTAAAAAAATAAGAAAAATATATTGAAATAATTTTAAAGGCATCATCTATTCTAACAAAATAAATTATAAATTTGAACTATTCTTTTTTATAAATTCATATACCTATTTTATTTTCGACAATTACGTGTTTTTCTTATAAATTCGAATGCTTCACCTATATTTAAAAAAATTATATCTTTTTAAAAAATATTTTTTAAAATCAAAATATTTTTCGACAAAGAAACGGAAAGATTTATTACAACCAAGTTCCCTGGATGTCACCCACGCTTTCGGCTATTGATCTTCCAAGTATTTTCGGGAATCAGGATGGACCAAATCGAAACACCATTAATCTGACATGCCTAACAAAATTATTATATAAAAAAAGACATGAAATTGCTATGTTTAGAAAATAAATAATAGTGAAAATAATGAAAACACCATGCGAATATAAAATTAGGTTCACACGTCATGTCTGCTTTATATTTATTTACAAAATGATAAGATTTTGGATTATTAGTGATCACTGATCGGGAATATAGAATAAATAAGAAAAGTATAAAAATCTAAGTAAAGTATTGAAATTATTGTTGCAATATAATAAGAAAATTATTGACATAAATTTGTAACCAATAATACCTGTAATATAATCTTAAGAAACCAGTCAAATTTGATATGTGCAGTGCGGGTTTTACATCCATCTTTTTTACGGTACAACACAATTTTGGTCCATATAGCATCCTGCATCACCAAAAGCATAAACAATTTCAAAATTAAAAAAATAGTTGTAACATTCATAAACGATGAATTGAAAAGATAAAATCATAAAACAAAATCACGCATACGCATTTTGTCTTACGGGGGCCAAAAGTCATTTTATATAGTCCTCATCCTTTCTAAATATATTGATTCGTGTAGGGTAAGAGACTTTACTATAATTTTAAATTTTTATTCTATATTACTTGTGAATTCGAATGCTTATTCTTTATAAATTCAAATATCTATTCAATTTATGATAAAATTTAATTATATGTTTAATATGTAAATTCGAATTATTCTTCTTTATAATGAACATCATCCGAACTCCTCTCCTTCATAAATTCTACTTCAAAATCCGAACTCTTTTCCTTCATAAATTCGAACACCTATTTTACTTTTAATGTGTTTAAAGATATTTTTTATAAATACCTATTCTAATTCCAATAAAACTTTTATTCATATGCCATATAAATACCTATTATACTTTCAATAGAACTTCTAATTATATGTCTTCCCTATAAATTAGAACTTTTCTCATCTATAAATTCAAACACCCATTCTATTTCTAATATGTTAAAATATATTTTTATATTTAATAACGTTTATTCGAATTTCTATTCTACTTCTAATAAATTTTTTAATCATATGCCTTATAATTAAATACCTATCGTACTTCCAATAGAACTTCTAATTATATGTCTCCCCTCTAATTTCTCATCTATAAATTCGAACACCTATTTTACTTCTAATATGGTAAAACACTACTACAAAAAAGCCTAAAGAGACCACCTAAAAACCATCTTGGAGACCACCTCAAGAGGGGGTCTCTAGGTCAGTGGTCTCTTAGGATAAGAGACCTCTTCTTTGAGGGGGTTTATTAAATAGAAATAAGAGACCAGCTATTTAGGAAAAGTGATCCCTTAGGTAGAACGAAAAGAAACCACTTATTTAGATTAGATGGTCTCTCTAGTTCTAGTAAAGAAACCACATAGGCCAATAAGTGGTCTGTTTGATTTCACTAAAAAAACACTTGTCTCTAAAAGGTGGTCTCTTTGCTCTGAATATATAATTTTTTTTATATTATTAATTGTCATTGAGATTATTATTATTAATTATTATAATAATATTCTTATATTTACAGAATATTATGAAATAATATTTACAGAATATTATGAAATTATATCATCAATCAAACAATCAATACAGCATAACAAGCAATAATATCTAAATATATAAATTGTATAAAGGAGAGTATTAAATAAGGGGTCCGATGGCTAAGAAATTGTACATAAATTTGTGTACAAGATGGGATGCCATGGAACTTGTCATTAAAATTAGAATAATCAATAATATCCTATAACAAAAGGAAACACATAATTTATGATGACAACCAGATCTTATTCATCCTCCTCATCTTGTGGTTTCACTGATATATGTTCTCTCCCCGGTATGTGCTTCTTCCACTTACGTTTAGGCAATGCCAGGATCCAAGCTGGAACTTCGCCTCCAGAAGCTGTTATCACATTTGCTATGTTACGCAGAAATGGAACATCTGCCCAAGGGAGGGGGCATACTGAAAAGATCACGTCCTCATCAGTAGACTATGTAAAATATCTAATTCTCATCAATGCATGACAAAGAGGGAGCATTAGCTCACTTGTCCACCAAAGTTGAGAATAACAAGCTTCACATCTTCTGCAATTCCAAGTTCCATCCTCACCTAGAACAGTTGAGAAAATTTACATGTATTTAAGAAGCATAGTATAGCTAGGCAAAAGAATACGCTATTTTCTGTTTCAAACCTCCTTTCGGGGTTTGTGCAGCCTTCTCACAACTAAAGGAACGTCGATAACATCACCGAAAGCAGGCATTGACACCAAACAAGATCAACATAAGCAGTTAATGGAGGTCTGAAAGGTGTTAATAGATAAGCCAAAATCAGTATTAAGAATGCGCCAGAACAACATACTTGGACAGTAGCCTGGAAGACGGATAAGAAATTCACAGTGCGAATAATCCTCTGCTATCTGTGTCAATCAATAGATGGAAATGTAATCATGGAATCAAGATATAATTGAAACAATAATTTCAAAGAAAATTATAAAACTAAATCGTTTATATACCAACGAAACAAACACGGACTTAGAAAAAGGGTATGACCATATGCATTTTTCTTTAGGTACAAATGAATAAGCACTACATTATTATCATAAAATTTATTCAGTAATTGTGTAAAGTATAACTAAATGCATCAGTTTTTCTCTCACTAACATAAAAAATATCCATGGTATCTGACTGTCAAAATTCAAAACTGGGATCTGTATCATGTACATAAGCGGATGTGCCATAAAACAGGGGAATGTTATTACAAAAAGAAAAAATAAATGCAGCAGGTGGAAAGTTTACAAGTAACTGGAGCAGACAGAACTTTAGATATGTCTAACAAAGAGTTCGTTCTACAAGAAGAGTGCTAGGTAATCTAGTTCCTTCAAGCCAATTTGAACTGATTCCTCTAGTTTGGTGATGACATTCGTGATATATACGGCATCGCTACTGGCCCAGGGTCAGGGGACAAAAAGGACATGAACATAGTACTATTATAGAAATAGTAAGTATCGCCTGCCAAACAATGGATAGGTGATGATATCCTGCAGCCATCACATACTCTGCATATATGAAATCCCAACTGCATAATAAAAAGATGAATAAGAAAAGTAGAATGAGGACAAATTGGTCATGGACACTTGTTATATTGAGTTGGACGAATATGACCGAGCAAAGTATATTGTAAGAGACAGGCACAAGTAGTAGCTTTGTCAATAAAATCCGGGTTTCCATGCAGTCTATGTAGATGATTTATAAATCATAACAGCTTCTGGCAAATGGTGTAAACAATATTTAACTTGCTACCATAACACAAAAGGACCCTGTGCTTAGCCCACATCTGCAGATGTAACTTTCTTCAACTCACAGAAAGTCATTTTTATATTTCGAAACGAAATAGAAATGGCTCAGTCATGACTTCTCATTTGTCAAGAAAAACAAACACAATTTGCAAACACAAAAATTTTAGAAGTATTGATTGAACTGTGGTCGATGATGACATGTAAAACAGCAATAAATCTCATGATTCTTTTCAAGCTCATAGCAGGAAGGAAAAAACAAAGGGAAACTCTATATGCTTAAATGATAGGTCAATATTGCTGTAGTGCAGATATTATAGTGGAATTAGTCTCAGTAGAATACACTAATTCCAAAGATAATATGAAGTACCTGAAATTAGTAACACAAATAAAAGCAAAACAAATATGCCACAAGGATTAATCATGTTTCTACTTGTAAACCTATTAAGTTTGCCGCGTTACTTGTACTGCTGCTGAAAAATCGCATAGATTGATCATTTTCTCCATAAATATCCTCGAGAATATATCTTTGTGATGATGATTGGTGGAATGATATTTTAAGTAGTTTATGACAAGTATGATTTTGCTGTAAAATTAATATTACTACGCACCAATTCATGAAAATGAGTTATAAAGATATATGTAATAAATTTTTAACACCATAGCCAAGAGGACAATTAAAATGGAACTTTGCTAGGATTATGATGCATATGTATGTGGTTATTTCTATAGCCACACTACCTCTCAATAGTTAAATACTTATAAAGTGTGCTTAATAGCAGTACACCATTACAGGTGTAGTCTTTTCATCACCATTAACATCAACGTTTGAAGACGCTTCACCATATCCTAATATAGCCTAAAAACACTTTCAAGCTATCACACACATACACACATACATAACCAACACATCACTATATTAAACATAATAACATACATAGCTATCAAAGAACAACAACAAAAAAGCCGAAAACTAAAGAGCAGCTGAAACAAAAGCTCAAACAACAAAACATTATAATCATATCACATAAATCAATAAAATCTCTAATTTCCGAAAATTCCCCCAATTATAAAGCCTAGAAAATATCATATACACACATAAATCTTGAAAACAATTACAATCAACTTAATCGATATCCAGACATTCCTAATACCACCAATTAGACAAATTGACATAACAAACAATAACAAAACACATGAACCAATTACATTTTTCACAGATCTAAACAATACATACAAAAAATCATAATAAAATGATATACCTGTGATGCGTTTCCTGAAATTGGAGAAAAACATGAAAGCTCTAGCAGAAATAAACCTACTGGCCGGGTCAAAAAGCTTGGAGACCCAACCACCGGGTCTAGGGTTTCGAACAATCGACAGCGGCCGATCATACGGCGTCGGTTGGTGCCGCCGAGCAGGTCGTTTCTGAAATTTGCCTCCTGCTCCCCCACGATACGAGGTCTCGCCTTCGCTCGCTATCGCCATCGACGTGAATTTGAGAGAGAGAGAAAGAGAGAGAGAGAGAGAGAGAGTAAATTAGGGTTTTATCGCGAAGAAAGAGAATGAATGTAGCGCCTATGACTATTTATTTATATTTATTTTTTATTAAATCATATATGAGCGGTCAAGCGGGGAAGATTGTGATATGTGTGAAAATTAAACTTGTGTTATTGATAAGCTAGTAAATTTCGGGATGCTAATCTTATTGATTTTATCTATCCTCTCAACCCAACGTCTCTTTCTTTTAGTTTTTTTGTTATATTTTATTTTATTTATTCTACCTTATTGTAAAAATATATTTTTTAATTATAATTTTTTATTTAAAAAAATATGATAATACGTAATTAATGTATTTTTAACTTTATTTTTATTTTTGGAACTAATATAATAAATTTTAATTATAATATGTCATTGGTGATATTCAAATCTTATACCTCTATGTAAAATAATTAAAAAAAGGGTGGGGGTGTGTGCGGGGTGGTGGTTAGGTAGAATTAGGATTTTTAGTATAAGAGAAGAGAGAACATAGGTCGGATGGGAAATAAATAATATTAAAAAATGATAAGAAACCACTTCTTAAATAAGATGGTCTCTTTACTTATATTATAAGAGACCATTTTTTGAAAAAGTATGGTTTCTTTTATTAAAGAACCACTTATTTAAATAAGATGGTCTCTTTACTTATATTATAAGAGACCATTTTTTGAAAAAGTGTGGTTTTTTTTTTTAAGTCATCAACTATTTGAATAAGGTGGTTTCTTATTAGTGGTTCCTTTGCCTATATTTGTAGTAGTGAAAGATATTTTTATACTTTGTTGAGTATTGAATATACCGAAGAGAATACAGAGGGGGGTGAATGGATTCTCAAACTTTTCTTCTGATAAGTGTTTTAGGTGAAGGTTGTTTTAAGGGTTTGAATCTGGTTGTGTAACAAAGTGTGTGTTTGTTTTTAACAGATTATGTAAGTACGGAATATAAACACAAGAACACGATCACTCACTTTAATCTAATATTGTATTAGATAAAGATTTGCTACAATCTGTGAATACAAATGTTAGTATTCTCAGCTTCTTTCTCAGAGAGATATATTCCTTGTAAAAACTATTGATCACTCTATTTTGATACTTGAAAAAGAAGTAGGGTTGTTCACTTATATCACGTGAGCAACTTGCTTACAACAAATAAGGTAGCAAACAAATTTGCTTTCTAATGTGTCTATCCTATTTGAGTAAACATTCAAACTGCTACAGATTTGACTTCTTAGAACTTTGTTCAGATCCACTTCTTTAGCTCTTTGTCTATTGTACTATCTCTCCAAGCTTCTTTGTAGGCTTTCCAACGTGCTTTATAGTATATGGTCCATAAAGCGTCTTGGCTTGCTGCAGGTTTCTGACTTGTACAATTCTTCAATATTTTGTCTCCAAGATTGCAGTCGAGAAGTAATTCTGTTGGTGATTCGAGAACTAGAATTGGCTTAATCGATAACCTTGAGTTCTCGAATACTGTTGAGCTGACATATCGAATCACTTCTCGAATAAGTCTTTTCTCCAGGAATCCTTGAGATATCGAATAGAGCATTTTACTTATCGAATCCCTGAGATATCGAATAGCTTCCTGAGTCATTGAGATATCGAATGGAACATTGACTTGTTGACTCCTAGAGAACTCGAATGATACTTTGACTAGTTGACTTTCTGAGTTCTCGAATAGAGTAGTAGACATATCGAATCTCTGAGATATCGAACAGTGCATTCAGAGATATCGAATAATGTGTTTGTAGATATCGAATCCCCGACTTCTCGAAAGCTAGACTTCTCGAATAGATCAAAACACTTCTCGAATTGGTACTTAGGCAAATCTTCATTCTCCAAATTCCAACTGTGTTTATTTTGAAAGTCTTGGTCTTCAAGCTTGAGGCATGATCCTTGGAACTTCTTTCAAGCATTATTCTCTGACTTTAATTACAGTTACACAGGTAGAATTTGATGCCTATTACAAGTACTACAACAAGTAGAAACTCTACAACTAGAGGTTCCCTCAGTTAAGTGGTCATGTAGGTAATGCACAACATTACAGTCAATTAGGCTTGTTATTAGATGTATACAGGCATGCCTCTGTGACTAACAATCTCCCCCAAATTGTGAGTAAGACCCTTAGTCACAATTTCATGTCTGATAACAAGCATAACATACATAAAAATAAAACTTGAAAAGTACAGGTATGAAATTTGATTGAAAATACAAAGAGGCATCCTTACAAGTTATGAAGAATTACTAGCCATATCCTTTTGGATTCATCTCTTAAGATTTGGCTTGCAGATTCTCATTTTTCCTCTTTTCTTCAGCTTCTTTAGCTTTCTTCTTTGCATTTTCTTCCATAGCAAGAATAATGTCTTCTATAGTAGTGAGTTCCTCAATTAGAGGAGAGCCTGATAGATCTTTAAGAACTTCATTCAGCTATTTCTCAGAGTAGGAACTGATGTAGTCCATTCTAATCTTCACAGTTCTTCCATATTTCTTGTATTCAATAATGTAAGGATTATACTTGACTCTATACAGACCCATGGTTCTTAACTCATCAGCCTTAGCTTCCGTAGTAACAAACTCCTCCTCTCTTTTCTTTAACAGCTCCTCAGTTTTCTTTTTCTGTTCTACCTGGTGATCTCTCTTCATCTTGACAAAGTCAATCAACTCCAGCTTCCATTCTCTTTCCACTCTATCTTTAGAATCCAACATATCAATAATCCTTTCTATATCATCTAGCTTGCCCCAATGCTGACATGTCCCTTACCAGAATTTCTTCTGTCTTCCGTCAATATATTTAATTTCAAGGCAGTCATCAACAATGGCAACATGATAGATACTTTGAGCCCATAGGAAATGTAGTTGGTCTTCATCAAAGTCTTCATCTAGTGGTTGGAGTTTTAATCCTGGAATGATAGTTAGGGCCCTTGATTTAGATGGCTTCACTCTTTTTGCAGCATGTTTGAATTTGATTTTTTTCACTTGGTTGCTTGGCAGAAACTTGTGACCTTTGCTTGTAGACCATTGTAGTACACCATTAGCATTTTGCTTTTGGAAACATACAGATGGTTTCTTGAGTTGAATATCCTTCTCTTCTTGAGGTGGCAAAATAGTTGTAGAAGCCATAGATATAGATTTTGATAGGTCACTACTAACTATATTCACCCTCGACTTAGAGTCTTGTGTTATGGTGAGGTTACAGTTAGCAATGCCTAAGGCTTGCTGTTTTCCACTTTTCCTCTCATAGACTTTGCCTTGGTCATGATCATCCTTCTTGTCCTTGCTGTCCTTCTTCTTCTAGTCTTCATCACCCTTATCACTCCTGTGATGTCTTCTTCTCCCATCACTTTTGTCTTCATCTTCATCATCCTTATTTCACCTTCCTTTGGCTATTTCTAGAATCTCACTTATGGCAATGAAGGTTCTGAGAATGTGCAATGCCTCTACTTCTTCACCAGTTCTCATCCCATTCTTCTTTTGTAATTTATCAATAATGGCAACGATAAGTCTGTGATTCTAGAGAGTGAGATCCTTGGGAATGACCAGCTATTTGATATCCTCAATCTTTGTGCCAGACTGATAGATAATTGTTCTTGGATAAGTGCAAACTTCAGGCAACCTAGCCTGTTGACCATTCCTCAGATCAGCATATAGACTCTTGTTGTTCTCTCCCTTCTTCTCTACCAACCCCAGGATAACATCAATCTCAGTGAATTTAGAGCCTTCAAGGTGTCATAAGATAGATGCCATATTTTACCACTGGTCACCATCATAATCTCCTTGAGATACATTTGATTTAGCTTCCTTGGAATCACTGTAAAAAATTTGATTTGCTTTCTCAGACTCCTTCTGTACTCCAATGTATCCCCTCCAACCTTTGCTCGCGAAACTTGCAGAAACTTCAAGAAGGTAGCATCATGATAAGTTTCTGAATTTGCTACTTCTATCAGCTTGGCCTCAGTAACTACATCCACTTCAACTGGTTGATCTTCTTCATTTTTGGAGGTTTTAGCTTGCTCAGTTAGCATAGATCCTGCAACTACTATAGATGTGATGGTTTGTTTTTGGCCACTTGGGGTAGTGATGTGTACAAGAGGTAGAGTGACAGTTGGTAGAGAAGATAGAGGTGCATTGACTTTGGCTTTGCCCTTGCCTTGAACATGAGAGATTGTAGGTTTTGAGTTTTTTGGTTGACCACCCTCAGTTATGATTATGCCTTTCTCCTTAGGCTTCTCTCCCTTATTCTGCTGCTCCCCCTTAGGCTTTGATGTCCTTAAGTTCCTCTTCTCCCCATTAGGCATGTTGTCAGGCACAGCGGCTTTGGTAGAGACCCTTGGGTTGGAAGAGGTGGGATGAACAGATTCATCAGGTAGAGGGAGCTCCATATGCTTCATCATAACAGACAACATCAGTTGTTGATGAAGAAGAACATCAGCTGTGGTGGTAGCTTGAGTGTCCAACTTCTCAGTGAGAGTTGTTACTGTGTCTGTAAGATGAGCATTTGACTGCTTGAGTGAGCTCACTTCTTTCTTCAGAGTATCCACCTTGGTGAATAACTCATTAGCTTTAAAGCCAGACAATGATTGTTCCTTGAGCATCACTACCTCAAACTTGGTCATATTATGCACAGGGACCTCAGTCACCAGTTTATCTCCATATTGATTTGAAAACATGGTCCTCAGCATGGCATTGGCATCAGTTGTCTGACCAGAGAGATAATGAACTTGAGTTGCTAGATTGCTGACAGTTCCATGAAGCAAAGCCATGCCATTGTCCATCTTGATGCAGGTAGATTTGCAGTCTTGTATGGTTTTGAGGACAAGATCTAAAGTTGGAAACTTGGCAGCAAATTCTCTCTTGATTTCTCCCACTGTCTTGGCTGTTTCATCACACACCTTGTTGATTTCTGTCTTAACACCCTTGCCAAGATAGTGTGCAGCCTTGAGGAATCCCTTGTAAGAATCATTCATGGCTTCATACACTTCACCAGGAGTCAGAGATTTAGCATTTGAACCCAATGAAGTGAGGTATTCCTTTCTTAGATATTGAAGGGCTTCATTGAGAGTAATATCATATTTCCCTTGTAGCCAGGCATCTACATTCCCATCTCTCTTAGCCTCATCTGCTATTTTCTCTTTTTGCATCTCTACATCATCCCTGTGACACAACAGAATGGCTTCATAGTCTGGGTTTGACATATTGGATGTGACAAGGTTTTGGGCTATCTTTACAAAATCAGGAATCTGATCCATAACTAAGCTTTGAAGTGCTTCAATCGTCAATTGTGGTGGAGCAGACCCTGATCCTGAATCACTGTCGTGTTGCACAGGCTTCAGCCATCGTGACAAGAAGTCAGAGCTAGATCTAGGCAAGCTAGACTCCTCAGTTATAGATGCAACTTCTGTAACTGGATGGAATGACTCTACTACTAGTGTCTCCACAGAAGTGGGATGAGTTCACCAGTAGTTGACACAGGCAAAGAGTCTCTAGTGAAAACTAGTGAATCCTCTGTGTTTGTGATGGTGTCATTAGGATATGCCCTGGCTAGCATTCCCTCACCATCTAAATGTGGTTCCTGGGTGGTGAGCAAAGTGTCATGCACTAAGTCACTTGAGTCCATTGGCTCACCAGGAGAAGAAAATTCTTGGTGATCAATGTCTTGCTTCTCAATTGCTTGAGTTGCAGGCTCCAAAGAAATTTGAGTGTTAGATTCTGAAAGAAGAGTGTCTTGTAGATTGGATTTTGGTAACTCCCCCTGAGAAATAGAAGGGAGTTTCAAGTGTGATGTGCTCTTCACTCAGTGTTGTGCCAGCCTTATTACTCCCAGGTGCTGACTCATTATAAGATAGTGCATTAGGGAGGATGCTTGATTCTATAGATGCACCCTGTTGAGAGGGTACATCTAGTGAGCTGTTTGCCCCTAATTTTACAACTTCAGCCATTTATGTGACTGAAGAGGTGGTTTTCTTAGTTTTTTTCTTCTTTGGCTTTTGTAAGGGTGACACAGGTGCCTCACTTTCTAAGCCTAATTCAGCATTCAATGCTGCTTCTGTTAGCATTTCCAAGGGTTCAAAGGCTATCTCTTTCTCTTCTTTTTACTAACACCACCCTATTGAGAGGATGATGCAGGTGGCTCTGCGTTTGGTAGAGTGTTTGTTTGAGGGGGTTGGTTAGCAGGCCCTAGGTTAGCATCTTGTTCTACTTGCTTAGGCCTAGCTAACTCAGATTTAGGGGCAAATTTTGGCATGTTATAGGGGTAAGTCCTTAATAAACTCTCCACATGGGGAGTTATTTTAAGTCTTACATCCACATCATTCCTAGTCTCCAAGCTACCAAAAATGAGTTTGGTCATGGATCTAGGATAGCCTATTCTAGATTTATCTATCCCAGGCAGTTCAATCAATTTGTTATTTACAAAATTAAGTGCAGATTGAATAAAACGAGGGAAGAAAATTTCAGTACCTCTCTTGGTTGAGTTCTTACCAAGTCTCCCATACAGCTCCTGCATTATGATTAGTCCAACATCAATCTTTTTCCCATACACTAGAGCATAGCCTATTTGTTGAACAGGTGTACTGATTTGGTAAAAGCTAGACTTCCTTGCTGTGAAGACTTGGAGAAGAGTGGCAAAGACATAGTTCCACTCTTTTCTCAAGAACTTCCTATTCAAATTTCGAAGTTTGATTTTATCCGAATAGTTGATAAAATCAAAGAAGTCCTCCAATTCAGCATTAGTGGCTAGTGGGTCATACACTCCTTGTTGTAGCCCCAGTGCTTGATTCATGTCTGCAATAGTGATGGTGATCTCCTTGTCCTGAATCTTACAGTAGACTATATATGAGGTTATAACATTCTCAAGAGCAATGTCCTCCACAGTAGCAGTCCTCCAAAATTATTCTAGCAAATCTAAATACGGTGTTGGGTTGGATGAAAGTGCATCCTTGATGTAGGACTCAGACATCCATCGAACAAAGCACTTGAAATTAGCATTGGGTGCTTCCACATCACTAGTAATAGCAATGAAGTTGGTGTGGGTAGGAATTGTGAGTTGGGTATTTGCCATTGTTACACAGAGAGACGAGAGTAGAGAATGAAGGTTGAAGAAGAAATTTAGCTTTTGAAGTTAGGGTTTTCAGAGGTTTTGGAACTTTAGATGCTTAAGAAATCGAATGAAATGAAACGAATAGATGTAAAACCGTATAAGTATGAAGTACTTGAATTGTCGATTAGATATATGTTTTGTATCGACAAGTCAGGCATTCGAGAAGTAGAACTGAACTGTTCGATAAGTCAAGAGAGGCTTAATCGATATCTCAAGCAGTTTGTAACTCACAGCTGGCTATTATCTAACTTAGAAATAATTCCAAATTAAATAAAATATGTTTTTATGAGTGATTTAAAATTCTGAATATAAATCCAAAAACGGTTAAGATTCAGCGAAAATTCAGCCTTTTCAAATGATTCGACAACTCAAATGTTCTATTCTAGAACTTAGTCATTAGAGAACTCAAATGTCTTATTCGAGAAGTCAAGCAAGTCTCTCTTCGATTTCTCCAAAATGCACTATTCGAGAACTCAAGAGTGTCCCAAATAGACTTGTTAGAGAAGTCGACCATAGACATGAAAGTCATTAGAGAAGTCTGACTTATCGAGCTACACTTTCCACTCATAAAAGTTAATTTTCACTATCTTTACAAAATTCACCAGAATTATTCAATGAAGAATATTCTAACAAATTAAATAGTGATAACCTTAAAATTTCATAGAAATTTCAAGCTAATACGAATATGATTTTCAACATATGCAACAGATTTGAAATATTTATAAATTTAGATAAAGTAAGTGTTTACTGCTACAACAATCTAGTTGATATTTTCACTTAGCCAGATTCTGAAGAATTCAACATTCCAATCTCACTAACCAACCTTGTGAAGGTGACTTCATCCAATGGCTTAGTGAATATATCAGCTAACTGTTTATTTTTAGGGACATAATGCAACTCAATGGTTGCATTAGTTGCATGCTCCCTAATGAAATGATATCTGATGTCAATGTGCTTTGTCCTAGAATGATTGACAGGATTGACAACTATAGAGATTGCACTTGTGTTGTCACACATGATTGGAATTCTTTCCAACACAATTCCATAATCTCTAAGCTGATTTCTAATCCAAAGCACTTGAGCACAACAACTTCCAGCAGCTATGTATTCAGCCTCAGCTGTGGAAGTTGACACAGATTGTTGTTTCTTGCTGTACCAAGAGACTACCTTTATCCAAGAAACTGGCAGCTACCTAAGGTGGTTTTCCTATCCACTCTGCATCCAGCATAATCAGCATCAGAATAACCAACAAGATTGAACCATGTGTCCTTAGGATACCATAAACCCAAGTTTGGAGTGCCCTTTAGATATCTAAAGATCCATTTTATAGCAATCAAATGTGACTCTTTTGGATTTGATTGAAACCTTGCACAGAGGCATGTAGCAAACATGATATCTGGCCTACTTGCAGTGAGATAGAGTAGAGAACCAACCATGCCTCTGTAGACTGAGATATCTACTCTCTTGCCTTTGACATCTTCATCCAATTTGGTGGCAGTGGCCATGGGTGTCTTTACAGGTGAACAATCTTCTAAATCCAACTTCTTTCATAAATCCTTGATGTACTTGGTTTGACTGATGAAGATACCATCCTTCCTCTGACTAACTTGCAATCCAAGAAAGAATGTTAACTCTCCCATCATACTAATCTCATATCTGCTTTGCATGAGCTTAGAGAATTTCTCACATAGCTTCTCATTTGTAGAGCCAAATATGATATCATCCATATAAATCTGAACTAAGATAATATCATTACCATGCTTCTTGTAAAATAGTGTCTTGTCCAATGTGCCTCGAGTGAATTAATTTTCAAGAAGAAACTGTGATAAAGTGTCATACCATGCCCTTGGAGCCTACTTAATTCCATACAATGCCTTAAGCAATCTGTAGACAAATTCTGGGAAATGTGGATCCTCAAAGCCAGGTGGTTGTTGCACATAAACTTCTTCTTCCAACTCCCCATTCAGAAATGCACTCTTGACATCCATTTGATAGACTTTAAAGTTTGAATGAGCAGCAAATGCCAAGAAGATTCTAATGGCTTCCAGTCTAGCAACAGGAGCAAATGTCTCATCATAGTCAATGCCTTCCTATTGAGAGTATCCTTTTGCAACCAGCCTTGCTTTGTTTCTTACTATTACACCATCTTCATCCATCTTATTCTTCAGAACCCATTTTGTTCCAACAATGGTTCTATTCTTTGGTGCAGGCACAAGTTCCCATACTTTGTTTCTTTCAAATTGATTCAGCTCCTCTTGCATAGCAATAATCCAATCTGGATCCAATAGTGCATCATCAAGTTTCTTAGGCTCAATCTGAGATAAAAAGCAACCATAGAGGCACTCATTTTGAGTTGCTCTCCTAGTTCTCACTCCTGCATTTGGATCTCCAATAATTTGTTCTGCAGTGTGTGACCTATACCATTTCCTTGAGTGCTCAGTTTGATTTCTCAACCTTGATGTTGGTTCATCATCTAAGTCATGATCATTTTCATTTCCCCCCCCTGTGAAGTTGCTACTAGTCACAGGTGTGTCTTGGATGCTAGTCTCTTTACTGTTAATTGGATCAGATTCTTCTCTAGCTTCATCATTCACTTGAGTTTGTTGAACTAGTGTTTCAACTTCAGTTTCAATCTCTTCATCAGAATCATCTAGATTTTCAAACTTTAATGGATCTCTATCTTCATCACTGGCTTCTTCTAATCCAGGTAGTTTGCTGTCATCAAATGTCACATCTGTGTTTTCCATAACTTTCTTTTGACTGATGACATAAACTTTGTCTGCAATTCTCTCCATAGAATAGCCAAGAAAAATTCCTTCAAATGCCTTTGCATCAAACTTCCCAACATATTCTGAATTGTCTTTCAACACAAAGCATTTGCTTCCAAAAGTATGAACATACTTTAGAGTAGGCTTCTTTCCATTCATCAAATTGTAAGGTGTCTTTCCATTGTTTTTGTTGATGAGGGTTCTGTTCTGGATATATATAGCATGCAGTGCTCACAGCCTCAACCCAAAAACATGTAGGCATTTTTGCATCAAGCAACATTGTTCTAGCAGCCTCAATTAGAGTTCTATTCTTTCTCTCAACTACTCCATTTTGTTGTGGAGTCCTTGGAGCTGAGAATTGTTAAGAAATGCCATTCTCTTTGCAAAATGCTTCAAGTAAGGCATTTCTGAACTCTGTTCCATTATCACTTCTCAATGCAATCACACTTGCATTGTTGGCTTTTACTTCCTTATCAACTTTCTTTATGTGCTCAATGATTACTTGTGGAGCCTCATTCTTTGATGATAGAAATTCCACCCATGTATACCTTGTGTAGTCATTAACCATCACTAGGGCATACTTCTTTCTTGAGAGTGACATAATATTGACAGGCCCAAACAAATCCATATGAATTAATTGCAGGGGCTTGGTGATTGATGTCACTGTCTTTGACTTATGGTTTGACCTTTTCATCTTTCCGTTTTGGCATGCCTCACACACTCCTTCTTGACAGAATTCAAGTCTGGGCATGCCTCTCACAAACTCTCTTTTGACTAGAGAATTAATGGCCTTGAAGTTCAGGTGAGATAACTTCTTGTGCCATAGCCAACAATCTTCATTTGATGCTTTTGAGTAGAAGCAACAAACTTTGTCCTTGTTTGTAGAGTCCATATTGGCTACAAACATGCTTCCTTTTCTTACTCCAGATAGAGCAAAATCACCAGTCTTCTTGTGGGTGATCAAACATTCATCTTTGTCAAAATTTACCTTGAATCCTTTATTAGTAAACTGACCAACACTTAATAGATTATGCTTGAGACCCTTAACTAGTGCTACATCTTCAATGATGACATTACCAACTTTTAACTTGCCATATCCCAATGTGTTACCTATGCTGTCATCTCCAAAAGCAACCATTGGGCCAGCCTTCTCCTCATATTTTGATAGCAGGGCCATATCACCAGTCATGTGATTTGAGCATCCACTGTCCAAAATCCACATGACCTTCTTTTCACTTTCTTTGCCCTGCAAGCACAAAGGTATTACTTCTTCTTTGGTACCCTAACAAGTTTGGGTCCACTTGGATTAGAAATAGATTTATCAAAAACAACATGCTTATCAACTTTCTTAGGACCGGTCTTCTTGTCACTGTTAGAAGTCTTAGAATCTGAATTCTTAGACTTACGTGACAGAGGTACCTTCCTAACTCTTGGAGGACTTGAAGACTCTGGCCTTGTGTAGTGTGTGTGAATGTTGTGACTGATGCAACCATCCATAAATTGTCTTCTCAAATTAAAATAGCTAGTCATAACATTCATGTTGCATGGCCTACAGTCAAGTTTATCACAGAAAGGTGAATCTCTATGTCTTAAAGGCACAGAGCAATCATAGAAAGACTTAGCTACACTACTAGTTGGTTTCTTGCATGCATGAGTTAAATGATTAGCAATTTTGACAAACTTTCCTAGGGGAATTTGGCACATAAGCATAATTATTATTCTTGTTTATCCCTAGCTCGCCATTTTGTTTTGTTTCTTATTGGCCACTTTCTTCTCAGATTCATTTTTCCCAACTGAAACAAATTTCACAAACTTCTCAGGTCTAGGTCTACCTCCTACTGGCTTCTTGGCTTTTGCCTTGACACTCTCACTCTTAGAGGATGCTGGTTGTTCACTAGACTGTGCCTCATCCTCATCATTCAACATTTGCTTAATGAGTAAGGAATCCTCATCAATTTCAAATGTTGGTTCTTTAAAAATTGGAGACTCAGCCTTTTTCGAAATGTGAGGCACTTCATCCTGAACAACTATGTCATCTTCAATGACAGCATAGCCTTTCCTCTGTTTAAGAGTACCATAGTCAAGTCCAATGGCAGCCTTGGGTTTAGCTTGGTTTTTCTCATGGTAGGACTGCAATGGACTAAAGGAGTTCTTAAAGGTTTTCAGTTTAAATTCATTTTCAGCTAGTTCATCCCTAAGAGCCTTCTCAACCTGACTAGCACATAGAACCTTATTCTGCAGATATTCAACTTCTTTCTTAAGGTTATCTACTTGCATAGCAGTTAGCTCAAGTTCCTCATTCTTCTTGTTTAACAGTTCATTCTTAGCAGACAGTTTGGCAATATCTTCATTAGTAGTAGTCATACTAGTATGAATATTAAACATTTCAATAGATAGTCATTCAACCATGCATTTATACTCAGAAACAGACATATCTATGGTAGTGAGAGATGGTACCTGAGACTCAGACAGAGATTGTTCATCCTTGGAATCAGCCATCAAGGCATAGTTGCAGAATTCTTGTTCCTCTCCATCACTATCAGAGTCATCCCAACACCTCCCTTCAGCTATGTAGGCCTTGCCTTGTGTTTGCTTTTTCAGAAGGGCCTCATACTTAGCTTCAATCTCTAGAAACTCCTTATCCTTCTTTTTAGGCTTCTTGCATTCACTGGCAAAATGCCCTAGGTCATTGCATCTATAACACCTTACAGATGACCTATCCACATGGCTGGTTTTGAATTTATTCTTGTTTGCTTTCACAGGTGCCTTGCTCTTGTTGAATGAATGGTTTTGGGGTCTAGGTTTGAAGGGTTGGTTCCTCTTGAATCTGATGTTTGGAAACTTTTTGGCCATGAAAGCATATGAAGTTTTTTCCATGCCATCTAGCTCTTCAAGAGTATAGAACTCTTCTTCTTCCTTCTCCTCAACAGGTTCACTCACTTCACCTTCATTTTCTTCATCATCTACTATCTCTTCTATCCTCAGATGACTTGTAGATGCTTCTAGGTCTTGAACAGATTTGCTGACAATCAAGGCACATGATGTGTTTACCATTCTGCCTTGGTTGGCTTGGATAGCCCTCTTCTGAAGCAACTCAAGCTCATGAGTCTTTAAAACCCCGTAGTGCACATCATATGTGACTTTGTTCAAATCTCTTTCTCTTAGAGAAATGACCCTTTGCTCTAGATGGTTTGGTGAGAACAATAGAAACTTCATGTTCAACTCCTTGATGCTGTAAACCTTCTCATTCATCTGTAGCTCAATCACCAACTTGTGAAACCTTTCAAACATGTCAGTAATGCTTTCCTTGATCTGAGCCATGAAAGCTTCATACTGTGTGACCAGTATCTATTTCTTGTTTTCTCTAACCTCCTCTGTTCCTTCACATGATTCCTCAATATGATCCAACATCTCCTTTTCTGTTCTGCAAGAGGCTATGTTAGCAAACATTGACATTTCCATAGAATCTATGATTAATAACATGAGATGACTGTCGAGAGCAACCATCTCCTTTTCTGTCTCTGTCCATTTGGATGGTTCTTTAGCCACATAAGATCTTGGAATGGTTACAGTTCCAACAGTCTTTTCAGGAATCTCCTGTTGTGGAACAAAGGGACCATTCTTGAGTATCTCAAGATATAGAGGGTTGGCAGCTTTGATGAACAACAACATTTTAATCTTCCAGAGGTTGTAATTCTCTTTGTCGAACTTAGGGACCTTCACTGTTCCTGTAGTCTTTGGTGTATTCAAGATCTTTTACTGTTTTTAAATAAACAGCCTGCTCTGATACCACTTGTTGAGTATTGAATATACCGAAGAGAATACAAGGGGTGAATGGATTCTCAAACTTTTCTTCTGATAAGTGTTTTAGGTGAAGGTTGTTTTAAGGGTTTGAATCTGGTTGTGTAACAAAGTGTGTGTTTGTGTTTAACAGATTATGTAAGTGTGGAATATAAACACAAGAACACGATCACTCACTTTAATCTAATATTGTGTTAGATAAAGATTTGCTACAATCTGTGAATACAAATGTTAGTATTCTCAGCTTCTTTCTCAAAGAGATATATTCCTTGTAAAAACTATTGATCACTCTATTTTGATACTTGAAAAAGAAGTAGGGTTGTTCACTTATATCACGTGAGCAACTTGCTTACAACAAATAAGGTAGCAAACAAATTTGCTTTCTAATGTGTCTATCCTATTTGAGTAAACATCCAAACTGCTACAGATTTGATTTCTTAGAACTCTGTTCAGATCCACTTCTTTAGCTCTTTGTCTCTTGTACTATCTCTCCAAGCTTCTTTATAGACTTTCCAACGTGCTTTATAGTATGTGGTCCATAAAGCATCTTGGCTTGCTGCAGGTTTCTGACTTGTACAATTCTTCAGTATTTTGTCTCCAAGATTGCAGTCGAGAAGTAACTCTATTGGTTATTCGAGAACTAGAATTGGCTTAATCGATAACTCTGAGTTCTTGAATACTGTTGAGCTGACATATCGAATCACTTCTCGAATAAGTCTTTTCTCCAGGAATCCTTGAGATATCGAATAGAGCATTTTACTTATCGAATCCCTGAGATATCGAATAGCTTCCTGAGTCATTGAGATATCGAATGGAACATTGACTTGTTGACTCCTAGAGAACTCGAATGATACTTTGACTAGTTGACTTTTTGAGTTCTCGAATAGAGTAGTAGACATATCGAATCTCTGAGATATCGAACAGTGCATTCAGAGATATCGAATAATGTTTTTGTAGATATCGAATCCCTGACTTCTCGAAAGCTAGACTTCTCGAATAGATCAAAACACTTCTCGAATTGGTACTTAGGCAAATCTTCATTCTCCAAATTCCAACTGTGTTTATTTTGAAAGTCTTGGTCTTCAAGCTTGAGGCATGATCCTTGGAACTTCTTTCAAGCATTATTCTATGACTTTAATTACAGTTACACATGTAGAATTTGATGCCTATTACAAGTACTACAACAAGTAGAAACTCTACAACTAGAGGTTCCCTCAGTTAAGAGGTCATGTAGGTAATGCACAACATTACAGTCAATTAGGCTTGTTATTAGATGTATACAGGCATGCCTCTGTGACTAACAATCTCCCCCAAATTGTGAGTAAGACCCTTAGTCAAAATTTCATGTCTGATAACAAGCCTAACATACATAAAGATAAAACTTGTAAAGTACAGGTATGTAATTTGATTGAAAATACAAAGAGGCATCCTTACAAGTTATGAAGAATTACTAGCCATATCCTTTTGGATTCATCTCTTGAGCTTTGGCTTGCAGATTCTCATTTTTCCTCTTTTCTTCAGCTTCTTTAGCTTTCTTCTTTGCATTTTCTTCCATAGCAAGAATAATGTCTTCTATAGCAATGAGTTCCTCAATTAGAGGAGAGCCTGATAGATCTTTAAGAACTTCATTCAGCTGTTTCTCAGAGTAGGAACTGATGTAGTCCATTCTAATCTTCACAGTTCTTCCATATTTCTTGTATTCAATAATGTAAGGATTATACTTGACTCTACACAGACCCATGGCTCTTAACTCATCAGCCTTAGCTTCCGTAGTAACAAACTCCTCCTCTCTTTTCTTTAACAGCTCCTCAGTTTTCTTTTTCTGTTCTACCTGGTGATCTCTCTTCATCTTGACAAAGTCAATCAACTCCAGCTTCCATACTCTTTCCACTCTATCTTTAGAATCCAACATATCAATAATCCTTTCTATATCATCTAGCTTGCCCCAATGCTGACATGTCCCTTACCAGAATTTCTTCTGTCTTCCGTCAGTATATTTAATTTCAAGGCAGTCATCAACAATGGCAACATGATAGATTCTTTGAGCCCATAGGATATGTAGTTGGTCTTCATCAAAGTCCTCATCTAGTGGTTGGAGTTTTAATCCTGGAATGATAGTTAGGGCCCTTTATTTAGATGGCTTCACTCTTCTTGCAGCATGTTTGAATTTGATCTTTTTCACTTGGTTGATTGGCAGAAACTTGTGACCTTTGCTGGTAGACCATTGTAGTACACCATTAGCAGTTTGCTTTTGGAAACATACAGATGGTTTCTTGAGTTGAATATCCTTCTCTTCTTGAGGTGGCAAAACAGTTGTAGAAGCCATAGATATAGATTTTGATAGGTCACTACTAACTATATTCACCCTCGACTTAGAGTCTTGTGTTATGGTGAGGTTACAGTTAGCAATGCCTAAGGCTTGCTGTTTTCCACTTTTCCTCTCATAGACTTTGCCTTGGTCATGATCATCCTTCTTGTCCTTGCTGTCCTTCTTCTTCTTGTCTTCATCACCCTTATCACTCCTGTGATGTCTTCTTCTCCCATCACTTTTGTCTTCATCTTCATCATCCTTATTTCTCCTTTCTTTGGCTATTTCTAGAATCTCACCTGTGGCAATGAAGGTTCTGAGAATGTGCAATGCCTCTACTTCTTCACCAGTTCTCATCCTATTCTTCTTTTATAATTTATCAATAATGTCAATGATAAGTCTGTGATTCTAGAGAGTTAGATCCTTGGGAATGACCAGGTGTTTGATCAATCTTTGTGCCAGACTGATAGATAATTGTTCTTGGATAAGTGCAAACTTCAGGCAACCTAGCTTGTTGACCATTCCTCAGATTAGCATATAGACTCTTGTTGTTCTCTCCCTTCTTCTCTATCAACCCCAGGATAGCATCAATCTCTGTGAATTTTAGAGCCTTCAAGGTGTCATAAGATAGATGCCATATTTACCACTGGTCACCATCATAATCTCCTTGAGATAGATTTGATTTAGCTTCCTTAGAATCACTGTTAGAAATTTGATTTGTTCTCTCAAACTCCTTCTGTACTTCAAGAAGGCAACATCATGATAAGTTTCTGAATTTGCTACTTCTATCATCTTGGCCTCAATAACTACATCAACTTCAACTGGTTGATCTTCTTCATTTCTAGAGGTTTTAGCTTGCTCAGTTAGCATAGATCCTGCAACCACTGTAGAGGTGATGGTTTGTTTTTGGCCACTTGGGGTAGTGATGTGTACAGGAGGTAGAGTGACAGTTGGTAGAGAAGGTAGAGGTGCATTGACTTCGGCTTTGCCCTTGCCTTGAACAAGAGAGGTTATAGGTTTTGAGATTTTTAGTTGACCACCCTCAGTTATGATTATGCCTTTCTCCTTAGGCTTCTCTCCCTTAGTCTGCTGCTCCCCCTTAGGCTTTGATGTCCTTAATTTCCTCTTCTCCCCCTTAGGCTTGTTGTCAGGAACAGAGGCTTTGGTAGAGACCCTTGGGTTGGAAGAGGTGGGATGAACAGATTCATCAGGTAGAGGGAGCCCCATATGCTTCATCATAGCAAACAACTTCAGTTGTTGATGAAGAAGAACATCAGCTGTGGTGGTAGCTTTAGTGTCCAACTTCTCAGTAAGAGTTGTTACTGTGTCTGTAAGATGAGCATTTGACTGCTTGAGTGAGCTCACTTTTTTCTCCAGAGTATCCACCTTGGTGAATAACTCATTAGCTTTAAAGCTAGAAAATGATTGTTCCTTGAGCCTCACTACCTCAAACTTGGTCATATTATGCACAGGGACCTCAGTCACCAGTTTATCTCCATACTGATTTGCAAATATGGTCCTCGGCATGGCATTGGCATCAGTTGTCTGACCAGAGAGATTCTGAACTTGAGTTGCTAGATTGCTGACAGTTCCATGAAGCAAAGCCATGCCATTGTCCATCTTGATGCAGGTAGATTTGCAGTCTTGTATGGTTTTGAGGACAAGATCTAAAGTTGGAAACTTGGCAGCAAATTCTCTCTTGATTTCTCCCACTGTCTTGGCTGTTTCATCACACACCTTGTTGAGTTCTGTCTTAAAACCCTTGCCAATATAGTGTGCAGCCTTGAGGAATCCCTTGTAAGAATCATTCATGGCTTCATACACTTCACCAGGAGTCAGAGATTTAGCATTTGAACCCAGTGAAGTGAGGTATTCCTTTCTTAGATATTGAAGGGCTTCATTGAGAGTAATATCATATTTCCCTTGTAGCCAGGCATCTACATTCCCATCTCTATCAGCCTCATCTGCTATTTTCTCTTTTTGCATCTCTACATCATCCCTGTGACACAGCAGAATAGCTTCATAGTCTGGGGTTGACATATTGGATGTGACAAGGTTTTGGGCTATCTTTACAAACTCAGGAATCTGATCCACAACTAAGCTTTGAAGTGCTTCAATCGTCAATTGTGGTGGAGCAGACCCTGATCCTGAAGCACTGTCATGCTGCACAGGCTTCAGCCATTGTGACAAAAAGTCTGAGCTAGAGCTAGGCAAGCTAGACTCCTCAGTTATAGATGCAACTTCTGTAACCGGATGGAATGACTCTACTACTGGTGTCTCCACAGAAGTGGGATTAGTTACACCAGTAGTTGACACCGGCACAGTGTCTCTAGTGAATCCTTTGTGTTTGTGATGGTGTCATTAGGATATGCCCCAGCTAGCATTCCCTCACATCTAAATGTGGTTCCTCGGTGGTGAGCAAAGTGTCATGCACTAAGTCACTTGAGTCCATTGGCTCACCGGGAGAAGAAAATTCTTGGTGATCAATGCCTTGCTCCTCAATTGCTTGAGTTGCAGGCTCCAAAGAAATTTGAGTGTAAATTCTGAAAGAAGAGTGTCTTGTAGATTAGATTTTGGAAACTCCCCCTGAGAAGTAGAAGGGAGTTTCAAGTGTGATGTGCTCTCCACTCAGTGTTGTGCCAGCCTTATCACTCCCAGGTGCTGACTCATTACAAGATAGTGCATTGGGGAGGATGCTTGATTCTATAGATGCACCCTGTTGAGAGGGTACATCTAGTGAGCTGTTTGCCCCTGATTTTACAACTTCAGCCATTTGTGTGACTGAAGAGGTGGTTTTCTTAGCTTTCTTCTTCTTTGTCTTTTGCAAGGGTGACACAGGTGCCTCACTTTCTAAGCCTAATTCAGCATTCAATGCTTCTTCTGTTAGCATTTCCAAGGGTTCAAAGGCTATCTCCTTTCTCTTCTTTTTACTAACACCACCTTGTTGAGAGGATGATGCAGGTGGCTCTGTGTTTGGTAGAGTGTTTATTTGAGGGGGTTGGTTAGCAGACCCTGGGTTAGCATCTTGTTCTACTTGATTAGGCATAGCTAACTCAGATTTAGAGGCAAATATTGGCATGTTGTGGGGGTAAGTCCTAAATAAACTCTCCATATGGGGAGTTATTTTAAGTCTTACATCCACATCATTCCTAGTCTCCAAGCTACCAAAAATGAGTTTGGTCAAGGATCTAGGATAGCCTATTCTAGATTTATCTATCCCAGGCAGTTCAATCAATTTGTTATTTACAAAATTAAGTGCAGATTGAATAAAATGAGGGAAGAAAATTTCAGTACCTCTCTTGGTTGAGTTCTTACCAAGTCTCCCATACAGCTCCTGCATTATGATTAGTCCAACATCAATCTTTTTCCCATACGCTAGAGCATAGCCTATTTGTTGAACTGGTGTATTGATTTGGTCAAAGCTAAACTTCCTTGCTGTGAAGACTTGGAGAAGAGTGGCAAAGACATAGCTCCATTCTTTTCTCAAGAACTTCCTATTCAAATTTCCAAGTTTGATTTTATCCGAATAGTTGATAAAATCAAAGAAGTCCTCCAATTCAGCATTAGTGGCTAGTGGGTCATACACTCCTTGTTGTAGCCCCAGTGCTTGATTCATGTCTGCAGTACTGATGGTGATCTCTTTGTCCTGAATCTTGCAGTAGACTATATATGAGGTTATAGCATTCTCAAGAGTAATGACCTCCACAGTAGCAGTCCTCCAAAATTGTTCTAGAAAATCTAGATACAGGGTTGGGTTGGTTGAAAATGCATTATTGATGTAGGACTCAGACATCCATCGAACAAAGCACTTGAAATTAGTATTAGGTGCTTCCACATCACTAGTAATAGCAATGAAGTTGGTGTGGGTAGGAATTGTGAGTTGGGTATTTGCCATTGTTACACAATACCTACAGTGAATCCAGATTGTAACTCACAATACCTACAGTAAAGCACTTAATCGATATCTCAAGCAGTTTGTAACTCACAGCTGGCTATTATCTAACTTAGAAATAATTCCAAATTAAATAAAATATGTTTTTATGAGTGATTTAAAATTCTGAATAAAAATCCAAAAACGGTTAAGATTCAGCGAAAATTCTGCCTTTTCAAATGATTCGACAACTCAAATGTTCTATTCGAGAACTCAGTCATTAGAGAGCTAAAATGTCTTATTCGAGAAGTCAAGCAAGTCTCTGTTCGATTTCTCCAAATGCACTATTCGATAACTCAAGAGTGTTCCAAATAGACTTGTTAGAGAAGTCGACCATAGACAAAAGTCATTAGAGAAGTTTGACTTATCGAGCTACACTTTCCACTCATAAAAGTTAATTTTCAATATCTTTTCAAAATTCACCAGAATTATTCAATGAAGAATATTCTAACAAATTAAATAGTGATAATCTTAAAATCCCCTATATCATAAATCCTGTTGCCAAAACTCATGGTTTTTTACACCCCCTACCCCAAAAGTTGTATCAAAATTACATTCACATGCCATCAAGTCATAAGGCAATTCTATTATTTACAAATAATGACAAATCCTTATTTATATTTGTGTAGACAACTTAAATGCTATACCGACAAAAACAAACATATAAGGAAAGAGACAAAGTCACAGAACCCATGTAACTGTTTTATTTGAAGCTTGAAATTGGGCTTTTCAAACCACTACCACCAGCTCAAATGCTTGAATTTGGGCTTTTCAAACCACTACCAGCTCAAATTGGGGATTACGGCTCTGGCGATTCTTCCACAATCAGCTGCAACTTGCTGTAAAATTTGTCAATTTCCCGTTTTGATCAAACCAGAGGCGTAATTAAGGTAATTTTGGTACCAAATTCTGGACGATTCTTTGCAAACCACACAATTCAAATTTCTATTTGTCTTACTGTATGTTTGTCAAGATAGCAGTAGTGGTTTTTGATATGTATATGGGATGATTTTGAAATACTGAAACTCAAAACAAATCTGAGAAAGATGAAAGAGGTTCTTTCATCTCTTATTTGCTTTCTTGATTTTTTTTAATCTCAAATCTCTAGATACCATAATGCCTAATTTGCTTCCTTTCTTTTGATTTCTTTTCAGGTTAATTATAGCCATTTGAGATTGGATAACTTCACATCATTGCAATCTAATCTTGGTATGCATTCGAACCTCTGTGTATTGAGTGATTATACATGTTATGGGTTTTATGTTCTCATCCATAGTTTTTATGGGTTTTTTATGGTTTTTGTGTTTTGATGTTTTTTTGCCAATGTTCCTGTACTGTTTGTTTTAGGTTATGGATTTTACGTTTTGGTGTCCTGTTTTTTTTAGGCATTCATAATAGAAGGAGGGTTAGAAATGAAGATGGGAACAAAGAGAATCAAACTGTGACAAGGTCTAAAACACAGAATGGTTCAATGCAATGTAAGTTTGTATCATATTGTTGCCTCATGAGTAAATATGATATGTTTTTTCAATGCATTAAATAAGGGGTATGAGTATACAATGAGAGTTTAGACCTTACTCCTACCAGGAAATAATGTATCAAGAGGTGTAAATGCAGGTGAGGTTTTTGGGGTTGCAAACACCCCTTTGCCTAAAAGAGGTGTAAATGGTAAGGGAGTGGATTACCAGAATCTTACTCCTACTGCTTCACCCATTACTCAAAGGGGTGTACTCAGTAATATATCTAATTATCAACCACGGGCCACAGGTAGTTGTCTTTAAATGCTTTCTTTTATGACACATCATTATGGTGAATTAAAAGAGATTCTAAATTTTGGTGGCAGTTTCTTCTACAGATTTTAACCCAACTCTTCCAATTGATCCTTATTTAATGCATATGAGGTGTTTGGGGTTGCAAACAACCCAATGCCTAAAAGAGATGTAAATGCTCAGGGGGAGTATTACCAGAATCATACTCCCACTGCTTCATCCAATGGTCAGAGGGGTGTACTCACTAATATATCTAATCATCAACCACATTCTACAGGTAGTTGCCTTTAAATCCACAAGTTTATGACACATCATTAGGGTGAATGAAAAGATTTTCTAATTTTTCTTTGCAGGGTCTCCTACAGTTTTGAACCCAACCGTTAATGTAGTGCAGAAAAATAGCAGGAGGCAAAGGCATAATAGTGCATCAGAAAATTGTACAATTTTACTTTCTATATAGCTTCCTTAATTTTCAACCCCAATGCTATCAGAATTTGTTATGATTCCGGGATCTCTTACAGTTGGCACTGGAGTTGAATGTCTAACCACAGAGGAAATATCCAAAAAGAGTAGGCGTCAGATTACACCAACAAGAATAGCTGACTCTATTTCTCAGCTTTTCGTAGATGAGGTTCTTGATGAGCAGGACGATGAACCTGTAGACAGTGAATGTTCAAGTCCATTTTCTGTTTGTAAAGATGCAGATTACTATGGAAATGCTGGTAAATCCTGTTTTAAATTTAATTCAATCTCATTCTGTAGACTCTGATTTTTTGCTTGGCATTAACTGTTGTTATTTTTGGAAGGTCAGAATTTGGCAATGATAGTGATGGTGAAGATGTCATTTTACCTGAAGAAGGCATTGTTACCAGTAAAGGTAAATTTTCTGTTCAGATCTCATCGTTAAAACGGTTTGTTCACCTCTCTTCACAGAATAATATTTACGGAATTGGCGCTGTCAAACTATTTGTTGACTTTTCCTCCCAATTTCAATGTTATGTTTTAGGTTATGTTAGTTTGGGTCCGCCAACGGAAGTGTGTAACCATTTCCATGCAATTTTGTGGAAGGAGGAGAGAGTGAACAAAAATGTAAAACATGGCCGTCCTGAATTCTCAATCTGTTGTTCAAAAGGTCAAATACGCCTTCCCAAAACACCTCCAACTCTTTCTTATTTGATGCAAATTTACAATGATCCGCAGCGGTGCAACAAGTTCAAACGGTTGATTCGTTTGTATAATTCTATGTTTGCTTTCACCTCTATGGGAGGCAAGGTCGACCATTCCATAAATAATGGTGGTGCACCTTACATTTATCGGCTGAATGGTCAGAACCACCATGTCTTTGGCACTCTAATTCCTGATGATGGTGGGACCCCCAAGTTTTGTCAGTTGTACATTTATGACACTGAGAATGAAGTTCAGAATCGAATGGCATGGGTTAGTGTAGAAGATGGTGAGACAGTTGATACTGAGAATGTACAAGGATTGCTGCAGATGTTGGATGAATCTAATGAATTAGTAAAATACTTCCGTATGGTGCGTGATCGGTTCAAAGAGCAGCCTGTCCAGGATCTTAAAATTGTGATGAAAGTTAGTCGTGCCATCACTGGACGTGAGAATTTTATTGGTCCATCTAATGAAGTTGGAGCAATCATGGTTGGCGACTTGGAGAACACATGTGGTGAGAGAGATATAATTATTGATTGTAAAAGTAAGGGTCTTACCTGTATATCGGATATTCATCCCAAGCTTATGGCATTACAATATCCACTTCTGTTTCCAACTGGTGAGGATGGGTACCACGATGATATCCCCTATGTTCAAAATGCATAGAATTTTATTCCTACAAACTACATGTCCGTTATGATGGAGGTAATTCTATTTAAATTTTATCCTGTTGAGCTTTTATGACTTTTGTGCAGTACCAATGTCATGGATAAAAAACATAGAATTTTGTATGAATTTCCAGGTAATACTCCAAGGCTTGGTGGGAGGCTGTTTCAACAGTATATAGTTGTTGCATTTTCGTCCATTGAGCAAGCACGTCTCTGGTGGTTTCGCACACAGCAAACAGAGCTTCGGCATGATCTTTATAACAATCTCAAAAAGAGCTTACAAAATGGACTAAATGATACAAGTAATATTGGCAGAGGTTTCATACTTCCTGCAAGTTTTTTATGTTCGAAATGATAAATGCAACAACATTTCCAAGATGCACTTGCTATTTGTCGGAAAATTGGTCATCCGGACATTTTCCTTACTATGACCACTAATCCTATGTGGGATGAGATACTTGAAATGATGTAATGCACTCCTGGTTGCAATATTGTGGACTCTCCAGATATAATAGCAAGGGTTTTTCAGCTTAAACTCGAGCAGCTGATCGATGATATAAAGAAAAAAAATTATTTTGGCACTTGTGCTGGAAGTAAGTTAGTTCAGAATTGTAAAATTTATGGATTAATCTAATGTTTCTCTGTTTTGATTTTGATTTTGTACAATTGAATGATGTATGCAGTTATGTATGTTGTTGAATTTCAAAAGCGTGGTCTGCCGCATGTTCATTTGTTGATATGGCTGGATGCAGAGAGTAAGAAAAATCTGAATGCAAATGTTGACAGTTTTGTCTCAGCTGAGATTCCTGATCCGGTTGCCGATCCTATTGGTTATGCTGCTGTTAAAGCCTTCATGATACATGGACCTTGTGGGTATAATAACCCTAAATCTCCATGCATGATGGACAAAAAATGTGGCAAACACTTCCCCAAGAAGTAAGAACAATGATCTCATCAACCTTTTACTTTTTTTTTGGCACAATTTCAAATCATGATTCATTGTTTGTTCTACTTTTGATAATATGATTGCAACACTTCTCATATCATATTTTTATTAAAGATGAAGAAAATGCTGATAATGTGATTCACTGTAGGTATTGTGCTCAAACTACATTTGATCAATCTGGATTCCCGGTTTATAAGCGTAGGGATACTAAAATCACTGTTACCAAAGGTAAAGTGGATCTTGACAATCAATATGTTGTGCCATACAATCGAGATCTTTTTGTAAAATACCAATGTCATATGAACGTGGAAATTTGTTGCCATGCACGTAGTCTCAAGTATCTATTCAAGTACTGTCTCAAATGTCATGATCGTGCTACAGTGGAGATTTCAAAAAAGACTAATGATGGTGCATCCTCAGAAGATCTTCCCGTGGATGAAATTAAAGCTTATTTTGACGGCAGATATATATGTGGCGCAGAAGCAGCACATCGTATATTTGGTTTTGATATTCACCATCGTTCTATTTCTGTACTTCGTCTATCGTTCCACTTGCCGGGAAAGCGTAATTGTACTTTCAGGGAGAATGACAGCTTGCCTAAGGTTCTTAATCGGGAGAGATTTAAACGGAGCCAGCTTGAAGCCTTCTTTCAGTTAAATTATGATGACAAAACAGCCAATAAGTACACTTATGATGAAATACCACAGCATTATGTATGGAATGCTACTGATTCTATATGGACTGCACGCAAACGTGGCTATCAAATTGGAAGGCTGCTCTATACTCACCATGGTGCCGGAGAAGTTTTGGTATCTACGTCTTCTACTAACAAAGGTGAGGGGTCCTACTTCATTTAATTTTTTAAAAACTGTTGATGGTGTAGTTTACAATACTTTTAAGGAAGCTTGCCAACAGTATGGATTATTAGATAATGATAATGAGTGGCATCAAGTGATAGAAGAATGTTCAAAATGTGGTTTTCCGGCCCAGATCAGAGAACTTTTTGTACATATAATGGTTAATTGCCAAGTAACTGATCTCCCAAATTTGTGGTCCAAACACTGGAAAGAAATGGTTGATGATATTGTCTATAGGAGGAGGAAGCAACAAGTTCATGCTTATGTAGAATTGAGTGAAAGGCAGCTTCAATTTCATGCACTAGAAGGTGAGTATTATTTACACTTACATCGCATATTAACTAAGTAATCCTATTTAAGTGTTTAATTAATTAAAAATTATAATGTTATCTTTTGTGGACTGCTGTAAAATTATATTTACTTGAAATAGGAAGAAAGTTCTCACATTCTTTCTCTTATTTTTGTGTGCAGAAATTGATCAATTATTACGTTCTATTGGTAAATCCTTGAAGCAGTTTAGCACGATGCCTCAGCCACCGGCTGAATTTTTATCAAGTGGTGCAGACAACTTAATCAATGATGAATTGAATTATAATATTGTGGAGATGGGAGAGGAGTTTGACAAACTGTTCAAAAATTGCAATGAGGAACAGCTACAAGTGTATCATGCTGTTATGGAATCGGTGCAGAGTAACAGTGGAGGTTTATTTTTTGTTTATGGGAGTGGTGGATGTGGTAAGACTTACATCTGGAAGACCATAATATATAAATTAAGATCGATAAGTAAAATTGTGCTACCTGTTACGTCCTCCGGAATTGCTGCAACTCTAATGCCGGGAGGTAGAACAGCGCATTCAAGATTCAAAATCGCATTAGTATTGGATGATGATTCTTCATGTGCCATTGCAGCAAATTCTGATATAGCTGAGCTCATAAAGCAGACTAGCCTTATCATATGGGACGAGGCCCCTATGCAACATAGGTATGCTTTTGAATGTCTTGATCGATCTCTTCGAGACATTATGAAATCTGTCAGCCCTGAGAAAGGTAATATGACTTTCGGAGGAATAACTGTTCTACTTGGTAGTGATTTCCGTCAAATATTGCCGGTTATAACTCTGGGAGATAGAGGTGATATTGTAGCTGCATCCATAACTAGATCACATCTATGGCATGTGGCTGTTATTTTTCTGTTGAAAAAAAACATGAGGCTGAATCATGGATCTAATGCTGAGGAGTGTGAGAATTTACGAAGATTTGCTGAATGGGTACCGAAAGTAGGTGATGGCAAAATTGGTCCTCCAACAACTAGTGAATTTTCTGCTGCTGAAGATTATATTGAGATTCCTGCTGACTTATGTGATGTCAAAACCATGAATTCAGTTGAGAATATGATTAAATGGACTTATCCGAATTTTGAAGACAATTATAAAAAGCCCAAATATCTTAGTGAAAGAGCCATACTAACACCAACCAATCACACTGTTGGTCAACTAAATTCTATTATTGTTGATACTATTCCCGGAGACATATTTACATACTACAGCGTTGATCGAGCTAAAGATTTTGGTGGTACAGCTACTGATCTGAATTTTGCATTTCCACCAGAATATCTCAACTCATTCAATATTCCTGGTCTGCCTCTTCATGAGCTGAAGTTGAAAGTTGGGGTAGCTGTAATGCTTATGAGAAATTTAAACCAAACACTTGGTCTCTGCAATGGCACCAGAATGATGGTAACGAAATGCTTAAAACATTGTGTTGAATGTGAGGTAATTTGTGGTACATATGTTGGGAGCAAACACTTCATTCCTAGGATGGAATTATGTCCCAGTGACAGCAAGTTGCCATTCAAATTATTGAGGAAGCAGATGCCTTTGCAAATTTGCTACACCATGACTATTAATAAATCTCAAGGGTAGTCCTTGGAAAGATGTGACGCCCCCAGATCCGGGGTCGGAGATCTAGGCGCTCACGGTCCATTTTCCATTAGTAACATACCTGCTCTTGCACATAATACATATAACACAGCCATCGACCCCACAATAAACTCACACCGCACTCACACACACAGGTTAGAGCCTCAGAAACGTCACACATTGATTAAACAGTAATAAAGTTATCAGAGTTATTACAGACCGAATTAAATAGTATTTATGCTACCAGCAACACTTCGATATGAAGCGAAGTTGGCGGCTTGAAAGTTTGTTACGATACACTGCCTTGCACAGGTCATGATGATAAATAAAACGTACTAAAAAAAGCTGCCAACCAATCCGGCTAATGGGGCCTACCGGTGGAATCTCAAGTGGTGGCTCGGGCCTAGACACCTGCTTTCGAACAGTCTGCCTGGGTCTTGCTATTTCGCTTAGCTGTTGTGTTTGTAAAATTTGAAAACAAGCAAGAGTGAGCAACTATAGCTCAGCAAGAAATATATATAAGATAGGCAATATAACATCTCATATGATTGGCAGTTGATATATTTGTTTGTATCAATCAGTTATAAAATCACTTGTCATAGTTGATAAATCTCGAAGGTGCAACACTATGTGCCCTTGTTTTCAAAATAAACTTGCAGTTCTAGATACTGCATTGAATCAATCATCTTTCTCATCAAAATAGAACACTATCAGCAACTTGGCACAAAAGCCTAAGAAGCAGTGTCAAAGCATTTTTCCAAAATGGAGGAATGGGACTTAAAGAAAACATAAAAACCTGACGAGGATTGACGATGATCAGTCGCCACATCCAAGTCCAATAATCCGCGGGTCTTCTCTACCGGTAGAAGGATAGAAACTACATCCGTAACTATCCCTCGGGTGAAAACTACATCCGTAATCACCCTCGATGAAAACTACATCCGTAATCATCCTTCGGCAACACCTAGGCCGGAATAATAAGTGATGGACCGCCTGGCTCACGGCCGCTTACACATCCCGGGAATCGTTCGTCAACGGTTCCCACACCTGCCAGAGTCCCTTTTTCTTTTCTTTTAAAACTTGATTTTGATTGAAAACAGAGTAGTTGAGGTCCGACATCAGTCGACCGATGATTCTTGAAATCATACAAGAAGCAGAATCTGACCGGGGGTTTTCGAAAATGTTTTGAGTTCGAAAGAGTTCGAGCTTGAAAGTATTAAAAAGTATCTTGGATTAACTTTGTCTTTAAATAATGAACATTAATTAATAAATAATATTTTAAGATTTAATATTAATAATTAATAAAATAATTATTCGATAAAATAAACTCTTAATCCAAGATAGGGTTTCGAGTATTTACGAAGATATAATAATAGTTATTTGAATATACGATACCACCCGAATGACCCTTCGGGTTTTCGCAATATAGATACGATATAATAATATACCGCTCCCCGGTCAATAGTATATACGGACCGCTACGACCTCTATTGCTAGAGTCGTTGTCCGAAGAAAACATTTCAATCTAAGTTCAAGGGGTAAAAGCATACATGTACTTGTTCAATCTCAATTGCATCAATACTTCGATAAACATAGCATTTGGTATAATTTGAAAACTACAAACACAACAGTGAAAATCCTTGTATAGGGATAAGTTTTGAAAAGTAAACTTGCCTTGGTTTGGTTGGGGTGGTCGAGCGTGCGGATTCGAACGATCTATACATAAACAATAATCGTTCGTTAGTACCTTAACAATTTCTCTTTAATTACGGGGTTTTAAGGGGGTACAAAGTTAACTTAACGACTTCGTCTTATGACTCCCTAGCCCCACTATAGGTCCATGACATCACTCGATTACGCTCGTCACTTACTCGACTTAATTTAGTTACCACATTCGAATCATAACCACTAACCCTAGAATCATGTTCCACTAATCGACTTTTTCCATTGCGCAACTTTTACTCTAGCATTTTTATAAAATCCAAAAATTCATATTTTAATCCAATTCCTTTTGGGTGGTTTTCACCACAGCATTACCTACATTCTCAAATTTTTCCATGATCCCAAATATATTTTAAGGTGTTTAAACAAGGTTCACAAGGGGTCACTTAATGCAGTCCATAGTCCAGAAACAAAATTCACTCCTCCGGCCATAACTAAAAATCCACACATCACCTAGCTATGAACCTTACATTTCCAGAAACTACATTCAATTAGCTTTCCAACAATATAAGGTAGGATATCAGGGGACATCATTTGAGGGTTCAAAATCGTGCTACAACACAGATCAAAGTTCCTGGACAAACTCAGCAAGCTCAAACCACTTAGATCAACCATTTTTCATACTTCCATAACATAATCACCACTTAATACACTTAGATCATGACTCATAACACTCATGGAGATATATATATTAACCATAGTCATAAAAATCACAATCTCAACATCAAAACCCAAGATCCATGCTATCCAATACATATACATCCAAGATAAGTCCTAAAACACATGGATCTACTGCCATACTATATGAACAATACATAACCAAGGGGGGTTTGAGATTTTATACCTTCTTGAGCTCCTAGAGGCCTTGAACAATCTTTACACAACTCAAAAACACCTTAGATGGCCTCCTACAACACTTACAATGCAAGATCTAAATGAAAAACAAACTTGGTTACCATTTACCAAAACTTGAATAATTTGTAACTTGAAAATGGTTGGATAGAATGGAGTGAAATTGCTAGCATACCTTGTATATATGATGTAGATGACCTAGGAATTATGGCAAGATTTATGAGTGATGGGAGAGGGGAGAAGAAGAAATTTTCTTCTTCTTCTTTTGCTTGGCCGAGAGCAAGCTTCAAGGGGGGGGGGGAGAGAAAGTTTGTGTTTTGTTTTTGTGTTTGTCTTGGGTGAATAATTAGTGTTAGGTCATGTAGGTTAGGTGATACATATCACATGTAAGCATAGGTGGTAGTACTAGCAAGCATGGGCTCTTGTACTATGTGTCCCCTTTTTTGAAAAAGTAACCAACTAGATACTATTCATCTTCCAATGGCCAACTAACTTGTTTGATTTCTAACCACTTGGTTGCATGGGCTTGCATGCAATACTACTCCTTGTATTATTATTCTTCCACCAATGCTTATTATTAACTCTTTAATTCATATCGTATCTTAATTAT
Organism: Saposhnikovia divaricata; assembly: GCA_036435485.1. Lineage (NCBI taxonomy): Eukaryota > Viridiplantae > Streptophyta > Magnoliopsida > Apiales > Apiaceae > Saposhnikovia > Saposhnikovia divaricata. The sequence goes on from CM071594.1 coordinate 199,765,775, forward strand.
TCTCTCGTAATAATATTTCGTCGCGTAGAGATTTCCCCTATAATTCCTTAAGTACTAATTGTGTAAATTCCTCGAATGTCCATAATTCCTCGTCATAATTCTTAATAAATCCTTTAATACTCTAACCATTCTCAAATCCTAAGTTTTATAAATATTACTAATAATAAGACTCTTGCCTTCACAATCTCTCTGTATATCTTACATAATAAATGCAACAACGCAGTTTCTCAGACAATCAATTCTATTAATCAACAGGGATGACTTGAAAGGTTCCATAATGATAATGTCACAAGATATTAAATAAAAGGAAATATTACCAAAAATTAGGGTTCTTACAGCCTCCCCTCCTTAAAAAGATTCCGTCCCAGAATCAGGTTGAAAATAGTTGGGGGTGCTTTTCACGCATCGCGCTCTCTAGTTCCCATGTTGATTCTTCGACATTCTGATTCCTCCACAAGACTCTCACTAGTTTGACAACCTTGTTCCTCAGAACCTGTTCTTTTCGATCCATGATTTCTACGGGTTGCTCGACATATGTTAAGTCTGGTTGCAAATCCACTTGATCATGTTCTATCACATGTCGGAAGTCGGTATGGTATGGTCGTAGCATGGACACATGGAACACATTATGTACTTGCTGTAAGCTCGGGGGTAAAGCCAATTCATAGGCTAACTTCCCAACTCGTTTCAAGATCTCAAAAGGTCCAATAAATCTCGGGCTTAGCTTTCCCTTCTTACCAAATCTCATCAATCCTTTCCACGGTGATACCTTTAACATCACAAACTCTCCTACCTCATATTCTTTGTCCTTGCGGGTCTGGTCCGCATACTTCTTCTGTCTGTCCTGGGCTGCTACCAGCCGTCCTCTTATGAGCTCGATAGTCTCTCTTGTCCGTTGGACAAGTTCAGGTCCTAAAATCTTCCGCTCTCCAACCTCTTCCCAACACAAGGGAGACCGACATCTTCGTCCGTACAAAGCTTCATATGGGGGCATGCCTATACTCGCATGGTAACTGTTGTTGTAGGAAAATTCGATCAACGGCAAGTGGTCATCCCAACTTCCCTTAAAATCAATGGCACATACCCTCAACATGTCCTCAATGGTCTGGATGGTTCTCTCACTCTGTCCGTCTGTTTGGGGATGATATGCAGTACTCATGTTTAACTTGGTCCCCACACAATCCTGAAAACTTCTCCAGAACCTGGAGTTGAATCTTGGGTCTCTATCTGATACAATGCTCACAGGAACCCCATGTCTAACCACAATCTCCTTTAAGTAAATATCTGCCAGCTTGTCGATAGTATATCTCTCGTTGATTGGAAGAAAATGTGCTGACTTGGTCAACCTATCGATAATTACCCAAATGGCATCATGATTAGTCTTGGTCCTTGGTAATCCGACCACAAAGTCCATCGCAATCTGCTCCCATTTCCACTCGGGTATCTCTAAGGGTTGCAACAATCCACTGGGCCTCTGGTGTTCGGCCTTCACTCTTTGACACGTCAAACATTTACTTACCCATTCTGCCACGTCCTTCTTCATATTAGGCCACCAATAGTATTCTCTTAAATCTCTATACATCTTAGTGCCTCCAGGGTGAATTGAGTACCTCGAACTATGAGCCTCTTGCAAAATCTCGTCTTTTAATTCTTGAACGTTCGGGATCCATATCCTAGATGCGTACCTCATAATTCCATTCCCGTCCTTTTCACACTTAATTTCCTCGCCAGTCAAAATTTTCTCCATCGAATTCTTTTCTTCTTCTATCTTCTTTTCCTGGCATAACTTAATCTTCTCCAATAACGGTGGTTGGACTTTTATTTCCATTAGACTCTCTTGTCCAATTCCCGGTAACCTCACTTCAATCTCCAGTTTCTCAAGGTCCTTGATCAATTCGTCCACTGACGTTATCATCTTAAGCTTCTCCTTTCGGCTAAGTGCATCGGCCACCACGTTGGCCTTCCCTGGGTGATAATGAATCTCACAATCATAATCTTTGATTAGCTCTAGCCATCTCCTCTGCCTCATGTTTAACTCTTTCTGAGTGAATATGTACTTTAAGCTCTTGTGATCCGTGTAGATTTCACACTTTTCTCCGTAAAGATAATGTCTCCAGATCTTCAAAGCAAAAACTATCGCTGCTAATTCCAAATCATGGGTGGGGTATCTTATCTCATATTCCTTAAGTTGTCTGGATGCATACGCAATCACCTTACCGTTCTGCATAAGCACACACCCTAAACCTTTATGGGATGCGTCGCTATAAATCACAAAATCTCCCTTATCATCAGGTAGGGCTAGTACTGGTGCTGTCACCAACCTCTTTTTCAACTCTTGAAAGCTCTCTTCGCATTTTTCAGTCCACACAAACTTCTCGGTCTTGCGAGTTAGTCGGGTCAAAGGGGCTGTTATCTTTGCAAAGTCTTGGACGAATCTCCTATAGTAGCCAGCCAGTCCTATGAAACTTCTCACCTCTGTCGGAGTGGTTGGTCTCTCCCAATTTGATACAGCCTCTATTTTGGCTGGGTCCACTAGAATGCCTTGTTCGCTAATCACATGCCCTAAAAACTGAACTTCCTTCAACCAAAATTCGCACTTCGAGAACTTAGCGTACAGCTTTTCTTCTCTCAATGCTCCCAATAAAATCCTCAAGTGCTCTGCATGTTCCTCCATCGTCTTAGAATAAATCAAGATATCATCGATGAAGACTATAACACACTTGTCCAATTATTTCTTGAAGACTCGATTCATTAAGTCCATGAAAGCTGCAGGGGCATTCGTTAGCCCAAATGACATCACTAGGAACTCATAGTGTCCATACCGGGTGCGAAAGGCCGTCTTTGGTATATCTTCTGGTTTGATCTTTAACTGGTGGTACCCGGTCCGCAAATCAATCTTAGAGAAATAAACTGCATCTTTCAATTGGTCAAACAGGTCATCTATCCTGGGCAAGGGATACTTATTCTTGATAGTCACCTTGTTCAACTCCCTGTAGTCTATACATAATCTCATGCTGCCGTCCTTCTTTTTCACGAACAACACCGGGGCTCCCCACGGTGACACACTAGGTCTTATCATCCCTTTATCCAACAACTCTTGTAACTGAGTGGCCAGCTCTTTCATCTCTACTGGGGCTAGCCGATATGGGGCTTTTGAAATTGGGGCCGTACCCGAAACTAAGTCTATAGCGAACTCGATGTCCCTATCAAGTGGTAGTCCTGGAAGATCATCCGGAAACACGTCCGCAAACTCATTAACGACAGGGATTTCCTGCAGGTTTGGTGCCTCCTTCTTGGTATCCTTCACGTAGGCTAAATAGGCTTCGCATCCTTTACGTAACAACTTCTTAGCTTGAATCATAGTCAGGAACTTTTGGTTTTGCCGTTTCCCACTAAACACTACTTCCTCGTCCCCTGGCAGTCTCAAACTTACTTTCTTCTTTACGCAATCAATCTGGGCTCCGTGGGTTGTTAACCAATCCATACCTACTATTACGTCAAACTCCCCTAGTTTAAAAGGTATTAAGTCTACCCGAAAGTGTCGCCCTTCTATTTCTAGGTCACAACCTGGACATACTTGGCTAACGGGAATAATTTCATGATTAACTATCTCTATTTGCATTCTGTCTTTCAATGGTTCAGTCTTAAGGCCTAACCGACATACAAAATCTAGAGATATGAAAGACTTGGTAGCTCCCGAATCAAATAAAACATTTGCTTTAACTGAGTTGAGTAGTAGGGTACCTGCAATCACATCCGTGTTCCTCACGGCATCCTGCACCGTCATGTTAAAAGTTCTTGCAGTAGGGGCCTTGTTAGAAGCAGTTCCACTCACTCTTGATGCAGCTGGCCCAGAGGACATACATTCCCTCATTCGGTGCCCGGGTTTCCCACACTTGAAGCAATTACCTCCGACACTCGGGTTGTTACTAGTTCCGCGACAGGCGTTAAAATAATGCCCTGTCAGCCCACATTTGAAGCATTTCACATCTTGCAGGTTACACACACCCGCATGTTTCCTTCCACATTTATTGCATTCTGGGGGTTGGGCTCGGGATGGGGTAGAGTAAGACGATCCCTGTGGTCGGCCGCCCTGGCCCACACTCCAACTTTCAGCTCTCTTGGTTCCAAAGTTCCCGCTGGGTTGGGACATCGTTCCTCGCTTAAATTTGCTCGGAAAGCTCCCACCAGCAGAGTTTCCCTTTCGGCTATCCAACTTCCTCTTCTTTCCTTCTCTCTCCTTCTGCATCTGTTCACTTCCAGCCTCAACAATTGACGCTTTCTGTACCAGGGTGGCATAGTCTGTCAGCTCAAGAACCGCCACACGATTCTGAATCCATTGTTTTAGCCCTAATTGAAATCTTCGGGCCCTTTTTGCCTCAGAGTTCACATACTCCGGCACAAACCTTGACAACTCAGTAAATTTGGCCTCATACTCGGCCACTGTCATGTTTCCTTGTTTCAGCTCCAAAAACTTCAGCTCCATTTGTGTCTCCATGAACCTAGGATAGTACTTCTCCAAGAACAGCTCGCTAAATCTCTCCCAGGTTACCACACCTCTTCCTTCCAAATTCTTCTTAGCTTCCCACCAATAGTTCGCCTCACCCTTCAAAAGGTAAGTGGCGAAAACAGTCTTCTGCTCCTCAGCGACACCTAGTATCTCGAAAGATTTTTCCATTTCCTTCAGCCAAGCCCTTGCCTCGACAGGGTCGGCAGTTCCTTTAAATTTTGGGGGTTTCAGGGATTTGAAGTTCCGGAAAGCATTAGCATTAGCATTCTGGGGTGGTTGCTGAACTGGGGGTCGGTCCAAGTTCTGCCTAAGTAACTCCATGAACTGTTCCATAGGGCCTCCCCTAGGATGTTCTACCTCTCGGGTATCATCACCAGCTTCTTCTTCTTCATACTCAGAGTCGTCAAACAGGTTATGATCGTTGCCCTCATTATCACTCAGGTTGACATTCTCCCCTTCACGGTTCTGGTGGCCTCCGGCTCCATGGTGGCTACCCTGGCCCTCAGAACTGATCGGGTGAGCTCGAGTGTTCATTCTTCTGGGTGGCATGATTCTGATAATAAAACAAGAAAGGGGTTAGGGTTTTCCAATTATCTGACATCGTTTGCACGGGTCAGGAGTGTATCGTTCCTCCTCGTGAGGGTGGAAGTGCAAAAGTTTTAATAATCCGATGTTGGAGATAAAATGTCAAACATTTTTGGGGAAAAATCCCTTTTGGATGCGAAAACATTTACAAGAGTTTTCAAAATTTCGAAACCTCAAAAAATATTTTTCAAAGTTTTAAAACATTTATTTATTTTTTTTTTTGAAAAAAATTTATTTTTAAAGATTGTAGGAACGTTTCTTTGGAAATTGTAGAAAACAATTTGAAATCGCATCTCGTAATTTGAAACAGTATGGTTGTATTTGTGGCTTGTAGCAATTGTATAATCACAGTTGTATATCAAAACAGTAAACCATCGCATCGGAAAGTAAAGCAGTTGAGGCAATATTAAGGAAACTGAAACTAAATAAGTACGGTACAAGGGTTATCACAAAGTTTGGATGTTAGAGCCAAATACATAGTTCCGATGTCAAAGTCTAGCAAAAGTGGAACAAATACAAATACATCATCTGAATAGTCAGGCTACACAAAAGTAGGGCTACATCCATACATACTACCCGAAGTCACATCTACATATCTGTAGGTCAGTCTACTCATCCACTGGTCAGAAAGGATACCACTGCACAAGTCAACTATCCCGCAAAATCGACACACTAATGTCATCTGAACCTAGGGGACTGAGCTATCAGTAACACATCACGGGGCCGCACCGCGACGGAGCAAGGTCCTCACTCGGGTAAATGCACGACGCACAACACGCCTAGCATCCCTAGCCTGGATCACTCCGCCCCCGCGGATCCCTAAACCAAGAATCCTATCGCAACTCCTCATCTCAATCCTGTGGAGTCGAGCCCTAGTCCTCCTAGCAACAGTGGTCCTCATCTCAGCCTGGATCCTCAAGCGCGCCTCGCGCTCCTCCACTAGTGCCCGCCTCGCCTCGTTAAGTCGGGCCTCTGCAGATAGTAAGTCTCGGGTCAGGAACTGTACCACGTAAGCATGCTCAGTACCCGACACTGGGGGTAGGTCCGCCGGTGGAGGTGGTATGACAGGAACAGGCGTAGGTGCAACAGCAGCAGGAGCAGGAGCAGGGGTAGGATCAAGCTCCTCCTCGCCAGAAGTGTCATCCTCAGAGTCACCGTCAGATGAAACAGGGCTAGATGTCTGTGGAGAAGGTGGGGGTGACACTACACGACCCTCGCCTAATCTCACACTCTCCTCATCAGTAGCTACAGGAGATGGGGTAACAGGCTCTGGCTCGGGCTCAGGCTCAAAGGGCTCCTCAACGGGATCCTCATCATCAGTACTATCTATCACTGTAATCCAGGGGCCAAGCTCGGAGTCAGCACCTATATCCTCCTCAGGGTCCTCGGTCTCTCGCATTAGGGCCTCATCATGCTCTCTCTCGAAAGCCTCAGGGTCTGGTATCTCCTCCATCTACACAAGGGAAATAAGGTGGGTCACTAACCATAAAAGAAGGGTTTAGGAGTAGTTCCCTCACGGGCCTTAAAGTCAGGGCTATATCCGATAACCCGACTACAAACTCGATGAGAGTTCTAAGTATTATTAAAGTTGTTATTAAGGTTATCGTTATTGTTATTATTATTAGGGTTGCTTTCTTAAATTACTATCGTTTCTGAGAACTGTAACCTCGCTCTGATACCATTTCTGTGACGCCCCCAGATCCGGGGTCGGAGATCTAGGCGCTCACGGTCCATTTTCCATTAGTAACATACCTGCTCCTGCACATAATATATATAACACAGCCATCGACCCCACAATAAACTCACACCGCACTCACACACACAGGTTAGAGCCTCAGAAACGTCACACATTGATTAAACAGTAATAAAGTTATCAGAGTTATTACAGACCGAATTAAATAGTATTTATGCTACCAGCAACACTTCGATATGAAGCGAAGTTGGCGGCTTGAAAGTTTGTTACGATACACTGCCTTGCAAAGGTCATGCTGATAAATAAAACGTACTAACAAAAGCTGCCAACCAATCCGGCTATTGGGGCCTACCGGTGGAATCTCAAGTGGTGGCTCGGGCCTAGTCACCTGCTTTCGAACAGTCTGCCTGGGTCTTGCCATTTTGCTTAGCTGTTGTGTTTGTAAAATTTGAAAACAAGCAAGAGTGAGCAACTATAGCTCATCAAGAAATATATATAAGATAGGCAATATAACATATCATATGATTGGCAGTTGATATATTTGTTTGTATCAATCAGTTGTAAAATCACTTGTCATAGTTGATAAATCTCGAAGGTGCAACACTATGTGCCCTTGTTTTCAAAATAAACTTGCAGTTCTAGATACTGCATTGAATCAATCATCTTTCTCATCAAAATAGAACACTATCAGCAACTTGGCACAAAATCCTAAGAAGCAGTGTCAAAGCATTTTTCCAAAATAGAGGAATGGGACTTAAAGAAAACATAAAAACCTGACGAGGATTGACGATGATCAGTCGCCACATCCAAGTCCAATAATCCGGGGGTCTTCTCTACCGGTAGAAGGATAGAAACTACATCCGTAACTATCCCTCGGGTGAAAACTACATCCGTAATCACCCTCGATGAAAACTACATCCGTAATCATCCTTCGGCAACACCTGGGCCGGAATAATAAGTGATGGACCGCCTGGCTCACGGCCGCTTACACATCCTGGGAATCGTTCGTCAACGGTTCCCACACCTGCCAGAGTCCCTTTTTCTTTTCTTTTAAAACTTGATTTTGATTGAAAACAGAGTAGTTGAGGTCCGACATCAGTCGACCGATGATTCTTGAAATCATACAAGAAGCAGAATCTGACCGGGGGTTTTCGAAAATGTTTTGAGTTCGAAAGAGTTCGAGCTTGAAAGTATTAAAAAGTATCTTGGATTAACTTTGTCTTTAAATAATGAACAGTAATTAATAAATAATATTTTAAGATTTAATATTAATAATTAATAAAATAATTATTCGATAAAATAAACTCTTAATCCAAGATAGGGTTTCGAGTATTTACGAAGATATAATAATAGTTATTTAAATATACGATACCACCCGAATGACCCTTCGGGTTTTCGCAATATAGATACGATATAATAATATACCGCTCCCCGGTCAATAGTATATACGGACCGCTACGACCTCTATTGCTAGAGTCGTTGTCCGAAATAACATTTCAATCTAAGTTCAAGGGGTAAAAGCATACATGTACTTGTTCAATCTCAATTGCATCAATACTTCGATAAACATAGCATTTGGTATAATTTGAAAACTACAAACACAACAGTGAAAATCCTTGTATAGGGATAAGTTTTGAAAAGTAAACTTGCCTTGGTTTGGTTGGGGTGGTCGAGCGTGCGGATTCGAACGATCTATACATAAACAATAATCGTTCGTTAGTACCTTAACAATTTCTCTTTAATTACGGGGTTTTAAGGGGGTACAAAGTTAACTTAACGACTTCGTCTTATGACTCCCTAGCCCCACTATAGGTCCATGACATCACTCGATTACGCTCGTCACTTACTCGACTTAATTTAGTTACCACATTCGAATCATAACCACTAACCCTAGAATCATGTTCCACTAATCGACTTTTTCCATTGCGCAACTTTTACTCTAGCATTTTTATAAAATCCAAAAATTCATATTTTAATCCAATTCCTTTTGGGTGGTTTTCACCACTGCATTACCTACATTCTCAAATTTTTCCATGATCCCAAATATATTTTAAGGTGTTTAAACAAGGTTCACAAGGGGTCACTTAATGCAGTCCATAGTCCAGAAACAAAATTCACTCCTCCGGCCATAACTAATAATCCACACATCACCTAGCTATGAACCTTACATTTCCAGAAACTAAATTCAATTATCTTTCCAACAATATAAGGTAGTACATAAGGGGACATCATTTGGGGGTTCAAAATCGTGCTACAACACAGATCAAAGTTCCTGGACAAACTCAGCAAGCTCAAACCACTTAGATCAACCATTTTTCATACTTCCATAACATAATCACCACTTAATACACTTAGATCATGACTCATAACACTCATGGAGATATATATATTAACCATAGTCATAAAAATCACAATCTCAACATCAAAACCCAAGATCCATGCTATCCAATACATATACATCCAAGATAAGTCCTAAAACACATGGATCTACTACCATACTATATGAACAATACATAACCAAGGGGGGTTTGAGATTTTATACCTTCTTGAGATCCTAGAGGCCTTGAACAATCTTTACACAACTCAAAAACACCTTAGATGGCCTCCTACAACACTTACAATGCAAGATCTAAATGAAAAACAAACTTGGTTACCATTTACCAAAATTTGAATAATTTGTAACTTGAAAATGGTTGGATAGAATGGAGTGAAATTGCTAGCATACCTTGTATATATGATGTAGATGACCTAGGAATTATGGCAAGATTTATGAGTGATGGGAGAGGGGAGAAGAAGAAATTTTCTTCTTCTTCTTTTGCTTGGCCGAGAGCAAGCTTCAAGGGGGGGAGAGAAAGTTTGTGTTTTGTTTTTGTGTTTGTCTTGGATGAATAATTTGTGTTAGGTCATGTAGGTTGGGTGATGCATATCACATGTAAGCATAGGTGGTAGTACTAGCAAGCATGGGCTCTTGTACTATGTGTCCCCTTTTTTGAAAAAGTAACCAACTAGATACTATTCATCTTCCAATGGCCAACTAACTTGTTTGATTTCTAACCACTTGGTTGAATGGGCTTGCATGCAATACTACTCCTTGTATTATTATTCTTCCACCAATGCTTATTATTAACTCTTTAATTCGTATCGTATCTTAATTATTCTCTCGTAATAATATTTCGTCGCGTAGAGATTTCCCCTATAATTCCTTAAGTACTAATTGTGTAAATTCCTCGAATGTCCATAATTCCTCGTCATAATTCTTAATAAATCCTTTAATACTCTAACCATTCTCAAATCCTAAGTTTTATAAATATTACTAACAATAAGACTCTTGCCTTCACAATCTCTCTGTATATCTTACATAATAAATGCAACAACGCAGTTTCTCAGACAATCAATTCTATTAATCAACAGGGATGACTAGAAAGGTTCCATAATGATAATGTCACAAGATATTAAATAAAAGGAAATATTACCAAAAATTAGGGTTCTTACAAAAGAGCTGGTTTGTTTTTACCTAAACCAGTTTTTACACATGGTCAGGCTTATGTTGCTGTCAGCAGAGTAACATCTCCAGAAGGATTGCGTCTTTTTATGGATTCTGATAATGGAGAACCCACCAATGTTACCAAGAACATTGTCTACAAAGAGATTTTCTACAATGTACCAAAAATATAACTTTAATTTCTTAGACATTGAAAGTAGGTGATTAATTGGAAAATGTAATGATGATGGACGATATTTTTTGGTTGCAACACAGTTATATGTTTATACTACTCTAGATTTTGGTCAAGTGACAGTTTTTGCCAAGATCTGCATACAAACCTGGACTGCATTAAAGATGTGATGGAAAGCCTTGAAAATATATCAAGTGCAATTTCGTGAGGCAAACTATCAATCCCATATGTTTGCTTATTTTCTTGTAGTCTACGATCTCTTATCTTGCTTGGCTTCTCCCTGTTAAAATCCATTACTCAGTGTAGAACTATTAGTCAATGTACAACAATAAGACTGTATAAAATGATAATAACCTACTGTATAAAATGATAAGAACTCTAGGTTGGCATCATAATTAAAAGTCTCGAAAAACAACAAAGTTGTTAACATCAAAGTGACAATTGAATTTTGGCCAAAAATTGTTTAAATTCAAAACAATGAAAAATACTTTACAATTTTTTTAAAAAAAAATGACAAGTGACGGTTGAAAATTGGAACAAATCGTATAAAAAACAATAAAAAGTCAAAACAATTCTTTTCAAATTTTTAAAATCTCAACACTATTTTACAATATTTATTTAAAAATTAAAAATCTTACAAATAATTGTTAATTTTAACTAAATGATCTTCGATAAAAAAGTTTAATTAATTCCAGCCTTTAAGATTAGATGGTATGTTATGGAATACTGCAATGCAATTTTTTTTCATTTCACACATGAATAATATGGATAATAAGTTGAATAAATAGTCTTTACTAATAAGTGATTATACCAATTTTTGCTTCTTATTATATTTATTTAATTATAAATACATTATAATAATAAAATACATTTATATTAGACACACCCTTATTTATTATAATAAAATATCACTTATAGTACACACACCCATATTTCTGATAATTTCTTACTTTTCTTCCAAAATATAGAACACCCACTTATGCATTTTTAAAATCATGACTACACATCAATTACAAAATTTGCATTGTTTGATCATTAAATTTTAACTCCATTCAATAATAACCGAAGAGCAAAACATGACATTAGTATTCTAAAAATGGTTTGGCGTTAAGTGTCACTAAAACATTTGAAGATAGGACTGAACGAATATTGAGGTAGTTTTTTTGTAAATTAGTCAAAAAATGATTGAAAATTCAGTTACGTATTACAAAAATGACAAGTTAATATGAAAATTGGCAAAAATCGTATTAAAAACAATAAAATGTTAAACCATTTTTAAAGTTAAAAAATTTAAACAATATTTTACAAAATTTATTTAAAAATTAAAAATGTTACAAATATTTTTTAAATATAACCAAATAATGCTTCGATTAAAATGTTTAATTAATCCCCGCCTATAAGATTAGATGCTAGGTTATATTACACACACACTTATTTATATTATAATAAATACACTTCTATTACACACACCCATATTTATGATAATTAAATACGCTTTGCAAAAATATAAAATGCCCACTTATGCATTTTGAATATCATGACTACGCATTAATTACAAAATTTTCATAATTTGATCATTAACGGACAACTCCATTCAATAAAAATGGAATAGAGGTATTCTACCACATTTGACCCTACTTTCGTACTTTGAATTCAATAACCGAAAATATGACATTAGTATTCTAAAAATGGTTTGGCGTTAATTGTCAAACAAAAAGTTTAAAGATAGGACTAAACTAAGATTGAGGTAGTTTCTGTGTAAATTAGTCAGAAAATGATTGAAAATTGAGATAAGTAGTATAAAAATGACAAGTGACAAATGAAAATTGGAAGAAATCGTATAAAAACAATAAAAAGTCAAAACAATTCTTTTCAAATTTTAAAAATCTAAACACTATTTTGCAATATTTAATTGAAAATTAAAAATCTTACAAATAATGGTTAATTTTAGCCAAATGATCTTCGATAAAATACATTTATAACAGACACACCCTTATTTATTATAATAAAATACACTTATAGTACACACACCCATATTTCTAATAATTTCTTACTTTTCTTCCAAAATATAGAACACCCACTTATGCATTTTTAAAATCATGACTACACATTAATTACAAAATTTGCATTGTTTGATCACTAAATTTTAACTCCATTCAATAAAAACCGAAGAGCAAAACATGACATTAGTATTCTAAAAATGGTTTGGCGTTAAGTGTCACTAAAACGTTTGAAGATAGGACTAAACGAAGATTGAGGTAGTTTTTTTGTAAATTAGTCAGAAAATGATTGAAAATTCAGTTCGATCAACGAAAAAATGACAAGTTAATATGAAAATTGGCAAAAATCATATTAAAAACAGTAAAATGTTAAACCATTTTTAAAGTTAAAAAATTTAAACAGCATTTTACAAAATTTATTTAAAAATTAAAAATGTTACAAATATTTTTTAAATATAACCAAATAATGCTTCGATTAAAATGTTTAATTAATCCCCGCCTATAAGATTAGATGCTAGGTTATATTACACACACACTTATTTATATTATACTCCCTCCGTTCCTTTGTATTAGTCGTTTTAGTTTTCTCTTAAAATTCCTTTTTATGTGTCACTTTACATTTCCAAAGCATATTTAATTACTATTATTCCATTCATTACCCTTGTGTTTATACATGTGTTTTCAATTTCTTTCTAGATACATTGAATTATAAGGCTATTTAAATAACTTTGTAACATCATTAATAACAAAAAATTGTATTAATTACACTTCCTTGGTTTCTACAAAATTTCTAAAATGACTAATAAAAAGGAACAGAGGGAGTAATAAATAAACTTATATTACACACACCCATATTTATGATAATTTCTTATGATTTGCGAAAATATAAAATGCCCACTTATGCATTTTGAATATCCTGACTACGCGTTAATTACAAAATTTTCATAATTTTAAACTTTAACTCCATTGAATAAAAATGGAATAGAGGTATTCTACCACATTTGACCCTGCTTTCGTACTTTGAATTCAATAACCGAAAATATGACATTAGTATTCTAAAAATGTTTTGGCGTTAATTGTCAAACAAAAAGTTTAAAGATAGGATTAAACGAAGATTGAGGTAGTTTCTGTGTAAATTAGTCAGAAAATGATTGAAAATTGAGATAAGTAGTATAAAAATGACAAGTGACGAATGAAAATTGGAAGATAGGACTAAACGAAGATTGTGGTAGTTTTTTTGTAAATTAGTCAGAAAATGATTGAAAATTCAGTTACGTATTAAAAAAATGACAAGTTAATATGAAAATTGGCAAAAACCGTATTAAAAACAATAAAATGTTAAACCATTTTTAAAGTTAAAAAATTTAAACAATATTTTGCAAAATTTATTTAAAAATTAAAAATGATACAAATATTTTCTAAATATAACCAAATGATGCTTCGACTAAATTGTTTAATTAATCTGAGCCTATAACATAGGTTATGGAACACCCACTTATGCATTTTGAATATCATGACTACACAACACTTACAAAATGTAAAGATCATGATGGCCCATGACAATCTAAAATTGGCAAAAATCGTATAAAAAACATGATAAATTCAAAACAAATCTTTAAAAATTTAAAGATTGGCAACAATAATTTAGACATAAACATGAATATAATTACCCAACCAGCAAACTATCAAATTAAACGGGCCATCTGCCCACATTTCCACCAGAACAAATAAGGTTTGATAACATAAATCCAACAAGAACAATGCAAATCACCCAATAAAACAGATAACATAAAATTAATAATAACATAAAAACAGAAATAAAATCAGCCAATAGAAGTCGAACCAAACTTTCAGACGACATTTTCAAGCACTTTGCCTTCCCATCCCCTACGACTCAATGTCCGCCACCAGCCAGTTTCCCATGCTTTCGAGATCCTCCTCATCAGCAGCGTGCATGGCTTCTTCCTCCTCCAACAGCCGAAAACGATCTTCCACCGGCCAAAGACCCATATCCAGACGCCATAGTTCCCTTACCCTACCAAACGGCCTTCTAAAGACTACTAGCCTATCCCTGTTCTGAGCTCCATCCACTGCTAGAAATCTAGCCAACCTATTTTGACTCTCCCTGATAACCTCCACTTCCAGTGTCAGATTAGGATCTGATTTCCTCTGCTCCAATTGTTGAATGACCCCAACATGATTTGGATCCAAAAACCACCTCCAATCTTCCCATTCTTTCACACCGTCATCATTGTCCGTCTCCAACTGCAACTTATTTTTTCTTTCATAGTATGCACATCTCAGACCAATGAGCATGGACCACACCTCATTAGCCCTAGCTGTGATTCCTGGTATAGTGCCCGAGACCATGAGTACTATAGTACCTCTCCTATCTCTGATCACCACCCCTATGCCTGATGTATTACCATTAGGCAACGATTCATCATAGTGCACTGCATGGGTGTTGATCTTCACAAACTTCCTCTTTAGAAACACCCAACTCCTCTCCATAATATTACCCCTTAAAGATTTAGAATGCTAATGAAGTAAGCAGGGGAGTATTATATGTATTTAACGTCCTAATAGCATTAATTACTCTTCATCTCCCCAAGGCAAAAAGCGAGAAGAAATATGAAAGGTTAGCCTTTTCGATTCTGCACCAATAAAATTTATTTTGTAAATCCAATGTTTTGACTTTAAACCCTTTGTCAATTTTCAATATATTGCCACATTTACTCACCCTATTCACCCAACTACCAAAAACTACAAACCCAACTTTACTTACAAATCCAACTATACAATAGCAGGCCAAAATTGGCACCATATGTAGCCCACTTCAGATTGAGAGCCCACTTCATAATGTATTTCTTAATTAAATCCAAGGAAATACCATGCTACTCTTCAGTCTTCCTTGCTTAGCCCAAAAGTATACCCCTATTGAACTTTCTCTAGAGACATAGTATAGTTTGAACTTACCATCCTTTGTGTTCGAATGAAACATATTTCCTATCGTAACCTTGTTGTCTAACATAAAACAGTTAAATATTTGAGCAACATGTGAATGCAACATGTGAGAGAGACATGACAATTATCAGTATTCGTTAGAGAACAAAAAAGACTGATCAGTTTTATAACTTTAAACAATGTCTTCTCTTATACTGTCAGAATGTTGTCTACCATTCTTTGATGGTCTTGCTTGAATCTTCACGTGACTAATGACGACAAACATCTCATCCAATCCCTCCTCTATTTGTATATCTTTACTTACTTTACAATCTTTGCTCACTTCAAATTGTATAGAAGCTGTGCACTTGCAATGGCTTTCAACATGTATGATAAGCTTCAAAATCTCAAAACTGGAAAATCGGAGTAGACAGTACGGGTTAGAGCTCAGAGTCTATGGAAAGGAGTCAACAGGCAGACTCAGGAATTTCGGGGTTTAAATGTTATATTCATTGATGATTCGGTAATATTACTTTATTTACCTTTACATTTCTAATTTCCAGTTCTCAAATGTACTACTAAAGTTTTATTTGTGAATCACTACGCCATAAATGACATACAGTAACACCATGAGTGTGTTACCTTAGACCCTAAATTATGTTACCAAAGGCCCAAAAAAGGCTAAGGTAACACCTTAGCTGGGATAGTTTTGTTCTATGTAACCTTTGGAGTCTAAGGCAACACTTCGACATACCTAAGCTAACATAGCCATATTCGTTACCATAGACCTATACAGCAACACACTAAGCATTCTATAGCAACACCAAATCTATGTTACCTTAGATGTTATAATTTTGCAAAATTATTAATAAAATATGTGGGTCCCACATGTGGGCCCCACCTGTACGATTTTGCAAAAAAATTAATTTTACGATTGCCGATATTTCTGATATACAATATTAAACCTAATATCAAAATTCCAAGGCTTTGATAACAATGAAGGTGGGAAAAAAATCATGAAGGTGGAAGAAAAGAAGTATATAGCCAATTCCATAACATTTAGATTCAAGCAATTTATACAACCAAATAGTATCAACATTTCATGTACCATCTAAAAGAACTGGCACACAATACCACCAGATACACAATCTAATTGCCAACCTTCAGGTCAAAAAAAATAAGTCATAAAGTGGTAGGTTTTTCGCGGAGTAGGGTCTCTTGTATCTAACGGAGGTGGTGCATCTTCATTTGGTGGAATCACAAAGCTTTCTTGCACGGACCAAGTGTTAGCATTTACTATACAACGTAACACATAAAACTTTTTTTGATATTTGCACCTCTCATCTCTACATATTTGCTCATCATCAGTCATCATCTCTGCATAAGAAACTTTCTTGTTGTCTGCAAACAGGCCACTCCTATAAGAAAATCCCAAGTTGTCAAACATGTTAAGACCGCAAACAGATGTCAATATGGAATCGGGCAAATAATCAAGACAATGAACTAAAGACTTTTTTACGCGCCAGGCTTGCAATAACTATAAATACTAGACAGAAATTCATAAGTACTACGTACCCATGACTTTGAACTAGAACCAATTTGTAGATACTTTAATATGGTCCAATCAGATACATAGTCAAAATGATACCCTGCTCCAGCCTTGATGAATCAACAAATAAAATTTACAAGACTCGAGTTAAGACCCACAAAGAATTAAAAATAATATGATATCATTTAGGCTTTTAATCACATATCTACCTTCCTCTCAAAAAGCACATAAGCACATACATAGAGCAACAATAAACTCCCATCTTCATTGCCTCTAAGAATGACGAGGCACCGACTGGAAGAATCATAAACTCCTAAAAGAAAAAAAAACCAGTGAGAACATACTAGTTGATAGTCCCTAAAAATTTTAAAAAGGGTGCTAACTTACCTGCATAGCAAGTTTGTTTCCTGCATGTGATCCACCATTGATGACATTAAAAGCAGGAACTGACAACACCAACTTCTTGTTACCAGCTAAATTTGCGATATGCTGCAATTGATAAGTTGAATAAAACTCATTCTTAAATTGGGGCAAATCAGTCTTAAATTTATTTGATCAATTATTATTAAGATCAGCTAATAAATTTAAGATATGAGTTTTCTTGTTACACTATATTGGTTTAAATTTGCACATATTGAGATCACAAGCGAAATAACATCAGCTAATCTTTCATGTCAGGAACAACTATCAACTTGTTGCCACTTGCCAAAGAGACCAACAGTAGTATTTGATATACTGAATCGAAAGGAACAAAAAACCCCGAACATTTAAGCCACCAATTCATTACAATTCTTGGGGCATATTTCTATCATGTTTGAAATAAATATAAGACAGAGCAACGACATACTTATGGTAAAATTGCTTATTGGGTGATATACCAGAAGGTAATCCATTTTGACCAGCGTAAAAGGTTTCCAGGTTGAATGTATTACTTCTATGCAGTGTAATAATCTTTACACTTGGAAATAGATGGCCTTTTGGGAACAACGTACTATTTGATACTGTGTTGATTGGACCTTCATCTGTTGAAAGTCCTATAGAGAATGGAAATATGTCCTGCACCTGCATATGTCAAGAAAAATAAAATTTGAGACTTCACAGAAATACAAGAGAATGACATTTATACATAGAACTCAGACAAAAAAATTCGTGGATAAGCAGGTCATCATTGTGTACAGGAATAATTGGACAATATTGCTCTATTTTCGGTGATAACAATCATGTCCTTCATCTTGTCAACCCCTGTTTCAATTTTAATGGAAGGAGTTAAATTCACCCCTTCATACCTGCAGTTTGCTGTGAGTAATTCACCAATTTAAATGCATCTAAACATAAAAGGGTTCGTTGACACAGGAATATCTTTGGTATTGTTATTGATTTTCAGCTATTTCTATGTCAGAGATAAAATGTCAACCAAGTTTATACTAGGCCGTTTATTGCTGCACTCTGCTACCATGCATACCAACATGTGAGCTTTCCTATACATACAATCTATTTTCATCAAGACTATCATAATGGCCATGATTGAGAAAATCCGTGTACTATAAAAATCCATGATCTGTAAAGTACTTGAACAAACTTAGCTTACATTTAACTGACTATAACTTAAAAAAATGCACATTCATAGATGAGGAAATAACTGAACAAGTGGATTCCCGGTCTGTAAACTTCTAGGACACAGATCAATTAAGTCGAATACAGTATGAATGAGTACAAAATAAACTACTGTATGGATAAACTTAAAAAGATAGAATATATATACAAAATAATTGATCTAAGGTGATATTAATATGAAAGTAATAAGTCTGGTCTGTATATACTAGTTGCAGTGTAGCACAATGAGGTGCAACCTATCTTATATTTATTGAGCTTCGAGACTTTCAAGATGAAAACCAATACGTAGGTAGCTGCATATTTAGCTTCTTGCTTAGCTTTCCTTATCCAAGTTTCCTGTATTTTCGCGGGGTGTGACCCCCAGATTAATTACTCTTATTTTGATTTTTTAGTACACTTTAGCTAGCAAATAAATAAAATAAAGACCATCTGATAACCAATATAAAGAGTTCAGATCACAGCGTTGTAGATTTTGAATTGATGAAAGTAGTTGTGCAATTTAATAGTAACATCTTATTTTTCCTTAGCATACCAGGAATGAATTCCATATTTATGTGGTTCGTATGTTTTTATCTTGTTTTTCAGATACCTGACCCCTGAATATGCTTCTTCGGGAAAACTAACTAACAAGTCGGATGTAAAAGTTCAGAAAGATGGCATTGGCTAGTGAAGAATATGCAAGAGAATGATTTTTGTTACATTCTAACGAGCATTCATCCCTTGGAAGTCATACATTCTAACTGTGTAGTCGTAACTACCCGAAAGAACTCTGGATCCTGAATGGTCACATTACTAATAAAAGTAACAGACCAAAAGATACTAATAAAACACTGCAACCCATTTACGATTAACTGCGCAGCAATAAAAGTTTAGACTAATTGACAAATGGTAATAAAAACATGTAAAGGAGTAAACTTCTGATTGCAGTGCCTTCTTATGCTCTGCCACATCTGAGAGAATTCAGAAATTACCTCGATTGTCGACAAGCTCTGCCCACAAGCCACCAGCCCCAGCGTGGTTAATTTCCCGTAGAATAAGCATATCAGAATTCATCTTCCAAGATTAGCTATGTGTTGGCAATCTTCGCATACATATAATTTTTTAACGATAATCAGCAAATTCATGTTAAAAATAGTAGCAAATTTGTCAAGTGTGGACTTGATCAAATCTATGCATCAATATATTTGTGCATTTAGCAAGAGTAGCATTACTGCTTGTTAGAAAAAATCACCTCAAAGAATATGCCAAAACAAATAAACAAATTTCTATCAAAATTAAATACAAATTGAGAGAGAGAGATAAAGAGAGAGGGGGAGAGAGACAGAGAGAGGAGAAAATGGAGAAAGAGACAGAGAGAGTGAGGAGAGAGACAGAGAGAGGGGAAAGAGATAGGGAGAGATAGAGAGGGGGAGAGAGACATATAGAGATACATACAAATCGAAGCAGGCAACACAAACTAAGCTAAATATATATACAAATCGAAGCATATAAAGAGAGATTTATACCTTAATTGCAAGTGAGAGAGATTGATTGAGTGAACCCTCCAATTAACCCTTAATCCAACCCTAATCAGCAAGTGAGGCAGACACTGAGCAGAGCGAGATTAATAGTGAGATTGAGTGAGCGAGAGCAAGCTTGAGTGTAAAATTTAACCTAATTGAGCTGGGAGAGAGAGAGAGAGAGAGAGAGAGAGAGAGAGAGAGAGAGAGAGAGAGAGAGAGAGAGAGAGAGAGAGAGAGGGAGGTGAGTGAGTGAGGTTCAAGAGACAGAGGTGAGTGAGAGACAATCCCCAATTTTTCCCGACTTAATCAATTTTGACCCAATTTTGATTTGCCCGCTTACATTTTCATTTGCCGCCCAGCCTCCCCTTTATTTTTTCAATTTGTCATTAAGTTACTTTTTTTTCATTTTCTAATATTACAAAAATTATTAATTTGCTTATAAAAAATTGTATGACTATAAAATTTATTATTTCAATTATTGAATAATAATTTAAACTTATTATACCCTGTTATTTTCTCCAATAATTTTATTAATGAATTTAATCAAATTTTAATAATTTTTGAATATTACTTTATTTAAGATATTTTAAATAAAATATATTAATATTGTAAAAATATAAATGATTCAATTACTTGATAGAATATTATTTTTATAATAATAAATTCAATGACTTGATTAAAATTATTGAATTTTAAATTTTAATAATTATTAAATCGTTAATTATAAATAAAATTCAAAAATATGTTAATTATACTCTAAGGTAACACAACACATGGTGTTACTAAGTTTAACACCTTCCACATCTATGGTAACATACCTTTAAGGATATGGTAACACCAAAACTAGAGTGTTGTGGTAGGTCCAAAATTTCATACCTATGGTAACACCTGAGAAGGTAACACCCCCCCTAAGTGTTGTATAAAGCCATCTATGGCGTAGTGAATCTGCAGAGCTGTAGAATTCATGCTTTTGTCAGTGCCAAGATTTTAGATTTGTTCATGAAAGATCTTAAGGAAGGAGAGATCTATACATTATCTAACTTTCATGTTCGAGTTTATGCTGGCGATGAAGCGAGCAGAGCCGTTAGATTTGACAAACATATCTATTTTGCCAATAATACCACTTTGGTATGTGAAAAGGATAATATCACCAAGATTCCCTCTTTTGCCTTTGACCTCTTTGAACTAAAGGATGCTGATAAGCTACTAACAGATAATCGTTTTTTGATAGGTAAATCTACCGTATTGACTATAACATAGGAGGTTAAGTTATAATGTTCTCACTTATATTGTTGAATAAGATAATTCATATTATACTAATTCCATGAAAATATTTTTTCATGGTTAGATGTTGTTGGCATAATTAGAAATCAGAATGCTAATTTGATCTATGCAAAAGACGACCAGAGCAGATGCCATATTAAATTTCGAATCACTGATGGAAGGTACCCAATTTATGGACTAAAGTTGTCATTCTCCATGCTCTTCTAATTAGTCTGTAGAAGTATCTTTTAGTTTATATATACCCATGCTATTTATTGAGTAATATTATATTAAATTGAGTTCTTATAAATTATAGGTCCTCTCTGAATGTTACATTCTTCAATGAATTGGCTCAAGATTTTGCAAAAGCTTTTAGTGAGACAACGGGAGAAAACAGTGTAGTCATCATTGCAAGTACCAAAGTTAATCAATTTGAAGGTACGAAAATGTTGAAGCTGAGAATACCTCTTATGTGTAGATGTACTCATCCAACAAACTCAATAAGTTAAATTTTGTATTTGGTATAGTGAATAGTGAATTGTTATCTACATTATTTCTTAGACGGTGCTATGTTCCTTATATGCAGGTATGACATGTTTGAACAACTATCCAGCTACTAGTTCTATCTGAATGTGGACCACTACAGTGTAAAGCTACTAAAGGATATGTATAACCTGAAATAAATATTGTTCAATGTTGCCTTTACCTAATACTAACAGTTTCCTAATTTTGTTTATAGTGTTCCTGATCCTGAACCATACTTCTTGCCCATAGAAATTCTAGCTGATGACAAAATTCCTGATATTTATACTATTGCAGATATTAAGAAACTGAGTACAAATTTTACTGAGGTTTGTGCTTTGTATTACTCTAAGTATTATGGGCCATGTTGAAATGGTCATTGTGTTACCCTTTATTTTTACCTGCTTGCTCTGTGTATGCTACTAACTGATTAGTGATTGTTATGCACAATAGAGAAGGGTCAGATGCCATATTACAGTTAAGAAAGTTGATCAGAATAATAACTGGTATGACAATGTTTGTACTGCATGTGGGGATGAGGTTGCCATGGTTGATACAAGATATTATTGTGCTACATGTAAACGAAACATCCCCTATCCAGAAAAAAGGTATAAATCAACATTAGCATAAAAATTATTCATATGTTGCGCTTATTCACGAACTTACAATTTAATTTGCTGTATTTAGATTTAGGCTTGCAACTGTGTGCAATGATAGTACTGGAATTATAGCCGTAATATTCCCCGATGACGAGATACAGCGTATACTTGGAATGAATGCTTTTGATGTGGAAAATGATGATAATGAAGTGAGTTTTGTACAGTTTTTTCGATTGTAAGAAAATGAAAAGACCTACAGAAGTTAAGCATGTTACATTATATAATAATGATCGACACATCTTTATTTGCAGGTAGGTGAAAATATACCCTTTCCTCCAGTGCTAAGATCTTTTGAGAAAAAGGAGTACCTATTGACCCTTGCATAAAGGAGGCTAACCTGAAAAAAACCTCAAACATTTATATGGCTGTTGAACTGAATTATCCACTTGAAAGTCATGGTAATCATAGTCCATCTCAAGTGCCAAGTATTCCTAATCAGAAAGATCCCTGCATTTCAGTGGTAATTATTAAACTGCGAATTAACATTGTTAAACAATCTGTTGTATACAAACTAATTAATTGTTTTTATTAGGAATATGTTACCACTCATGATCCTAAGCATAGTCCTCCTACTGTCAAGTCAACAAACAAGGTTAGAGGAAGAAGTTTGGTAGATAATGTTCCTGTGGAGATGGATGAAAATGTGCCTCTTGCAAAGTGCAAACTGATCAAAACTGAGAAGGGAACTAAAACAATGGTAATATATAAAAAATTAAAATCCATAGATTCGTTTAAACCACATAATGTTAGTTGTATAAATTTGTCTCTGTAAGCATTGTAATTGTGGTTATTTCATCTTTCTACAGGTTTGAATTTGCTGTTCTAAATGTGGTGTGTCAGCATTGAAGTAATATCATCTATATTAATATGTAGGAGCAATG
Source organism: Saposhnikovia divaricata (assembly GCA_036435485.1). NCBI lineage: Eukaryota > Viridiplantae > Streptophyta > Magnoliopsida > Apiales > Apiaceae > Saposhnikovia > Saposhnikovia divaricata. The sequence goes on from CM071594.1 coordinate 199,789,170, forward strand.
AAGATAGAATCTTTTACAACCTCTTTTGGCATCTCATTGGAACTCTTTATTATTGGTTGTATGCTTTATGGCAATTTGTTTGATGTAGACAATTACTTCTGGCTTAAGTTGTCTTTATTTTGGCACCAAAATGGAAACTTTCTATCTGAACTGTTGAACTCTATATTTTGAAGTAATGTATCTTTACTATGTTTAAGGAATCTCTGTGGGATATTATACAGAGCTAATCAATATATATTCAGATTCATATTTAATGGTCAGTTACATAAGAACAGTTGTTTCGTTACATAATTGATTGTGGTCTTTATATTTCTTCATCTACCCAAGATATTACCTTTTGTATTCTCCAGCCTATAAATATAATAGCTCCAGAACAATTCATAGCATGCATGTTAGACAATAGGAAGCAGGTAAAATAGCAAAGAAACACTATTTCACCATACTTATGGCTAGCAAGAGACTTGACTATTTGAAAGACTTGAAGAAAGGCAAATATGATTGGAAAGTTCAGGTTAGGATCTTGAATCTATGGAGAGGAGTTTCAACTCGAGGAGAACTTTTCAAAGGGTTTAACCTGTTGCTACTGGATGCTCAAGTAAGTATAGTACACTTGATAATGTAACTGATCTGTATTATTTCTTTTTTCTCTGTATAACATCTCCTATGGCTATAATTATAGCGTAACAGAGTTCATGCGTTTGTTCCTGGAGCGGTTGCTGATCAAATACAGAAGGATATTACAGTTGGAGGCATATTCCAAATTAACAATTTCACAGTGAAAGACTACAACATTGAAGACAAATTCAGGCCTGTGAGAAAAGAGAGCCAAGTTGTATTTGGCGAAGACACAATCTTGAAGGCATTACAAGAAAATGAAGTCCACATTGAAAGATACTGGTTTGATTTCTATGATCTTCCTGATCTAAAACCTATATCTCAACATAACACCTTTCTTGCTGGTATAAACTCTATCACTCTCACTGAATCAGATTACTGTTGTGGTTTTACTACTTAAATTGATACTTTCAACCTTGCTGACAGATGTGATCGGAGTCTTGGAAGAGTATGAGGGTATTGGTAAAGTCAAGAACAGGCTTGGGAGAATACAACCACAGTTCAAATTTCAGATTACTGATGGGAGGTTGGTACTTGAAATTATTAGTATGATAAATAAAGACTGATTACATGCAGTTTGCTAAATAGTTGTCTAATAGCATTTTCACCCCTCTTTCAGTACAAGTGTGAGTGTGACTCTTTGGGATGAATTTGCTGAATTGCTTACTGATACACTTAAAAAAGAGTTGGAACATCCAGTGATTATAATTCTGGGTTGTGCTAGAGTCACAATGTGGCGAGGTATCTTCATATATCATAAAACTACTATGGTTTACAAAATATAACAGACATGATAATTTTAGCTTGCAATCTTACAATAGTGGTTTCTATAATTAACCAGGTATTTTATGTTCATACTTTATATAATTTAACAACCCTAACTGACATTGTAAATTTTACTTAACAGATGAAAGTAATACTTGGAAATGTGGGAGCAACTACTTTCTATCTAAACTGCAACCACCATAGTGTTACTCAACTAAGAAAAAGGTGTGAACATTTCAAATCTTTAATATGGGAATGACATTTACAGCTTTCTTACATACTTTGTATTTTTTAGGTGTTCTAAGCCAGGATTTACTAAGAAAATCCTCTCATCACAGAAGAACGGACCTGCACTCCTTTATCATGTAAAAGATATCAAAGTTCTTGATCACTCTCACAGGGAGGTACTGCTTTATATATGTGATCTGACAGAGGGCCTAGATGTACAGATTTCTAATTTTGTTTTTATTGTTAGATTAAGGTAATCTGTCAGATCAAAATCAAAATGATAAGTGAGACAAAGAGCTGGTGTCACCCTGTATGCACCTCCTACTACCAGAAAACTGTAACCATTGAAAATGTTCACATGTGTAATGCATGTACTAGGACGGTGCCTTATGCAGCTATGAGGTATATCACCAGCTTATATTTCTGATTTTTTGGGTAATACAGTGGCAAAGCTCATCAGTTTTTGAAATTGTTCAATTTCAGATTTGAAGTCGACCTCACAGGAGAAGATCAAACAGGGGAAATAAACATTAGGCTTGAGGATCGAGAAATTAGAACTCTAATTGGGAAAACTGTGTATGAATTGCAGAACGAGGTGAGAAATGAAAGCACAGTACTGATTTTAAAACCTACATCACAGCAATTGTTTGAAATAACATGTACTTAATGATTATAATAAATTATTGTGTAGGGTCATACTATTGCTGCTTGGCCTAATATTATGTGAACCTTAAAAAACAAGGAATGCACTGTGAAGCTCATCATTACTGAAGCTAACATTGAAAAAAAACAAGATTACTATGTGGCAACAGATGTAATGGAAGGATTTAAACTGGAAGCTTGCCATTCAGCCGCAGAAGAAAGCTACCCATATCCAATCAGTGAGAGTGAACCACAAGTGAGTAATTTCAGTAATCTTGGTGTTCTAGAATAACAGTGAACATGTTCCTTATTTCTACTTTCAATGAACTCACAGTAAATCTGTTACTATTGAAACAGGCCTCAAGTTCGAGCTACCATTTGTCCAACTTCTCAACCAAAAAATGAAGTAACTTCCATAGTGTTAAACTGGAATGCATTTTATTAAATTAATCAAAGTTGTTGTCCGTTTTATTAGAAGTAATTTTCAACTCTATGGAAGACTTTTTAAAAAGTGAGTTTGAAGACTTGCATTCTCAGTTGGAAACAGACATGAATGTTATGAGTATGCATTTGTTAGTATCCAACATTATATGTAGAATCTATCCTATCATATTTAGCCATCTTAAAATGCGACATTAAGTACCTGCATACGCCCTTATGTGGGAGTTTAAGAACCAAGGTACAAAACATCTTTGAACTTTCGGGAGCAAAATGTTAATCTAGAACCAAAACTTGAGGTGAATAAACTTGAAAGTATGTATGATGTTTAATTGGCCTATCTGTATTAAGCTCCGAGGCTAGAAGCACTATTCAGTGGTAATGTGAATTATTTATATTAACTCCTTAGTACAATGTCCTTAAATAAAGGGATTGTTGCAGTTTTGCTGTATCCTGTATATATGTAATTTTTTCATATTGGGTTGCTGGATTTGGAGGTGCTGTGTAAAATACCCATTACTATTTGAGTACTTGCTCTCGGCAGTCTAGAGCTAAGTGGTGTATTACAAGCCTAATGTGTAGTAGGCTATGAAAGTATTACGAGGCTAAAGTGTAGTAGGCATAAATTACTTTGGAAACAACAAATGTATAAAAAGATCAACAAGAAACCTGCACACGTAGGACGTAGCCAAACTTCATAAAATGAACCCACTGATTTCAAGAATATTAAAATGAGAGAGGTGAGGTCCCGGGCAAACTCACCTCACATATGGCCCCGTTTGGCCGTAATTTATAAGTTATTTATTTTGGAAAAAAATTCGTATTTACATACTTTTTTTAGAGAAAAATGCGTTTGAAGAGTTATACATTCGTTATCTTGCAAAAATAAGTTACTTATTTCAGAAAAAATACATATTTCCTAACCTTTTTCGAGAATAATTAACTTATTTCTGAAAAATAAGATTTCTCAAACGGGCCCATTACAACTTTCATATAACAACTTTGAAATATATTTATATTTTATAAATATACTAGCTGGTAACCCGTGGTTGGTATTGATTGAGCTCAAACTGAGATAAAAATAAACACTATTTAATTATGTACTTATAGGGATCGAACCCTGATCAATCCAAAAAAATTAAAGTAATAAATTTGTACAATTGTATAGTTGTAAGGAATCGAACCCGGGGCGAAGTTAAGAAAATTAAAGAAAATAAATCTTTTATAATTATGGAGTTGCAAGGAATTAAACCCGAATTTAGTGATAACCAAATTCGGTACTTTGGTACTGTTATGCGCTATTAAAACATGGTTTTGATACAGTAAAACCTCGATAAATTAATAGCCTCGGGACCGACAAATTTTATTAGTTTATCGAGTTAATATTTACATTAACTCTATTATGTTGGGACTGAAAAAATATTAATTAATCGAGATTATTAATTTATTGAGTATTAATTTATCGAGGTTTTACTATATGGAATTGAACATATATATGTGTTGAAGTATTATACGTGTCGAACATATATACCATATCGAGGTCGCTCTAAGTTTTTTAAAGACACAACGAAAATTTTAAGTGTAAAGTCAAACGACGTATAATATCTAATTAATTTTCAATTTTATATTGAATATAACACAATGACTCAAAAATAATAAAATATTAAAAATAATGAAGCCGAAGCGTAGCGGGCAATATACTAGTTTCATATAAATTTCAAGCTAATACGAATATGATTTTCAACATATGCAACAGATTTGAAATATTTATAAATCATATTTCAGTCAACACTTACTTCAAAAATATTGAGAATTTAGATAAAGTAAGTGTTTATTGCTACAACAATCTAGTTGATATTTTCACTTAGCCAGATTCTGAAGAATTCAACATTCCAATCTCACTAACCAACCTTGTGAAGGTGACTTCATCCAATGGCTTAGTGAATATATCAGCTAACTGTTTATTTTTAGGGACATAATGCAACTCAATGGTTGCATTAGTTGCATGCTCCCTAATGAAATGATATCTGATGTCAATGTGCTTTGTCCTAGAATGATTGACAAGATTGACAACTATAGAGATTGCACTTGTGTTGTCACACATGATTGGAATTCTTTCCAACACAAATCCATAATCTCTAAGCTGATTTCTAATCCAAAGCACTTGAGCATAGCAACTTCCAGCAGCTATGTATTCAGCCTCAACTCTGGAAGTTGACACAGATTGTTGTTTCTTGCTGTACCAAGAGACTAACCTTTGTCCAAGAAACTGGCAGCTATCTGAGGTGCTTTTCCTATCCACTCTGCATCCAGCATAATCAGCATCAGAATAACCAACAAGATTGAACCCTGTGTCCTTAGGACACCATAAACCCAAGTTTGGAGTGCCCTTCAGATATCTAAAGATCCTTTTTATAGCAATCAAATGTGACTCTTTTGGATTTGATTGAAACCTTGCACACAAACATGTAGCAAACATGATATCTGGCCTACTTGCAGTGAGATAGAGTAGAGAACCAACCATGCCTTTGTAGACTGAGATATCTACTCTCTTGCCTTTGACATCTTCATCCAATTTGGTGGCAGTGGCTATGGGTGTCTTTGCAGTGAGCAATATTCTAAGTCAAACTTCTTTAATAAATCCTTGATGTACTTGGTTTGACTGATGAAGATACCATCATTCCTCTGACTAACTTGCAATCCAAGAAAGAATGTTAACTCTCCCATGATACTCATCTCATATCTGCTTTGCATGAGCTTAGAGAATTTCTCACATAGCTTCTCATTTGTAGAGCCAAATATGATATCATCCACATAAATCTGAACTAGGATAATATCATTACCATGCTTCTTGTAAAACAGTGTCTTGTCCAATGTGCCTCTAGTGAATTGATTTTCAAGAAGAAACTGTGATAAAGTGTCATACCATGCCCTTGGAGCCTGATTAAGTCCATACAATGCATTAAGCAATCTGTAGACAAATTCTGGGAAATGTGGATCCTCAAAGCCAGGTGATTGTTGCACATAAACTTCTTCTTCCAACTCCCCATTCAGAAATGCACTCTTGACATCCATTTGATAGACTTTAAAGTTTTTTTTATTATTATATCCAACGGTTTTTATTAATCTATCTTAAAATCCAATGGTTGATATTGAGTGTACCAAATAAGTGACCAAATAAATGACCAAACTACCAACCAACCAAATAGAGGTTGTTTTGCTTATAATAGTTTAGTCTATACTATACTATTATAAGCGAAACAGGGTATATTTGGTTGTCGGTTTGGTACCCTTTTTTGGTACACTTTTTTTGGTCCACTCAATAACAACCGTTAGATTTTAAGATAAATAAATAAGAACCGTTGGATCTAATACTAAAAGAATATGTTTTTTTAATATTTATAATATTCTTATTGGTTAAGTTTAAATCCCACCAATAACATATTTTCATTAAACATATATATTATTTTATAAACTATTCTTAAGAGTTTAAGGTTCTATTCCTGTCAATATCATATTATAACCAAAAAAAATTATTATCTTTTTTTAATAAATTATTATTATACATTTATATTATCTTATAAACTACTCCCAAAAATTTCCGTCAATAACACATTATAGTTAAAAATTAAAACACTATCGTTTAAAATACTATCAAAAATGTATTATGATATTTTATTATCATAAATAATTTTTTTTCCTACTAATTAAAAAATGTATATATGAAAATCTACTATCTATATATTCTTAAAGCATGAACATGAAGCATTCCAAAAATTACATAATTTACCCCTTATCTTTTTAAGTATCATTTAGCTTCCTAATTATTTGCAAGGTTATTTTAGACAATTGACTTATTTTCTGATCCAATGGATTAAACCCGTTAACCCATTAACAATCTTCCAATACAAAATATACTTAGTTAGTCATGACCCGTTTTAAAATGGATATGACCCATTGGATCTAAAACAATTATATACAAATATACAATTATGGAAAGCAATAAATGAGACAATTTACCTCCATGATTTTAGCAAACTTTCAAAATTATGGTAACTGAATATATGTAATTTATTCAATCATATTCAACCATGGAAAGCAATTACGTACACAATCATATTCAACCATGGAAAGCAATCACTGAAACAATTTTCATCCATCAGATGATCAGATCTTCTTCCAATATACCATCTGTAGATGTTTTTTTTCATCTTCCTTCTTCAATATAAGCCATCATCCAATATAAATCACTGACACAATTTTCCTCTATGATTTTAGCAAACTTTCAACCATATTCATCCATGGAAAGCAATAACTGACACAATTTTCATCCATCAGAACTTTTTCCAATATACCATCCGTAGATATTTTTTTGGCCCATCTTCCTTCTTTTACACCTCAAACTCTGCATTCAATATATTGAGTATTATATAAATCAAGAAACAATATCCATATTAGAGCTCGAATTAATTTGATGAATATTATATAAACAACTTCTCTTACCTCTTTCTCAAGAATGGCGGTACACATAAAATATCTTTAATCTCTCTCATCCTCTCTCTCAAGAATGGCGGTACACGTAAAATATCATTAATCTCTCTCATCTTTTTTCTCATTCTTAGTCATTTTTCTTTCTTTCGGTCTTCATGATCTTTTTTTTAATGTATTCATATATGTGTGTATGTGTATACTATATTTGTTGTTTACTAATATTTGTTTGTTTGAATTTACAGAATATGAAACGAGAATGATTTTACAATGAATTTGTGATTGAGACAATTTACAAGATACAAATTTAACGGTGAATATGATTAATTGGGTATGTATCTTGATTCTAAAAACCTATAACTCAATTCAATATCGTCTTCTCTGATTGTTAGCAAGGTTTTCTTTTCCATTTTTTCTCTTTTTCATGCATTTTATTAATGTTTTAATCAATATCGTCTTCTTTGATTATTTTCTCTTTGAGTGTCAATGGCAAACAGTTCTAACAGGTCTGCATAAAAGGTGTTTGATTAGGGCTGAGCAAAACCGAACCGAAACCGAAAAACCGAACCAAACCGTGCAAATTCGGTTCGGTTCGGTTCTAATTTTTTTGAAAATTCGGTTTATTCGGTCCGGACCGAATAGACCGAAATAAAAATCGGTTCGGTTCGGTTCTTCGAAAAATATTTCGGTCCGGACCGAATAGACCGAATAGTCCGAATAATATATATTTTAATTTTTATATTTATGTTATATACATTTTATATATATCTTATAAGATATATATATAATATCTAATTTGTAAATTCTAATTATATCTATGTTAGTGAAGTAGTGGTGATTAATTGATTATTATTTTTGTGATAAATCATGAATTTTTAGCTTTATTTATATTATAGGTTTTTTTAAAAAAAAAAATTTGGTTTTTTCGGTCCGGACCGAACCGAACCGAACCGAATTATTTCGGTTCGGTCCGGTTCGGTCCATGATTAAACTTCGGTTCGGTTCGGTCCAGAAAAAAAATGACAATTCGGTTTTCGGTTTATTCGGTTCGGTTCGGTTCTGGACCGAACCGACCGAATGCTCAGCCCTATGTTTGATTAAAGTTTTGTATGATTTAAAGTGTATTTTTTTTGTTATTTTTGATGTTCTTTGACATGCTTTGTTTTGCTTTTTTTGCAGCCATGACAAGAGAAATCAAAAAAATGGCTTCATTCTGTTTTGTGTATTTTGTTTGGGATTCTAAATTCATCGAGAGCTGCAAAAGGTCTTTAATCTAGAGTCAATTTCAGTGTGTATATAATTCGTTGTGCTTATCTTTATTTCGTCAAATGTCCAATTTTTGTGTATGATATACGTTTATTTATCTTTAAAATGTTTGTTGCATGCTTTAAATTTATCCACTTTTTCCTACAAATGGACGGATTGAGTTAGTATTGTAACTGAAAAATATATGTAATTTATTATGTTATGGAAAACAATAACTGACACAATTTTCCTCCATCAGATTTTCTTCCAATATACCATTTGTAGATGATCTTTTTTCTATCTACAATATTCTACACCTCAAAGTCTGTATTGTAATGGATAAAACAGGTACGCAAATTTTTTGTTTATATGTTGGTTCCGTTATATTTTAAATCTAGACATTTGCTTAATTGTGAAACAGGTCATAAGAGGATTCCGCTTGGTTCTTTTTCTCCTACTTCAGAATGAAACTATAAGCGAAGCATTTGTACTTGGATTCTTTTGTTTTTTATGTTTCTGTTGCCTAGGTTTAGCTACTTGCTTTTTCTGATACCTTTCTTCTGGGACATCTTATTAATTGCTATACATCTCCAATCCATATACTGTATGCTCCTTTCACAAATTTGAATCTTTTGGTCATTTTCTGGTCATCTCCGGAACTGCATTACAGAAATTAAGGATTTGAAGCATTGACTAATTTTCTCTTTGGTTTTTTCTTGAACTTGCTTCTTGGCATCAAGCCATTGTTATCTTCAAGATTGAGATGTTAACTTATTGTAATATGTTTCCTAAGACATGGTAATCAAATCTATTTTTGTGTTAAGTTTCACAAAGTTTATATGTTCATTACGTTATATTTTGAATCTAGACATTTGCTTAATTGTGAAACATGTCATAAGAGGATTCTGCTTGGTCCTATTTCTCCTACTTCAGAATGAAACTGTAAGCGAAACATTTGTACTTGGATTCTTTTGATTTTCCATGGATTATCCATATTATGATCCTTTTTCAATAATCTGTGATTATGTCAACACAAACTTTCTATTTATTTCATAATAAATTTTGAAATTCAAATTACTTATTTAATACACAATCTTTTCATTTAATTCACAATCTTTCTTGATTTTCTCTTATAAGTTTCCTCTCATATATTTTTTAAATATTTTTGAATTCCTAATTACTCATTTATGGAAATTACGACTCATTCAAAATTTTTCTCAATATTCTATATGTAATGTATTCCATTGTAATTCACAATATTCCGGAATATTCATATTATGATCCAGTTCCAATCATCTAAAATCAGGTCAACTTGATATTTTCATTTAATACAAGATAAGAATTTGAAATTCAAAGTACTTATTTAATACACAATCTTCCCAATTAATTCAAAATCTTGCTTGATTTTCTCTTATCATGTTATGATCCATTTTCAATTATCTATAATCAAGTCAACACAATCTTTTCATTTAATACATAATAAGAATATGAAATTCAAATTCAAATTACTTATTTAATACACAATCTTCCCAATTAATTCAAAATCTTGCTTGATTTTCTCTTATCATATTATGATCCATTTTCAATTATCTATAATCAAGTCTACAAAATCTTTTCATTTAATACGTAATAAGAATTTGAAATTCAAATTATTTATTTAATACACGATCTTCCCAATTAATTCAAAATCTTGCTTGATTTTCTTATTTAAGGAAACTATAACTCATTCATATAGTATCAATTAGCATTAATTATTCATATTATTCATATATCCATTTTTCTTTTTCCCCAGAAATTTCCTTTTTGACGGGTTCAAAATCTTAAATTTAAACATATTTTTTGGATTAATTAAAGAATTTGAAATTCAAATTATTTATTTAATACACAATCTTCCCAATTAATTCAAAATATTGCTTGATTTTCTCTTATCATATTATGATCCATTTTCAATTATCTATAATCAAGTCTACAAATTCTTTTCATTTAATACGTAATAAGAATTTGAAATTCAAATTACTTATTTAATACACAATCTTCCCAATTAATTCGAAATCTCGCTTGATTTTCTCATTCATGGAAACTATAACTCATTCATATAGTATCAATTAGCATTAATTATTTATATATCCATTTTTTTTCAAAATTTCTTTTTTGACGGGTTCGAAATCTTAAATTGGATCAATTAAATTTGTTGGCCCAGTTGTCAATACGTTTAACAAAATTAGTGCTATATATATCATTGAAACTCCATCCATCTGCTATTACTTTTTTTATGCTATTTTCTTCTTTCTTACTTTGTTGTGTCTCTCCGTTTTTTGTCTCTACCTTTTTTATTGATTTTTTTCTATTCAATTCATATTACAGTTATAATTATATGTTATATATGCCTCCCTACGCATGCGTAGGGGCATGGCTGCGTACTATCTTACCCCCCTCAGACCCCGTGTTACACGGGATATACTGAGTATGTTGCCTTGCCTAGATTTAAGATTATCACAAATTTTATTTTACAATTAATCTGAATTAAATGTGTAGCATATGTATAAATTAATGCAATTATATTTAAACATTGTAGGAATTTTAGCATATGAACATCCTTAATCAAGTTGAAATCCATATGATTTGACTTTTAAGGAAATTTTTCGTTTTTAATTCTGATTTAATAAATATGTACATGCATCAACATCTATTTAATTGATCATCATCTTGATAGAAAATATTTGAATTGATTTTTTCTTTGATATTGATCATTTCAAACCTCGACATACTTACCCGGTTTCATAAAAATTGGTAATTTATAAATTCCAAAATCAAATTAATTCAATTTTGACTAATAACAGTTAAACTGCCTATTGTACATAAAGTATAGCTCTATACCACCACATTATTCTTCCTATAAATATTTGAGTCCTTAACATAGAGGTTTATTGCCTCGATCTGATATTTTACTACTTATTTAAATCAATTACGATTAAAATTGAAAAAGTAGGCTTATTTCGATGTAGACGTTATATGATTTTATAAAAGTATTATGCGCATTACTCCAAAATATAGTGAAAGGAATTTAGAGCCTGTTTGGATAAAATTAAATTATTATTTATGACTTAAAGTTATTTAAAGTGAAAAGTAAAAATTTTAAGTCAATATATGTTTGGATAATTCTATATTATTAGTGACCTATGAATTTAGACCAAAGATATTTAAACTAATTAAATTTATACCAATCATAATACTTTAAAACTCTTCTCATTTAAATCTTTTAATCAAGGATATTTAAACTAACCTGTTTAAAAAAAAAAGGACATTTAAACTAATCAAAGATATTTAAACTAACCATGCTACAAGATAAAGTAGTAGTAGTAGTAGTAGTAGTAGTAGTAGTAGTAGTAGTAGTAGTAATAATAATAATAATAATAATAATAATAATAATAATAATAATAATAATAATAATAATAATAATAATAATAATAATAATAATAATAACAACAACAACAACAACAACAACAACAACAACAACAACAACAACAACAACAACAACAACAACAACAACAACAACAACAACAACAACAACAACAACAACAACAACAACAACAACAATAATAATAATAATAATAATAATAATAATAATAATAATAATAATAATCTACCACACCAAAGTTAACATGCAGTTAACCTAACAAAAAATCATGAATAATCTAAGAACTAATCAGTACTCATACCATTTTAGAACAATCAAATTATAATAATCCTTATATAATAAATTATATCAAGATCATTAAATAAAGAATGTATAATTGTTGCATAATATATAGATACTTGGGAGAAGTACTCAATTTATTTTTTAAAAATTTATTTTCAATAATTTAATTTATTCATGATATAATTTTCCTTTAAGATAATAACTATTTTCATGGCGACGTCGAATAACGTTATAGTACATAATAATATTAACTTATATTGAGTGAATAATTATCAAAAATGTAAGAATTGTATTTTTACTACACCTTATTGGATGACATTTCAATTAAAACTTAATGAATTAAATAAAACAAATAAAAATTTTATATTTAATAAAATTAATGAAGATGATTGAATATAGATATTGAATACTCATCGTTTAAAGTTTTATATCGATAAACGAAATGATCGGAATATTTATTATTTTTTTTTAAAAAAAATTATAGCTCAATAATTGAAATTAATTATATATAATTAATTTTTAGTCCGACTATAACTTTAAATTTCATATTTCAAAATGCGAGACGGGGCCGTGAGGCGACGTCGAACAGTTATATAACTACATTGACTTATATTGAGTGAGAAATAACCAAATTATAAGAATTTCATTTTACTAAACATTCCTGGATCACATTTCATTTAAAACCTAATTAATAAAATCAAACATACACAAATTATAATACTTAATAAATTTAATGAAAGTGATTGAAGATAGATGTCGAAAACTCATTGTTTGGAGTTTAATGATGATAAAAAAATATTATCGAGTAATTTTTAAGCCTCATATATTTATTGCTCAATAATTAAAATTCTTCGATTATAATGTTAATTTTCATATTACAAAATGCGAGACGGCGCCGCGAGGCGACGTCGAGTAACGTGATACTATATAACTACATTGACTTATATTAAATGATGAATTATTTAACCATTATTTCATGTGTTTGCTTTTAATAATAATCTTACCCTTTAATCAGTATTATGAAAATTCAAGTAATTTGATTTAAAATTTCCAAAAAAAAATTACAAAACATTTAATTGTACTGTTTTATTGAAGAACATTTGATTACTATTTTTTGAAATTATACGAAACATATTATTGTTTAAAAATAAATAAAGATTTTATTATTGTTAAAATATTGATACTAAGAATATTGATTTTTTATACTAAAATTATAAATAATAATATCAAATAAAATTAAATAAAATTTGTTTTTTCCTATTTCCCGTGTGCGTAGCACGGGCATATTCCCTAGTATATATAATAGCACAACATGTCACATTTTATTCCTTACAAAGTTACTATTTTAGCCTTGCATTTTAATCTATTTAGTTTTTTTTCCAAAAAATTGTTGTTGTGGAGAATCGAACCTAAGTCTTTCCATTCATATACACATCACCTTACCACTAGGCTAACCAATCATTTATGTTGTAAATCATAAATATGCTATGTAAGTCGGGTGATGAATGAAGAATATTTGGTATTTTAATTTCTAAGATATTTTATACGTTATAGTTTAGTATAAATTAGTGATACATGATATATAGTGAACTTAGATACTCCGTATATATCATAACATGTCACATTATATTCCTGGCAAAGTTACTATTTTAACCCTTCATATATTTAATATATATCATTTAATAAACTTATATTCAATATGATTATTTAATATCTACTTTAATATTACGTAATTAATTACAACAAACTAATAATAGCCATTAACTTTTAATAATTTATATTGGTGCATATATTTAGATTAAAATTCTTGGGTAAATTATTATATAATTACGCCAATATATGAATAATAATTGTATATAAATACTTATAAAATTCGAGAATCGGAACCAAACGATTGGGTTCACGATTAGGAATTAAGCTTGGTAATAACAAGAATAATAAACATATATATTTTAGTAATAATAGTATTTAATGTATTAGTCTAATTTGTAATAAAATATACTATTTAAAAGTTCATAGCGAGTAATCAGATTTAAATTCTCAGTTCTGAATAAAGTGAATTTAAATTCACAACTGAAAACATTGAATTAGATGACTATTTTAATAGATATTATAAATCTTAGACAATTCATGTTGAAAATGAAGCTCTCGAGAAGAGAGTTGCTAAGCTATATTTAGGCAACACCGCTACAAATTGAAAGGTGTTCACGGCTACAAAGTCGAACTACTAAAATCCAAAATATCACAATATTCCACATTTTATTTAATATCATTTCACATTTATGCCTTCCAATTTTCTATGATTTAACTCTAAAATCCCCCTAAAGTCAAATGCTCTGAAAACGTTAGTTAATCTTCACATTGTCCAGAATCGAAAATGTGACATCCAGTTCTAAGTATAAAGAATTTAAATTTATAACTAAAATCATTGAACTATATGACTAATTAAATGGATATTAGAATATTTTGGACACAACCTGTTAGAAAGCGAGAGCACTTGAAAAAAGAGTAAGTTAATCTATATTTAGGTAACATTGCAACAAATTGAAGAATATTCATGATCACAAATATTAAAAATCAAAATTTCACAATAAAGCTAGAATATCCACGTGCCTTGCACGGGTAACGAAGCTAGTATGGGTAATAAGATAAAAATTATAAAAAAAATCATCTATGCATCACGCGAGTTATATGTTATATAGTTAAAAATTACATAAAATCTGGAGAACACTTACAATATAAAAACTTTTGTATAAAAATCGAGAAAAGGTCTACATGATTAGATAAATTTCACTCTTTCTACTAAATAAAAGTTAAAAAAACTACTTTTATGTAATATTTTTATATATACATATGTATTTTAGAGTAATAATTAAAATACATAATTAGAATAATATTCATATTCATGAGATTTATAATTGAAAAAATTATTTTAATAATAAAAACATATTTACAACTTAAAATTTTAACAATGAAATATAATTGAACAGTTTACAAGCAACCGTGCATCGCACGGGCTAGTACAGATACATATTGATACCAGTAAATCGTAAATCATTATGGTTATATTAAAAAAAGCTAACGTTTTTTATATATAAAAATTAAAAACCATTATTTTTCCTCGCAAACGGCCATTGGTTGAGTGATGTGTGAAAACTGAGAGAAAAGATCCTCAATATCATATTTTCAATACAATTGGTCCTAAATATTACAACTTAAAAACTTGGCCCCAAATATCATTTCAAGACACAGTATCGTGTAGCGTTTAATTTTTCAACAAAAAGCGCTACTTCGTGTAGCGTTTTATATTTTTTTAAATTTTTTTTAAAAAACGCTACATTAAGTTGTGTTTTGGTGGGGGGAAGACGCTAGATTAAACTGTGTTTTGGGAAAAACGCTAGTTTAAGTTGTGTTTTGGGGGGAAAGACCAAAGATTAAGTTATGTTTTGGAGGGAAGACCAAAAATTAAGTTGTGTTTTGGGGTAACGGTACACGAAGTAGCGTTATGCTAAAAAATTAAAACGCTATATTATACTATGTCTTGTAGTAATATTTGGGACCAAATTTTTGAGTTGTGATATTTAAGATCCTTTGTGTTGGAAATGTGATAGAAAGGGCCAATACCCCAAACAGAGCCTCTTTTTTTTTTTTTTTTTTTTTTTTTCCTGCTAAACAGACCCATTCATTGGTTGAGTGATGTGTCCAAACAGAGCCTTGTTATTGGTTTTTACACGCACCACCACTTTAAATTTTCTCAATCGAACTCTTGTCTTCATCGCTCCCAAGTCGTGTCTGTTCTGATCTCTCGCAGGCGCAGGTACATGTCTCTCCCTCCTATTATCAACTTTTCATTCTGTATCTCTCCATATACGTACACATTCTAATATAATTATTATTCCAATTCTATACAAGTATCAGGATCTGAAACTATTATCTAGATCTGAGGTGCCTACCTTTGTGAATTTTATACTCAAGTGATGTTAGCTCATGATTCTTAAGTTGTGTATGTATCTGATTTTGTTGTTTTGTATTACTTGATTTTTGGATCGATGGTTTCATTATTATGTATGATTTTCCTTTTCGCTTATCTGAGTTCTACGTAGAGGTACTTGTGTTTATTGGGTTTACATTATCCGGAATCACCTATGAGAATTTTCTTTTTGCTGAATTACATATTCGAAATATTACTCATGTGTATTACCTGGATAGCGGATGCTTATTATTGTGTAATTTGGTAGTTTTTTTTGTTAAGGTATATATCAAAGGGGTCACTAAAGTGAGAAACATGTATCAATTGTTTGATTGTTTTTTCCTTATCAGTCGATTGCTCACTATAGTGATGACTGATGAGCAATGATGCATCGTTAGTTTCTAGTTATTGACGTGGACATACGTGGCAAATGACATGGACATATATGCCATTTCCTATACAATTTGCATATGTTGAAAAATAAATATGTAATATTAAAAATATAATATGTTCAGTTGTTTATAGTTAAAGATTTTAAAATTCAAAAATTATTAAAAATAGTACTATTTATGTTTGATGTAAAATTTTAATTATGAGTTCATAAATTGAATGTGCGCAACATTTTAATTATGATTTCATACATGACGCTGTGGTAGTTTTAGTGCGTTTAGTTGTAATTTCAGTGAATCATTGCGTAAAATCTATCACTTGCATGATTATTATTATGGGCTGTCTGCTGAATAAAGTCATTTTTGCTTTATTGTTCGTGTATAGCAATTCGAGTGATAAAGCTGCCAACCTCAGATCTAAATAAAGAACCATATATAGTAAACTGTGACACACAGAATCAAGAAAATGCCTGCACAAAAGATTGAAACAGGCCACAGCGACACCATTCATGATGTAGTTATGGATTACTATGGGAAGCGTGTGGCAACAGCTTCATCTGATAGCACCATCAAAATAACCGGTGTAAGTAACAGTGGTACTTCACAACACCTTGCTATTTTGACTGGTCATCAAGGTCCTGTTTGGCAGGCTGTCTGGGCACATCCCAAGTTTGGCTCCTACCTGGCTTCTTGTTCATATGATGGTAAAGTCATACTCTGGAAAGAAGGTAACCAAAATGAGTGGGCGCAGGACCATGTTTTCAGTGACCACAAATCATCTGTCAATTCTATTGCTTGGGCACCTCATGAACTCGGCCTTTGCCTGGCTTGTGGATCCTCGGACGGGAATATCTCTGTCTTCACTGCCAGACCTGATGGTGGTTGGGACACCACAAGAATTGATCAAGCACACCCTGTTGGAGTAACATCAGTTTCATGGGCCCCATCAATGGCTCCTGGTGCTCTGGTTGGATCGGGTGTGCTCGATCCTGTTCAGAAGCTGGCATCAGGTGGCTGTGACAATACTGTGAAGGTGTGGAAGCTGTCCAATGGGACTTGGAAGATGGACTGTTTCCCTGCGCTTCAGATGCACAATGATTGGGTGAGAGATGTTGCATGGGCTCCCAACTTGGGGCTTCCAAAGTCTACAATTGCAAGTGCATCACAGGATGGTACAGTTGTCATTTGGACTGTGGCGAAGGAAGGTGATCAATGGGAAGGTAAAATATTGAATGACTTTAAGATGCCTGTTTGGAGGGTCTCGTGGTCTTTGACAGGAAACTTGTTGGCCGTGGCAGCCGGGGACAACAATGTCACTTTGTGGAAAGAAGCCGTTGATGGAGAGTGGCAACAGGTGACGATTGTGGATTGATTGATATCATCTCTCTCTAATGAAGTTGCCAAAGCCTAGTTTATTCTTCAGTACTAGTCCATCTTATTTTGGATTTTTATAGATTGTAGTATGGTTTTATGTGATTATCCATTCGTCCTAATGTGGAATGTGAAAAGTTAAATTTGAATACCTTTTTAATCATATTAGTTATTCTTCCTGTATTAGGTGTTGGAAATTTTGATGTCTGCTTATTTTCTTGCTTGCAACTAGAAACATGGTAGAGCGACGCAAACATCTGTCCTGGGTTTGCTCTTCTGTTTTCTCTTTGAAATTACCTTTGCTATGATTTAGTGATGTAAAATTATGAAAAGCGGTGAGAAGAATGTATTTTATAGTTGCCCGCCTTGTACAATTTGAATTGTATACTGTATTCAGTTCATCAAAATCTATGGCTTTACACAATTAAGCCTTCACCTTTCCTTGCTATGTTTTCTCCAATCCTTGAATTTCCTATTGCAGTTAAAATGACTTGAATTTCGTGTCACAATTTCTGAACAATTGAACAGTTCTTAAACAAAGCATGAACTATTGCACTCTCATTACACTGATCCAAGACAGTAAATAACTTAAGAATCCGATTATTCGATTCACCGAGGGAGTAAATTGCTAACATCTCTATTAATTGAAGTATTATATGTAGTACATAATTTCATCGTAAACCATATAAAGCTGCAAACTACTATAAACTTGCAAGATTTTAATGAATAAATTCAAGATTTAAATTTATTCGGAGGAAACAAAAATAAATACTCCTATAAGAGAAAGGCAGGGGCAGATTTGGTAGAAGGGGGGGGGGGGAGTTGTGTTGAATTTTGAATTCCCCCGGCCCTTGCATTTTAATTTGATGTGCAACAAAGAGCCGCTGGCTCATTCTTTAACAGTACTAGCGCAGGCAGTCAGGGGCTCAGGGCTATTAATATTCCCAATTAATCACATTATTCCTTAATTAAAATCGCTCTCTCTAAGCCCATAATTTGAATTTTCCCAACCCGCCCAACTCATTTACTTGAATTAATCCTCTCTCACCTCATTTCTTGCATCTTCAATCTCTATTCTCTCCAACCAACCAAACAAACCCAATGTCGTCTTCGTTGTCGTCGTCGTATTCTTCGCTGTTTGGTTACAATACCTTAAACCCTTCTTTTCCGAATTACAGCCGCAAAGATAAATCTCTCGCCCTCCTCTCCACCAAGTACTCACCCCCTTCCTTATATTTATAGCTTCTATTATGTTGTTTTACATTGTCTTGTTGCTTTGATTTATTTGTTTGCTTATCGATTATCGCTTTAAATTTTTGGATTCAGTTTTTTGAAGTTGTATAATCGGGACGATGTCGACTGCATTGGAGTCGATGCGGCTGCTGCTCAATTAGGTCCCTTCTTTTATTATTATTATTTTTTAAATATATAAATAAACACTTTTGCTTGTATGTTCGTTAAATTTTTGTGATTCGACACGCAGGAGTTGAGAGGCGGAGAATTTACGATGTTGTTAACATCATGGAAAGTATCGGGGTAATGATTTAACGCAACCTTTATTGTGCATTGTCTTTTAGGGTTTAAGTTTTAATTGACTAAAGATGGTTAGGCTTTGTTGTTGTTTGATTTGGGGGTTTTAGGTGTTAGTGAGGAAAGCAAAGAATCAATATCTTTGGAAAGGTTTTGCTGCGATTCCTCAGGCTCTACATGACCTTCAGGTTGTCATTTTTTAAACGTTTTCTGTGAACATTTGTATTACAAAACTTGAGAATAAGTTTTGCTTTTCGTTTATCTGCAAGTTGGGTCCAGTTTATCTTTAATTTCTCATTGTATTGTCGTGCTTTTAATCAGTTTTGGATCTATTGCTGTATGTTGTGTTGTCACTGAGCATAATTTGTTGGAATTTATCTTGGCCGTAAATTGTACAGTAGTATCCAATTCCTTGCAATTTTTGTCTCTTTAACTTGTCATGTATTGACAAATGAAAAGAAAGTTTACGCATACCGTTTCTCTTCCTAGACTTCAAATGACAAGGAAATTGAGTGGCCTCCCAGTGATAGCAACCAGCAACAGAAGTCTGTTACATGTCCTAAAACTGGTAAAGTTACTTTTGTATTGTAAAAGAAGTACATTTATCATTGTGGATTGGAATATATACCTATTGCTCAAATATGTGCCCTTGTTCAAAGGAAATGGTATTATCATATTGATCAAGGGCTACCCTTAATATGAGATTTGTTCTAATTACATTAGCTTCTGGATTTTTTTTTTTAAGAAAACCGCAAGGAAAAATCTCTGGCACTGCTTGCTCAGAATTTTGTCAAGCTTTTCCTTTGTTCTGGTGTAAGTTACACTAAAGTTTTTGCTTGCCTTTTCCAAGGTCTAGTTGTTATTTCAGTAATAGTTCTAAATTCTCTTGTCCATTTAGGCGGATATCATCTCCCTAGACAACGCTGCCACAGCATTGCCAGGTGATGTGCATGATACAACAGCTATGCGAAGTAAATGACCTTTGCCACAGTTCAACATACAGTCTAAATTGTAGATGATCTAATGTACAGTTATTTGACTCACATTTTTTATGTAACCAAATTCTACAGCTAAAGCGAGGCGCCTATATGATATTGCCAATGTCTTTGCATCTATGAATCTTATTGAAAAGGTTAGGTATATTCAGATTTTATTGATGTGAGAAAAGGCCTAGAATAATTGTAGAATGAATCTAATTTGCCCTAGATATGATGTTTACGTATTTGTAGGTCCGTCATCCAGAAAGTGGGAAACCAGCATTTAGGTGGTTGGGGATGAAACAGAAATCTAGTAATGCACGTGAGAAGAGTTTATATGACACTAGGATGAGGGTGTTTGGAACTGAGATAGCAAATACTGCCTCAAAGAGATTCACAGATTCTATATCCAACTGCAGGTCTAGTGAGAAGGTACATGTGCCAATATATGCCAAGCAAATTAATGTGGAAATTGAAAATGATGAGAACTCATTGAAGCAGCACCTGGGGAATCTGTCTAAGGATCCAGAACGTGGGAAACCAGCATTTAGGCGGTTGGTGATAAAACAGAATTCCAGTATTGCACCTGAGGCTGGTTCTGGTTTATGTGACACCAAGAGGAGGGTGTTTGGAACTGAAATTGTGAATACTGCTTCAAAGAGGTTCAAGGAAAATTCTTTATCCAACCGCCGGTCTAGTGAGAACGTAAGCATGCCAACATATGCCAAGCAACATAATGTGAAAACCGAAAATGATGAGAATTTAATGAAGCAGCAGCAGAGACATCAGTCTAAGAGTTTCGTGTTTGGTCCTTTTACTCCTGCAAGTGTACGGAACCTAGATACTCCTGAAAGCAAAAAAGTTAAGCGAATTCAGGACTGGGAGCAACTGGCTTCTACTTATTTCCCTCGGTATCAAAACCAAGGTACCTTATGAAAACTTTTGGTGAGCATTTGCCAATACAAAGTAAACAAGTGCACCTCTATTTAAAGTTCATGGAATTTAATTTTCCAATAGTTTCATATCAGCTCTTTATCAAAAGCTTTGGAAGAGTAGACTTTTAACTTGTGGTGCCTGTTGCTAGTCTAAAGTACAACAACTATTATCAATGTTTATTCTGGAATGTTTACGAAGTTTGTTTCCAACTTTCACCTCCTATACTACATGGTTTGTCTTAAACAAACTGTCTGGTCACCGATATTCGTCTATTTATAGGATCTGCCAATTTCAATTTGTATCTCTTTCAACCTTTCGAAAAGCATACATTAGTATATTATTATCTTAAGCATGAGTTCATCACTGTCATGCTTCTATACACAATCACCTGAATGTTGCAATTTTAAGTGATGCACACTTCAGGAGTATATTGCACACTACTGTCTAACATATACTAAATGATAGAAGGTGAATGTTGTTAATCATGTACAGCTGTAAGTGATCTTTTCACTCATTATGCTGATGCTTGGAAATCATGGCTTGTCGAAGCTGCCGAGAAGAAACAAAAGCAGCCAGCATCTTGATGCAACTCCATTCCATTATTAACTCTGAGCTCTCTCACTATTTCAACAGGATGATCCCGGCCTCTCAAATTCCAGTTGTTCATTGCATGTTGATGCATTTTCTTAAAATACCACAACTGATATGGCAGAGTGTGGATAGTTGCTTCCTCACACTACTGACTGTCTTAGTTTTTCTCCTTGCCCGATTGGTAGTATAGAGCTTTAGAATCTAGATTTTTTTTAAAAGTGAATCTAGATATTGACTACATTGTTTTGTACCTTTAAGAGTTTTAGAATCCTACTGTTGATTCCTTCCCAGTAGTGTTGAGGTTTTTTTAGTGTTTGCTTTTCAGTTTAAATACTAACACGACTTGCCCTAAAAAAAAAATAATTTAAATACACATACAACTAAATGAGAGAAGATGAAAAGTCAAACAGAACTACAAAATTATTTCACCATTTCACTGCGTACCCACATAATTTTATATTATTACTATTCAACCCTGGCTAGTGGCTACTGGCTACCCAGCAAAGACGGTTAGAATTTAGAAATCAAAATGCTATATATAATTTCCACAATTGACGATATCTGAAAGTACTGGAACCACTGCCCGGCCGCCACTTCAAAGGTATCAAGCTTATAATTTGAATATGAAACCAAATGCATTTTACTGTAAGGTTTTAATGTACCCGAGGGTGACCTCATGGTTCTACCTGAGGTTAAAAAACAATTTCCGTATAAAATTTAAGGGTATTTATGTAAAGAGAAAAATGGGCCTGGGGTTATCCACTGGGATTTCTCCTGAGGTTATAACACAAATCACATATCACATATAAATTAAGTGGCCTAGCAGGGGTATTTTTGTAAATATTAATTTTTTCTCAGTAAATTTACCTAAACATCCTTAAATATGTATTGAAAAGGTTTTAATCTAGGGAGAACCTGAGGTCATCCTCAGGCACATGAATCCCTTTATGTAAATTACTGAAAAAAAATTGAGAGAAAAGGTCCTCTTTATCACAATTTAAAGGTGAAATGCCCTAAATATCACAAACTGAAAAAAAAGGCCCTTATTATCACAGGAAAACGCAATGGCGTGTGGCGTTTCTATTTTTCGGGGTGTAACGCAACTTCCAATTGCGTTTTCTAATTTTTTTTAATTTTTTTTTGAGTCACGCATCTTGAAGATGCGTTTCCCTCTTTTTTTTATTTTTTTTATTAGGTAACGCATCTTAAGGATGCGTGACTCAATTTTTTTTTTTTTATAAAAAATAATTACGTTTTGAAAAATAAAAGGGGGAAAACGCCACACGACAATGCGTTTTTAAGAAACCCAACATTAAGTTGCGTTTTTCTGTGATATAAAGGGCCATTTTTGTAGGTTGTGAGATTTATGGCCTTTTGACTCCAAATTGTAATAAGGACCAACACCCAAAAATTGATATTTACAAAAATGCTCCGGCGGAACCCTTATTTTATTTTATAGTACAAATATGTTATAACCTCTACAAATATGTTACAACTCAGGCCCAGTTTAATTTTCTCTTACTGTAAAATGTGTAGAAAAATAAAGCAAGCATCACTTAGAGTAATTTGAAGTCGTAGTGACTTGAAGGTTCAGCATGTTCGCAGACAAGCGAATAGGGTAGCTCACAATATAGCTAGGCTTCCCTGTACGGTAGATGTGAAATGTTTTACTTCTCCTCCTTCCTGTGTGATGGAGTCTATTGTGTATGATTATTCCTTTCTTTAATGGAATTTGATTTAAAAAAAAAAAAAAAAGAAGTCGAGAAATACTGCATATAATTTATTCAACATTACATGATCACCCAACCATAAATTAATATTGGTGTTAAATCAAAAGTTTAAATTCCAATATGACAGTCGTGTTTTATCTAATGATGGACAACATCAACGATTTGAACCCCTCATTATTCTACGTCAGGTTAAGTGAAGAAGCCGTTGATAGGTGGCATGATCTCGAGAGACTTGTTTCGGACATACTTTTAAGGGCATGTTGTGAGAACTTCTCCCTTTCTGCAAAGTTATCCAGCACTGCTGCAGCCCCGTTTTCCTTGTTCACCTTCTATATTTTTTTTAGAACAAAGAAGTGTATCTGTAACTGCATACCCATATGACTGCACTTTTACAATCTAATTTGCAATATGAGCTTGTCAAATGCCAACTTTCGGCTTAAAGCAGTGTAGCACAATGTGTTAAGGATTTCTGGTTAAATTGTAGCGTGCTTAGCATTGTTAGCAAAGGTTGGCAAAGTGGGAACCAGCATTTACGTGGTTGAGTAGGAGACAGTCACAGAAATCCAGTAATGTACTTGAGACTGGTTCTGGTTCAAATGACACCAATAGGAGGGTGTTTGGAACTGAGATTACAATTTAATATACTGTTTCAAAGAGATGAAAGGGCAGATTCTATATCCAACTGCAGGTGTAGTGGGAAGATACATGTGGCAACATATGCCAAGCAAATTGATGTAAAAATTGAAATGGTGAGAAGCGAGATCTCCATGAAGCAGCACCAAGGGCTGATGTCTAAGATTTTTCTGTTTGGTCCCCTCTACGCCTGCAACTGTAGAGTAGTGTATTATAATCTTGAAATATCAGCACGAAATCATCACTGTCATACTTGTATTGGTACACCATCGACTAGATGTGGTACTGATTCACTCTTGAAGTCGTATACATGTGTTCAGTAACAAAGTGATGAAAAGTAAATGTTGTTAATCATGTACAGCAATCAGTGACCTTTTTGCTCATTTTTGGCTTGTTGAAGTTAGTAGACAAGCAAATGCAGCCAGCATCTTGATGCATCTCCGTTCCAATTAACTCGAGCTGTTCAACAGAATGATCCCGGCCTCAATTTCCAGCTTGTCTTTGTACATGAGAATTTATTTTCTTTATGCACCAACTAATATGGCGGAGGGTGCATCGTTGCTTCAATCTTTAAAATCAAACTGGTATTGTTTACCCTTTTTCCCATATTTTTGCTGTCAGGGCTAGAGTTTCATGAATCCTAGTATTGATTTTTATCTCATTAATGTGAAGCTATTCAAGTAAATACACACAAAATTTAATGAGACAAACATTTATATATTCGAAATTCATTACAATTTCACATAATTCAAAAGTATCTCAATATCTGAAAGT
This sequence comes from Saposhnikovia divaricata, assembly GCA_036435485.1. Lineage (NCBI taxonomy): Eukaryota > Viridiplantae > Streptophyta > Magnoliopsida > Apiales > Apiaceae > Saposhnikovia > Saposhnikovia divaricata. The sequence continues at coordinate 199,814,192 of CM071594.1, forward strand.
AGTTCAAAAGGTGCCATGCCAAATGCATATTAATGATTAAATATCTAGAGAATATTAACATCTCAATAAACGACGTAGCAAACATCACCTAAAAAGAGTAGTTTAAACAAGTCCAGAAATACTTCATATACTTTATTCAAGCTTCCACAATCACCCAACCTTAGTTTGAATATGGGATGAATAAAAAGGTTTGAATTCAAATATCACAATCAATAGCTTTTTTATCAATCAACGGCCAATGTTATAATTCATTCATCATTCTATGTCAGGTTTAGCGAAGAAGCCGTTGATAGATGGCATGATCTCGGGAGACTTGTTTCTGACATACTTTCTAAGGGAATGTTGCGAGTACTTCTCCCCTTCAGCAAAGTTATCCAGAATTCCTGCAGCCCGGTTTTCCTTGTTCACCCTTATTTTTTATAAAAGAACAAAAAAAAAATGTGTATCAGTATCACCAAAATATTACCACTTTCACAATCTAACTTACAGAACAATAATGTAAAACCTTAGGTTCAAAGGACAAGAAATATGTAAAAGATAGTTTCTTTTAGTATCTAGACTTTTAATTGTTGAAAAGCTGCATATATACAAGAGTAAAGTAGTGTAGCACAGTGTGTTAGGTAATTCTGTCTGAAATTAAATTGCTCTTGGCAAATGCGGTGCATTAAAACAAAGTAGGACTAAATTAAATAAAAAATCAAGATTACTCAAATTGAGAATTAAGGGATAGTCTTCCTCTTCGGTTATTCAGTAATTCAGTAACCAGCTAATTCGTTAGAAAGGCATTTTAGAGTCTGCAATAGTAAAAGTTAAGAGATGAATATCTACCACGTGCACAGTCATTTTTATAGGGTATCAGTTTTGACTTTAAATGTCTTTCACGAACCAAAATAGAAAAGGCTAAGATGTTCTTTAGCCAAGAAATCCAAGGGAAAGAAAAATATCTGACTCATTGGTGTGTACAAGTATCCAAAAACAATGCACTATTTATTTAGTGAAATAAAAACAATGCACTATTTATGTCCACGTACACATACATAATCCAGGGAGGCATACACGTGTGTCAAGGGATGGGCATTCATCCCGGCCCGCCCGATCCCGATCCGATCCCCGCACCGAACGGGGCGGGGAATCGGGGATTTTTTCGGGTACGGGCCGGGGAGCGAGGACAATTTTCAAAAAAACCGGGGAGCGGGCCGGGGCCGGGATTTTAAGTCTCCCCGGCCCGATCCCCGACCCCGCCCCGATTTTCTCCACCCGACCCGATTTTCAATCCCCGAATTGATTTCACCACATTATAATATATATAATCATATATATTAGCTACTGTTTTGTAATGTTTAGATTTTAAAAAGAAGTTTTAAGAGGTAACATGGTGATGAAAAAACGTTGTAATGTAACATCTAATCTAGCTATAGTTGCTAATTTCACAATATATCACAAGAAAAAATTATTTCGAACTCACTAGTTAGTGCTTAAAGTTATTTAAGATATTATTTTTTGTTTAAAATGAAATTCCCCGATTCCCCGCGGGGATCCCCGTTACCCGTTTGGGACTGGGCCGGGGAATAAAAAACAATCCCCGACGGGGAGCGGGCCGGGGACGGGGATTGGAATTGAATTCGGGGATGGGGGCGGGGATAGCATTCCCCGGCCCCGAAGTGCCCCGATGCCCATCCGGTGTGTGTGTGTGTGTGGAAAATGAGAAAAATTCCCGAATGGAACCATACAGTAAATCATAATTTAATCATTTTTAAAAAGTTCATCTTTTGCATACAAGGTTTTGAATTTTAGTGGACTCCATTTCATACTTATTCATATAGAAATCAGTTTGATCCAGTAAGCATACAAATATGGATGAAATGTGTAGTTGGCAAAGTGATGTAGGACGAGGTCTAGAGTTAAAGATTTTAAAACTGTTCCACATCGGAATATATCTATCCAGGTACAGTAACTCACAGATGGAAAACACACGATTCCATCTATAGAATAAAAAATACAATTGTGTAGAGAAAAATCCCAAACTTTGAAATATGTAAGATCCTATATAAAAGAATACTAATCTTTATTGGTAACTAGTGCCTAATACGAAAATACTAAAATAGTATAGAAAACCAATTGTAAACACAACTAAACCAATTGTAACTAATTTTTCAATATTAAACACTCATATATAAGGTAATTGAAAATCGAGCTCTCAATTCCTAGAACTGCATTAAAAAGAGACTATCATCGATGCGTGATATTGAAGGATTCAAAGTTTATTCAAGAGTCGAAAATAGTCAAGTCCAGGTTCTGATCATTGAATTCTGAAATGAAATCCCCATAGAAGTCAATTTTGTCTTTACAAATGAAATTAACAGATAAAAAAGTGAAATACACACACAAGACACACACATAATTGAATTGAAAAGGGAGCCGGGGGGGGGGGGGATAGTACAAACCTGACTTCAGGATTGCCAGAAATGTTACGAATCAACTGCATACCACAAATCCCCACGGCAACACCAACGGCAGCAAACAATGGATATACCTGTACGCATCGATCAATCAGATCTATCATTTACTTAACACTGGCAGAGGGAGAGGGAGAGAGAGAGAGAGAGAGAGAGAGAGAGGGGGGGGAGGGAGAGAGAGAGAAGGGGGAGAGAGAGAGAGGGAGAGGGAGGGAGAGAGGACGAACCTCGGGCCTGAGCCATCGATTGGCAGCCATCGGAGCAGTGTGATTTAGGAAAGGAGAAAGCAAACAGCGAATGAAAATGCAAAGCTGAAATGAATAAATGACACCACGACTTCTTTCTTGGCTGCTGCTGCTGATTTGCTGTCTCTTTATTTTATCGTAAATTCACTATTTGATATGGGCTGGGCCTACTTTCTACATAATTATACCGTTCAGTTATATTTTAATAATTAAATATTTTTGGTGTGGAATTTTCAATTTTTATTTATTAAAATTAAAGTATCTATTTATCTATTTAGGCCTTTGCTCTATACAGAACACTCTTATATAACAAATAACAAAGAACACCTCAGATCTATTAGATCCTTTGGCCCCGCCAAGGGCACCCAATACAAAAAGTTGTTATTTTTTTACCCTCTATCAAGTCTGCAAAAAAATTGAAAATTACTATTCACTGATGACGTCATCAATGAACAGTAAATTTTCAAACATTTTTTTTTTCTGGTTTGCTAGAGGGTAAAAAAATAACAATTTTTTGTATTGGGTGCTATGACGGAACTCTTAAATTATATTAGATATGAGGTGTTCTTTATTGTTTGTTATATAAGGTGTTTGCTATAGAGTGCAACTCTATCTATCTATCTATCTATCTATCCATCTATCTATTATATATATATATATATATATATATATATATATATATATATATATATATATATATATATATATATATATATATATATATATATATAATACACCAACACAAGATAAAATTCTTGAGATTTTTTAATGCATTTGAAATGTCCAATTTACCCCTCATCTCTTGAAATTACTAATTTATCCCTCCGTTCTCAATTTTTTGAAAAAATTGTGGTTGGTGAAAATTGATCTTGGGTCTCCATGTTAATTAACAAATCTCTCTACCACTACACCACATATGTTCTAAATCATAAACATTATAGATGGATGTGTGTGTTGTTTGAGTGAAAAAAAATATCTATTATTATTTCTTTTTTTTTGTCAGGGGTATTTATTTCATAGATGAATTGGAACGAATAAAATATTCGTAAGGTGTTTCTTTCATTCAAGAAAGTTTATCATCTAACCGAAAGGCAGGCATGTTGCCTCCGGACGCTTAGACAATATAACTTTAATGTCTGAGATGAAAGCCACCCGATTTGCAAGTACAATACAAAAAACTGGAAAAAAAAAAAAATAAGTAACACTACAAGACCAATCTCCCAGAAAGTATTATGGCTGATCTTCAAAAGTCTCAACCCCCAAAAAATGGAAAAATCCCGACTGTCCATCATTTGTCACCAGGAAGACATGCAACACTGCTCATCAACCCAATCAATAGGGCCACAAAGAGAAACAAAGAAGGGTCTCGTTAAAAACCCACGAGAGCAAAACCCTTTGGAAAAAAAACTCAAGTGGGAAAAGAGTGCCCTCCATGAAACCCAAGATCATCGAAAAATAAACTCTCCTTAACCACCATTTGCCTACAGCTTTGCCTCTAAGAAACTAGTGTTCTGTCTTTTCTCCATCCGCTTAAAAACTTTTTACCTGAAAATAACAAAACAAATTTCAATATCCGTTCAACACAAACTTTAATAAGAGTTCCGAAAATAACTCAACACTATACTAACGTCCCAACCAAAGGGAGTACATTTGGTTAGACAGTCAACCAGTTTACAAAATCCTCTTAATAAGCCAATCAAAATGGCACTTTATAACCTCTTAAAGGCCCAAAAAAACCATCAATCATGGCCACCCATAAATGGTACAATACTTAAAATGTTTTTTACAAATCAATAATTGATATGTCATTTAAACTCAATAAATACAATCTAAAGATATAATGAAAATTAAAAAAAATTGACTTTACCTTTTAAAAGAAAATTAAATCTCTTAATTTAGTGCATATGACCAAAACTAGTTACCAAAAAAATACAAGACATTAAGTATTATAAAATGCATTAAAACTAGTCAACAAATCAGTAAAGAACGTATCATTAGCATTTAAAAGTAATCAATATAAATCAAGAGTTACCAAAAAAATATATAATGAAAATTAATTACCATTAATGACAATAATATTAGCATAACTATCAATGATACAAAGATTGTAACAGTTTCAAAATGATATATCAAAACCCCGCTAATTAACTATCAAGTTAACACAAAATAATACTAATTATTAAGAAGATAGTAATAAAAATCCAAACAAACCGGGACAACAATTACGATTCCAATTAACACTAAACAGATAAGAAAAAAAACGACATAACATGCATTGACTCTACTATGAAACAAGACAATCAATCATTCACCGACCATTAAACTTAATTTAAAACACACAACAAGCAACTACCTAGATCACACAGAAGTTAGCTAGAAATAGAAAACATATACGTAATCGAACTTGTAAGAAACAAATCAACCGTGATTACACAATAAGCTAAAATAATAAACAAAAGTAATACACTTAACTTGAACCAAAAACATCATGACCAAGCTAAAAACTAACTTGATAGCTAAAAACAGACTCAAACAAAAAAAAATGAAAATAGTACAATATCCATCACTAATTACACAATAAACAAATAATCTAGACAATTTCATATTTAACACAACGTCCCAACATTATCCAACCAGACTAAAGTTCAATCAAGCAGTACTAAGAATCTGAGTTCTACAGGGAATACCTTAAATCGTTGAGTATTTACACACGATTTACATAAAATAAACATAAAAACCCAATACCGTAGGCCAGTATGCAGAATCGCTCGACTGAGTTTTGACTCACTAAGTCACGTCCAAGTTGTCCCCGAGTTTACTCCATAAACTTTGAATCTCCATTTTTCATCTTTTAACTTTCTTCAAATAAGCCAAGCGAAAATAAAGTCCAAAAAATCCAATCAACCAAGATTGACCATCGAACATTCAAGTCATTCCAGATCGAAAACCTTTTATTCAGATGGTCCACGCATATACATGACTGAACTGACAAAATTAACTTACATACTAATAGAAAACACAAGACAAGATTGTTTCAGTCCGAAAACTTTTGTACATTGACTGCTATAAATATAACCGAACTTTCTCTGCCAAGCAATGAAAAAAAAGGGAGAACGGTAACGAAGAACCTTTACATTGTAATTGCAAATCTACAACCTAATGAAAAAAATTAAGCGCACAAGACATGCTTTTGTACATCGGCAGCTATGGCATGACCAAGTTCTGAGAGCCTAATGTTAGTAATGAATGGTGAAAGGAATTGAACTTTTCTTTGAAGAAGAAAAGGGGAAAATATTAAGAGGAACTAATTCAATAATGAAAAATCATACGACATCTAAAAAAACAATCGAGTCGAACAAATATAAAACAGATCATATCGCTGATTAATCAAACTTTCATGGAGAGACAATCAAACGATTTGCTGAAGTTGATATATGTAAATGTACCCGTTTCGTCACAACCAGTTTGAACTATCGTAATTGCAATCCCATAAAAAAAATTATCATTGAATCAGAACCTTGAAAATCACACAAATTTAACATTCCGGACATTTAATTACACCAAAACATACCACACTCTCATGATTTATCCTCCTTGGCTCTTCTCCAATCTCCATATTATTTTCGAGTTTTTCTTAAGAAGCAGAAGCACAAAATTAGGAACAAAATTGTCCCTACCTATTATTTAATTATTGAGACACATTAACAATTTTTTGTCATGATTTTACTTTTACATTTATTGATTTGAACTATAATATATTTTATCAAAATATCAATTATTGATACATAATATATGGTTTGATTATATTATAAAATTGTAATAACAATAATAATCAACATAATAATAATAATAATAATAATAATAATAATAATAATAATAATAATAATAATAATAATAATAATAATAATAATAATAAAAAATTAGTATATAACTATTATTCCCTTACGTTGGGATTTGATGTCTTTACCTAAAATTGTTGTCTACAAAATTTGCTATTGTGAAAATAAATGTTTTTCCTAAACCAATCTTTTTTTATAAAAATTTTGTTGAAAAATTTCTTTTAGATTTAATAAGCTGTTTTGAACCAATTGTTCTACAAAAAAACTATTGTTGCGATCTGCAACATCAATACCAAACAGACCTTTAATATGATTGGTACTAGATACAATATATATCTATATAAAAAAAATCAGAATTAGCTGATATGTTAGATTTTGACTCTATATGAGTTATCGATTAAATAAATGAATAAAATGCATAGTTAAATTATAATGTAGTATTATAAATAAGATTATATACTAAAAAAATTAAGATGTTAAATTATATATGACTACCTATAATATAATGATTGATTAGTGATATTTTAAGATTGTATAAAAAATATTTTTTTTACTGTAGCGCATATTAGTTTGTATGTATACATCATACATTTTAGTTGATTTTTCCTAATATTAAAATAGTTTGTGTTGTTGTTATCATAATACATCTCCTACCACATATGTAATGATCCACCTGTCTCCCCTTGCTGGTTTACTATTGCTAATGAAAACAAACTAAATAGAATATAATTATCGTGATAATCTTTTAAAAATTACTGCTAGAAAATGGACTAAACAACACATTATTGTTGCAATAGTACAAGTAATATAGATATAAGTCAAGTTCGTTCCCACAGAGATCTGGTTTAGGTTTTAAATCAGTTAATGCACCTATGCAATAATGTATGGTTTTTACTCACTGCTAAGACAATTAACAAGTGTGACATCCCATAATCCGGGGTACAGATTTGGGGCCACCAACCACGATCAACACAATACAAACCTGGATATAAGCATAATATAAATAAAGAAAACCCCTTAACTAAGATCGCATACAGGTTATGGTATGAAACAAACTATTAAATTACATCTTTACCATCCTACCTCAAAATAAAATGATTATACAAATTTATAACAGCTTAAGTTCATCTGCTGACTAATTAACCAACCTCTGACGAACTCAAATCAATACCCGGCCCAAAGTCCACAACCCGAACGTCACCTCTCGTTGAAGGAACAGGAATACTCTTTCACCACAAAGTCTACTCAACATCTCTATTAAATGGAGAAATAAAACAACAATGCAAGAGTGAGCCAACAATGCTCAGCAAGCATAAATATATATGTCAACATCAAGAACAAATGTAAATTATTGATCTGCAAGAATAATCATCATAGGTTCCAAAGGAATCAGGCTTTAAAGCAATTCAAACTCAATATATGGAATAGAATTGGATTTTTATATTTTTTTAAAAGACAACTAGGTTAGGCTGCTGATCAGTCAGCACTAACCCCGGACAAATGCACACAACAATGTCCTACAATGGATCCACGGCACACATTGGCCTCAACTTCTGACCATTAAACTGGTCTCCCCGAAGGGACTTCTCTGACCATAATATGGTCTCCCCGAAGGGACATCAAAAACTTTCCAATTCTACATCCAACGTACTAGGTGTCGGAACAATCGACAACCTCTGTTAATCAAACAATCTGGAAAACTCACATTCCAGAACAACTCAACTGGTAAAATAGAAGAAATCAACAGTTCTATCTTGGATATCGACGAGATCGATATAATAAATGGGTTGACCATTGAATAAACAACAATAAGATAAATGTAAACGAGATCGACAATAAATGGGGTAACAATTGAATGAATGAACAACAATAACAATAAATATTTACGAGATCGACAATAAATGGGGTGACATCATATCAGAAATAATTAAAGTAAATTTCACTTGAACAAGAAGTGAAAGGAAAATACTTGTCTGTCAACCAACGCTAAACTCGTCTAACACTTGATCGTCTCACTCTACTTTAACCTTCCCTTTTTTCCTCATACTCGGTTCTAGATTTCCCTTTGTCCCTCTTACTTGACTCTATAATATTTAGAGCACATTAATCACCAAGAAGCATTTAAGACTCGCTAACAGTCAATACAAATAACTCACATAGCATTTAAGCATGTAAATTCCACAAAACAGCACATATAACGCACTTTAATAATTAACTGAACACAAGAAATACTTTTTTAAAACCATCTTCAACCTTGGTTTTTGAATAAAGCCCAACTCAGAATATTTGAAAATATTTTTAAAACATTTTCTGAATTTTTAAACATTTTCCACTATTTTTAAAACATTTAAAGCAGAAAACAGATTAAGTAATAATTAGATAACTCTAATTAAATTAATTAAAATCAACTAATAACTAATTAATAAAATTATTCAATAAATGATTAAATTTATCAAATAATTAAATTAATTAAATTATTATTTGAAGATAATTAATATAATTAAAAATACTTAATCCTTAATTATTTTTGAATTAATGTAAATAAATAAATGATTTTTCAACTTAAATGATTAGATACATAATTCGGAAATAATCTAAATTTACATTAATACTTTTGAAAATTAATTCTGAATTTTAAAATAATTCAGATATAAATTAAATTCTCAAATCTATACTATTATATAAAAGTCGAAACATTGAAAGTTTTGGTACCTGTTAGGTCCGATAAGATTGTAGAAAGGGGGGTTGAATACAATCTTAACCTTTTTATCGAAATTTGTCCGTTAGATAATATTTTAGCAAAGACAAATTTGTGCGGAATTATTTAACACAATTTTCAAGTTGAATATAACTGTATATTAACTTGATGTGGTGTTACAAAATCAGTATAACAACTTATCAAGATGTTAATAACTAATTAGAAAATTCGACATGAACTTTTCTAATTTAGTTAATAATAATCAAGATAAGAACTAGGAAACTTAATTCGCTAGTAGTACAAGAATCACAAATAGACAAGTTCTAGCGGATAGAATATTACAAAGATGAAGAACTTGAATTTCTGGGAATTGTTTAAGCTTTGGTGTTCTTGGTGTTCTTGAGAGAGAATTCTGTTCTGCTGAATATGATATTTTCTGCTCTGTTTCTTGGTTATGACTTAATCTGCTGTGTTCTGTTCTTTTGTATCAGTCATAAGTCTTGCTAGCTTTCTGTAGGATATTTAACTGCTCCAGCATGACTTAAACTGCTTCCAAGACTTAATTTTTCTTCATTAAGACTTACACAAACCTCCATTAAGACATAAACCTGGTCGGTATGACTTAATAAAAGTTCGGTATGACTTAAACAGCTGGCAGGAGGTCGGTATGACATAATCTGCAATGCTTGGTTCGGTAAGACATAACTTTGAATTCTGTCGGTATGACATAATTTAGGTCATACCGAATTTTTCTTCTCCAAGACATAATCCAACCTTCTTTCTTTAAGTCATATTGATCCATTTAATTAATTAATGATTAACTAAATCATATTAAATTGATACAATAATTAATTTAATAAATAAATTAATTCTTCCAGAATTAATTCATTTAATTAAATTAACTAAATGATTTATATCAATTATAAATGAATTTAATTAAATCAATAAATAATTAATTTAATTCTTACAAACCACTGAAGGTAGTAAAGAATTACCACTGACTTGTGTTGACGTTCGATGTACTGTCTGGTTCATGAACGACTAACTTCAATGATGCTTCTTCACTTTTGACTTTAGGTTGTGGTTTATTTCTTCTCTCAATTCTCTTGTACTGTAATTGACATTCAAACTATCACTCGAAAAATCTCTGTCACTGTTCAAATGAATCCATTCGCTTCAATGCTATACTGGGGCTTGATCAGATAACTGAATCGTCTTCCAGTGTACGACATCAAAACTATAGATTGACTTTTCTTCTTTCTTCTGACAGATAATACTTCTTGAGATTCCTGTGACAGTTCATATGTATATTTACTTATTACAATTTGGTTTAAGTTGATTAGGATCCTCTAACTACAAATAGGCTGAGTCATATGCCTTTCAATCTCCCCCTATTTGTTTGTTAGACAATAACAATCAAATTCCTAGAGGATACCTCAACTAATCCAACTTAACCAAATGAAAGATAAAACTTTAAATACTAAGTAAATATATAAAAAAAGTTCTGGTTTATATTTAACATTTGCCAGATTCAAACATGAAAGATAAATAGAAGATAGATGATCCTCTAGACTGATCATATGATACAAATTCCTATCAAGATTTATCTAAGCTCTAAAGATATAACATGTAGAGCAATTCTTTTTCTTCAGTTGTCTTCCCTTCTGAATTCTCCTTCTTCTGGCTCATCTGTGACTTGAAGTTTCATGTGTAAATCAGAATCAACAAGACGCTCTCTTCTTGATGGCAATCCTTGAGGTAAGACTAAAGGAATTCCAAGCTTCTTTCTCAGTTCACCTTGAAATTTCTTGTAATCTTTTATATTCGTTTGTGCATAGGATCGAATGTGATCTGCAGCTATTACCTTTTCTTCAATCAAGAATCCATGATTTATGAGAGCATATTCAGCATATACCAAGTGTTTTGCATGATGTTCCTATAACTCATCTGTCTGAAGATTGATTGAATGAAGTACCTCTCCCTTAAGAAATTTTACTTGTGGAGGATCCTTAATCACTTCTGGTCCAGCTCTTTCAGCAAATTCTTTGAACTTCTCATGTAACAACACACCTAGCTCAGAAGATGTTCTCACCTTAGGCCTAAGTACCCAAATCTCTGTCAGCGATCTGTCAAAGAAGAACTGAATAGATACTCTGAAAGTTCCAACTTTATGACAATCCACAAATATTACCAGCTCATCAGATTTGGGTTCAAAAGCAGTAGTTATCCTTATGACTTCTACCTTTAAGGCCTTTATATACATATCATGAATTGGATTTGCCAGTTTGAATTCCTCGAGAATTTCTCCAAGACGACGATCTTCATAATCAGAACTCTGAGGTGAATCAATTGCTTTTTGAGCACGTTCCCATTTGTCACCGCTCTTTAGTCTGATATATGTCCTTCTCTTCTCAACATTTATAGCATGTAATCGTTGTAATGCTTGCTGTTCAACTTTCTGAAGTTCTTCATTTCGTGCAATTTACTCTAATGACTTTTGAAGCTTTTCTTCTCTCATCAGCAAATTAACTTCCCTCTGAGCAAATAATTCTTCAGATTCTTTCTCTGCTTGTTGAGCTTCATATTCAGATGTCACTGGTCCTTCATCTTCCCAGTGACTAAGATCAGGTTCAGGAAGTTCTTCACCTTGATCAGGGAATTCAAGATCAGCAAAAACATCGAAGTTATCCGGTTCACCCGTGTAATAATAACCTGTGTTCTTGTCTTGAATTTCTTCTTCAGTTTCTTCAACTACTTTCTTCCTCTTATCTCTCCTATCTTCCCTTTGGTCAGATTTTCCAGATTTTCCCTCTCCCTCTCTTTCTTTAGTTTTATCTTGTGACCCCTTTGATTTCTCCCCCTTAGTTGAGGAATCCTCTACAGATTTATCAGTTGCCCCAGCTTCAGGATCTTGTTCATCATCATCACCACCCTTACTTGTAAAGAATTCAATTTCTTCATTTGTAGGTTTGCGAGTTTGACTTACAAGATTAAACAGATGTCTTAACCCTTTAGCCTGGTGTGCATTTTTCTTTTCAATCTGGTCCAGACGAGAATCAGTAGATTTCTGATTGTGCTGTACCTCTGACTGTAGAGTGTCAACTTTCATGGAAATCTCAGAAATTAACCTGTCTTGAGCAACAGTAATATCTCCAGAGTCATCAAGTGCCTTTTCATGAGAGAGTTCGAGAGAATCTATCTTCTTGGTGAAAGATGTCTTTAAGTAGTTTATCTCCTTCTTGATTCCAGCAAGCTGACTGTTGACAGAGGTGGATGAAGAAGATCGCTCACCCACTTGTGCTCTAAGAAATTCTGTTTCAGCCTTGCTGACTGCAAGTTCTTTCTCTAAAGCAGCTATCTTTTCTAATAGTGAGAGAGTGTATGTGTCAGTGTGTGCGCTCACCTGACGTTCACTTTGAGATCCACTCACCTGAAGTGCATGTGTTTCACTCAATTTTATGGTATTCCTCACATCACTCCTCTCAGTTTCCTGAGCTGCTTCCAGAGTTGTACCTGCAGTTAAAATCACCCTAGCCTCCTCTGGGAAGGTCAGTGGTGGTGCAATGGGAGTTCGCAAATCCCTGTCCTCAATCAATTCCACTTGTACATTTGGATTTGTAATCTGAATTGCTTCAGTAGTAGATTGATCAAGTTGCCTTCCACTTTCTTCAGTCGAAACTATGAGTGGAAACTCCCTTGAGGGATCTAGGAATGTTTCTCCTAGGAGGGGAGATGATGGTTCCATTAAAGTTGGCAGGGAACCAAGATTTCCCTCAGAAGTCTGTGAAGACTCTTCTACCGTAACTATGGTAGGCACTGTTTCAGACTCTATGTGCTCTCCTTTCAATGTGTCCCTATTTGCATCATAATCTATTTGTTCTCCCATTGTTAGTAATAACAAAGGGGTTGTGCCTGACACATTACAGGATGCCATGGCCCTATGGCGAATTTCAATAGTATCATCCTTTTGAGAGGATGATCCTAGTAACTGTTGCATGGCCATATCAACGTCCATATCTTGTTGGGAAGATACGGATGGGCTTACAGTTGCCTCTGAATCAGTTCTACTTTTCTTTTGTAAAGGCAGAGATGTGGGTTCACTCATTATATTTCTTCTTTTCTTTGATCTTTGAAATGGAATTTTCTTTCTGGAGTGAAAGGTTTTAAGTGATGTTGATTCAGTGTTTGGCTCTATGACCGGGGTTAGAGATTGCGGTCTTACAATCCCTTGGTCAGCCCTATCAACCACTTGGGTTCCAGAAATAGATTGAGAAGTAGAAATAGTTTGAGGAACAAAAGACAATACCTGGTCAGCTGATTCTGCGATAGTCTCTGATAAGATTGGTTGATTTAATTCAGGTTCAGGGACAGATACAGTTTCTTCCACTGGATGTTCAACAGCAAGTGCAGGTGGCTGAGGAACAATTTGCTGAGCAGGATCAACTTGTTGATTGCCTTGATCTTCATTATCAACAAGTATGTTTTCCACTGGTGGTTTAGGGTTTTGTTCAGGTTGTTCAGGTTCTGGTACAGGTTCAATGACAGGTAGTTGTATATAGTTTGACATGTATTGGGTGACAACTACAGGTATGTTTGTGAATTTAGGCTTGTTGCTGTACTCAGTGAACAATCTGGTAGTAGGTTTACCTGACGCCAGTGATTCTCCATTCAAGAATTGAGCTTGGTTTTCTAGTTCCACTAGATGATTAAAAATCAATGACAGGAATCTTGGATAATAGCATGATACTTTTTGTCCATTATCAAAATTCCTCTTTGCATTAATGATTCTTCTAACCATCGGAACACACAGTAGTCTACCAATATTAATCCTTCGGTTATGTGCAACTGCATATCCAATATGCTGCAAGAAGGATGGTAATACCCCGAAGTTCCCTTTAGTAGAATTGGCGAAGACTCTAGCTAATGTGTCAAACAGATAGTTCCATTCCTGAACGAAGTTCTTTTTATTCCAGACAGTTTGATCAGGACTGTCTTGATAGAATATACCATTCAAAAAATTTATCAATTCTTGATCTGATGGTAACTCTTCGAAATCGTCAGTTGGAATATTTAAGACCGTATTTATTGTATTTTCATAAACTGTGTACCGATTGTCTCCTACAGAGAAGACAAATGATCTGTTATCATTAGAAATGACAGTAGTAGTACACATGATTCGCAAGGGTTCAATTTTCAATGGAGCATCTAAGCTCAAAGCAGTGCGAACCAGTGAATTTTCATTTAAAAATCGAATCCACGGTCGAAAACGTTCAACTGAACATTTTTCTGGATTAAAATAACCGATTAAATTATGTTTAATAATTTCAAATCGATCAGCCATTTTAATCAAGATTTAATTTCTTTGAAAATTTCAGATTTTATAAAATTATGATTTAAAAATTAATTTTTCGAATTAATAATTAATTAAAAATTCGAAATAATTAAAATTTCTCCAAAAATTCTGAAAAATTCACACAATGATCCTTGTATACACACAAACAACCATATATTTTTAGATTTTCAAGAATCGAACTGAATTACTCAGAAATTTAGATCGAAAAATACGATTTTTCGAAACCAAAATCATTCAAATCTCAACCAAAACGCGATTTTAAACTATCAAACTGAAGGAAATCAAACAAGGAGTCGACGTTTGTACTGGGTTCGTGATTTCAGTTAAGTTGAATCAAAAATTGGGCATGAATCGGTTGTATATACGCGTGTATATATGTGTGTATCACTTTAGTTCTCTAAGACTTAACTTGAGAGAATGACATAAACTTAAAAATGACTTAACACTTCTAACTACTATATATATACTAGTTAGACGAATAAGACTTAAAAATAACTAACAAGACTTAACTAATAAGACTTAAAACTGTTACCTGCTATATATATACTAACTATGATTAAGACTTAAATCTAGAAAATAGACTTAAATTAATTACCAGTAAGACTTATTTAATTACAGACGAATAAGACTTAACTTATATATAGACAAGACTTAAAAATAATATATACAAATTATAATCGATTATGACTTAATGTTAACAGACTCGAGAATATGACTTAATTTAACAAAAACTCGGTAAGACTTAACCTGTTTAAGTCATACCGATTTTCTTGTAAGTCATATTGATAGTTTTTCCTAATTTTAAGTCATATTTACTTTAAACAAACATTAAAAACACAATAAAATATACAATTAACTTATAAAAATAATAAAAAATATTATAGAAAATTAAACAAATAATAAAAAATAATTATAAATACCAAATGCTATCCTATTAACGAAAACAAAGCAATGTTAACAGGACAAACATTACAAAACATATGATAAATTAATTACTAAAATAGAAATAAATATCTACAAATATTCTAAAAATACAGAAGTATGAAGTATTAAATAATATGAATAAACAGAGTGAAAAATAACTAAACAAGCAAGAAAAACAGATGGTAAAATAATTATACAAGTGATTTCAAACAACAAATATTCACAGTATAATCACTTGCAAAATTATTAATGATCAAATTTCAGATATTAACAGTATTAATTACTAGGACTGTCTAACATACCCAATTCACTAACAATTTTAGTGAATGAGGATTCATTAAGCGACTTAGTAAAAATATCTACAGTTTGATCTCCAGAGCCTACAAATAGTAGTTGCACTGTACCATTCATTACATGCTCTCTTATAAAATGATACCTTATGTCAATGTGCTTTGTCCTTGAGTGCTGCACAGGATTGCTGGCGATTGCTATGGCACTTGTATTATCACATAAAATAGGGATATTTTCCAATACAATGCCATAGTCCATTAATTGATTTCTAATCCATAAGATCTGAGCACAACAGCTTCCAGCAGCTATATATTCAGCTTCGGCTGTAGAGTTGGAAACTGTTTGCTGTTTCTTACTGAACCAGGATACCAATCTTCCACCTAGGTATTGACAACTCCCAGATGTACTTTTCCTGTCTACAACACTTCCTGCATAGTCAGAATCTGTATATCCAATTAAAGTAAAACCAGATTCATTAGGGTACCAGATGCCTAAATTAGGCGTACCCTTTAGATATCTTAAGATTCTTTTGACAGCAGTGAGATGGAATTCTTTAGGGTTCGCTTGGAACCTTGCACACAAGCATGTGGCAAACATTATATCTGGTCTACTAGCAGTTAGGTAAAGCAATGAGCCAATCATACCTCTATAGCCTGTGATATCTACCTTGGCAGAACTTTCACATAAACCAATTTTGACAGCTATAGTTGATGGTGTCTTTGCTGATGAGCACTCCTCCATGTGATATTTCTTGAGGAGCTCCTTAATGTACTTGGATTGACAAATAAATATTCCATCTTGTCTCTGACTTATTTGTAATCCAAGAAAGAATTTCAATTCTCCCATCATGCTCATTTCAAACCTACCCTGCATTAACTTAGAAAACTTCTTGCATAGAAGCTCATTAGTAGACCCAAATATAATATCGTCCACATAGACTTGGACTAGTATTATATCATTCTTATGTCTTTTAGTGAAGAGCGTTTTGTCTATGACACCTCTTATAAAACCATTTTCTAATAGAAATTCAGAAAGAGTGTCATACCATTTTCTTGGGGCTTGCTTAAGACCATAGATAGCTTTGTAAAGAAAGTAGACATAGTCCAGATGATCTTGATCTTCAAAACCAGGGGGCTGTTCTACATACACTTCTTCATCTAGCTTACCATTCAGAAAAGCACTCTTGACATCCACTTGATAAACTTTGAATCTTGAATAGGATGCAAATGCCAAGAATATTCTGATGGCCTCAAGTCTTGCCACTGGAGCATAGGTCTCATCATAATCAATGCCTTCAGCTTAAGAATAACCTTTAGCTACCAGTCTTTGTTAGCACAAAATTACGCAAGCGCACGTAGTCACAAGTAATATAATTAAAGTTCGTTCCGCAGAGATCTGGTTAAGTTTCAATCAGTAAATATGCCTATGCAACAATGTTTAGTTTTAATCCACTGCTAAGACAAATAACAATTTTGGTTTTGAGTAACTAAATTAAACTAGGATGCAAATTTTAAACTAAGAATTTAATTAACTAATGAGATTGAATTCGAATTACTAATATGAGAATAAACATGGGATCCCAACTTCATTAAATACTTCCCTTAGATCTGACGCCTTTAATCTCTATATGCAATGATTTTGATATCTAATCGGATAACACGAAACCAGTATACGCTACCTGTCAGCATACGCATACCAAACTAAACATACATCCACAAAAGAGATAGAAGATGATTAGACACCAATTATGCTTAGACCCTATATGTCTATAGAATTTGAAAACATAACGGTTGAAGAACAGGTTATCCATTAAGATCACATAGGGTAGTATAAGTATTTTCATCTCACACCACAAATCATATTGACAATCAATTATGAACCTATGCTAGCATGGCAAGTTCTAAATCTCAAGATCCACTTTCACTTCACAAGAGATTAACAATTCAATTTAGATGTTAGCTACGCATCTAAAAGCATTAAGATTAACCATACGAGGATATCAAATTCACATCACACACAGATCTTTACAGCATCAAGATACTAAGTTTCATAAATAACTCCGTTAGAATCCCATGACAACGTTTAGCCCATAATTGAACTATTCATCGTCATGGGATTTGATGAAAACATAATAATTAACAAGATATGAAAGAAAGAAACAATAATATTAATAAAAACAAGAGTTGAGAAAACAAATCTATATCCAAAGTATACAGAAGATGAAGTAGATCTAGATCTTTGCTTGTCACCGAGCTTGAATCCTTCTCCACTTTGCTCTCTTGCAGTTTTACGTTATAATACTAATAATCTAATACAAATTACAAGGTATGATGTGTTTATATAGGCACTACAAGTCTTGCCCAACAAGAAAATACAAAAACAGAATTATAATAGAATTTCTGCAAGATACGTTTCCTAATTTGATTCTGTTTTGTAAGGAAATTTCGTGGCTGACTTTTCTTCAAATTTTCTGGAACGCTCCCCACGTAATTGGGCTTCTGGACTATCTTAGAATGATAGAAAATCTCGTTATCTTCGCGTGGACTGCTTACGGGCCTAAAACGGACTTCTAGAACTCAAGATATGGCCAAAACAATGTAAACTGCGCAACCCTTCTCGAAAATCCGAATTTTAATCAATTAATTCCCAAAAAATTATAAAAGCATCCACTTTAGTCAACATTCTCGTAATCCTGCACAACTAAGCAAAACACATCAAATCTACAACAACTTGAGCCCAAGACAATCAATTTAAGCCGAAATTAAGCGATCCAAGTGGATATAAAATCCACTTATCACACCCCCAAACTTAAACCGATGCTTGTCCTCAAGCATAAACAATTACAACTAACTAACTAGCTAGTACCACTTCCGTAGGTGATCACGGTTGCATTTGGCATATGCAACAAGCCCTTTAAACCCCTAGGCAGCCCTAGTGGACGAGTAAGGTCTCGTGAGGGCCTATAGCGAATGTACCCTCAAAATCCATCTAACTAAACAATGCAAAAACAATGCAATGCATGAATGCAACTAGTATGAAAATGCAACGATCCCCTTCAAACTAACCAAAACCAACTAGCAAGCGAATATCTTAGAGAATGCAACTAACTCCAAATAGAGCTCGACCAAGTTCCCGTATACTAACAATACATGAACAGAAACGTGCGTGTGTGCAATGCTCATCAGAAATACTCCCAAAACTAGGTCAAAAATCATACATGCTCTTCGTCAAGACAATCACAGGTTTATAAATAGAATAGACTGTAGACACTTCATAACCTAAGAACACCTCCATCCTTATCCAAGGTAGACAGAAATTCATGCTTTTATTACTAAACAACTACAACACACAATATACAAACATGCTTATTTAACCGTGCAATGGATGAGACCCCGAAAGGCTTATACAATAATACCCATGTAGCGAGCGTTGGGTTAGTGGATCCCAGACTATAAAAGCCTTAGGTCACTAGGCACAAAGTCCCCGCGAACTTAATTGCTCGAGTATTAAAGAGCTCACCCTGGTTAATTTTGCATATAAACAATTGACACTTTTGATCTTTTCTTTTTTTCCTTTTTTTTTTCTGTTTTTTTTTTTCTCTTTCTTTTTTTTTTCTATGCAATCTGGAATGAGAATTCTCAATTCCAACCCTAGACTACTCATATAAATATGAGCCGGCTACTAGCCATTTGACGCCTAGCCTTTATTGACAACAATTTACAATTAAGCATGAAATTCCCGTTTCCCCCAAACTTAGACTTTAGTGATCCTACGCCATCAAGGGAATAACGAAAATTCTAAATATAATCAAGTGATTAAATCTCAAAACATCCAAACAAGCATGATCTCAACCTAGCCCAAAAGCACCCAATGAGACTGTGAAAAGATTTTGTTTCTGAAGCATGCAAGTCAATTTCATAGAAACTATAAGTCAACCCTCTACTCATCATTACCACACTCAATTAGACACCAACCTACCAATCAGAATTAGCTCGTTCTAAGGGATCATGAAACATGCATGCTATGAAAATGCAACTAGAATGAACTCACATGGTATACGAAACAAAAACAGAATGTCCTACATGAAACAAACATAATTAATACGAACATAACATGAATGAATTACTACTAAGCATGCAAAACATGATATCCTACATGAACACATATATACAACAACAACTACTAATCCCTCAAACCACCCCCAAACTTAAAATATTCGATGTCCGCATTGAATGGAAGTAAATACAAGGGATAGTAGAAACATACCTACTCGTCCTCGCTATCGTCACCCTCGTCATCCTCCTCAGATGAATCAGGCGGAGGGTACGGAGTCCGAGCTCCAAATATAGGCCACTGAACAGGAGTACCTGGCGACTGAAAAGCTGCATCCAAAGCCACGGCCATGTCCTCGGAATACTGGCGACTGCTAACATGCATAGCATCCAACCGCCTAGTCATGCGACGAAAATAGGTATCAAAAACCGACATATCCACTGTACGCCGCGGAGGACCTGCCATAACAACTCCCGGTGCCCTAGAACCCTGTGGTGGAGCGCCCGCTCCCTGACCACCATTACCATCAACAACAAATCCTAAACCCCGAGGATGAGGAATGCCGCCCGGCCACTCCGTCAACCGGTCAATAGTAGCATCAGTAATGGAAGACATAGGTTTATGCACTGGCTCACCGTCATACCATTTTACTTTCGAAGCATCACACAAGTACGCTATGATAGAAGCATAGGGAATACTAGCCATCGAATTACTCCCCAAATAACGAAGAATATTTTGATTAATAACGTAACCAAGGTCAACATACTTACCTTTGAGAATACCCCATAACAGAATAGCTCTATCAACAGTAACATCGGACACATGGCTTGACGGAATGATATTAGAACTTATGAACAAGAACCAAGCCCGTGCAAAACTAGACAATGATGCAGCTGGAAAAATCCTTTTCTCGGTGGTACCCGACCTACACTTCCACTCCGTACCCGGAACACACAGCTCACTAATGATAGCATCAAGATCAACATCATCCCTAGTCTTTTTCCCCCAATCCTTAGCACCTCTAGGTTTAGGCGGTTGCCTAATCAAAGTACGAATCGCACGAGGCGAATAATCCACCTTCTGGCCCCTAACAACCGTGGAGTTATTCCTTGCTATCGAAGCATTAGCATAAAAATCCCTAACCACATCCAATGGGGCATCATTAGCAAACTCACAAAATAAAGTCCATCCCCGCTCACTAATCATCGCCTCCATCTCCTCATACTTACGGGGCACAAGCCTTCTTTCCTGAATAACCCCCTTGACAACCAATCTACCATACTCCGCTTTGGCATCCTCATTCACAAATTTTTCCACTCCATCTCCCATAACATCATTCTCATCCAAAGATGGACGAGCACTACTACTACTACCTACTAATCGCTGTCGTTTAGGAGCCATGACAACAATTTATCAAGCAAAGAACCACAATCTCCAACAATTCACCAAACAAAAGAACCCCCAATTTACACACTCCAAGAACCCTAGCTTGCAAAATTCACAAATTCAAATAAAATATGAAATAGATTATTACCCAATTGAATCAAAGAGGTGAACTTGCTAGATTAATCCCCCAAAAACTCAAATTTGATTCTCCCTTGTACTTTGAATGGATGGAGGTTGAGAAATTTGGGTTTATATAGATGGGTGTGTGTATGTATATATAAGGTGGGTGTATGTATATAGATAATGGAGATGGAAAAGGAAAAGGAATTGGGAATTAAATTAGATGTAGGATATGCTTTAGAGATGTAGGATATGATTTTTTTTTGAGGATTTGGGGTTGAATTGAATTTGAGTTAGGAAAAGAATTGTGTAAGTAATAGGATAGAAGATGAGAGAAAAGTAAAAAAAAAAAAAAATTTTTCGCGTGAACAGTAACCTTCTGCGCTTCCAGCGCCAACAGCGCCTGTGGCGCACTCCGTCCCTGCGTTACACAGCGCTTCCAGCGCAAAACGCGCCTGTTGCGCCACTTGCTCATGCGTGACACGCCTCTAGCGCGAACAGCGCCTGTGGCGCGGCTTGGTCCTGCGTTACTGCTGCGCTTGAGGCGCGGCTGGCGCCTGTGGCGTGGCTGTCTCCTGCAGAAAAGTGCTGTTGTTGTATTGTTTTTTTTTCTTTTTCTTTTTTTTTTTTTTTTCACAACAACAATTTTTTTTTTTTTTTTTCACACTCTTTTCTCTCTCTTTTTTTTTTTTCTTTTTCTTTTTTTTTTTTCAAGAGAGAAACAATAATACAACAAAATACATGAGCGTGGGTTGCCTCCCACGAAGCGCTCCTTTTACGTCATTAGCTTGACGTTCTTCTCCCAAATCAAGTAGACGCCAAAACGGCGGAAACCTTATCGCGTTGAAACGACCCGCCATAATAATGCTTCAACCGCTGTCCATTCACTTTAAAAGCATGATCCGGTGTTGTTTCATAAATTTCAATAGCTCCGTGTGGATACACCGTCTTAACAATAAATGGACCCGACCACCTCGACTTGAGTTTTCCCGGAAAAAGCTTGAGGCGAGAATTAAATAGCAACACCTGTTGACCTGGCAAAAATGCTTTTGGTACCAACCGTTTATCATGCCACCTCTTAACCTTCTCCTTATACATCTTGTTATTTTCGTAAGCTTGCTCACGAAATTCCTCAAGTTCATTCAACTGAAGCAACCGCTTTGCACCCGCAGCCGTGATATCTAAATTCAATTTCTTCAACGCCCAATATGCTTTATGTTCCAACTCTGCAGGCAAATGACATGCTTTCCCATAAACTAACTGAAACGGAGACATACCTAGAGGAGTTTTGTAGGCAGTTCTATACGCCCACACAGCTTCATCCAACTTCAATGACCAATCCTTACGAGACGGATTCACCACTTTCTCTAGAATTCTCTTGATCTCCCTGTTAGAAACTTCAGCTTGGCCATTCGTTTGAGGGTGATAAGCAGTGGCAACACGATGCGTCACATTATATTTCGCCATCAACGTAGTAAACTGGCGATTGCAAAAGTGAGTTCCCTCATCACTTATTATAGCACGTGGAGTTCCGAAACGCGTAAAAATTTGCTTATGCAAGAAATTCAATACCACCTTTGCATCATTGGTCGGCAACGCCTTAACCTCGACCCATTTAGACACGTAATCCACAGCTAGCAAGATGTACTGATTGTTGCATGATGAGACAAAAGGTCCCATGAAGTCAATCCCCCAGACATCGAAGATCTCTACCTCAAGAAGCATGTTAAGAGGCATCTCGTTCCTTCTAGAAATATTGCCAACCCTTTGACAACGATCACATCTCAACACGAACTGATGAGCATCCTTAAACAAGGAAGGCCAATAGAAACCTGCTTGAAGCACACGAGCCGCTGTCTTTTCTCCACCATAATGACCACCATAAACAGTTGAGTGGCAATCTCGCAACACACCCTCCGTCTCACTATACGGAATACATCGTCTGATCATCTGATCTGCTCCTTGTCTAAATAGAAACGGTTCATCCCAATGGTACCACTTCACATCATGTAGAAACTTCTTCCTTTGAGCACTCGAAAGATTTGGAGGAATAACATTGCTAACCAAATAGTTTACATAATCTGCAAACCATGGCTCTTCATCTTGCACTGCAAACAGCTGCTCATCTGGAAAAGATTCATTAATAAGAGATTTGTTATGCAATTCCTTACCGTGGTCCTCTAAGCGTGAGAGATGATCCGCTACTTGATTTTCCGTGCCTTTCCTATCCTTGATTTCCACATCAAATTCTTGCAAAAGAAGCACCCAACGAATCAATCTAGGCTTGGAATCCTTCTTCGACATAAGATATCGGATTGCAGCATGATCAGTATACACAATCACCTTCGTACCAAGCAGATAAGACCTGAATTTCTCGAAACCATAGACAACTGCTAGCAACTCCTTCTCCGTAGTAGTGTAGTTTAGCTGTGCATCATTGAGGGTTTTACTAGCATAGTAAACCACATGAAAAATTTTATCCTTCCTTTGACCAAGCACAGCTCCAACAGCATAGTCACTAGCATCACACATAAGTTCAAACGGCTCCTCCCAATTAGGTGCGGTAATGACTGGTGTAGTAGTCAACTTCTTCTTCAAGAGCTCAAAAGCTGCAAGACACTCATCATCAAACTTGAAAGGAACATCCTTCTCCAAGAGATTGCACAAGGGTTTAGAAATTTTTGAGAAGTCTTTGATGAATCGCCGATAGAAACCCGCATGACCAAGAAAACTGCGAATTCCTTTTACAGAGATAGGTGGAGGAAGATTTTCGATTGTTTCCACCTTAGCCCTATCCACCTCAAGTCCTCTACCAGATACCTTGTGCCCAAGAATAATTCCCTCTTGCACCATGAAGTGACACTTCTCCCAATTAAGCACCAGGTTAGTCTCCACACAACGTTTCAAAACCAAGCCAAGATTATGCAAGCACTCGTCATATGAAGTACCAAAAACTGAGAAGTCATCCATGAAGACCTCCACATTTGAGCCAATCATGTCTGAGAAAATAGCCATCATGCACCTTTGAAAAGTGGCGGGAGCACCACAAAGTCCGAAAGAAACCCGTCGGAAAGCAAAGGTACCAAAAGGACATGTGAATGTGGTTTTCTCTTGATCTTCCGGAGCAATGCAAATCTGATTGTAGCCTGAATAACCATCAAGGAGGCAATAATACTCATGTCCCGCCAACCTATCTAGCATCTGATCAATGAATGGCAGAGGAAAGTGATCTTTTCTCGTGGCTTTGTTGAGCTTCCTATAGTCCATACAAACTCTCCACCCCGTGACTGTTCGAGTAGGGATGAGCTCATTCTTTTCATTAGCAACAACTGTCATGCCTCCTTTCTTTGGCACACATTGAACCGGGCTCACCCAAGAACTGTCTGAGATAGGATATATAATACCCGCATCCAGCCACTTTAGAATTTCCTTCTTCACCACCTCTTTCATAATCGGATTAAGTCTCCGCTGATGCTCAACAGTAGGCTTAGCTCCCTCCTCTAGCAGAATTTTATGTATGCAATAAGAAGGGCTGATTCCCTTGATATCTGCTATAGTCCAACCAATTGCTGACTTGAATTCCCTCAAAATTCGCAAAAGCTTTTCTTCCGCACTGGCTGACAAGTTAGAGGCAATAATAACAGGTAATGTAGATGCATCACCAAGAAAAACATACCGCAAGTGTTCCGGAAGTGGTTTGAGTTCAAGTGTGGGAGCTTCCTCAATAGATGGTTTCAGGCGCCCCTCTGAATTTTTCCGTTCTCCTAACCCAAGAGATTCAAAAGGCAAATCAAATCTCCTTTTCCAAGGGGCTGAATTTAGCTGCTGAAGTTGCTCGGCTAATTCCTCATCTTCAAAATCAGAGTCACCAACTAAAACTTTTTCCAAAGAGTCTGACTTAAGCAACTTCTCCACTTCCATAGTAACTGCAGAATCAACCCAATCCACCTTCAAACATTCTTCTTCATCTGAGGGAAGTTTCATTGCATTAAAAACATTGAAAGTGACATTCTGGTCTTGCACCCTCATAGTGAGCTCCCCTTTCTGCACATCAATCAAAGTCTTTCCCGTAGCCAAGAATGGTCTTCCCAAGATTATGGGAATCTTCTTATCTTCCTCGAAATCCAAGATAACAAAATCAGCAGGAAATATGAGTTTGTCAACTTTCACCAACACATCCTCCACTATGCCTCTAGGATATGTAACTGAACGATCAGCCAACTGCAAAGAGATGTTGGTAGGCTTTGGTTCCGGTAGACCAAGTTGCATATAGACTGACAAGGGCATGAGATTGATGCTAGCTCCCAAGTCACACAAGCACTTCGCAAAAGACAAATTACCAATAGTGCATGGAATAGTAAAGCTACCAGGATCCTTTAGTTTTGGAGGCAATTTCTGTTGCAGCACAGCACTGCATTCTTCCGTTAGAGCAACGGTCTCTAATTCCTCAAGCTTCAACTTACGAGAAAGAATTCCCTTCATGAACTTGGCATAGCTCGGCATCTGTTCAAGAGCTTCGGCAAAGGGAATGTTAATCTGCAACTTCTTGAACACCTCTAAGAACTTTGCAAATTTCTTATCCAACTGCTGCTTCTGGAGTCTTCTAGGATAAGGAGGAGGAGGATAAATCTGAGTGTTGTTCTTTGTAGACTGCTCCACCGAATTTTTAACAGGTTCCTTGCTCTTCTCTACTTCATCACCTTGCTGATCAGCCATCAAATCAGGTTGAGCAATTTCGGGCACTGCAGATTTTTCACCCTGCTGATTCTGAATATCTTCATCTTCTTCTACTGCTGATTTAGGGCCTGCTATAACTTTTCCTGATCTCAAAGTCACAGCCTTCACCTGTTCCTTGCTATCCCTCCTACCTGGGTTTGCTTCCGTATCACTAGGAAGAGTTCCTTGAGGCCTACTAAGTAAGGCACTTGCAATCTGTCCTATCTGAGTTTCCAAGAGCTTCTGACCAGCTTGTAGGTTCTTTAACGCTATCCACACATCATCTGATTTTTCATTAGAAGATTGCCCCGCATGAGCCTGGGGCTGTTGCTGCTGAAATCCCGGAGGTTGATATGATTGCTTTGGAGCATACTGCTGCTGATAACCTTGATTGAATGGCCTTGCTTGCTGCCCCTGAAACTGCTGATAGGGTTGCTGAGGTTGTTGAGCACCTTGGTTGTTGCTCCAGCTGAAATTAGGATGATTCCTGTTGCTTGGATGATAGGTGGCTGGTACTGGTGCAGCAGGTCTCTGAAAATTACTTACGAATTGTGCTGATTCAGAAGAGATAGCACACTGATTCGTCTCATGTGCGCCCGCACATAACTCACAAACACTAGCAACCTGCTGAACTCCATAATTAGCAAGAGAATCCACCTTCATCGAAAGAGCCTTCAACTGAGCTGCAATAGCTGAAGCTGTGTCAACTTCAAGAATACCTGCTACCTTACCTTGAGAAAGCCTCTGTGTTGGATTTTGATATTCGTTAGCAGCCATCATCTCAATAAGATCATATGCTTCCTCATAGCTCTTCGCCCATAGAGCACCACCAGATGCTGCATCTAGCAACGGCCTAGACTGTGCTCCCAACCCATTGTAGAAACCATTAATAACCATCCAATCAGGCATGCCATGATGAGGGCACCTTCGTAGCATCTCCTTATAACGTTCCCAAGCCTCACACAAAGATTCGCCAGATTGCTGTTGAAATTGAGTTAACTGGTTCCTTATTGCTGCAGTTTTCGCCATAGGGAAGAATTTAGTAAGAAACTTCTGAGCAAGATCATCCCATGTAGTAATGGAACCAGCTGGTAGAGAGTGTAACCAGCCCTTAGCCTTATCCCTTAAGGAGAATGGGAAAAGCCTCAACTTGATAGCATCATCCGACACACCATTAAATTTGAAAGTGTCGCAGATCTCGATAAAGTCCCTGATGTGCATATTAGGATCCTCTGTCGAAGCACCCCCAAACTGAACCGAATTCTGCACCATCTGAATTGTGCTCGGCTTGATCTCAAAGTTATTCGCTGCAATAGCTGGCCTGACAATACTAGATTGTATGTCAGTAATCTTCGGCTGCGAATAGTCCTTCAAAGCCTTAACTGCTGCTGGTAAGTCTGCCATCTCTACAGTAGTTTCAAATTCCTCTTTCTGATTATCTACTACAAGACCGTCTTCTGCCAGTTTTTCCTTACGAGCCTGCAAACGTGTTCGCATACACGTTCAAGTACCTGAAAACACCACGAAACAAACAACTAAGTAAGAAATCCGAGTCAGTGAACGCTAACGACCACTGATGACAAGCACATAAACTAAACAAAACACCGATGATCCCCGGCAGCGGCGCCAAAAACTTGTTAGCACAAAATTACGCAAGCGCACGTAGTCACAAGTAATATAATTAAAGTTCGTTCCGCAGAGATCTGGTTAAGTTTCAATCAGTAAATATGCCTATGCAACAATGTTTAGTTTTAATCCACTGCTAAGACAAATAACAATTTTGGTTTTGAGTAACTAAATTAAACTAGGATGCAAATTTTAAACTAAGAATTTAATTAACTAATGAGATTGAATTCGAATTACTAATATGAGAATAAACATGGGATCCCAACTTCATTAAATACTTCCCTTAGATCTGACGCCTTTAATCTCTATATGCAATGATTTTGATATCTGATCGGATAACACGAAACCAGTATACGCTACCTGTCAGCATACGCATACCAAACTAAACATACATCCACAAAAGAGATAGAAGATGATTAGACACCAATTATGCTTAGACCCTATATGTCTATAGAATTTGAAAACATAACGGTTGAAGAACAGGTTATCCATTAAGATCACATAGGGTAGTATAAGTATTTTCATCTCACACCACAAATCATATTGACAATCAATTATGAACCTATGCTAGCATGGCAAGTTCTAAATCTCAAGATCCACTTTCACTTCACAAGAGATTAACAATTCAATTTAGATGTTAGCTACGCATCTAAAAGCATTAAGATTAACCATACGAGGATATCAAATTCACATCACACACAGATCTTTACAGCATCAAGATACTAAGTTTCATAAATAACTCCGTTAGAATCCCATGACAACGTTTAGCCCATAATTGAACTATTCATCGTCATGGGATTTGATGAAAACATAATAATTAACAAGATATGAAAGAAAGAAACAATAATATTAATAAAAACAAGAGTTGAGAAAACAAATCTATATCCAAAGTATACAGAAGATGAAGTAGATCTAGATCTTTGCTTGTCACCGAGCTTGAATCCTTCTCCACTTTGCTCTCTTGCAGTTTTACGTTATAATACTAATAATCTAATACAAATTACAAGGTATGATGTGTTTATATAGGCACTACAAGTCTTGCCCAACAAGAAAATACAAAAACAGAATTATAATAGAATTTCTGCAAGATACGTTTCCTAATTTGATTCTGTTTTGTAAGGAAATTTCGTGGCTGACTTTTCTTCAAATTTTCTGGAACGCTCCCCACGTAATTGGGCTTCTGGACTATCTTAGAATGATAGAAAATCTCGTTATCTTCGCGTGGACTGCTTACGGGCCTAAAACGGACTTCTAGAACTCAAGATATGGCCAAAACAATGTAAACTGCGCAACCCTTCTCGAAAATCCGAATTTTAATCAATTAATTCCCAAAAAATTATAAAAGCATCCACTTTAGTCAACATTCTCGTAATCCTGCACAACTAAGCAAAACACATCAAATCTACAACAACTTAAGCCCAAGACAATCAATTTAAGCCGAAATTAAGCGATCCAAGTGGATATAAAATCCACTTATCAGTCTTGCTTTGTTTCTTATCACAATGCCATCTTCATCTAGTTTGTTTCTGAATACCCATCTTGTGTCCACCACTTTTCTATCTTTAGGTCTGGGTACCAGCTTCCATACTTCTAGTTGCTTAAATTGATTGAGTTCATCTTGCATAGCAATCACCCAATCAGGATCAGATAGAGCTTCTTCTACTTTCTTAGGTTCCATGACAGACAAGAACCCAGAATAGTTACATTGATTCTGATAAGCTCATCTTGTTTTCACGCCAACATCTGGATCACCAAGAATCAGCTCAAAAGGATGAGCTCTATTCCAAACAGTTTGTCTGGGAAGAATTGATCTTGATGATTCGCCTTGATCTTCAATATGATGTTGAGTATGACTTGTTGACCCTTCATTATCTCCCCCTGAGTTGTTGCTAGTTTGACTTATTGATGGTTCAAGAGTATCAGTGGTGTCTTGAAAATTATCATTGTTTTCACCAACATCACCTTGATCATTACCACCAACATTTGGATTATTATTATCAGCAACAACGTCAGGTTGATTGTCATCATCTGAATCTGAGTCTGACATATCATCAAACTTAAGCTTTTCAGATGGATCTTCATTTTGGATACTTGGGAGTTTTGTGTCATCAAATGTAACATTGACACTTTCCATAGTTTTCTGTTGATCAATAAGATACACCTTGTAAGCTCTTCTAGTATAACCAATAAATATTGCTTCATGTGCTTTTTCTTCAAATTTACCACCTTGATCATCTACTTCTTTCAGCACAAAGCATTTTGTCCCAAATACATGGAAGTACTTGAGAGTTGGTTTCTTGTCATGTAGAGCTTCATATGGTGTCTTCATTAAGTCTTTATTGATAAGTGTTCGATTATGGGTATAGCATGCAGTGTTGACAGCTTCAGCCCAAAAGCTCAATGGAAGCCTTGATTCACTTAGCATAGTACGTGCAGCTTCAATCAAGGTTCTGTTCTTTCTTTCAACTACCCCATTTTGCTGAGGAGTTCTGGGAGCCGAGTACTGTCTAGTTATACCCTTTTCAGTGCAAAAGTCATTCAGAACTGCATTCTTGAATTCAGTTCCGTTGTCTGACCTTATAGCTCTTACTGGACGATTAGAGTCCAGCTCAATTAACTTAATGTGATCAACTACCAGTTGTGGAGTTTCATCTTTTGAGTTCAGAAATAGTACCCATGTGAATTTTGAGAAAGCATCAACAATCACTAGAGCATATCTTTTTCTTGACATGGACATCACACTAACTGGACCAAACAAATCCATATGGAGAAGTTGTAATGGTTCAGTTATTGATGATGTGTTAATGCTCCTGTGAGTTGCCCTTTTTAACTTTCCTTTTTGACAAGCATCACATAGACCTTCCTGAGTAAATTCAATCGAAGGTAAACCTCTCACCAATTCTCTTTTAACTAGAGAATTCATTGTTTTAAAGTTTAGGTGAGAAAGTTTCTTGTGCCATAAGCAACTTTCATCAGTGGATGCCTTTGAATAAAAACATCTAATTTCTTCTGTGCTTCCAGAGTTCATATTGGCTATGTACAAGTTTCCTTTTCTTACTCCAGTCAACTGCGGCCTTTCATTTCTCTTGTGTGATATTAGACAATTCTTCTTGTTGAAATGAACTTCATAACCTTTATCACAGAATTGACTAATACTGAGCAAATTGTGCTCAAGGCCGTTCACAAAAGAGACATCTTCAACGATAACATTTCCAGCTTCTAATCTGCCATATCCATCAGTTTTACCTTTGCTGTTATCTCCAAAGGTAACGACTGGGCCGGCCTTCTCCACTACATTTGTCAGCAGGGCTCTATCTCCGGTCATATGCCTTGAACATCCACTGTCCAGAATCCACATGACTCGTTCAACCTGTTTTAAACCCTGCAATGACAAATTGGTTAGACTTTCTTCGGAACCCAAATTTGATTGGGTCCGGAGTACTTAAAGAATTGGCCTTTATCAAGCAAAGCAACACTTTTTATTTTAACAACATTTTTTTCAGGTACTGGACATTTAACCCTGTAAACAGCTTTAACTTGTTTTGGTTTTAGCTTGGGTAACCATGTCTTCACCATATCCTGAGAAGGACTTGGAGTCCTAGTCTTAGAATTAGGTGGTGTTACAGTCCTGGATCTAACATGTTTATTTCTGCTCATATGCTGTCTAGGAACATTCTTATCAACACATGCATGATTACCGTTAAAGTAAGCAGACATTATATTAAAAGCACAAAACATGCAATTAACAGCATTGCATTTCTTATGAGCAGTATCAATAACAGGAATAGCATGCATGGTAGATATGTTGTTGCATTTATTCATGTTGTTACTTCTACTACTAGTTTTCAAGGAACTAATAGACTCACCAACTCTTTCTGTTTTCTTAAACACAGACTTTCTATCTTCATCATTTTTAATAACTTGATTACTTTCTAAGACTACGCCATTAGCTAAATCCTCAATGCGCATCTCTTCCTTAATGATTAAAGATGTTGTATCCAAAGGTTCTGCTATGGATGTCTTAAAGAGTGGGTTATTAACACCCTTAAGCACTATTGGTATACCCCTTTCTACAGCACTGACACGATTAGGGGTAATAATGCTTTTTTGTCCAATAGCTTCATTATAATCAAACCCAATTCCTACGGTTTGATTAATAGCTTGTTGGTTAAACAATTCTTTAGCCACTTTACATGAATTAGAAGTAGCACTAACCCTTATTTCTAGCTCAGCTATTGTTTCACGTTGTTGAACCACTATCAACGCTAGAGACCTCTCAAGTTCTTTTAGAATTCTTATTTCTGATTTTTGTTTATCATGGCAATTTTGTACATCGTGTAATTCTGATAATTGTTTTCTAAGATCTGCATTTAACAAATTGATCCTTTCAATCTCTCTATTAGCATAACCTAGTGAATCACTAAGTTGATAAATATATTGACTTTCAGAACATGATACCTCAGATGAAGTACCACTGGAATTATCAGATTTTGCCATCAGGGCAAGATTGCCAAACTCTTCTTCTTCAGAGTCTGTATCATCCCAACTCTTTCCAGCAGCCACATAGGCTTTACCTGTCTTCTTCTTCTCAGATCCAAAGTCTTTTCTTTGGTTTTGTTTAGGCTTCTGACATTCAGTAGCGAAATGTCCAAGTTCATTACAGTTGTAGCATCTAATTTTACTTCTTTCAACTGTTCCAGTTTTGTAACCTCCTCTGTTACTTGAGGATGAAGAACCTCCTCTTTGGAACCTGTTATAGTTAGATTTGTACCTGAACTTGGGATTCTTCTTGAATCTGAAGTTACTGAATTTCCTTACCAACAAAGCCATGGACTCATCTTCCAACTGATCTAGCTCTTCTAACGAATAGAAGTCTCCTTCATCTGGACTAGCATTCGTTTGACCAACTTCAACTTCAAGCTTGCCACTGTCAACACTACAAGATTGAATAACCTTATCTTCCACTTCCTGTTTGTTCTTAACAATAAGAGTTGTAGAAGTATTAGCAACTCTTCCTTTTCCATAAATCTCCTTTTGTTGAGATTGTTCCAGTTCATAGGTTTTTAAAACGCCAAAGAGTCTTTCTACAGTAATTTCACTTAGATTCCTCGACTCTCTGATAGCTGTAATCCTATGTTCTAGATGAACAGGCATTGACAGTAGAAATTTTCTGTTGATCTCTTTCTGAGTGTAGTACTTGCCATGCATCTGTAAATTGTTGACAAGTTTGTTATATCTTTCGAACACATCTTGAATACTTTCATTGGATGCTGATCGAAAGTGTTCATACTCAGATGTCAGAATTTCTAGTCGATTCTCCCTAACTTCCTCTGTTCCTTCATTCACAGTTTCAATGGTTTCCCACATTTGCTTTGCAGTCTTGCAGTTAATCACATGACTGTACATTACAGAGTCTAGAGAATCTATTAAGATCAGTCTTAAATTAATGTCAAGTCCAGCTTCCTCTCTTTCAACAAGAGTGTATTCAGAAGAATCATCTTGTACAAACCTTGCAGGGGCAACAACTTTTCCATCAGTGACAACTTCAGGAATTAATCCAAAAGGTATTATTGGTCCTTCTGATAAGAGTTTCATGTATTTAGGATTTGCAACCTCTAGGAACATTAACATTTTGTTCTTCCACATATCATAACTGTTTTTGTCATATATGGGAATTTTCACAGTTCCAACTTTAGAAGACATGATGAATTTTTTAAGAGAGTTAAAAAATTCGGGGATGATTTTTAATCGAATAAAATGGGATCTTTGATTTGTGTATCAATCAATCGGCTCTGATACCAATTGTTAGGTCCGATAAGATTGTAGAAGGGGAGTTGAATACAATCTTTACCTTTTTATCGAAATTTGTCCGTTAGATAATATTTTAGCAAAGACAAATTTGTGCGGAATTATTTAACACAATTTTTCAAGTTGAATATAACTGTATATTAACTTGATGTGGTGTTACAAAATCAGTATAACAACTTATCAAGATGTTAATAACTAATTAGAAAATTCGACATTAACTTTTCTAATTTAGTTAATAATAATCAAGATAAGAACTAGGAAACTTAATTCGCTAGTAGTACAAGAATCACAAATAGACAAGTTCTAGCGGATAGAATATTATAAAGATGAAGAACTTGAATTTCTGGGAATTGTTTAAGCTTTGGTGTTCTTGGTGTTCTTGAGAGAGAATTCTGTTCTGCTGAATATGATATTTTCTGCTCTGTTTCTTGGTTATGACTTAATCTGCTGTGTTCTGTTCTTTTGTATCAGTCATAAGTCTTGCTAGCTTTCTGTAGGATATTTAACTGCTCCAGCATGACTTAAACTGCTTCCAAGACTTAATTTTTCTTCATTAAGACTTACACAAACCTCCATTAAGACATAAACCTCGTCGGTATGACTTAATAAAAGTTCGGTATGACTTAAACAGCTGGCAGGAGGTCGGTATGACATAATCTGCAATGCTTGGTTCGGTAAGACATAACTTTGAATTCTGTCGGTATGACATAATTTAGGTCATACCGAATTTTTCTTCTCCAAGACATAATCCAACCTTCTTTCTTTAAGTCATATTGATCCATTTAATTAATTAATGATTAACTAAATCATATTTAATTGATACAATAATTAATTTAATAAATAAATTAATTCTTCCAGAATTAATTCATTTAATTAAATTAACTAAATGATTTATATCAATTATAAATGAATTTAATTAAATCAATAAATAATTAATTTAATTCTTACAAATCACTGAAGGTAGTAAAGAATTACCACTGACTTGTGTTGACGTTCGATGTACTGTCTGGTTCATGAACGACTAACTTCAATGATGCTTCTTCACTTTTGACTTTAGGTTGTGATTTATTTCTTCTCTCTATTCTCTTGTACTGTAACTGACATTCAAACTATCACTCGAAAAATCTCTGTCACTGTTCAAATGAATCCATTCGCTTCAATGCTATACTGGGGCTTGATCAGATAACTGAATCGTCTTCCAGTGTACGACATCAAAACTATAGATTGACTTTTCTTCTTTCTTCTGACAGATAATACTTCTTGAGATTCCTGTGACAGTTCATATGTATATTTAATTATTACAATTTGGTTTAAGTTGATTAGGATCCTCTAACTAGAAATAGGCTGAGTCATATGCCTTTCAGTACCTGTTTTTTGGTACTGAGTGAATTTACTTATTTACCCTTCATTATAAAGAAAAATAAATACACCTAAAATAAATAATAACATAATATAATTAATGGTAACTAGTCGAGATATTAGCTTTTATAAACACCTAAAAACATCAATCATATCATATCTTTCCATCATTAGTATTTCCTTTCGAATTAAAACACGTTATAATTAATGGTAATTAGTCGATTGCCTTTTTCACATTAGTATAATAAAATTAATGATAATTAGTCGATTGCCTTTTTCACATTTAATTTTAGTTAAACATATTACCTTTTATAAACAACTAAAAACATCAATCGTATCATATCTTTCGATCATTAATATTTTTCTTTCGAATTAAGACACGTTACTTTTTTAATTTAAAACAAATCTTACAATCATTAATATATACCGGAAAATATCAAACCATAATTTTCAAGAAAAATATAACACCTAAAATAAATAATAACATAATATATTTAATGGTAATTAGTCGATTGCCTTTTTCACATTTAATTTTAGTTGAAGATATTACCTTTTATAAACACATAAAAAGATAATCATTAATATTTCCTTTATAATTAAAACACGTTACCTTTTTAATTTACAACAAATCTTATAATAATTAATATATACCCGAAAATATCACAACATATTTCTCAATTATTAATAAAATATATTAAAAATCGTATACGTTGTTTATAATAAGGAAACATTATTTTAATTTATAAACATGAGTATGTTAAATTATATTAAATTAAAATTAAAAAATTATTAAAATAATGATTATATAAAAACATAATTATAATATTAAATAAAATTTATAATATAATATAAGAAACCCGTGCATTGCACGGGTTATAAGCTAGTAAAAGTAATTTGGGAAAAAGTAAAATTTTTGAACTAAAAAGGTAAAATGCAATTTACCTTTAAAGTAAATAGTAAAGATTTAAAAGTAAAATAGTTTAGGTTAAAACCATTTTTAGTTTTTACCTCACCCACCACAGCAGATCAAAACTGACTCCTAAATAAAAACAAAACAACAAAAATCAAGAACCTCGCCGGAGTTCTTGAGCTCGCCGGAAATTCTGCAGATCCCGGCGACTTCTGAAGAATCCGGTGAGGCTCGTAAACCTCCGGTGAGCCTCATTTCAATCACCAAAATCATGCCAACACAATCCCCTATTCCTGTACATACTCTAGCATACAACAAATCGATCAAGTGGACTGTAAACAAGCAACACGAAATCAAAACCGGCGAGTTCAGTCCTATTCCGGAGAACAACGGTTCTTCTTCAATACTGAACCAAATTCAACACTCTTGATATCAAAGTGAAGCCCATAGCACGTACAAACATTCCCCTCCAACCATTTAACTGAACAACTGAATATAACGAACGAATGATTTTTAAAATCGATTAAAAACTCAAAGTTCGAATTAGACAATCTGGTGATACAACGATGTAATTAAACACATAAACATGCTCCTTAGGACCCCTAGAAGCTATATGAATCATCAAATCAACTGGAAAATCACAAAATCAAAAAGCCCTAATTCAAGAATTATGAACCCTAAAATTCAAAAAATTCAAATAAAAATCATATAAATTCGAGAATTTACCCTTCACTGATTTTGATGGCAGATTCGGAAACTAGAAATCGAGGGCTTCGTTTTGAGTATTTGCACCCTGAAATCGGATTCCAGAATCGCCTCCAAATCGCAATCGATCCTCAAGAACGATTTTTGAAAATAATATTTTTGATAATTAAAAATTAATTTCTTAAATTTTCTTTCGTTTTTGGGAATTGACAGGTGTATAGATTTGGATTGGATGGGTAGGATGAGGTTTTGATTGGTAAAAAAAAAGTTACGAAATTATTTTGTTCCCGAAATGCTCGGAACCCTAATTAACTTTTAATCGGTTCGAAACACACAATTAAATCAATTACAGTTCCGACTCGAACGAAAACATTTTGACGAAAAAAAACGGATCGATCATTGAAAGTTTATAAGACTCATAAAACGAATAAAAATACAAGTTTGGCAAATTTTGAGATTATCTGACAAATATTGATACGAAAATGATTTTAAATCGAAGCCCTAGGGATTTTGAAAACAGGTGTTACGGATAAAAACAAACTGAACCGTACATCTTTCGAAAAAGTTAAAGATAATCATCTAGGAATCTACTACAATTACTAAACACA
Organism: Saposhnikovia divaricata; assembly: GCA_036435485.1. Taxonomy (NCBI): domain Eukaryota; kingdom Viridiplantae; phylum Streptophyta; class Magnoliopsida; order Apiales; family Apiaceae; genus Saposhnikovia; species Saposhnikovia divaricata. The sequence goes on from CM071594.1 coordinate 199,851,289, forward strand.
TAAACGTCCCAACCCATCATTCCCGATCCTTTTATTCATATATAACGATATCATCTCATATTCGCGATATGATTACCCGCCAAACCGAATTAAACTATTTATATAAATTCAAAATAAGCTAAAATAAATTATAATAAAATATTTTCACCTTGGTCACATAATAACACATATCCCCCAATACCAATCAACATTTAACACCTTGACTCGTCAAACATGAATAACATAATTTAAAATATTTTTATCCCTAATTACCAAAAATAGTATTTAAATAAATTTAATAATCACTGTTCTTACAACAAGATTGGGTTTTGATTAACTAAAATTAACTAAGAAGCGAATTAACAAAACTAAGAATTACTTAACTAATGAGAATTAAAATCAAAATACTTATATGAAAATAAACATGGGATCCTAACTTCATTAAATACTTCGCTTAGAGATGATGCCTCTAATCAATGCATGTGATAGTTATGACATCTGATCGGACAACACGGAACAAGTACACGCTACTTCTTAGTATACGAATGCCAAACTAAACATACCTCCACAAAAGAGATAGAAGATGAATAGACACCAATTATGCTTAGACCCTATATCTCTATAGAATTTGAAAACATAACGGTTGAAGAACTAGTTGTCCATTAAGATCACATAGGGCAGCATAATATTTCTCAACTTACGCTACAAATCATGATGCCACTCATACATCAACTTATCCTATGCTAGCATGGCAAGTTCTGAATCTCAAGATCCACTCTCGCTTCACAAGAGATTAACAATCTAGATGTTAGCTACGCATCTAAAAATTAAGCATAAGCATACGAGGATATCAATATACATCACACACAGATCTTTAAAGCATCAAAATACTAAAGCTCCATAAACAACGATTAATTCAAAATCGAACCGCTCGTCATCATGGGATCTGATGAAACCATGATAAATAACAAAGTCTGAATTAAAATAATAATGCTAGAGTAATAAGTTAAGAAAACAAATCCCAAAAACATCCAAGAGTATCACCTAATTAGAAGAAAGATGAAGTAGATCTAGATCTCCGTCGCTTGTCACGAGCGCAGGAATCCTTCTCCAACTCTGAATCTCTGTCTCTCGGCTCTCTCTCTCTCTCTCTCTCTCTCTCTCTATGTTATGTAGGTTGTTGGTCCTTTTTATGATGATAGAATGTGTTTACATAGGCCCCCATGTCTTTTACAGCAAGAAATTCCCCAAAATAGAATTAAAATAGAATTTCTGCAGTTCAGCACAAAATACGTTTCCTAAACGGATTCTGTTTTGAAGGAAAATTCGTAGCTGACTTTTCTTCAGTATTTCTGGGCCGTTCCAATCGTATTTGGATATCTGAACCACTTTAGAATGAAAGAGAATCTCGTTATCTTCACGTGGACTGTAAGATCGTCCAAAACGGACTTATAGAACTCAAGATATGACCCAAACAGTGAATCAAGATTTTCATGAAAAATTTCGGGCTCGGCAGAATGCTCCCTGCGCTGCAGTGCACCTGTACCATGCTGCAGCGCACCATGAAACTTGTTGAAACAGATCCGTCTTCTTCCGAGCTTTCCAACGACTACTTACAGGCCTCAAACGGACTTGTAGAACTCCAGATATGGCCAAAATAGTGAAGACTGCGCAAACTACCCCGAAAATCTAATTTTAATCAATTTAACCTCCAACTCTTAGTTCTGCAAAACTCAATGAAAACACATTAAACACACCACATACTTGAGGTCAAGTAATCAATTTAAGCCGATACTAGACATTCCAAGTGGATATAAAATCCACTTATCACACCCCCCAAACTTAAACCGATGCTTGTCCTCAAGCATAAACAAATATAACTATATACAACTAACTAGTACCACTTCCGTAGGTGATCACGGTTGCATTTGGCATATGCAACAAGCCTTTTAAACCCCTAGGCAGCCCTAGTGGACGAGTATGGTCTCGTGAGGGCCTATAGCGAATGTACCCACAAAATCCATCTAACTAAACAATGCAATGCATGAATGCAACGAATATGAAAATGCAACGATCCCCTCGAACTAACCAAAACCAACTAGCAAGCAAATATCTCAAAGAATGCAACCAAATCCAAATAGAGCTCGACTAAGTCCCCGTACACTAACAATACATGATCAGAAAAGTGCGTGTGTGCGATGCTCCTCAGATATACTCCAAACACTAGATCAAAATCATACTTATTCTTCGCCAAGACAATCACAAGTTTATGAATAGAATGAACGGTAAACACTTCATAACCTAGGAACACCTCCATCATCCTTCAAGTTAGACAGAAATTCATACTTTATTTCTAAACTACAACACATAATACTATACACAACAACGCATGCTTATTTAACTGTGCAATGGATGAGACCCCAAAAGGCTTATACAATAATACCCATGTAGCGAGTCTTAGGTTAGTGGATCCCAGACCGTAAAAGCCTTAGGTCACTAGGCACAAAGTCCCCTAGAACTTAATTGCTCGAGTATTAAAGAGCTTACCCTAGTTAATTTTGCATTTAAACAACTAACATAACTTTTTTTTTCTTTTTTTCTTTTTTTTTTGCAATTTTTTTTTCACACCTCTAATTTGGAATGAGTGCGTGTTATTCCCAGATTACACAATTGTATAATTGTAGAAGGGGGGTTGAATACAATTCTTGATATTTATAAATTTCTGATAAGAACTCCAGAAATCTATACTTAGATAATTGCTTATAAAAAGATTAATGCACAAACACATAAAAAATCAGGTGGTTAAATGCACCACCTGAAGCTTTTATTCGAAGAAAACTCTGTGATACAAAAGTACACAGCTTCTGTTTTACAACTCTTTGCTTTCTAAGAATATTCAATAGAAACCCTAAGCAAGAATGTATCTGTTTTCCTAACCTATAAAGAGTTGCTACACTTGGTTATAAATCCCAAGTTTTACAAGTACTACTGGAATAAGATAATATTAATCTAATTCTAGTTGACTTGCTACTACACTCCAAATACACATGTAGCCGAAAGGTTGTCCTTGTGTTCAGACATGTCTCCTGCACCTTTCTTGTATTCATAGTGTAAATGGAATGCTTCTTTCTTCTGTGTTTCCAAAGTATGGCTGTCATACTGCTTTTTGTATCTACTATCAACCCATGTGATCTGTCAGTCAAACATGTCCTTATCAACTGCTAATCCCCAGCTAATCATAGAAGACAGTGTCAATGATTATCCGTTGATATTGTACACTGACATCCGTTGATGATGTATTGAACGGTATCCGTTGATATTGAGACTTGAGCTGTATCCGTTGATAGAGTGGATTTGAGTTGTATCCGTTGATAGAGTTTTGTCTTCATCTGTTGATACACTTTCACTTAGACAGAATTACATAGCATAGCTTATTTACAATTGGCTACCCTATTCTACCTATCCGTTAATGGTTAACATGACTGTGGATAAAAACACTATCAACTGATAACATAGAGATACTACAGTATGCTACAAAACCTCATCCGTTGATGAGCTACCTGTCAACGGATAGAGTTATAAATCCTCATCCGTTGACAGCTACAAAACCTTATACAATTTGATTGATTGTGAAGTTATCATCAAGTACAACATATTCCTAACAATCTCCCCCAATTTATACTTGATGGCAATAAAGCATAAATTCAGGACCTTGATGATAACAAAACATTCCTAAAGATATATATAGAACAATGCAAAAATTGTATTAAGCTACAAAAATTAAAAACTGAAAGTTTAAGAAATTTACAGAGAAATGCTCCTCTAGACTGAGCAGATTAAGACTGTTTCTTTTCTCTTGTTGGCATCACCTTTGATTTTCCTTCTTTGGCAGAGTTGGACTCTATCTGTATTTGGAGTTGCCTATAGAAGGCATCTTCTTCATCAACCTTTGGATTTAGCTTTTGTTGTAACCATCTCAGGTATTGAAAACTGGCCTTTGGTAGTTTGTCTTCTAACCTGAAGAATCTCCTGTTACCATCTTCATCCCTGAACTCCATCATCCAGAAGGGTTGAAGGTGGATTTTCTATCCATTGTATGGGATCTTCATCTTCCTTGGCAGACTAGATGGAGAGTTCCATTCCCTCCTTATCTGTTCTATTCTGTCCAGTATCTCCCCTTTTGCTATCTTGGAGAACCCTGTGTATCTCTTGATTGCAGAGAACACTTTGGTTAAGGTCTGATAATTTTTTCCAAGAACCCTTTGTAGTGGCCATGTCCTTTCCTTTCCTCCCTTGTATACAAAGACCAATCTCTCAGGCAAATGTTTATATTTGTCAATCCCTCTTACTTCTGACAATTCATCCAGATAAAGATTCATGCCAGAGTATTCTTCAATATCTACCTGATAGATAAAATCATCCTTGTTTTCCAAGATTGGCTGCCTGACAATAGCAGGTACCCTAGCAACTTGAATTGGTTCCTTTGAAGGTTGCTTCCTTGGTATCCTTTTCTTCTGTATAGGCTTCTATTGAGGCTTCAGCAAGAATGAAGGAACCTCAATGGAGTCAAGATTCATTGGTTCCTCTTTAGGTACTATAGGATCACCATGGAAATTCACAGCTGGGTTGAATACTTTTACAGAAGTAGGTTGTGATGAGCCAACTGTCTCCTTACTTTCAATTTCTGGAGAGACAGGCCTCCTTGCCTTTGATTTTATTCTCTTAGATTTGGATTTGGGGACTGATTTCCCTTTCCTTTTGGATTTGGGGACTTCCTCAGGTTCCCTCAATTCATCCTCTACCTCATCCATTAACTCTTGAGCCAGCCTTTCTTGCTTCTCATCTGAGTTTTCATATTAATTTTCAGTGCTTGGTTGAGATTCTCTTAGCAGCCTTGAAGTCTCTTCTCTCTTGGCTTCAACAAATCTAGGATGGCTGTTGGATATGTTTAGAACTTTTCCATTCCTTATGATTACAGCCATCCATTCTCTTACACAACTGTTAGTCTTCTCCTTGAATTCCTTAATTTGCTTACCCATCAGCTTCTCTTCATCATCCTTGGGAAATGGAAAGTCCAGTTGTAACTTGTTCTTCCCATTTGCTTTTGGTGGTGAGTAGGGTCTTGTTTTGATGTAGGGTTCAAATTCTTTAACATGAGAAGGCTCAGCATCATAGAATGTAGGAGCCACAATTGCTGGAGTGAGCACCTTCAGAATTGTGGTAGATATTGTTGGAGCTGAGGTTTGGCTAGAGAACAGAGTTGATGCAATAGATTGATTGATCAATCTTTCTGACCTCATTATCCTTTCATAGTTTTCCTCTTTAATCTTTTGTAGAGCTTCAATTTTGGCTAGCTTTTCCTCTTCTGTCAAGTTTGAGAAATCAAACTCTTTAGATAGAGCTACTTGTACAGGTTTGGATTTGGTGGGGGAAGCTGTGACAATGAAGTCCTGTGGATTGACCACTATGGTAGGCTGCTGCTCCCCCTCACTTGCTGCTTCCCTTCTTTCAGAAATTAAGATTTGACTTGTAGTTGCCACAGCCTCTTCCACTTTCTCCCCCTTTTTGTTAGCATCAAGGGTTTGACTAGAAGTTGGGGCTGCAACTAACCTTTCTAGCAGTTGGGTTTGCAGTTTTTGATGTTGAAGAAATTGCTCCATCTGGGATTCCATCTTTTCCACTCTTGAGTTGAGTAGTTGCACAGACTTTGCCAGGTTGTCTTCTTTGATGAACCTTTGTTGCAACACCCTCTGAGTGGCTGTAGTAGCTAGTTGCTCTAACTTGGAATCCACAGAGATCTTCACATCCTTGATTTCTTGTTTGACCTCCTCTAAGTTGGTTCTCTGAATCACCATTTGCATCTTTTGTAACTTAAGGGAGTCAATTGCCTGTTGAAGAACAACCTTTCTCTGTGGATCTGCTTCTGGGTGCTCAGCCAGGGCAGATTTATATTGCCTTATGATTTCCACATCAAGTTGATGATAGGTGTAGTTGTGAGCAAATTTAAAATCATGAATACTGCTACCACCTTCATCTTCAGGGCTCTGGCTGTCTTCATCTTCAGAATCTTCAAATTCTTCACTCTCAGCAGTGGTTGGCAGAGCTTCTAAAGATTCCTTAGCTCTAAGTAGAGACTGTGAGGTGTGCACTAAGTGCATGGCCTCCTCTGCTTCCACATTGCCCTGTTGTGCCAGAATTTGATAGGCAGGAACAGGGTGAGTAAAGGTTTCAGCATCCAAAGAAATGGAGTCAATCATGGACTGATATTCTCTTTGAAATTCCATTTCCTTGGCTGCATCCTCAACCTCCATTGACTCACTAGCAATGGCTGCTTCTTCCATCCTTATTTCTCCTGTAGTCCCTTCTCTCCTCTCATCTCTCTTTTCTTGCATCAAGGGCTCCCCTTGGGTCACACCTCTCACACCCTCACCTTCACCTACTAAGGTGGAACTCTCAGTCTCTCCTTTTTCCTGACCAGAAGAAATGGCCAGCCTCTCATTATTTAGCTCTCCTTTTTCCTGCTCACAAGGCAGCCTCTCACTCCCTTCCCTCAATCCTAAAAGCGTTTCAGCTACTGAGAACTCCTCCACACTTGACACAGGAATGTCAGATATAGCAGTGGTAGAGTGAGTTATCAACGGATAAGGAATATCCGTTGATGGAGTAGTTATAGCTGTCAACAGATGGCTAGACAGAGGCGCATCCGTTGATGGAGAAACACTTGTCAACGGATGAAGGATATCCATTGAGGAAGGAATAATTTTATCCGTTGAAGAGAAAACCAACACTGAATCTGTGGAGATTGATTTTAAGTTTGAGGCCACAGTCTGTGTTGAGAATTCTGGAAGGGAAGATTGATGGTCCAACAAATCATCTATAAGATGATGACCACCAATTGCAGAGTGGGGCTTCTCCAAGAATCTTAAAGATGGAGAATCAGGAATTGATGTAGATATCATATCCACATCCAGAGATGGAGTTGGTGATGGTGGATTGTAATGTGTATCGATTTGAAGATTAAGATCAAGGGGCTGTGACTCCACATTTATTGAAGCCACATCAAACTGAGTTTAAGAAGGTACAGTTTCCTGTACTGTGTGTGCACCCTGTGATTTCCCTGTGGTTTTAGATTTCACTCTTCTTCCATAGGTTTTTGAGAGTGGGCTATTTGTGTCTCTACCCCTCTTGTGCAGTGTTCCTTGTGGGGAACTTGATTCAGTAGTCACATTCTGTTGAGAGAGTGTAACTAGAATTTGGCTTGTAGTTACATTAGCAGTCTTTTGAGAGACTGAAATGGTGGTTGCACTCATCTCTCCTTCCTTATCCTTAGGGCTTCTTTGATGTTCACCCTGTCCTTCACCACTCACTACCACCTTCACACTCCCCTCAAGAGTTTTGGTAGATTTTACAACAGGTGTCTTTTGAGAGACACTTGAGGTTTGCTTTTTAGAATGTGGTTTTGGAACTCTGGATTTGGTCACTTTGGTAGGAGCCTGTTTGGTCACAACTACAGACTCCATTGTGACACTTGAAGGCAAAGAAATTTGGGGGTTGGAGATAGGGGTTTCAGAGTTAGAAATAGTTACCTGAACAATTGGTAGATATACCAATTGTACTCCTGCATTGAGGTTCATTCGAATTAGGTCACTTAAGACTCTCTTCTCCTGAACAAAACATTGGAACTTGCTATCCGGGTTAGCAATGGATAGCTCATTCTCAGATACATGCAGTGCTAAGAGCATTAAAAATCTAGCAAAGTAGATATTCTTGCTCCTAGTTTCCTTTTTACCTAACTTTGTAGCTATCTCATACATAACTAATGTGCCAAAATTATAGAATTTATCATTTAAGAGCATACACATCATAGTTAGCATGGACTGGGTAACAGCATCAAAATTACTAATTTTGCCTGAAAAAGTTTTAATGAAGGCATCACAGAAATAGCTCCATTCTTTAACCATTCCTTTCCTAAAAATTTTCCCTAAGTTTTCAGTACTAATGGCATAATTAATAGAATTAAGCATGGCAACAATTTCAGCATCAGTGGGTACTTTTAGACAGTTATTCTCAGGCAATTTTAAACAAGCAGTTATTACATCAGAATTAACTACATAGTTTTTACCCTTTAAAGAAAAAGCAATTGTACCGTCTGTGCCATTGTACTCAGCAGATGTCCACATTTCTTCAATTACCTCGTGGATTAAGGGAGTGGTGGCAGTCATAGCATATGACAGTTTGCATTTCTTCACGAAACTCATCAAAGTGTGGTAAGCTTTTGGAGCATTCACTGTGTCAACAAAGGCCGCGAAATTGTTCTTCTCATAGGTAAACCCAGTGGAGGACATCATCTTAACAATGGGCGCCATTGAAGTGTTTGAACTTTGGTTACAGAGAGTTTTAGAGAAGAAGATGCAGTTAACTTTTGATATGCTTGAAAATGAATAAAAGTGAGATGTGAGAGTACAAGTCAGCCTTTTATATTTTTCAAGAATTAAAAATGAAATAATTAAAAGTAATTACTCCATTGGTCAAAAGTAACTGTCAGATAATAAATGAAAAGAAAATAAGTACAACCATGATTAGATATACACGGTTACCAACGGTTAAAAAAATGTATATCAACGGGTATAGAATGAACGGTTGAGATACAGTTTATCCGTTGATGACGTGGATAGCCTGTTACCCGTTGACATGCGAAAATCTAGTAATGTGTTTATACTATCAACGGATAAAAGGATATCCGTTGATAAGCTGATTTTGACTTAGACAAAATTTCTGCAGAAAATTTTTCTGAAAGTTTTAACTTTCAAGTAAATCAAAACACATTTCTAGCTTCAATGCAGTGAAATCAAATATCACTAGGAATTATGACAAGTTAAACATACCTAGCTCACCTACCAATCTTGTGAATGTGGATTCATCAAGAGGCTTGGTGAAGATATCTGCAAGCTGCATTTCACTTGGCACAAAGTGCATTTCTACTGTACCATTCATCACATGTTCTCTAATGAAGTGGTATTTGATGTCAATGTGCTTGGTTCTCGAATGTTGCACTGGATTCCCTGTGATGGCAATAGCACTTGTGTTGTCACAGAAAATTGGAATCTTCTCAACTTTTAGACCATAGTCAATGAGTTGGTTTCTCATCCATAGAATCTGTGCACAACAGCTTCCAGCAGCAATGTACTCAGCTTCAGCTGTAGAAGTGGAGACTGAGTTTTGTTTCTTACTGAACCATGAAACAAGCCTGTTTCCTAGAAATTGACAGGAACCTATAGTACTTTTCCTATCAACTCTTCAACCTGCATAATCTGCATCTGGATAGCCAGTTAGATCAAAACCAGATTCTCTTGGGTACCAAATGCCAAGGTTTGGTGTTCCCTTGAGATACCTAAAAATTCTTTTAATAGCTATTAAGTGAGACTCTCTAGGGTCAGCTTGAAACCTAGCACAAAGACAAGTAGAAAACATTATATCAGGTCTACTAGCTGTTAGGTATAGAAGTGAACCTACCATGCCTCTATAGCTTGAGATGTCCACAGACTTTTCCTTAGTATTCAACTCAAGTTTAGTTGCAGTGGCCATAGGTGTTTTAGCAGATGTACAATCCATTAAGTCAAATTTCTTTAAGAGATCATAAATATATTTTGTTTGACTTATGAAAATGCCCTCATTAACTTGCTTTACTTGTAGGCCAAGAAAGTAAGTTAATTCACCCATCATGCTCATTTCATACCTACTTTGCATAAGTTTGGCAAACTTTTTGCAAAGCTTCTCATCTGTAGACCCAAAAATAATATCATCTACATAGATTTGAACAAGTATTGAAGAGCCATTAATATTCCTATGAAATAAGGTTTTATCTACTGTACCTCAAGTGAAGTGGTTCTCCAAAAGAAATTGAGATAAAGTGTCATACCAGGCTCTTGGTGCTTGCTTCAAACCATAAAGTGCTTTCATGAGAAGATATACATATCCTGGAAATTCTGGATCCTCAAAGCCAGGAGGTTGATGGACATAGACCTCTTCTTCCAGTTCCCCATTTAAAAAGGCACTTTTGACATCCATCTGATAGACTTTGAAATTGGCATGTGCTGCATAGGCTAGAAAGATTCTTATTGCCTCAAGTCTTGCCACTGGAGCAAAAGTTTCATCAAAATCTATTCCTTCTTCTTGAGAGTAGCCCTTTGCCACTAATCTAGCTTTATTCCTCACAATTATGCCATTTTCATCTGTCTTATTCTTGAGAACCCATTTAGTACCTATGACACTTCTATCATCAGGTTTGGGCACAAGTTTCCATACTTTATTTCTTTCAAATTGGTTTAGCTCTTCTTGCATTGCTAACACCCAATCTGGATCTAGAAGGGCATCTTCCACTTTCTTAGGTTCCTCTTGAGACAGGAAGCTACTGTATAGACATTCTGCTTGAGTGGCCCTTCAAGTTTGGACTCTTGAATTTGATTCACCAATGATTAACTCAAATGGATGATTTCTAGTCCATTTTCTTGCAGGTGGAAGGTTTGATCTTGATGAGGTTGCTTCATTTCCATGAGCATGATCATTTTAATTTAGCATTGAATTTTGACCTTGAGAAACTCCCCCTGAGTTTGTTGTCCTTGCTGAATTATGAAGTTGACTGTCAATGGATGCATCATTTTGCCTATCGACGGATGCTTGAGAATATCTGTCAACGGATGCATCTCTAATAGTGTCAACGGATGTTGCAGAATGACTGTCAACGGATGTTGCAGAATGACTGTCAACGGATGCTTTTTTTTCAGTGTAAGCATCACTTCTAGTTGGTATAACAGCTCTAGGTGGATCTCTGTGGTCATGATCTTCATATTCCTCATCATCATCATAGTACATTCTTCCTTCACCTTCATTCTCAAATTCCAACTTTTCATGGTAACCTTCATCATTTAGGCCTAGAATCTTTTGATCATCAAACACAACATGTACAGATTCCATAACAATGTTGGTTCTTAGATTGTAGACCTTGTAGGCTTTCCCTGCTGCATATCCAACGAAAATTGCTTCATCTGCCTTTGCTTCAAATTTGCCCAAGTTATCTCCATGATTCCTTAGCACAAAACACTTACATCCAAAGACGTGTAGGAAAGCTAAAGTTGGTTTCTTGTTGGTTAATAATTGATAAGGAGTCATTCCTCTAGCTTGATTGACCAAGGAAATATTCTGAGTAAAGCATGCAGTGTTGACAGCTTCAGCCCAGAAATATGTTGGTAACCTTGATTCACTTAACATTGTTCTAGCTGCTTCAATGAGAGTTCTGTTTTTCCTTTCAACAACCCCATTTTGTTGAGGTGTTCTGGCAGCAGAAAACTCATGGACAATTCCATTCTCTTCACAGAAAATCTTCATTGTGGAATTCTTGAATTCAGTACCATTGTCACTCCTGATTCTTTGTACTCTGTCTTCAGAACCATTGTTTAGTATTCTGAGGTGATTGATGATGATTTCACTTGCACAATCCTTGGAGTGCAGGAAGAAGGTCCATGTAAACTTAGAAAAATCATCTACAATCACCAGGCAGTATTTCTTCTTTGAAATAGACATGACATTTACTGGACCAAATAAGTCCATATGCAGCAATTGAAGAGGCTTAACAATGGATGACTCTGTCTTGCTTTTGAAGGATGATTTCTTTTGTTTCCCTAATTGGCAGGCATCACACAGCCCATCTCTGACAAACTCCAATTGAGGGATTCCTCTAGCAAGATCCTTTCTAGCAAGATTCAAATGTGACAGCTTCTTATGCCATAGCCAACTCTCATCTTTACTTGCTTTGCTGAAGAGACAAGTAATGGATTCTGAGCATGCTGAATTGAAGTCAGCTATGTAAACATTTCCTTTTCTAAAGCCTGTCAATACCACATTGTTGTCTTCCTTGGCAGAAACAACACAGGCTTCTTTTGTGAACTTTACTTCATAGTCTTTGTCACAAATCTGACTAACACTCAGCAAATTGTGCTTCAAACCTTCAACTAAAGCCACTTCTTCAATGATGACATTGTCTTTTGAAATCAGGCCATATCCCTTAGTATATCCTTTGCTGTCATCTCCAAAGGTAATTCTAGGGCCAGCTCCTTCCTTGAACTCTGTGAGCAGGGTTGAATCTCCTGTCATGTGCCTAGAGCATCCACTGTCTAGGTACCATAGATTCCTTCTGTTTCCCTGATTGCTAGCTGAACTTGCTTCCTGCTCTCCAGAATCAGCCATTAAAGCAAGGTTGACTAACTCAACATCATCATTAGAATGATTGTCATCAACAGCCCAGTCATACTCTTGGGTCAAGAATGCCTTTCCTTTCTGCCTGAGAAGATCAAAATATTTCTTCTTATAGTCAACAGCCTCAGTTGACTTTCCCTTGTTCTCAGATCTAGGTTTCCTGCATTCACTTATCATGTGACCAGCAATTCCATAATTGTAGCATTTAATTTTGGATTTATCCACATAGTTGCTTGTGGAAAAATCCTTGTTAAATGGCTTGGCCACCCCAGAGTTTCTCTTGAATTTCAGCTTAGAGAATCTCCTAGATAGAAAAGCTAAGTGCTCATCTATCTCATCCAATTCATCCTGCTGAAGAGCATTCAATTCCTCAGACACCTTTTCCTTGCTCCTGCTTGATTCTGCTCTACCTTTACAAACCTCCCTGTTTGGTGTAGAACTAGCAGTTTCTGTCATTTCCTCCTTTTGCTCCAAGTTGGCAACAAGTGCAACTGACCCACATTTCTTTTGAGACTTCTCAATCTCTTCATCCTGCTCCATTTCCAGCTCATAGGTCTTTAAAGTTCCATAGAGCCTTTCAAGAGTAAATGTCTTGTACTCTTGAGTGTTTCTTAGAGAAACAGTCATTGGCTTCCATTCCTTGGACAGTGATCTCAGAAATTTGAGATTAGAATCTTTAACTTGATAGATTCTTCCATACAGTTTCAAACCATTTAGTAGCTTTTGAAATCTACTAAATGTATCATTCAATGTTTCTCCACTCTTAAAGTGAAAATGTTCATACTGTTGGATTAGTAGTTGCATCTTGTTTTCCCTTACCTGTTCTGTTCCTTCACACAGGGTTTGAACAGTGTCCCATACTTCCTTGGCGGTAGTACAGTTAATAACATTGTCAACCATGTCTGTTTCTAGACCATTGAAAAGAATATTCATGGTCTTTTTGTCTTTGTGGACTTCTGCAATATCTTCAAGACTCCACTCAGAAACAGGTTTGGGAATGAGAGTGTCAGGCACATCATCAGCCAAGCCAACTCTTGTTGCTGTCTTCATTGGAACGTGAGGACCCTTGTCAATGCAATCCACAAATCCCTCATCAATAGACGAGAGATGTAGACGCATTTTTACTTTCCAGTGAAAGTAATTTTCTCTATCAAGAACTGGAATCTTTACTCCATAATCCTTCTTAGACATGTTGGAAGTGTGTTGATCTTTAAACTTCGAATATGTTAGAAGCTCCCTCTGATACCAATTGTTATTCCCAGATTACACACTTGTATAATTGTAGAAGGGGGGGTTGAGTACAATTCTTGATATTTATAAATTTCTGATAAGAACTCCAGAAATCTATACTTAGATAATTGCTTGTAAAAAGATTAATGCACAAACACATAAAAAATCAGGTGGTTAAATGCACCACCTGAAGCTTTTATTCGAAGAAAACTCTGTGATACAAAAGTACACAGCTTCTGTTTTACAACTCTTTGCTTTCTAAGAATATTCAATAGAAACCCTAAGCAAGAATGTATCTGTTTTCCTAACCTACAAAGAGTTGCTACACTTGGTTATAAATCCCAAGTTTTACAAGTACTACTGGAATAAGATAATATTAATCTAATTCTAGTTGACTTGCTACTACACTCCAAATACACATGTAGCCAAAAGGTTGTCCTTGTGTTCAGACATGTCTCCTGCACCTTTCTTGTATTCATAGTTTTAATGGAATGCTTCTTTCTTCTGTGTTTCCAAAGTATGGCTGCCATACTGCTTTTTGTATCTACTATCAACCCATGTGATCTGTCAGTCAAACATGTCCTTATCAACTGCTAATCCCCAGCTAATCATAGAAGACAGTGTCAATGATTATCCGTTGATATTGTACACTGACATCCGTTGATGATGTATTGAGCGGTATCCGTTGATATTGAGACTTGAGCTGTATCCGTTGATAGAGTGGATTTGAGTTGTATCCGTTGATAGAGTTTTGTCTTCATCTGTTGATACACTTTCACTTAGACAGAATTACATAGCATAGCTTATTTACAATTGGCTACCCTATTCTGCCTATCCGTTGATGGTCAACATGACTGTGGATAAAAACACTATCAACTGATAACATAGAGATACTACAGTATGCTACAAAACCTCATCCGTTGATGAGCTACCTGTCAACGGATAGAGTTATAAATCCTCATCCGTTGACAGCTACAAAACCATATACAATTTGATTGATTGTGAAGTTATCATCTAGTACAACATATTCCTAACAGTGCGTTTCGCTCCATCTCATTCAACCCTAGACTACTCATAAAATATGAGCGGCTACTAGCCATTTGACGCCTAGCCATTATTGACAACTATTAACAATTAGCATGAAATCCCTGGTTTCCCCCAAACTTAGACTTTAGTGCTCCTACGCCATCAAGGGAATAACGAAAATTCTAAATATAATCAAGTGATTAAATCTAAACAACCAAACAAGCATGACCTCAATCTAGCCCAAAAGCAAACGATGAGACTGTGTAAAAATTGTGTTTCTGAAGCATGCAAGTCAATTTCATAAGAACTATAAATCAACCATCTATTCATCATTACCACACTCAATTAGACATCGACCTACCAATCAGAATTAGCTCATCCTAAGGAATCATGAATATGCATGCTATGCAAATGCAACTAAATAAACTCACATGGTATACAACAAAATACAAAATGTCCTATATGAAACAAACATGCAATACATACAAAATACGAATGAATTACTACTAACATGCAAAATATGATTTCCTACATGAACAAATGACACACTACTACATACCTAACACATGGGTTGCCTCCCACGAAGCGCTTGTTTAGAGTCAATTAGCTTGACTACGTCCAAGCCTCCATTAAGGATGATAATAGTTGGCCTGGTCATCTCTTCGTGAGACTTCATCGTCATCACGGCGGCACACTTTCTGCCCCTTCTCCTCGCTTGGCCTATTCGTATAACAACTATGTCCTATTCCAATGCCTTCATCTGTTGACCCAAAATCTATCAATTTGTAGAACAACACACATTCGCGGGCTTCGCTTGAATATAATGGAGGAGGGTAAATGTAAGCTGCTGAAGCCTTTGGTTCCTCAAAGAGAACTTCCTCCATTGGCTCTAATGCGCTACCTCCATCTTTATACTCTGAGACAAGTAGAATACCTGCATCTTTCCCATGGTCATCAGCCTCATGGTACGCACATACTAATTCTTGAAATTTGTGTAGCTCACCAGTGTCTGTCCCAAATAGTGCCCTTTCCAAATCATCCACCATACTAGCATGATCAAATTCCTCACATGGATTGTGAACGCTCACCTCACCTTGGAATTTGTCTTCCTCAATTATGCATGCAGTACCTTGCTCCAAGTCACCGTTATTTTCTGGAATTGCCTCTAGTATGAATTGCTGTTTCTCTTGTTCCAAGGCACTCAAAACTTGAGCAACTAGTGTCTCCAAAGATTTGATAGACTCCTTATTACTCTTTGCAAGTATCCTAATCTCCTCCATAACATCAAACTCATCTGACTGAAAAGTAGGAGTAGGTTGCTGATGTTGAAACTCTTCACTACCAAAGAAATATAACATATTTGGAACATCTTGCTGGTACTGTTGAGGATGGTATTGAAAATATGGTTGTTCCTCATAAGTGACATATGGATCAACTCCTTCGTAGTAACAATATTGTGAGGTCTCATGAATGCCCAAACATTGCTCACATTGCTGAGGCATGGATGTCCTCGAATATGCCCACCATGGCAACTCCTCGCCTGCCATTTTCAAACACTTAAGTACCTGAAACACACCGAACTAAACAAGATAGGTAAGTACCTAATCCGAGTCAGTGAACTTTAACGACCACTGATGACAAGCACATAAACTAAAATAAAACATCGATGATCCCCGGCAGCGGCGCCATTGGCCACTAATGAGTAACTTTTATGTATAATTATAATCGGTCATTCATCTTACATTCAACGAGTACTGCTACAAATTACCTAGGTCGACCCTGCAAAATTGAAAGTTCCAACTAAATTTGAATTTTGTACTCAACTATAAATCAAAATCACATACATGCGATTTGTTTTTCGGAACTCCTTATATCTTAAACTATTTTTGGTGCTATCTTGAGCAAAATGTGTCCCAAATATCATTTTTTGTGCCTCTACATACTTTTAATTTTTTTTCCTTATTAGAAAAGATGTGCCCCTAAATGACATCATATTCTCGGTGCCCCATTGCATGAGCGGCTTAATCTTAGAATTGACTTTGTACTGTATGATACTCAAAATTTAGAATTCATTATTATTTCAAAATTTGAACAGTTACCAACTATTGGCCTTAAATAAATCGAAGCCGAATTGTTCATCGGTCTAATCGGAGCTTTACCAAGCAGAGTTCAAGTTGTAAATTACTCGATTTTTGAGGTTCGCGAAACTAATCGGACTTTTAATATTTAAAAGTTTTAAATATTATAAATATCATTCAATGTAAATATTCAATATTTTATAAAATTCATATATTTTATCAAGTTAAACCCGTGTCGAACTTAAGTCGAACCGTTTATATTCAAACTTTTTTCACAATAGGTTAAATCGATTCGAGATTTCAAGGTTTATGATTCAAGTTTCGAGGTTAAAATTAAAGGACCAGTTGAACTTGAGCTCGAGTTCAAGGTGAAAAAATTTCTAATATTTTAATTAGTGCGACATACTAATAATTTTTTGTCATGATTTTACTTTACATTTATTTATTAGGACTATAATATATTATATCAATATATCAATTATTGATACATAATATATGTTTTGATTATATTATAAAATTGTAATAACAATAATAATCAACATAATAATAATAAAGAAAATTACTATATAACTATTATTCCATTTAACAACCTAAGCACTCATCTATACGTGTTTTCAATAATACACATAATATCGATGTGTGTACCGCTTAAGCGGCGCAATATTTGATTTTATATAAAGAAAAAATATGAAATGCATAATGTATTTTTTATGAAAAATATTAAATATAAGACCAAGTCAATAACTAAAATACTTTATTCATGATTTGAAAGCACCAATTACCCCTAAGTTCCTATTTATATATAAAAGTATTATTTTTTATGGTAATTGAACTTGAACCGTCGAGTTAAATTATGCATCTTCATATCATTAGACCACACATTCACATGTATTTTAAATCATACACACAATATGTATGTGTGTGATATTGACGAAATATTATTAATTAAGTATTATTTGATTTTAAATGAGTTTTTGACTCTTTTATCATTTATCGATTAAAGAATTACGTAAAATACACAACTGGGCTATAAAACGATATTATAATTAATATAATGGATATTATCTAACAAAAAAATTACAGTAAAAAATATTGAGTTGTTAACGTAAAATGAAAATTTTATATTACTACACAAGATACAATAATTTATTAGTCAAATAATTTGGGTCATAATAATATTTGGCTTTTAATAGACGAATCCTATAAATAACAGATTACCTTTTACATACAAATTAGCTAATGTTCAATTAAAAATATGACATTATGTAGAAAAAAAGAATCATATATTATATATGTTATATTAATTATGGAGGTAACTCAATGAAAGTCAAACGGATACCAGAAGAGAAATAAAGGTAAAGAATGCTTAAAATGAAGAAATTAGAAGAAAACAAATAAAAGAGTTACAAATGTAGTTTTGAGAAGTAAAAGCGTAACCTGAGAAGCGTTTTATAATATTTACGATGGTTTTTGATTAGAATCAGGATTGAAACCTACATTCTCAGAATGCAACATCTTGAAGACTATTTAGTTTCTACCTTGAATATTATTGGAGATCCAGCTAAATGGATGCATCATTTTTTTAAGAAAGTTTAGGATTATAGGTGCTCTGAAAAATTATCTTAATTAGACAACACCCATTAAAACTCATATTATATTCTATGACCTAAAACAAAATTAAAAACTAACATGATTGCTATTATTGCTATTAGTACTACTCGTATTAGTTTCCAAAGTACAAAATTGAAGATATTTAAGTAAGTGCACAATAATCACATATGCCGGCAACAAGAAAAACTTTATGAAAATCAATCATATATTTCAAACAATATTAATCATAAATAATTTGATTAAAAAATACAATTTAATCTAGCACACCCGTGCCTTGCACGGGTTTTGATGCTAGTTATTTTATTATGCTGGAAATTAAAAATATTAACTATTTATAATGTAAAATTCTCTTGATATTGTAGTTTACCAAGTATTTTCTCCAAAACATTATTCATTATTTCTAATTTTTATCCAAATACTATTTCTTACTTTTACTTGGACCGAATAGTCCGAATAATATATACTTTAATTTTTATATTTATATTATATACATTTATTTATATCTGGTAAGATATAATTACAATATCTAATTTGTAAATTGTAATCATATCTAAGTTGGCGAATTAGTGGTGATTAATTGATTATTATTTTTTTGATAAATCATGAATTTTATCTTTATTTATAATATAGTTTTTTTAAAAGATAATACAGTTTTTTCGGTCCTGTTCGATCCATAATTAAACTTCAATCCGGTTCGGTCAGGAAAAAATAACATTTCGATTTTTGATCTATTCGATTCGATTTTGATTCGAACCAACCGAATGCTAAACCCTAGGCTAAAAGTCACATTAAAAAAGTTATTTTATACTATATGGGACTTCTAACTCCACACAAGTTTCATACGTTCATCAACATCATAAGATTCTATTTAAATATGTTTAAAAAAAAAAGTTCTGGTTAAATAGAAGTCACATTATTTGTAGGTGACTATGAATACATAAAAAGTTTAATTTGCCATTTTTGTGAAAATTTATTTATCTCACAAAGCTAATAACTATGAGGGTGCTCAATTATATGAATACCTTTCGGCTTTCTTACTCATCAAAAATTGTTTTTAACCTCAAATTCTTGAAATATAGTCATGTTCACTTGGATTAATAATGCAATTTCAATAAGACATGGTAAATGATACAGGCACAGTAACAGTAACAATTTTTCTTCGATTGGATTCAGATCAGAAATCACAATTTTTTTTATTTTTTTTACAAAGTTATATGTTATAATGTTACTGTGAAGTCTTTAAGGATTAGTATCGGTTTCGATAAAGAAAAGAATTAATCGATGATTTAGAACAGAAATTAAGTAGTAAGATAAAAATACATAATCAATTATTATTACTTGTGCCATAAGGTGCCATAAGGTGTAAGCTCTGTTCTAAAAACCGATTAATCGTTGTTCGATGCCTCTCCGAATCGGGATTAATCAGGATTAATTGGAATTAGTCGGCATTAATCGGCGATTAATCGTTGTTCGGTGCCTCTACCGATTAAGTCCGATTTTCGCTTTTAACAACACTGGGTGTAAGGTGTAATTTATTGGAGAGAAAAATATATAATATTGGAAATTAACAATAAAAGTCACCAATAAATTGTTGTCAACAAATCGTATCACAAAAAGTTTGACTCCCCTGTTTTCATATCAAAAACCCAACTATACACGTACTGAACAAAGTTTCTGTGATACATGTTTTTATCGTTTGCTATGACAAACGTTTGTAACTGACCAGATCCCTAAAAGAAAAAAGGTGCAATCTTGGTATGATGAGTTGATGACTAATGAAATGAAATGCTAATTTATGTTGATATATACAAGAACATAAGGTATAAGATTTTAGGATATTTAATTACGTCCCTTAACGAATGTAATTCCTGTTCTAAAAAATTCAGTAGAAGTTCTTGCCCGACTCCTTTATATCTCTGATCGTTTTGTTCATGTCTTCGATCCTTATGTTCATCTCATCAAATCTTCTATCGAATCTAAAATTAACAACTGACGTTAATTATCAATTAACAAATATATAACAAACATCACCTAAAAATAGTTCAAACAATCACCCAATCATAGCTTGAATATGGGCTGAATAAAAAGGTTTGAATTCAAATATCACAATCAATAGTTTTTATTTTATCAATCAATGGCCATTGGCCAATGTCAATAATTCATAACCCTCGTCATTCTATGTCAGGTTTAGTGAAGAAGCCATTGGTAGATGGCATGATCTCGGGAGACTTGTTTCTAACATACTTTTCGAGGACATGTTGCGAGTACTTTTCCCCTTCAACAAAGTTATCTAGCATTCTTGCAGCCCGATTTTTCTTGATCATCCTTATTTTTTTATAAAAGAAAGAGAATGTGGATCAATATTACTATTAACACTTTCACAATTAAACTTCCAATATGAGAATGTAAACTTTTAGCATAAAGGAAAGGAAATATATAAAAGCTAATTTCTGTAGTATTTACACTTTAAATTGTAGTAAGACCACCTACATCTGTACGTGAGTAAAGCAGTGTAGCATGGTGCATTAAGTACTTTTGTTAGCAGATACGGTAGACATCAAAACCCATTATAGTCCTTGAAATGTATATTTCACTAGGCAAAGTGATTGCCCAAATATTTAATTTTGATCAACTGATCACCCTAATTTAAATGATGGGATTCAGACCATAAATAGCATGATATTCGATGTAGGAGTGAAAAATCAAAGATTGCTTAAGGGACTTTTAAAATGAGAAATAAGAAGTAAACTTCCTCTTGGGTTATACAGTAAGTTAGTAACCAGTTGATTCGCTAGGAAGGCATTTTAGAGTCGACAATACTAGAGATGAATATTTATCACGTGGGTATTTTTCTAGAGTATACTGTTAAACTAGTAAACATTTAAATATGGATGAAACGTGTGTTGGGTTCCGAGGCATAAAATGCAGCGGAATAATGTAAATAAAACAAAAATTTCGAAACCCAAACCAGGATCCATGTATAATTATGGACAAATTATGGAGAAACGAATCATACCTTTAAAACGTTACTTTCACGAACTCAACGAAGATCCTAGCTTGTAATCACCACACACAATCTTCACGTCAAGATCTATGTCTCTAAGGTAATCCACACGAATGTCCGACCGTCAAACGATCCGAGGAGCCAGGTAGTAGCCCGCGAAGAACAGCCTCTCTCTCTCTAGCCTCTCAAAGAGCTGCTAGGGTTTTTAATAAAACGAATTTATGAAATCCCCTAACCCTAAAGTAATACATCATCATGTATTTATATGAGAGATAGTGGGCTAAAATCAAAAAACCGAATTGGGCTTCCTTAAACCCAATTCTAATTTTATTTTGATTTTATTATTGGATTTCCTTAAACCCAATTCTGTTCTTACTTTATTAAATTCGAATTTACTTAGATAATTAATTAGGACCAGTCCAATTAATTAAATAGCCAATTCTTTATTTAATAATGATTTAATTTAAATTCTTAATTTAAATTAAAACTCCTTTTAAGACATTCTAAGTGTGTGACCCTATAGGTTATTATTACGTTGGCAACGATTTTAAAGTCTCAATTAAAATCGTAAACAAAGAGCAGTATCTAGTAATACATCATTGCTACCCAAGTAATAATAATTTAAATGGTGATCCATATTAAACCTTTCGTGATTAATGTTTCCGTGTAATATAATCCCTTTAACCATATATTATAGATTAAACTCGAGGCATGTATTTAGTCATCCTCTTCAACATTTAATCCGAGTTTACTTGATCCATGAGTAGACTATTAAAACAAATCATTATTTGAGCACGGCCATGCATTTTATAGTCTCACTCAATCAAGAGGCCAATAATATCTCTCCTAATTCTAGGAGGGTTAAATCCTTTATCTATCATTCATATTTCTCATACGACTCATGATATACCCGATGTCCACTTTTATCATCACCCGATCAAAGGTAACTTTTAATGTAGTCAAAGTATATTAATCCTCGTATAGAAATATAATGGTCTCAAGTCAAAGGATCATTACACCATTATCACGGTGAGTCTTTCTTATGACTTTATTAAACATGAAGAATCTCACTGTGGGTCTGTCCAGTACCATGTACTCCTACATGTACCTATGTATTGACTTTAGTATCTCCATACTTATAACAAATGAGATGTGGTTATCCGTCAAACAACATACTAGTCTATTATTATTGTCCTATAATAATAATACTCGACTAGGGACCTTTTAAGAATATGATATATTATATGATCTCAAGTTCAAGTCATGTACTTAAACTATATAATGTGTATCATGATTCTAAGGACATTTATTATGCTAACAAATATATCGCAGTAATTAAAGTCATAATAAATACGTTTATTGAATGATCAAGTGACAGAAAGGTTTATTCAAAGAAACAACGTATTGCCTCTAGGGCACCTACACTAACAACGTGTAATAGCTAAAGTGATGAAACAAGGTCTACGAGGTCTAAATTTAAGAATTTTGGAACTGTTCCCACCCTGGAAAAATATCTCTTAAGGTACAGTTTCTCATAGAAGGAGAACAAGAGTCTACTTTCTCTAAGGGAGGTACCTCCAAAGAGTTTACTTTATTTACATAATTGACAGGAGTTACCGGCGAAGGCTTGATGAGTAGCTTGTATGGTGTGACAACTATCTCCGGTAGAACTCCCGCTTTCTCGTAAGTCTCGAGCACCTGGTGAAAGGTCGTTTGATCAACAACCTCCCTGCCCATGAAAGTGGAACTCGTCAGGTTATACAAACGCCAGGGAGGAACTACACAGATACATACAAATGCAGCTGCTGAAACATTTAAAACATTTAAACAGTATCAAAAAATACTGAAAATATCCTTTTTATCCGGTCTCTTAAAAAGGCTTTCCATTTTTTTATTCGCAATAGTTCAAACTTCCACAATCACCCAACCTTAGTTTGAATATGGGATGAATAAAAAGGTTTGAATTCAAATATCACAATCAATAGATTTTTTATCATTCAACGGCCAATGTTATAACTCATTCATCATTCTATGTCAGGTTTAGCGAAGAAGCCATTGATAGATGGCATGATCTCGGGAGACTTGTTTATGACATACTTTCTAAGGGAATGTTGCGAGTACTTCTCCCCTTCAGTAAAGTTATCCAGAATTCCTGCAGCCCGGTTTTCCTTGTTCACCCTTATTCTTTATAAAAGAAAAAAAACAATGTGTATCAGTATCACCAAAATATTACCACTTTCACAATCTAACTTACAGAACAATAATGTAAAACCTTAGGTTCAAAGGACAAGAAATATGTAAAAGCTAGTTTCTTTTAGTATCTAGACTTTTAATTATTGAAAGCTGTATATATACAAGAGTAAAGTAGTGTAGCACAGTGTGTTAGGTAATTCTGTCTGAAATTAAATTGTTCTTGGCAAATGCGGTGCATTAAAACAAATTAGGACTAAATTAAATAAAAAATCAAGATTACTCAAATTGAGAATTAAGGGATAGTCTTCCTCTTCGGTTATTCAGTAATTCAGTAACCAGCTAATTCGTTAGAAATGCATTTTAGAGTCTGCAATAGTAAAAGTTGAGAGATGAATATCTACCACGTGCATAGTCATTTTTATAGGGTATCAGTTTGACTCGAAAAATTCATAAGTTTTGTCTTTCACGAACCAAAATATAAAAGGCTAAGATGTTCTTTAGCCAAGAAATCCAAGGGAAAGAAAAATATCTGACTCATTGGTGTGTACAAGTATCCAAAAACAATGCACTATTTATTTAGGGATCGCTATGAGGGCCCAAGAATCCCCTTCAGATTGGGGAGGAAACTCCAATATAAAATCTGCTAAGGCCTGTCCTTTCAAAGCACCTCGAGGCTTGTACTCAATGTCAAATTGTCCTAGCTCCACTGTCCACTTTAAAAGTCTCCCCGAGGCCTCAGGCTTATGCATCACCTGCCTTAAAGGATAAGCTGTGCGAATCTCAATTTTATGAGCCTGAAAGTATGGCCTCAATTTCTGCGAGGCTAGCACCAAGGCATAGGCGAGCTTCTCCATGTTGGTTAATGAGTCTCATCTTCTAACATCCTTTTACTGACATAATAGACAGGGTATTGAACCTTTTCCTCTTCGCGAATTTGCACCGCGCTGACAGCATGTTCTGACACAACTAGATATAAAATGAGAGTCTCCCCTTCCTTAGGCTTAGAAAGTAGAGGTGGCGAGCCCAAATGTTCTTTAATTTTCTGGAAGGCCTCCTCGCATTCTGGTGTCTATTCAAATTTCTTTCCCACCTTTTTAATAGCTGTAAAGAACTCATGGTACTTGTCAGATGATTTAGAAACAAACCAATTGAGGGCTGCTATCCTCCCTATTTGACTTTGAACTTCCTTTACACTCCTTGGCGACCTCATGTCCATTAGGGCCTTTATCTTGGCCGGATTGGCCTCGATACCCCTGTGGTTGACAATGAACCCTAGAAATTTTCCAGATTTGACCCCAAAGACACACTTTAGGGGGTTGAGTTTCATCCTGTACTTTCTCAAAATATCAAACATCTCAGCGAGGTGGGCTATGTGATCCCCAGCTTCCTTAGACTTCACAATCATGTCATCTACATAGACCTCCATTGTCTTCCCAATTTGCTTCAACATCATGTTAACTAGCCTTTGATATATGGCCCCGAAATAGAGAAGGCCGAAGGGCATCCCTATATAACAATAGAGGCCTCTGTCTGTGATGAACGAGGTGTGTTCCTGATCGGGGCCATACATTGGTATCTGGTTGTACCCAGAATAAGCATCCATGAAGCTAAGTAGTGCGTGCCCCGCTGTTGCATCCACTAACTGATCAATTCTTGGCAAAGGGAAGCTATCCTTAGGGCAGTGTTTGTTCAGATCATTGAAGTCCACACATGTTCTCCACTTCCCATTTGGCTTCTTAACTAGAACTGGGTTCGCGAGCCAATAAAGGTAGAATGATTCCCTAACTAGCCCGACCTCGAGGAGCCTGTCCACCTCTTCTTTGAGAGCCTCGTCTCGCTCTCCACTAATAGGTCTCATTTTCTGTCTAACCCCCTTTTTACTAGAATCAAGATTAAGCCTGTGGCACATCACATTAGGATCAATTCCTATCATATCTTCATGAGACCATGCGAACACATCCAGGTTGGCCTTAAGAAAATCCATGAGCCTTCCTCGGAGGTCAAGGCTAAGCTGCGACCCGACCTTCAACACCTTAGAGGGATCTTTGGCATCAACAAGAATAGAGATAGTATCTTTTACAGCTCCGGCTCGCTCCTCATGCTCTGGGATGCGAGGATCTAGGTCGAGGTCAAACTCACGAGTCCGACTGGACTCTCCCTCCTCCTTATTTGCGAACCCATTATGTGGTGATACGGATGGGATCCTAGGAGTAGGGGTTGCACCAACATGACCATACTCAGTTACAACTGTAGTCTCTCGAGTGATCCCATTTGGTAGATCCATCAAAGTTGAGGTTTCCTTGCGAACCCACTTCTCTTTTCGGGCTCGCACAGCAGCCTGTTCTGGGTTCTCCTCTTCGTCACTAACTTCTTCAACTATTCCCTCTTGGAGGACTAACACTGGCTGCGAGGCCTCCATCATAATGGCCCATGGTACTGGTTCCACCTGTATGCCCAAGTTATCAAAATAATCATCTGGCAACTCCTCAATAGATATAATGTTGTAATCAGTTGGGAATTACGAGGCTGTCTTGCGAGCCATTTCATCTTCCTCGCAGTCCATCTTATCCATGATTGGTTTATTCCCCCTTTCTACTGACTTGAGGGCCTTATTATAGCACTCATGGGACTCATGTTGAATTCCTCTTACACATCCAACTCCTTGCGGGGTAGGGAACTTCATAGAAAGGTGGTAGATTGAAGTAACTACTCGCATTTCCTTCAGAATAGGCCTTCCCACAATAGCATTATAGGCTGATGGCTGATCCACTACCATAAAATCAACAACCTGGGTAGTGATGCAGGGCTCGTCCCCTAGAGTGATGGGGAGCCTGATGAGGCCCTTCACACTAACTGAAGCTCCAGTGAACCCGTAGATATGTCCTACTATGGGAATAAGGTCTCTGTCCACGTATCCCATCTTCTTATAGACTTCATACATCAAGACATTCACAGCACTTCTGTTATCCACCAGAACCCTGTAGATATTTTGAGACCCAATGCGAACTCGAACTACCAATGCATCAGAGTGAGGGTGATGAAACCACTTTGCATCCTCTTGAGTAAACATGATGTTTGTATCTTCCCCATTAAAAAGTTTTGGAGGCCTCTCCTGCAAATGATGCACATTGGTCAGGGGTCGCTCTTTGGCCTCGCGAGCATACCTCTCCATTGCCTTGTTACTATCCCCCCCAATATGGGGTCCTCCAATGATTACATGAATACTACCACCCCGCTCTTCTCTTTGTTTGTGGGGCTCCTCTTTCTATCCTGCTGGTGGCACATCATTATACCCGAGGCCTGGCTTAGTCCCTGTTTTGGCATTGTGCTTCTTCACCTCGCGAACTGCCCATTTTGTCAACTTACCTTCTCGAATCAACTTATCAACTTGCTCCTTAAGTTGCCAGCAGTCTATAGTATCATGCCCTGTTTGCTCATGGAAATCATAATATTTACTTTTGTCCCAGGTTCCTTTGCCACCCATGGGTATAGGCTCCCTGAACATTCTTTTATTAGCATTAACAGCATAAATATGATCAACAGAGGCGACTGTAACACCCCAAATCCGGGGTCAGGGATTTGGTCGTCACGCGGAAATCCTCAATAACAAGTCACCTGTTTATCAATATTAAACCATTTGTAGTCACTTACTAACAGAAATACAACAATTGAGACCCCAACTACCAAGCATCTTTTGGGTTATAGGGCTAGAAACAAGAACTAAAATCCTTACATTACTCGATTCATTACAGCCATTCAATTACATCACATCGTGTATTACAAATCCTATACTACTAGTATAACTTCGATGAGAAGTACACCAGCAACTAGTGCTATCCTGTACAAAGTAATATAATTATTACACATCAATATGATTACATATAATTTACTCCAGCTATAGATTTTCTGGATCATATCATCTTCATCAGGGCATACTACCTGCTTCTTCCGAGCTATGCATATAAGCATCATCCGCCTACCTTTCTCTGAAAGGTTAATATTTAAAACAAACAAGTATGAGCGAAAGAATTGCCCAGCAAGTATTAATAGAGTTTAACAATATATAATCCAATATACACAGGGGTTTTAAAATCCAACAATACTTAACATCATTTCCGAAACATTTATAACTGCGAAACTTCAATAAGGAAAATATGACGTTGAACGCAACATCCACTGAACAGGTAAGTGTATAACAACTATAGTAATCCTCATATCTTAGCGAAATAGTATACACTACAGTATTGCTAATCTTTTAGAAAGCTTTTCAAAACACGCAGTTCAATATGCTGCAAAGACAGTTGTTTATCATCGTATACAAACCAAACCATTAGAAGGTTTCCTTTATAGTATTTCTCAAATCTGAAGGTATATACGTATAAGTATGTCATTTTCATCAAACACCCCACAGATCAACATCATGCACCAGGTATATGTTCTTTAACCACTTGATAAATCTAAACTCAGAAATAACTGATAGGAAGCGAGTCAAAGCTCTTGAAGCAAAACATTTGAGACTTGACATCAATAACCGATGAACCATCTTCCATTTTTTGAATAATTGCAAAAGTGCACAAACACGTGCCATTATTGTTAGAATATTCTTGCAGTTCTAGATACTGCATGAATCCATCATCATCTTTCATAATTGAAAACAACACTTTCGGCAACTTGACACTTAGGCCCAAGAAACAGTGTTTGAGTATTTTTCCAAAGTGGAGGATGGGACTTAAAGAAAACATAAAAACCTGACAAGGAATGACGATGATCAGTCGCCACATCCAAGTCCAATAATCCGCGGGTCTTCTCTACCGGTAGAAGGATAGAAACTACATCCGTAACTATCCCCGGGTGAAAACTACATCCGTAATCACCCTAGATGAAAACTACATCCGTAATCATCCTTCGGCAACACCTGGGCCGGAATAATAATTGATGGACCGCCTGGCTCACGGCCGCTTACACATCCCGGGAATCGTTCGTCAACGGTTCCCACACCTGCCAGAGTCCCTTTTTCTTTTTCTTTTGAAAACTTGATTTTTGATTGAAAACAGAGTAATTGAGGTTCGACATCAGTCGACCGATGATTCTTGAAAAATGTGCAAGGAAGTAAAACCAGACCGGGGGCTTTCGAAAATATTTTGAGTTCGAAAGAGTTCGAGTATAGGTATGCACTTATACTTATATCAACCCCGACACAGGGTTTTGTATTCACATATGGAAAATGGTACGCATAAAGCTTGTAACACAATAGGGTAATTCCATATATATCAGAGTTCTTGAAAAGTAACTTACCGAGATAGAATCAAAATATAGTATTTTAAATGACTATGAAAGTCCTTAGACATCCTTTGAATAGTGTTTTATAATCTTCAGAACACTCAAAGTATTTAATAAATATTTGACTGATATGTAACCAATAATAAATATTCAATAATCCCTTTTTAAAAGAATACTCAAAATAATATTCATTTATTAAATAATATTCAAATAATATTTACTATTAATACTGAAATATTTAATAACCTCAAAACATCCAAATACAACCCTTGGAATGTTTCTAATCAAAATCAAGACACAATCTCTCCGGCAGTCTCCAAACTTTAGCCACTTTATCAAATAACTACTACTGACTCTCGGTCAGTAAGAAATA
Source organism: Saposhnikovia divaricata (assembly GCA_036435485.1). NCBI lineage: Eukaryota > Viridiplantae > Streptophyta > Magnoliopsida > Apiales > Apiaceae > Saposhnikovia > Saposhnikovia divaricata. The sequence continues at coordinate 199,880,315 of CM071594.1, forward strand.
ATTAATAAGCCTGAAAATCCTTTTTCTCTTTCTCCCTTTTTGTTAATGAATATTATAATTAATATTCATCAATTTAAATAATCATTCAAATAGCATATATCGATATCAATCTAGCTGTTTTAAGTTGAAAATAACCAATTTATAACCATTGGAATATCTTTAATCCGTATTGAAAATAACTATCTCCGATAAATAATATACTAGATAGAATCACTCCATTAAATTATTTTATTATTTCTCCGGGACAAAGTGATTTTAATAAAGCGTTTTGAAAACGATATTCATCTAATTAAATAAATTTAGTTAGGCGAATGAGGTTTATTTAATTAGTGAATGCTTTCAGAAGCATCTGTTAATTAAATAAACACGGGTTTATTGGTGATGTTGCCTTTAGGTTAATTATTGCGAAATTCTTTTTAGAAGCTTTGCCCGGGTTTTCGAAAACATTCAATACAGAATAGCCCCGACACGCGGCTAAGTTCTAAAACTCAATACATGCTCTACCCTCTGAGCCTCTCTTATTCCGATACATAAATACATACCTCATACATATAGTCCACTAACATAGTACAAAAAGTTTATAGATGTATATATATACCGTATAAATCAAGATATAGAGCCATAAAAATATCTCTGCCCGTCAACAGTATTATAAGCCATGGGTTTTGGTTATTACACGAGCAGAATTTACTAATGTTGGCAAAGCCAGGAATACAATGATTTGGAAGGAGAAGTACAAGGTTGGAAAACTCGCGATTACGGATTGAAAACTTATTTAACACAATGCATATATTTAAAATAAATATACTCTGAACAATAGAGTATGCATAGTAAACTTGCCTCTGGTCCTTAGCAGAAAATAGAAACCGCGGACATATCCTTCGCACCTCGTCCTAGCAATTCCATGGACCTTACCTGACGTCTCGATCTTCCTTTTTTGGATGCACGTCGCTCCAATTTGGTTATGCCCTAATAGTACTGAAATGGTTACGAGTACGTGTCAGTCCTCCCTCGTATCTCGAGTAGTCCCGACTCAGAGTTACTACTAAGTCACTTAAAGAAAAACTATAGGCGTCTTCCCCATAGTTAACTATTCTAATACCACTTAATGCACATAACACATTTATATCCATTTAATAGACTTAAACCAATTTAATATATAATTAATCCTCAAAGCATCATTGATCCTCAATACCATTTTTAATACTTAACTTAGCACATAACCCTCGAGACAACAATTAATCCTCAATTCAACCACTTAACACATATACACATAATCAGTTAACATCCACTTCATGCCTCTAGACCACGGAAATTTAATAAATTAAATATAATTAATCACAGGGGATTTTCAGAAAATTTCGGCATGAAGTATTCGTTTATCGGACTATGGGCACAGCCCCTCAAATACATTACAACCCTGTTTTAGCAAAAATAAGCTGCCTCAACTTGCAGCAACATAAAATAAACGCATAAGAAAGTATCCGCCCTGACATGCGGCACATAGCACATAATGATTTATATTACACTACTACTTACGCTACACCAATGATCGTATTTCTCACGTATTTTAATGATACACGTGACAATCAATCATTGATGTTCGTAAGCCCTAGGGAACAACCCCTAGCACTAACTATTACTTACGCTATATCGATGATCACACCACTCAAGTATATTAATTATACCCGTGATAGCTAATCATGGATATTCGTAAGCCCTAGGGATTAGTCGAAAAGAATTACACAAGTCCTTTAAATATTGACATTTAAAAACTTGTGATCTTCTCATAACCCCTAGCACAGTTCTAATTATTATGAAATTCTAACATTTAACATATAGCATCATAACTAGTAAAGCCATCAAATACCACGACTCGACTTATATCACTTAGCACGTAAACATTTATTGATGACCATATATTACAAGTCACATAAACCTTAATTATCGACTCGATTAAATCTAATTCTCGCATATAAGACATTTATCAAATACTATGGTCAAACTCGATTGCTGACTAACTCGATTATCATTTAATCAATTAAGCGTAGCATTTCCATATAACCACTTAATCATTTTATTCATTTAAAACGAATCATAATAATCTTTAAATCCACCATCCACTCCGACTATTAAACTCGAATATCAACGAGACCACAATCAATCTCACAATTTCAATTAGCAACTAACAATTTAACAATTAACACTTATTAACTCGAACATTTAATCGGACTCACAATTAAACCCAACAATAATCCAAACTATTAATACTCTAATATTCTCCAAAAATCCCAATTTGGACTCCCGAAAAATAATAATTAACATTTTCCAAAAACTTGAATCCAACTTCGAAAGTTAAGATTTAACTACAAATTCCCGAAGTCAACTCTAATGGCCTAACTTTGACCGGCTATAACTCACTCATTTTTAATCCGATTTACATGATTCAAGAATGCATTCCATGTATTTTCTCGCAAGGATTCTGAATATGCAATCAGTTTTCAAATCCGACAACAACAAGCCACATAACGAACTGCTTAATCAAAACAGAAAATAACTAATATAACCCATATCGAGAATTACACTAATTAATACGGAAATTAACTAAATTAAACGAGAAAATCGTACCATTCATTCGCTTTGGACCTCCGGAAATCTTTCCCATCTCTCTCTCTCTCTCTCTCTCTCTCTCTCTCACTCTCTCTCTCTCTCTGCGAACAACAACTGCCACCACCGCGCGACAGCCTCCCTCCGGCCGCCCGCGCGGCGGCGCCGCCTCCGGTTCCCTCCTGCGCGCCACCCACTGTTCGTTCTTCCTCTTCCCGCGTCTACACCACTAACACACCAAGATATACATACACACACGAATTATACACACATATATGTATGTATATATACTCCAATTAATTCAAGAAATCAAAACCCCCAATTATCTACTCAAATCCCTAATTTTTCTTCCCCCTAACTGTCTTCTCTCTCCCCGCTATCTATCTGTGTGTGGTGCGTGTGTATTTTGTGTGTATTAGCTGGGTTTTACCCTAATGGGCTCAAGCCTAATAACATTTAAATGCAATACAATTAACACACCAAATTAATTACTATATACCTCAAATAATATTTTAAACTAATAACTCTAATTTGTGAAAATAAATTTTTCTAGCATAATTAAATACTAGAATATTTTTAAGGATTTATGGAGAAAGAACTAGAATTAAATCTAATTTTTCTGAATTGATATGCATTTTATAATTATTAATAATTTATAAAAACAATTCATAAAAATAATAATTGTGGTTCCTAAATCTCAATTTACAGGACTTTATAAAATACCACAAATATTATTATATTAGCAAAACCTCGAATTCTCAATTTTATAAATTAATCGAGCAATTTCTAAAATTCCTCAAATAATTAAAATAATCATTTTCTAAGGATTTTAAAATATCCAACTTATTCAATAATTTAAATTAAAATCTTTACTAAATAAATCCACACTTCAAAAATTAAACCTTTGCCCCAAATAAACTATTGACTCAAGATACCTACTCGGCCAAAATAATTTTTAAGACTGACCCGACTCCACTGAGTCAAAATTTTTAAATAACAATAACAATAAATAAAATAAAAAAAAAATTCCTCCTCATTTTAGGAAAAACATTATTATTATCAAAATAATAATAAAATCATTTCTTGAAAAAATCCGGATTATTACAGCGACCAAGGGAACGAACTTGTCTTCATCCCTTACGGGGCGAACCCAAGAGGGGGATCGTCTTTGGGGATCGCGATCCCTCCTTTTTGGGCTCGGGCTGCGATCCTGTCCTCTCCTGGGGCTTCGTGAGTCCTTCCTCTTCACACCTTTTCCTTTGATTCTACTACCACCCTCCTTATTACCCTTCCTTAGTTCTTCCATTGACTTCTCGACCCGCTGAACAGGTTCAGCCAGAGTGCTAGGTGTGGATGCTTGCAACTTTTTCCAGAACTTTGTTCAATCTCTCAATCCAGCGATGAGGAAATTTTTTACGGCCTCGTCATTTGTACCCCGCACCCTAGGGACTTCGGCATTAAACCTTTTAAAATAATCTTGTAAGGTCTCTCCTTCGTTCTGCTTAATATTGGCCAAAGTGGACACAGGGGGCGCGTAGAGCATGGAGGACTGGAACTGCTTGATGAAGATGTCCACAAATTGTTCCCAAGAATCTATGATGACAAGGGCCCCGAGTTTTGAAAACCATTGCTGGGTGCTTCCCCTTAGCGAAGCCGTAAACCGTTTGCACCTAGCTAACTGTGACACTTGGTACACATCCATTTCATTGTTGAACCGAATAACAAACTCTACTGGATCTGTATCTCCGTTATAAGTCATATCTGAGTGATGGCCTCGAAACATAGCGGGGAGCGGAGCAGTTCTGATTTTATGGGTGAAGGGCGAAGACGAGCCCATAGTACTAAAGACCCCTTTATCACCATTCATCGCATCCAGGGCCTTCTTCAACTCTTCTAGCTTATAATCCCCAACCTTGACCTCTTTATCTTCCACTTTCTTCTCTCCGGTACTGCCATGATGAGATTGAGTCTTTTTTGGGATGCTAGACTCTTCCTGTTCATTCTTGATATCCTTATTCCTATAATTTCGAGGAGATGGGGGTTTGTCATCGCGACGGTGGGACCGCTCACGATGTCGACGGTGAGATGGGGGTCAGTCATCGCGACGATAGGACCCCTCACGATCTCGAGGAGGAGATGGGGGTTTGTCATGGCGATGATAGGACCGATCACGATCTCGAGGAGGAGATGGGGGTCGATAGGAGCCCTTACTTTTGTCCTGGGATCGCCTATCCTTCTTATCAGCATTTATTTTCTCTAGCTGGATGCGGAGATCATGTTCAGTCATCCTCGCTCCAAGTCGATCAAAAACATTAACTGTCCTTCCTTCAGACGAGGCGGCCTCGTGGTGGGGCCCCTCTTTTTTATCCATGGTGCCTTCTTCCTCCTTCCAATCTGGGTTCGTCTTATCAGTAACAACATCATTAAAATCATCCAGGAGTTTCTTAGTGGGACCCTTTCCTTCCTCCTGATTAGGTTGGGGACCTTTCCTTTAATTCCTCTTCGATCCCCTAGAGCTATATCGCTTCTCAACCTTAGCCATCCTTTCCTGAACAACTGTCACCTGCTCACCAATACCCTTCAGATAGGCCATCATTTCCTGGTTAGTTACTGTCTGATTGTTGACAAGAGTCTCCGTAGCTTCGGGCCGTCCTTCCCCTCGCTCCTAGGGGGATCGCTCCTAGGGGAATCGCTCTTAGGGGGATCGCTCTTCGGGGTCTCCTCGTTGTGGTTGTTTCCATGCTTGTTCTTCTTGCTCGACTTAGTCATCGTTCTCCCAAATTAATGACTAGCCCCTCCTTTTATCGCCAAATGTTATAGGGGGATTTTGGTATAACAATATTTATGGAGGTTGTTGTGTTTATGAAGCAAAATACGGATATTCTGCTAAGAACACGAAGAACACGGAGGAACTTTGTAACTATTTTTGGCTGATCTTGTTTGTTGATATTTCAGGGGTGAACTGTTTCTCAATCCTAACAAGGTGCCTACGTACCCTATTTATAGGGATCAAGCCATACGTAGTTTTTGGAGAAGAAGTTACCTTGACGGGATAGGGTTTCGATGGGCTCATCCTGACCCAAATCCACTAGTCGTCTATGGGCTAATGTAATCTATCCATTAATTCTGCTCATTACCCATGGCCCATTAAAGGTTACTTATGGCTAGCATGATGCTAAGATTACATGGCCTCACTGGCGAGGCTAATGGAAAACTCACCTGCGCCTCGCATGCGACCTCAATGGGCTTAACCATGCGAGGCGGTTCCATGTATGAAGATAATCACACTCACGCGACCTCACTGGACTTTAGCTGTGAGCCTTCATAATAAGAATATCTAAGCCTTGCTGAGCCTTGTATAGATATGACATATGCAATCCCACACTAGGGAATACCTAGCGAACCCGACCTAGTGCTTAGGGTCGCTGGCTCTCATACAATACTTGAGGGTATATTGGACTGACTCATGATGGTGGGTTTTAGCGACCCAATCTTCATTTTTAGGCCCATTATGAGTTGCAGACCATTATTTTAGCCCATTAGACCTGTTGAGGGCTTATGCCAAGATTTGGGCATAACAGGAGATCTAATGCATTATGCTTTTGAGTTCATTATTTCTAATGGTGGCATGGACACTGAAGATGACTACCCTTATCGTGGCGTTGATTTGAAGTGTGATCCTGCCAGGGTCAGTCAGTACTGTACGTCAACTAATTCACCCAAATTTACTTGCAATTTCATTCTGACCCTTATTAATCAGTTTGGAAGATATTCCCATCCAAATCTTGTTAAGCTTCTGGGATTTTGTACAGAAGGCCAGGAGTTCCTGCTTGTTTTTGAATCCACAACGAAGGGAACCTTAAAAGAATATGCATACAAAGGTGATAACTGATAATTCCATGTTGAATTCTGAATAGTGACTTGTTACATTATAAATTTTGAGTATTCAAAAATATTTTAATTGCAAAATTTATAACTTTGAACCTTTATTTATTTACATATGCAACCTATTTTTTTTAGATAATGGGAAATCACTTTCCTGGGTTGTTTGGCTCAAAATATTGTTAGGAGCAGCTCGATATCTTGCTTTTCTGCACTGCTCAGAGGATCATATCATTTTCGGCGACTTTGATCCAGGGGCATAGCCAATGTATTGGCAGTGGGTTCAATCGACCCCACTGAAATTTGGAAAAAGTAGTGATTTGTATGTTAAATATTTTGAAAAACGGCATTAATAGTGGTCAATTTCAGTTTTGACACCACTGAAAAGATATATTTGTAGTAATAGATTGTATTTTGACCCCGCTACTTGGGAATCCTGGCTACGCCCCTGCTTTGATCCCTCTCATGTATTGCTGGATGAGGTACATCATATTTTTTAAATTTTGTAATGTTAACTTAATTCAGAGCAATGCCCCGTTTTTAGGTCAGCTATAGCTCTAGTTTACATTACTATCATATTTTAGGATTTCAATCCAAAGATTAATGATAGTGGAAGTGCAAGATGTGGTCCTGCAGATGGTGATACACTGGTAATAGGCATTCCTCATGTATATGCGCAATTTTGTGCAGGATCAGAAGGCTATTTATCTCCAGAGTATAAAGAAGCAGGTCTGTTCTTTATTTTCTGTTAAGATAAAATTTCTAATCAAGCTGTTCTTATGATCATAATCTAACCATTCAGGTCACCTTAGCTCGAAGAATGATGTTTATGCTTTCGGTGTGGTGTTATTAGAAATACTGACAGGAATGAGAGTGGTCGACGTTAATTGGAGGAATAAGAAGAAGAATTTGGTGGATAAGGACAGACATATTCTAGCCTGCGAAAAATAGTTTAAGACGGCAGTGAACCCAAAGCTCTAGAGCAAAAGTATTGTCCAAAGGGTGTGCAGTCAATTCTATCAGATGTTCCAGCACTAGCATTAAAATGTCTTGATGTTGATCTTGATAAATGCCCCTCAATGAGACAAGTTGTTGAGATCTTAGAAGAAGTTAATAGCATTATAGATTAAATACGGTGTTGAGAATGTTTGAATGTAACAAGTTTTATTTGAGAGTGATTGTATAACATTGCTCTTTGAATGCATTACCTCATCAATTTTTTTTATGGAAATGAGGTAAGTTATTGCCTAGGTCAAACTAAAAACATATTTGGATGATCACTGTTTTCTCAACTTTCTGGTTTCAATGCTTGTATGAATTAGTTTATTTGTAAGTTTGAATAGAAGGTATTTTTACTCTTTACTACTAAGCTTTATGTGAACATGTGAGGCTTGACATCGTTCTTTTAACGTTTGCCTTGAGTATGTAGAATTCTATGTTTTAGGTGTTGTTTGCTATATGTACAAGAGTCTATGTCTCTGGTGTGGTTAGCTAATCCAAAGTATTACTAAAGTTTGTAGAACAATCCCTTCTCATTCCTCAACTCAAAACACAAATACAGTCTGGAAGCACATTTCCAGGGATCCCTATTTTTAAATGAATGCTTATTCCAACATGTTAATCTCCAAATAGTCATAGAAATTAGACCAAATATTACCACACAAACTAATGACAATCAAGCTTGTCACTCCTAACCACTGTAATGTGGTTTGCTGAATAAAGTAATTTCTATGGTTGCAGCATACTTATGTTATGCTTTGACATAAAACCTCATAACAACTGTAGATGAAGAGTTTCGACCAAATTTATCAATGACTTCGGGCTTGCTAAGTCTAGTTTAGGAAAAGAAAGAAAGCGCTCTAGAGGTATATTAGATGAATTTCGGAGTGGCCTCTTACAAGCTAGATGTCTAAATTTATGGAGTGGTTACCTTGATAATGGTTGTGAGCCCACACTAATATCAACGAATAAGTTAGTAACTGTAGCAGCTTGAATACTCCCTGGATTGAGTATATGATCCTTCGTGTGAAATGCTGACCAAGTAGGATTAAGTGACATCTCGAATGAGGTAGAATACGAAGGTACAAGGATAGAATTCGACTTTTGGGGATAGAAGTGCTTAAATGGAACCTAAAGTTCCGGCAAAAATTTAACCCGTGGCCTGGCCCTGCAAGCAATTACTATAAATTTTATTACTACTTGACATAGTCAAGTAGGATTGTTTGAAATGTCTTACTCTATTTTTCTGGCCCTGCAATATTGAATGATTCAATTTGGTTGTTGCAATCAGAGTCAGATAAGGCAGACAAAAAAGAAGTTTGAAAGAAAATATCTAAAAAAGAGTCGGGCAAAAATTTATGGGGGCCGGTCTGTGGCAACCGTTTGTCACAGACGGTTTAATCAGCATACTGTTTCAGAGTCGTTGGATCAAATGATCCAACGGCTCTGATTTTTGGTGAACAGTAGATTTTTGGTGTGAAAACAGGGGCAATTTGGTAATTTCTCCGTACCGCAGAAACTTTATGCGGTACGGTGTAATTTTTTTTTAAATCACAGTCGTTGGATGATTGATCCAACGACTGAAAAACCGTATGTTATATAACACGTCCCTCGCATACGTTTGCCAGGGACCGGGAGCCAAAATTTATTATCGTTGTTACGTACAAGTACCATCTTCCTTAGTATATGTAAATAATAAAGAAGGGCGGGTCCTTTTTTTAACAGATGTAACAATGGCAGTGAAGCTGTAATATTCATAACTGTTGAATAGTTGGAAGATCAACTATTTGTTCGCGTCTCCTATATGAGCTAGCTATATGTATGAAACTTTGATATTTTCGTTCAATAGACTCAACACTGGAAAGTAAACATGTTTCTTGCTCAACTATGGGTATACACCATCCTTATCTTGCCCCTTCACCATCCACTTTTCATCACAGCTATGTCAGCTTCTGTGGATAATAAGTTTGACTTCTGTGAAGACAACAAGAAAGTGTCCAGTACTGTGGAGAGACGAGCTTTTAGTTGTGATGTTGTAACTTTGATAATAATTGTATTCGCCATATTGAACATCATCATGTACAAGCTCCGTGAACTTCATGAAGCCAGCTATACTGAACAAGATCAGACATTTTTGCAATCATCAGGGAAAATATGTCGTCGCTTTTCACTGGCAGAAATTTTGTTGGCAACAAACAACTTTGACGATAAGTGTCTGATTGGAAAGGGAGGCTCTGCCAAAGTCTACAAAGGAGTGATCAATAATGGAACGACTACTGTTGCTGTAAAGAGATTAAGTTTCATTTCCAAACAAGCTGTAGGATCAATGTTTATGACAGAAATTGAGATGCTTTCCAAGTTTAGGCACAGCCACATAGTGTCTCTTCTTGGTTATTGTCATGAATGGCATGAAATGATCCTTGTTTTTGAATATATTTCCCATGGTACTCTATCTGATCATCTGCATCAAAGTTTCGTAAAAGGTCATGACACCTTATCATGGATTCAGCGTTTAAGAATTAGTATTGGAGCTGCACAGGGATTAGACTACCTTCACACTGGCACAAGCATTCATCAAAGAGTAATACATCGTGATGTGAAGAGTACAAATATTTTGTTGGATGAAAACTTGGAAGCTAAAATCGCAGATTTTGGAATTTCCAAGATTGTGGCAACAAATCAGGCATGCACTTATGTGAGTACAGCTATCAGGGGCACGTTCGGATATATGGATCCAGCATATTTTTCGACTGGAAGATTGACCAGGAAATCAGATGTGTATGCATTTGGAGTTGTGCTGTTTGAAGTTTTGTCTGGAAGAAGAGCAGTGGATTTAAGTCGGGATGAGGAGCAATTAGGTTTAGCTGGATGGGCACAGAATTGTATCAAACAAGGAAGAATAAATGAAATCATTGACTCTAAATTGAAAATGCAAATTTCACAAAAATCTTTATTGGCTTTTGTGAAAATTGCATCCCAATGCTTACATAGACAGCCTAGTTGCCGTCCTACATTTTCTGAAATTGTGGTAGTTCTTGAATTTGCATTGGCATTGCAAAGAAATTTTGATTCTACACAAGTCGAGGGGGCAATTATTGCAGGTGATAGTGGACAATCTTCAACAGCAGTGGAGGTAGTTTACGGCCTGGATCAAAGGAAGCTGTTTGAGAATAATCATACAAGGATAACATTCTCAAGAAAGGTCTTCCAGATTCTCGCAACCTCGATTCGGTCGTTATCTGGTTAGTGATTGCGCACGTGTGTTTATTCCTTGAAATATATTGAGTGGCTTTAATTTTTTTTTCCTGGACCCCAAACATGTTGTCAGACAGGGACTTACACAATCATTCACGTACTCGTCAGTGTGAATTTTTTTCTTAAGACAATCACAACTCTAGGAATAACTAGACTATAATATTACTTCTTATCTGCTAATAAAAGCCAGGATCGGCTTATAATGCTACAATTACTAATTAAATCAGTAACTTATTTGTAAGAGCTAGAATGCGAGTGACAAAGTGGGTGAGAGACTCGCAAGATAATCATGCAGTTATTGATTGGTCTGTAATTTAACTGCTTTGAAGGACTATTTTTAGGATGTGTACAGTGCATCAGAATCGAATATCCATCTGTAAGCAATCCATATTTTGCTCCTCTTTTGTGTCGTTACAATTTTTAAGCCTTGCGGTCCTGAAAATGCATTAGCATTTCTTCTAGTTATATAGCTGTAGTCTATTTTTATCCTTCACTAGCAAGTTTTACATAAGATTGACCCGCCAGTTCTGAATTGATCCTAGAGTTCTATCTGACCAATCTTTGCTATATTTGTCCACTTGTTTTTAGCTCTCCGTAGTTCCATGTTTTTTAATACCCTAAATTCTTCTAAAGTTCCTCTCCTCTTTATTTAAGTATGTAGCGATGCTAAGAATTTATGCTACAACGAAAACAAAGACCGGAGGGTCGATAGCAGAGTCAACCAGGACAAAGTTGGCATTCTTGCAGAGTCATATAACAGAAGGAGGTTGAACAAAATTGGCATAGTTCCAGAGGCGAAGGGCCTATTGGCGACTGTAAATTTAAGGACGTTCAGCTTAGCTGAATTGGGAAGTGCAACAAGAGGCTTTAGTCCAGATATGATACTGGGTGAGAATAATTATGGAAAAGCTTTTATTGGTTGGCTTGATGAAGACACACTTGCTCCCTCAAGAATTGGCATTGGAATGGCAGTTGGCATTAAGAGTATAAATTCATATGGAAGATTTATAACTATGCAGGTATTTTCTCTTTATAAATTTGTATCTTATTAGTATAAATCTAGAAAATTTTAACCATGGAGTATTAAGAATGTTGCTATTTCTATGTCCAACTAACTATGTTCTTACTGGAACATTTCTTTGGTTATCAAAATTAAAGAGCAGTCGATGTTGATGATATTTTTGTTCTTTTTTTTTTTTTTTGAATATTGTGGTTGAAGGCAGAGGTGGATCTGTGCGGAAGATTTTACCATCCAAATGTTCTTAAGCCTCTGGGCTTCTGTTCCGAAGACCAAGAGTTTCTGCTTGTTTATGAATACACAGCAAAGGGAAATGTAGCAAGATACGCTTACAAAGGTGAGCACAGAGCGCTGCTTATTGATTCCATATGGTGATAAAATAAAATATTATCTCTACTTACAGTGAAGATACATTTAAGAATATTTTTATAAAAATAATTTGTTCTAGATATAGTTTCCTAATTATGTAATTATGTACAAATCGTTTAATGCAGATAACGGGAAATCACTTTCCTGGATTGTTTGGCTCAAAATATTAATAGGAGCACCTAGATATCTGGATTTTCTCCATTCCTCAGACGATCATATCATCTTCGGCGACTTTACGCTCTCTAGCATATTGCTGGATTGGGTACATTAAAAGTTGTAGTTTATGTACCATAACTAAATCTTAAGTAATTGTGACCAAAGGCCAGCTTAAGCTCTTTACTTATATATGCTTTCTTTTTTAATTTGTATCATATTACTAGGATTTCACTCCAAAGATTGGTTTTAGTGGAAATGCAAGATTTGGCCCCGAGGATGGCGATGCGCTCATAACAGCCATTCCTAATCTTAGTACACAACATTGTGCAGGATCAGAAGGCTATTTATCTCCAGAATACAAAGAAGCTGGTCTGCTATATATTTTATTTGTTAACTTACTGATTATAATATTTACCAAGTTCTGATGTTGGTACTCTAAACAATCAGGTCGTTTGAGCTCAAAGAACGATGTTTATGCTTTTGGCGTGGTGCTATTGGAAATACTGACAGGAATGCGAGTGATTGATGTTAACACAAGGAATAAGAAAAACAATTTGGTGGATAAGGCCAGACCTGTTTTGGGATGCCAAAGGAAGGTTAAAAGAGTAGTGAACCCAAAGCTGCTAGAGCAAGAGAATTGTCCAAAGGTTGTAAATTCAATTTTATCAGATGTTCCAGCACTAGCATTGAAATGTCTTGATTTTGACCCTAAAAAGCGACCCTCAATGAGACAGGTTGTGGAGACCTTAGAAAGAGTAAATGCCATTATACAGTAATGTTGTGTTTGGTTGGAGTGAATGGAATGGAATGGAATGGAATGAGTGAAATTAAAGGAAAATAGTGAAGATTAGAGAGAAAATTTAGAAAAAATTGAAATAATACAAATTTGTTATAATAAGAATAGTGAAAAAAATGGGGTGGTAAGGAATGGAGCATTCCTTCTCAAAATGAGATGCTTGAATTATAATATCAATTATGAGGAATGGAATGGAGGAAAGAATGAAAATTTTGAATATCAACTCATTTTATACTTGAAATCTCATTCCATTCCTTCCAATTTCATTCATCCCAACCAAACACAACATAAGTGATGTGGGGATTGCAACGATTGTTCCAAGATCAAATGTGACATGTTCTAATTGTGAGTATATCAAATTTTATTATGTAATGATGTTGAATGTTGATTACAGCTCTTTTAACCCATCTCGATGTAGCTATCGATTGAGGTTTCCTTTATTTCGGGAGAGTAGTAAACATCCAAGATTTTGGTTGTTATTGTGGACAAAATATGTGTTAAATTATAGCACACAGCACACCACATAGTTGTAAAGTCTTATCTCCACTAAGCACACAACTCACACCACTAGCACTTTAATTATTATGTTTGTTCCATCTTTCCCTATATTAAGATGATACTTCCTCATTGTAATATATCATCCGATTAATACAATTCTACATTTCAATTATTTCTCTTCTTCTATACTACTACATTTAAGATGGTATCAGAGCAGGTGGTGAATTACTGAGCAACCACAGACATTACATTCAAACCACAAAACACACAGAACACTCTGCACCTTTTTTTGAACAATCAAAAAAACCCAAATCTACCAAAACAAAAAAACAAAAAACAAATATACCAAACCGTACTCTCGACCTACCAGGAATTTTCAGCAGTCAGCAATGACCACGCACGCGCCCCCACGCACCGCCGCACGCGCCGGAGTTCGCCCCCACGCGCGTCACGTGCCGGCGCGTGGGCACTGTTCCGGTGGTATTTTGAAAAAGCTTCATTTGAACTTTTTGATCTCCTTCCTATTCCGAATCTGTGTGTGGTAAAATTTCTTGAATCCGAGAAATTTCAGTTTTTTTCTCTATTTTTTGCTACTGATCTTGCTGTAGGATTGGTAAATTATATGGTGTGTTATAACCTGCTATATATATTCACTGAGAGTTGATATCTTATGTCCAATAATTATTGTTTGGATATTTTTTTGAGCATATAATACATAATGGCTGAAATCATTAACACAACAAAAGAGGATATTGCTACAAGTAGCGGTAAATCTGGGTTTCATAGTACTCCATTTGTGAATCCTAAATTTGATGGAAAAAATTTTCTCGAATGGTGGAAATCTTGCACATTGGCACTAAAATCTCATAAATTGATGAAATATGTCAACGGGAAAGCCAAGAAACCTAAGAAGAATGATGCAAATTTTGATGATTGGGATTCTGAAAATGTCATGGTGTGTTCATGGTTATTAAATTCTATGGAGGTAGAAATTCGAAAAAGCTATATCTTCATTGATGCTGCTGAAGATGTGTGGAATTCTCTTACTCGGACTTATTTCTTCTCCGGGAATGTAGCCAAGCGGTTTGAGGTAAAGCGGAAGATGTGCGCATTGACTCAAGGAAGCCGCACACTAGCTCAGTATTATTCTGAGCTAACATCATTATGGAGTGAATTGGGACACTACACTATATTTGAGTGTAAAAATGCTGAAGATCAAGAAAAATATCAGAAGATGATCACTGAAGAAAAAGTGATGAAATTTCTTGATGGATTGTCGGACGAGTATGATTCAATTAAAAATCAACTTATCGGACAAGTTCCATTTCCTACTGTTGAAGAGGCCTATGGTCGTGTCAGGCTAGAGGAAAGCCGAAAGCAAAGCATGACCCCAATGGTCCCTTCTGATCGATCCGCACTCTTAACTAAGGGTGTTCAGCAATCAGAACCAGAACAGCCGGAGCATGTGTCAATAGCTGTAATTGGACAAAGATCTATTCAATGTTACTACTGCAAAAAATTAGGCCACACTCGTGAGACATGTTTTAATCTGCACCCTCATCTCAAAATTCGGGGACGAGGTGGGCGTGGCCGAGGTGGTTACCGTGGTGTCTCATCTGGTAGAGGCATGGGAAGGGGGCCCTTTAATGCTCATCATACTACTTCAGAATGCGAGCCTGACACTTCAACAGGGACGATGACCGCTTCAGAGCTCAACGCCTTCCGCCAATTAATGTCACAAATCAAGACCCCTTCTCCTACAGCTAATTCTGCCCATGCAGGTATATCTTGTCACCTTACTTCCGATAAATATCTAACATCTTGGATCATTGATTCAGGAGCATCAGCACATATGACTGGAGATTCTAGTATTCTGGAATCATATCATGACAAAACAGGCAATATCCGTGTTGCTAATGGAGATCTTGTACCTATTCGTGGACAGGGCACCTCTCTCTGTCTTTCATCATCATTACCCTTATCAGATATTTTGCATTTTCCTTCTTTATCTGCAAATTTAATATCTGTCCACAGTATTACTGACAACCTCAATTGTTCGATAACCTTTTTTCCTTCCCACTGTGTATTTCAGGATCTGGTGACAGGCAAGGTCCTTGGCAGTGGTAAAGTGGTCGATGGTCTCTATGTTATGGAAGGGAATTCTGTTACTCCTTCAAATTATCAGGTGTCATCTAATTCTTTTTGTGAATCCTTGTATCAATGGCATAGATGGTTAGGTCATCCATCCTTTGGTGTTTTAACACACTTATTTCCTGCTTTAGTAAAACACTGTAATAAGGAAGATTTTTTTTGTGAACCATGTGAATTGGCTAAACATAAAAGATCAACTTATCCATCCAGAAATAAAAGAAGTTCTACCTTGTTTTCTATTATTCTGATGTTTGGGGTCCATTTAGAAATCCTACACACGATGGGTATAGGTGGTTTGTTGTCTTTGTTGATTGTTATTCTCGACTTACTTGGGTTTATCTTCTTAAACAAAAAAGTGAAGTTTTCGAGTGTTTTAAATCTTTTCATCACATGCTACAAACTCAGTTTAATGCCTCTGTTAAAATCCTTCGAAGTGATAATGGTACGGAATATGGAGGTCCATTTACATCTTATTTGGACACATGTGGTATTATTCATCAAACTACGTGTGTTAAAACTTCTCAACAAAATGGGGTAGCCGAAAGGAAAATTGGTCACTTAAGACAGGTTGCACGGTCTCTTATGCTAACCATGCATATTCCTAAATATCTTTGGGGAGAGGCAGTCATGACTGCTGCATATCTTATTAACCGTCTTCCTACCAATGTTCTAAACTTCAAAACACCGTTGTCATGTGTTCCTGCTCCCTCTTCTCATCCACTTCCTCTTCGGGTATTTGGGAGTGTATGTTTTGCTCATAATCATGCACCCTCTCGAGATAAGCTTGATTCTCGGGCCCTTAGATGTGTTTTCATTGGATATTCCCCCACTCAGAAAGGGTATAAATGTTATCATCCTCCCTCGCGTCGGGTATTTGTCAGTTACGATGTTACTTTCTGGGAGTCCATTTCTTATTTCTCTCCTGGATCCTCCTCCTTGCTTCAGGGGGAGATAAACAGACACAATCTTGATAATGAAACAAATGATTCAGATCACAGTGAGTCACATTCACTTCCGTTCATACCTATTCCAAACATTACCTCAAAATCGTTGCCTACGAATAATGAGTCTGATGATTTAAATAGGTTTGACAAGCCAGATTTGATTACATATTCCAGACGGAAAAGTAATGATATCACCACTTTACCGCATCCAAAGACCTCTGACCTCGAGACAGATCCTGCAAATCCTATATTTGAGCCAGAAAACGGTAATACTCCTGATCCCTCTCTAGATCTTCCTATTGCCATAAGAAACGGTGTACGTTCTTGTACTAACCATCCTATCTCAAATTTTGTATCTTATAATGCATTATCTCCTTCTTCATTTGCTTTTGTATCATCTTTGTCGAGTGTTTCTGTTCCTCATACTTGGCAGGATGCTCTATGTGATCCTAAATGGAAGGATGCCATGATAGAGGAAATGAATGCATTGAATCATAATAACACTTGGGAGTTAACTCATCTTCCTGCTGAAAGGAAACTAGTAGGATGCAGATGGGTGTTCACTGTGAAGCAAAAGCCTAATGGATTGGTTGATAGGTACAAAGCAAGACTTGTGGCAAAGGGATATACTCAAACTTATGGGATTGATTATCAGAAAACTTTTGCTCCAGTGGCAAAGATGGCCTCTATTCGAATCTTGATATCATGTGCAGCGAATCTTAGATGGGAACTTCAGCAGTTGGATGTAAAAAATGCATTCTTGCATGGAGATCTAAAAGAAGAGGTCTACATGGATATCCCACCAGGTTTTTCTACAGCTGCAACCATTGGGAAAGTATGTAAATTAAAGAAGACTATTTATGGTTTGAAGCAGTCTCCGAGAGATTGGTTTGGTAAATTCCAGACAGCAATGGTCAAATTTGACTATAAACAGAGTGATTCGGATCACACAATGTTTGTGAAGAGAAGGGGGAAAAAATCACAGTCTTGATTGCCTATGTTGATGATATTGTGATCACTGGCAACGATACATTTGAGATTGTAGATGTAAAACAGAAACTGGCCTCTGAGTTTGAGATGAAAGATTTGGGAAAACTACGGTATTTCCTTGGCATTGAAGTCTACAGAAGTTCAGGTGGCATCTTCCTTTCTCAACGGAAGTATACACTTGACCTTTTGAAAGAAACTGGTATGTTGGGATGTAGACCTGCAGACTCTCCTATAGAAGCGAATCATAAACTTTGTGGAGAAACAGGTGATATTGTCGATAAATCCCAATATCAAAGATTGGTCGGTAGGCTGATTTATCTTTCACATACACGACCAGATATAGCATATGCAGTGGGAATTGTAAGCAGATATATGCATGACCCTCGTCAACCTCATTTGGATGCAGTGTATATGATATTAAGGTATCTTAAGGCTGCTCCTGGAAAGGGAGTGATGTTTACTAAAAACAGTCACCTCGAGATTGAGGGTTATACAGATTCAGATTGGGCTGGTTGTCTAGATGACAGACGTTCTACTTCAGGATATTGTACGTTTGTTGGAGGTAACTTAGTTACTTGGCGAAGCAAGAAACAAGCTGTTGTTGCTTTATCTAGTGCTGAGGCACAGTACAGAGCAATGGCTAAAGGAGTGTGCGAACTGCTATGGATAAGGCTTCTTATTCAAGAATTAGGCCTTTCATCCGGAAATCCTATCAAGCTGTATTGTGACAACAAGGCCGCTATTAACATTGCTCACAACCCAGTTCAACACGATCGGACTAAACATATCGAGATTGATCGGCATTTTATCAAAGAAAAAATTAATAGTGATGTTATTAACATTCACTTTGTTCGATCAGCAGACCAATTAGCCGATGTCTTAACTAAGGGTTTAGCCGGGAAAATGTTACATCCTCTTCTAAGCAAGTTGAGCATGAGTGATATATATGCATCAACTCGAGGGGAGTGTTAAATTATAGCACACAGCACACCACATAGTTGTAAAGGCTTATCTCCATTAAGCACACAACTCACACCACTAGCACTTTAATTATTATGTTTGTTCCATCTTTCCCTATATTAAGAGAATACTTCCTCATTGTAATATATCATTCGATTAATACAATTCTACATTTCAATTATTTCTCTTCTTCTATACTACTGCATTTAAGAATATGGTTGATTTTTGCTAGGTTGCATAGAGTTTCATATGCTTCGTTGTACATCCACATCCCAGTATTTTTTTGTAGTATCATTCTGAAATTTGTGTAGAAATTAGGTGCTGTTACTCCACTTATATAATTCTGCATGTGGCTTATAGTCTTTCTTCTTTGTGTTTGCGACCAAACCTTGAAAAAATGAGAAGAAATCTATAATGCTGTCTGTTACCAATAATTCAAGGATCAACAATATTACAAAAACGGGCATTTCAGTGATTGTTGTCATTAGTTTGTGCTTTTGGAATTTAAGGTACAGAGGAGTAAGGTGAAATGAAAAGGACTAATCCTTTTAGATTTTTAGTTAATTTTAAACTGTAGTTAAGTAGTTAAGTTTCAAAAGTGACTAGTTCTCATACAATAATCTGGAAACCTAATCTATCTATATATATTATAAGAATAAATCTTAACATACTCCCTTAAACACTACAAAGTCACTACCTAGGGTTCCTAAACGATTTTACTTTTTCATAAACCTGCTTTTATTCTTGTAACTTTACACTAATTTACCCATTTTAAAAGATTTTCATAATTCATAAAAAAATTATTAATAAGTACATAAACTAACATATGTTAACGATATAAATTATATCTATGCAATAATTTATTTTCGGGAATTCGTATAATATTTTTACATGATTTTATTTTTATTTTTCTTAGAATAGGCCCCGCCAGGGGCAATTTTTTATTTTAATCACAATTTTTTTTGTTTCTTTATATTTTCTTATAAAAATACAACATTAATAATCATATGTTTCCTCATATTTATATTCTAATTGAATAGAATATTAAAATAAAAATTGTAAGATTTATAAACAACTCATAAAAATTAAATTAACTAATTTAATTATTGATAAGCACGTATTATATACTCGTAAGAAGATAGATATCTATAAATAAGTAGTAAAGACTAGAAAGTTAGCAAACTCAGAATACTCAAATGTTTCCTATAAAATCGGTAGTGTGTTTGTAGTGTTTTTGTATGTACGCCAAGATTTACTCATATTATAATGCCAGGAGATCGGAAATGCACCAGAACAGTTTAAGGTATTTTTCTTGATTTTTTGTTTTTTCTGATTTTTTTATTAAAATTCTTTTTTGGCATTAAATAGCTATTAATGACAATTTAATTAGTCATTAATTACACCTATTAAACATCTATTAAATTTACTCTATTTAATTTGTTTAAAAATTAGCAAACTTTATTTGAAGATTATAGTTATTATTTTAATATTAAATATTATTTATAAATAGTGAAATATATTTTTAGGTAAAATTACAACTAACGGTTGTTTATATTGCGTTATTTTTTATTCTCCATTCAAGATCACTATAATTTTTTTTCGGATGATTATAGGGTAGACGACCTTAACTTCTCAAGCAATTTTTATTAGCAATGATTGTGAAAGTCGTAATAAATTATGGAAATATAATATTTACTTAATATATGGAATCATATACAAATAATGCAGACAAATTTTTAATTTTGCACATGAATAAATTATACATGGTCAAATCGATTAAATTTAACAAACCCTGCCATTTATCGGAAGATAAAATTGATAAAAAAAAAAGCTATACACCCATTGTTTCATTATATTGTGTCGAAATAAATTTTTATTCTAATTAAACAAATTCTTACACCATTATTGAATATGTATGTTCTGATAGGGGTGTCGGTTTTGAAAAACGTTATTAACCTGAACTTTTCAAGCAATCTTTATTATCAATGATTGTGGAGTCGTAATAAATTATGCAAGTACACACAGATCTTTACTTAATATTTGAAATTTGTAAACAGATAATATAGGCGAATTTTTACTTTTACACACTAATAAATTACACACGAGTTATGACCAAACTAATTAAATTTAACAAACCCAACCATTTTATCGGAAGATTGAATTGATAAAAAATTTATACACCCGTTGTTTCATTATATTATGTCAAAATAAATTAATATTCAAATTAAATAAATTCTTACACTATTATTGAACATGTATATTATGATAGAGGTGTCGACTTTAAAAAACGTTATTAAGTTATATTCAATCTTTGTAAATTTTGATCGTAAATATTACGTTCATATTGTAATTTTTATTTTTATATGTTTGTGATATTTTTAAGATTATCAAAATTTTAGATATGTAATGAGTGTATTTTTCCAACTAATAATTCATGTAAATTATTTTTAAATTAATTATTTTAGAAAATTCATAAGGGACCTATCAGTTTTTAAGAATAATAGAAATTAATTTATCTATTTTCAATACTTTAAAATAAAAGCTTATAAACCGCGCGAAGCGCGGATAAGTTGGCTAGTTCCAATAAAACTTAAGATTGAGAAATAGAAGTTCTAACTACTAAATTAGTATTGACTATTTCTAATGAAATACTTGAATAATAATGAATAAATTATATGTCTTATATTAAATATTACATAAAATAATTTTAAATTATGATATTATATTATTTATGTATCGGGTTTTGATATTGGATTGGGTTTCGGATCGGATTTCGGATCGGTACAATTAAAATCCAAATCGAAAGTATTTCGGGTTTAAAATTTAAATAATCCAAAATTTGGGTTTGGTATATCCAAAATTTTGGGTTTCAAATTAGGTACCATCAGATCAAATTAATTTGATGGGTAAAAGAAAACTAATAATTAATATACTTTATTGCCAGGAGATCGGAAATGCACCAGAATCGTTTAAAATATTTTTCTTAAATTTTCACTTTTTTGCCTTTTTTTTATTTAATTTTTTCTTGCATTAAGTAGCATCTTAATGACATCTTAATGGCATCTTAATAATCATTAATTACACTTATGAATATATATATATATATATATATATATATATATATATATATATATATATATATTAAATTTACATCATGTTATTTATATAAAAGATTAAAAAAATTTATTTGAGCATTATAATTACTATTCAATTTAAAATATTAGTTATATGTATAAAACTAAGATTATTTTCATGTAAATTAACGACTTAAAATTGTTCACATTGCGTCATTTTTTATTACATGCCGAAGATTTTTGCAAACTTTTTTCGAACGATTGTAGGACAAACGATCTTACCTTCTCGAGCAATATTTTATCAATAATTGTGGAAATCGTTATAAGTTATAAAAGTATAATCTTTTGGTTAAAATCTAGAATTTGTACAAAATAATATTGACAGCTTTTTTATATTTTACATAATAAACTCAATCATTTTATTGCGCAATTAAGTCGATAAAAATGTTATACACATGTTGTTTCATTATATTGTGTCAAAATAAATTAATATTCTAATTATATAAATTCTTATGCTATTATTGAGCATATATGTTATGAGAGGGGTGTGGCCTTTCAAAACGTTATTTAGTTCTATTTAATATTGTATTTGCTACTTTTCATATTATGATATTTCTAAGATTATTAAACTTTTTGATATATAAGTAGAGTATTATTCCAACTAATAATTCATACAAACTGTTTTAAATCACTTTTTTAATAAAAATTTAAAATACCAATCTACATATATTATAATAGCCGGAGATTGAAGTGACTTTCACTCTGAAGCTTCAAAAAAATTATCTTAAGCTTCAAAAAAATTTTCTTGATTTTTCACATTTTTTATTTTTTTATTAAATAATTTCCTTGCATTTAATAGGATTATAATTAGTCATTAATTGTACCTATTAAACTTATATTAAATACACTTTATTTTATATTTAAAACAAAATTTTAGCCAATAATTATCATAATTATCTATATAAAATATTTTAGTTATTATTATTTCTTTAATAGAACATTTTAATTATTATATTAATATAAAATATTAATTATCCATATAAAATTACAATTATTTCAAGTTAAAATGATAAACTAAAAGTATTTATATAGTTCATTTCTAATCCTTATTCAAATTCATTGCAATTTTTTTGGCAATAATAAATAAATGATTTTAACTTTTCGATAAATTCATAATTAGTGACCGTGAGAATCCTGATAAGTTACGGAAGTATATAAATTTTTCAATTAACATCTAAAATTTAAAATACAAGTAATATTATATAATTTACTTTTACACATGAAACATGGGGTATGATCAACTCGATTAAATTGAACCAATCCAACCTTTTTCTTTAATAATTAAATCAATAAAAAAGTTATACATTTGTTGTTTCATTATATTGTGTTGGAATAAATTAATATTCTAAATAAACACATTCTTATACTAATACTAATCAATTAATCGCGCATGTATGTTATGAGATGGGTGTCGGCTTTGAATAACATTTTATTTAATATTTATAAATTTTTATTATAAAAATTATGTTGATAGTGTAATTTGGTAGGAAAAAAAATAAAAGGCCTTTATGGAGTTGATGAAGTTGATAATATGTTAGAGAATCTTCATTTTGCTTAAATAATTAATTTTAAACGACTTAGTGTTTATTCAGAATCCAATAATTTTTAGATTCATTTTTATTGGAGATAGAATATAATTACATGTACATATTTATTATAAGATTTGATATAAAAGTATTAAAATATGTGAGTACCATTTTGAACATGTGTCTATGAATTTAAATTAAATATTACATACAAATAAAGTTCTTACAAATAATGCTCAAAAAAATTAATCAAATGAATATATACAAGTGTCGGATCACTCCAAAAAATATGAAGCATGACCTACAAAATGCATTTGAATTCTCTTTTGTTTGTCATACAACCAAATTTATCGACAAGTTAAGTCAATCACACTTCTTATCACATTTACATTCTGCTTTTTTTCTTCGTCATACAAACGAATTTATCAACAAACTAAGCAATCACGTCTTTCATAATGGAATCGACAACAAAAATATTTCAAAAATGTTACTTTTACTTATCCATTGTCAAACTTTACAAATGTTTATCAATATTGAATTTCAAAAGCATTTTTTATACAACAAAATAGATGTCATCAATATTTTCGAAAATATTATTATTAACACTTAAGAGTTTAACTAAAAGAAAATGCCCAAACTACCTCATTTTCATATGGAACATGCCCAAAATACCTATATTTAAAAGACTCCGTCTTTTTCACCCACGGAGTACGCATCTGTCAGCTGCGTAGTATAGGATACGCATTAGGGATATGCGTGTAGCAGGATACGCATTGCGATAATGCGTATTGACGCCATCAAACGTCATTCTGTCACTATCCACTCCGGCGCTCAGGCGAACGAAAAATCGCCCTCGAAATCGCCTATCCCCGTTTTCCCTCCTCCGGCAACCTCCAGTAATTTTGAGGACATAAAAATGTTGCCCAGACCTGCCTCTCCATTTTCCCCCGTTCCTTTGTCGAGTTTTGGCCCCGCAGGGGCATACATAGACATGCCGGAAATATAATCGAAAAAAAATGTTTGTTTTGGGGCTTTTGATTCCGGCAAAAGAAACGAAAATATAAGAAAATAGGTTTGTAGATGAGGACAAGACGATGATTTTGATGTATAATACGTGACTGATTTATCGCTGGAGAGAGCGCACGATTTGGTTAAAGATTGGTCGAAAAGTTCGTCGCCGGCTGGGGGTTGTAGACGATGAACAGTAGCCTCGAATACGCACCTTCAGAATGCGTACCCCGTCCAACGCATTATCATCATGCGTATTCTTGGTCACTGTTCACGTTGCTGAATTCAATTTAACAAAGGCCACGCATTGATGGAATGCGTATACTCTATACACATATCCAAAATGCGTGGTCCGTGAGTAAAAAGGGCGAACAATTCTCGCTGTAGGCATTTTGGGCAGATGGAAATAAAATATGGGTAGTTTGGTATCTCACCCTTTAACTAAAACATGTTTTCTTTTTTGATCAAAAAAAAAAAAAAAACATGTTTTCTTTTCTTTTCTCTATAATTCTTAAACATTCAAATTTAATTACATTTTACACAAGTTTCAATTTATCATATCAACTTTTAAATAATAAAACTCAACGAACAATGATATTATATATACAATTTTTAAAAATATTTTCGTGCCGCGCGTAGCACGGCTTTGTTACCTAATATATCTTAAGACACATTAGAGGCAATTTAATGTAATTTAATTAAAATACATTACGTTACCTTTTATATTATTTTTAACTAAACCTTATTATTTTTCAATAATATTACGGACAATTAATGTACTTTAATTAAATAATAATATTATAATTACCAATAACTATTTTTTTTTCTATTAAAACATGTTAGGTTTTCTATTTTTTAAATAATTAATCAATTTTTTTCAGATCAAATACTCTTATATCTAATCTAACTAAAATGATTTTTTATTTTTTTTGTAAAAGAAAACACTACGGATTTTTTTTTATTTTCTCTAACTAAAAGCACTTTCTTTCCAATAATATCACTTTGTTTAATAAAATAAATAATAATATTATAATTACCAATTGTTAACCGACTATTTTTTCCAACGAAAATGTGTCATCAATTCTATATTTTCTACATAAATCTCACATATTCTAGAAATATCACGGATAACATATATATAATTATCATCAAATTACATGATTTAAATTTATAAATTCATATCTAAAAAAAATCAATTAAAATTAAAGAAAAAAAATCAGATTATATTAAAAAAAAAAATCCTATATCGCACGATCCTACTAGAATTGAAGAAAAGAATTGTGATCTCAGGACAGACGGACTAGCGAACCAAATTAAATTTGGGCCAAAATCAGCCCAATAACAAAAAAGCGATGGAAGAAATAAAAGCCCAAGAAAGAGATTAGGGTTTCTCTCTCCTTTATATACCGACTATCATTCCTTCTCTTCGCAGCGGCTGCATATTTTTAACTCCAGATCACTTTCGTTTGAGAGAGGGAGAGAGAACGAGAGAGAGAGAGAGAAAGGAGAGAGATGGGGCACTCAAACATCTGGAATGCGCATCCCAAGACCTACGGCCCTGGCTCTCGCGCCTGGTAATTTACTTACACTCTCATATATCTATCTACCTGTATGTATATTGCTGTATCTTTACATTTTGTCGTTTCTAAGTTTTTTTAGTTTTATTACCATGGGTTTGTTGTTGATAGTACTCTAATAGAAATGCTTTGATCTGTATATTATTTTTTATTATAGTTTTGTTATGTTTATTGTTGCTAAAACCAGTTAATAGTAATATGGTTGTTGTAATAAGTTGATCATAATGGTTAAGTTTTTTGTCAAATGTTGTTGACTTTGATTGAGTTGGAACAAATAGTGTGAGAATGACTTAGTTCAGTTCATTATATGTATTAATATTTGGATCCCTAGAGTTAATTATATTGACTTAGTTGAGATGTAATGAAATTGGATTTTGGATGCCTTTTACGGGTAAACGAAGCCTAATACTAAGTACTGCTGACAATGTATGATTCAGAGCTTGTTTGTGTGTGGCTCACAAGTTTATAGCATCAAATATGTTGGGTATGGCGAGAAATGGTTGAGGTCAAGCTGAAGTTTGTAGAGCGAACGTAAATCTTATTAGTTTAGTGTTTTGTAAACTATTGGTCTATGTTGATTGAATACTAGCTGTTGGAACTATGTTTTGGATGTTTGTTATTCTTGTCGTGTATTGCTGTATTCAAATCATTTCTATTCCAAAGGGGTTTTTGTGTTTAATATTCTATGTAAAGTTCAGTACACAAATTGCTTGTAGAGAAATATGTTTTTAATGGGACTATTTTCCTTGCAGCCGTGTTTGTGGAAATCCCCATGGGTTGATTAGAAAGTATGGAATAATGTGCTGCAGACAATGCTTCAAAACCAACGCCAAGGAAATTGGTTTCATTAAGGTAATTTCTTAGTTTTGACAGGGACCTTTGATACATATTGTTTGTGGACAATTGGGATCCTTGTGTCTAAAATCTTATTACTATTAATTGCCCCTCTTCTATTTCTCTCCGTTTCTTTCCCGCTTATGTTTGTGATTGGTGATTTGTGTAATTTTAAGGTGCAATTACAACAACTGATTGGTTTTATTTTGTCCATTTGCAGTATCGTTAAGTTGATGCTTGTCATTTGCACCTACAGTCCTTCACCCCACTGAAGAAGACTGTTTTCTCATCAATTTGGTTTTATGAGGATGTAGTTTTGTTTTTTTGGAGACAATGGATTTATCCAAGTGATGTAATAGATCAAGTTATTTGTAGACGATGCAGTGACAAAGTTCAATCTTCTATTACTTTTTTCTTAAAACTTGCAACATTCTATATTCCTCAAATCGTGAAACAAATCCTTTTAAGTTTCAGCACATTGTTTCAGTTGCAATTCTATAGCCTGATCTGTTTGTCATAAAATGAAAATTAGAGAATAATAAAGAATATGATTTATTTTTTTTTGTATATATGTATTTGGCGGAGATAATCTTTAAAATTATACGTTCTAGTTCTAGTTTGGCATTTTTTTTTCTTGGTTTCAAAAATTAGTTTGAAGTAGCAAATCTACAATGATAATTGTTCCTTTCATAGATATTTGATGAAGATATGAATCGTGTAATGCTTGAGTAGAATACAATGGAAGTTCATTCTTTGATGGTGAACAACCTAAATTCCATCAATTTTGTACAAAGTCTATAAAGTCCACAGATGCTGTATACCACTTCTGCTTATTTCGTCCAGGTTTTATTGTCAGCGTGGAGGCTTTTTGGGTCGAAATGGTGGCCAAATGGAAGTTTACTGAGTTGCCGGCTTGATGCTGTGGAGCTGCAGGCTGTTATGTATGGAAGACTGGGTGTCGAAGAGCAGAGAAACAAGTTTATTTGCTCAGAAAGTTGTTTTCTTTAAAGGTTGGAAACTGGAAAGTATGATTTTGATAAATAAAACCAAACCAAACCAAACATACCCAGTATATCCCGCTCAGGGCAGGGTTTGGGGAGGGTAGGATGTACGCAGACCATACCCCCACCTCTAGAATGGGGAGGCTGTTTCCGTGAAGACCCTCGGCTTTGTGCGTGAAACGATCTGAATGATACCTGAGCCCATGGCGTCGTACACATGGGATAAACATAACTCCGAGTGTTTGCTCCCGTTGTGTGATGATACCTCCGCTCCAAAAAATCCTGCACGGCATAAAAACAACATAATTAAAACAACAGATATTAAACAACATATATAAGACCAGAAAATAGGGGATCGCTGGAAACAGCGACTGCGCGCGAGACGGCCGAACTTCTAAAATAGTGTTAACCGGGACAACCCAACTCTGAGGCTCTCAACTACTGAGCCGCTCCCTAGAAGAGAATCCACCACTCTGATGTGACGTCTCCAAGTGCGCCTATCGTCGGTCATGGTCGCGTCTAGGTTCAGGGCCTTCATATCCATCCTAAGCTGCTCGTCCCACGACCTCTTCGGTCTGCCTCTCCTCCTCACCCCAGTGACCGAGATGTTTTCAACCCTCCTCACCGGTGCTTCAGCCCTCCTCCTGCGGACGTGGCCGAACCATCTTAACCTCCCTTCCCTTACTTTCGCTGACAAAGGCGCCACCTCGAGCTCGCTCCTAAACACAGCATTCGGAATTTTATCCAACAACGTGCGCCCGCAAGCCCACCGCAACATCCTCATTTCCGCCGCTTCCATCTTGTTTTCAAGAGCCTTCTTAGTCGCCCAACACTCCGACCCATACAGCAATGCGGGCCGTACGGCCGCTCTGTAGAATTTCCCTTTCAACTTTAATGGAACTTTCTTGTCACACATCACCCCTGACGCTGCCCTCCACCTAAGCCACCCAGCCTTGATACGATGTGAGACATCGTCGTCAATCTCGCCATCCTTCTGGATGATCGAACCCAAGTACTTAAACTTAACCGTACGGGGGACAGTCTGGTCTTCAATCTTTACCTCCGCTCCTCCCTCTAAGGCCTCACCACTGAAGTTACACCAGAGATAATCGGTTTTAGATCGGCTCAAACGCAACCCTTGGGACTCCAAAGTTGATCTCCAAAGCTCCAACTTCCCGTTCACCTCTTCCCTCGACTCCGCCACTAGCACGATGTCATCCGCGAAGAGCATGCACCAGGGAACTGCGTCTTGAATCCCTCTCGACATGACATCCAAAATGAGGGCAAAAAGAAAAGGGCTAAGGGCCGACCCCTGGTGAAGCCCAATCTCAACCGGGAAAAATCGGGAGTCTCCCACTGGGGTCCGGACGCAAGAGCTAGCTTGATAGTACATATCTCGAATCACCCTAATGTAAGATGGTGCCACTCTCCTCTCCTCAAGGCTCTTCCAAATAGCTTCACGGGGAATGCTATCATACGCCTTCTCCAGATCAATGATATGGGTCGGAGTGTTGGGCGACTAAGAAGGCTCTTGAAAACAAGATGGAAGCGGCGGAAATGAGGATGTTGCGGTGGGCGTGCGGGCGCACGTTGTTGGATAAAATTCCGAACGCTGTGTTTAGGAGCGAGCTCGAGGTAGCGCCTTTGTCAGCGAAAGTAAGGGAAGGGAGGTTAAGATGGTTCGGCCACGTCCGCAGGAGGCGGCCTGAAGCCCCGGTGAGGAGGGTTGAAAACATCTCGGTCACTGGGGTGAGGAGGAGAGGCAGACCGAAGAGGTCGTGGGACGAGCAGCTTAGGATGGATATGAAGGCCCTTAACCTAGATGCGACCTTGACCGACGATAGGCTCACTTGGAGACGTCACATCAGAGTGGTGGATTCTCTTCTAGGGAGCGGCTCAGTAGTTGAGAGCCTCAGAGTTGGGTTGTCCCGGTTAACACTATCTTAGAAGTCCGGCCGTCTCGCGCGCAGTCGCTGTTTTCAGCGTTCCCCTTTTTTCTGGTCTTATAGTTGTTGTTTTATATTTGTTGTTTTAATAATGTTGTTTTTCTTGCCGTGCAGGGATTTTTGGAGCGGAGGTATCATCTCACAACGGAGAGCAAACTCTCGCAGAGCGGAGGTATCATCTCACAACGGAGAGCAAACTCTCGCAGATATTGGGATAGGAGAACTTGTATCAAGCAGCACCTTAGAGCATCTCCAATAGGGGTTGCCAAGAGGTTTCTTATGCTTAGTTGACATGACACCCTTGGTTGCCAATCATCTATTGGAGTTCTATGATTTCCAAGAAGTTGCCAACCAGGGTTGCCAAAATTTGGCAACTTCCCAATATAGTTAAAACTCATATAATTCTAAAAAAATATAAATAGCTCTATCAACTTTAATATGCTCTTATCTTATTATATTATTTCTCAAATTTATGTAGGGGACCGTATTGGTAACTTTTGGAGTTGCCAACTGAGTAGATTTTAAATAAAAGTTGCTAAGAGTGACATGGACGAAAGTGAAAATAAAAAATTATTATATGTGATGATTTGTCAATGCTTAGCAACTCTATAAGCAAATCTATTGGATATGCTCTTATTCGGACCAACTTCTCTACATGAACCATCGTCAACCATACCAATGTACTAGTGATGGTAAGAAGTGATATTCTTTGTCAACTGAGATGATTTTAATTGTGAAGCTTCATGCCATGTTGATAGTAGCTTGACCTAACCGTTCAAAGTGGAGCAAACTGAAAACTATGGGAGATCTTTTAGCATCTGTTTTTGTTTCTAGCCTGTAAGTCTAAAGGCATCTTTATTGTAATTATATGACAGTCAAGTGTGTCTAGGTGGGATCTGGAACAGAAATTGGTCCCATAGACTATAGATACTCACTCGGTAATGTCTTGGCATGGTTTATGGATGATTAATCTGGACATGGATTTTAAATGTTTAATGTAAGTACTAGTCTTTCTTTTCAGGAAAAGCAATTTTTGCATAATTATTACTGCAAAGGTGCGGTTTGAGTTACACTTGCATCACATCCATTGTGAACTTTCTTGCTTCCCAATCCTAATCTGATATTCTGATTACAGGGCTCCTTAATTAGAGTTTGAAATAGATGAGATGTTTTTTAAAAACTGAGATTCAGGGGTCATAGTGTCCTACTATCAATATGAAATCTGCATTATGTATCTTGTAGTTGTAGATTACTGAATAGAAAGATCTCAAACATACTTGTAGAGGAACAGAAGCAAATGAACTTCATTTTAGCTATTCAAGTGACAGAGTGCTGGCAGCCTCAGCTTGCTGCAATGTGCATTCTTATAGTGGCATACTATTTAATTTCTCTGGAAGTGTCTTTATCCATGGTAATACTTATCATTCTCATCATATATTCTGGTGGCTAATGCCTCCCAAACGTTGAAAACCAACAGTTTGGCGGGAGTCTTGTATATATTTCTTGTATTTGATGATATCTACTCGAAGGTTGAAATTTAGATTACAGCAGGTTTAATATAATTCTGACTAATGTATTGTTCTGTTTTAGGAACTGCATGACGGAAATGACAATCTGCAAACTGAGTATTTACAAAATATAACTATCTATTAGGGTAGTTATGAACTGGATGCAGAATGGTAAACTGGTAATGACCTCAAATTATGCGTATGGTGAGGAATTCTAATGTTGGATCAGGAAAGGAAATACTAAGCATATTCAATATGTATCGATTGGTGATTGACAGAGCCGGCCCTGAGCATGTGCGACAAGTTCATCGCACAGGGCACTCCATTTTAATAGGGCACATTTTTTTAGGTAGGTGTATATATGTATGTATATTTTATTTGAAAAAAAAAAGTTAAGTTTAATTTTAAAGGTTAAAAAAATTTGTAAATGAGAAAAAAGTTGAAAATGGTGTTGTCAAAATAATTAAAAAATTATTATATTGAGCAAAATAAGAAAATATTATACTTACACACAATTTTGCTTTCAAATTTATTATTTTTATTGTTAACCGTGTAGACTATAAATATCATTAAAGTTATTAAATGTTTTTGGTTGAAAACTTACACATAAATATATTTTTACAATTACAATGTAATAGTTCAGTTTATCAATTATTCATTTATAGGTAATTAAGTGATTTGAAATCATCTCTTTTTTTTTTTGACTAATTTGAAATCATATCTATTTTAATTAATTTACATATTAAATGAATCAAGTCAATTTAAAACTAAAAATAAATTATAAAATACTTATATATTAATTTAAATACATAAAAATGAGATTTTCAAATATGAACGTTGAAGCACTAATAAATTTGCGAGTTTGCTTCAAAAAATGCTAGAAGAACCATTTTTAATTAATTTGTATTATTTATGTACTTGTTACAATTTTTTTACAATTTTCAGCTATGTTTTTATTATGTTTTAAAGTTATTTTATGAACTTGTTATGTTTTTTTTTTACAAATTTTAGTTAATTTTTAATATTTTATGTAGTTGTTAAAAAAATTTATTAGTCTTAGGGCACTTTTTTTTTAATT
The DNA here is from genome assembly GCA_036435485.1 of Saposhnikovia divaricata. Classification (NCBI taxonomy): domain Eukaryota; kingdom Viridiplantae; phylum Streptophyta; class Magnoliopsida; order Apiales; family Apiaceae; genus Saposhnikovia; species Saposhnikovia divaricata. The sequence goes on from CM071594.1 coordinate 199,912,552, forward strand.
TTGTACAGGGCATCCAAAATCTCAGGACCGACTCTGGTGATTGAGCTATCTCTTGTTAGAGTTGGAGGAAGTTGGTGTGTTGAACAGTTTGACCGAAGTACATTGTGAAATTTAGTGAATTCCTCTAAGAAAATGAGGGATTCAGTTATTGGGGTCGAGATCACGAAAATGGCATTGATAACAACAGTGCTGCAATAGGAGCTGATTCTATGTATTCATTTTAACGTGACCTTTTGTTTATGCAACACTAGCATTATTTTCAGTCCTTTCTTATAATCATTTTTTTTTAATCTACATTCCTAAGAGAGATTTTATCTAGCCGTAATCAATAGGCGCATGCTGCTAGCCGTAATCACATAAAAAACTTGGAGAAAAAGGTTAGAGCCCGTTTGACCGGGGTTTAAAATCCCGGCTTAAAGTGATTTTTGATTTTAAGTTGAAAAATGTATGTCTGTGTAATAAGTTAGAAAATGATTTAAATTTAAAAAATAATTTAAAGTCAGAAATTGGTATGAGTTACTTTTTTGAACGACTTATTTTATTTTGATGATTTTATTTGATAAAAGTTAGTATTATCATTCAAATTAATAATTTATCAAATTTATTTTTATTTTTACACTTTTAATAATTCATAAGTTACTCATTATACAAAATTATCCAAACAGATATTGATTTAATTTATTTTTTTCCCACTTATCACTTTAAGCAACTTTAAATTATACTCCTAAATAACAATTTTATACTTACCCAAACGCTCTCTTAATCTTAGTTCATTAGTTGTGCTGTTGGCTTACTGTGATCAACAGGAGAAGTCCCAAGGCTAAGAAGTTGGAAACTCCTTGAATCTTAAGCACAAGAGAGATATAATATAAGGGAAAAGAGTATCTAAAGCACACAATAGAGAAGTTCTCTATTAGTGCGGTTTAAATTATGATAAATTAGTTATTATTTAAACAATCCAACCGTACGGATGTTAAATTCATACAAAAATATGTGAATGTACAAATTTTCATGTAATTTAATTATTTGGAACTATAAATTTATAGCAATAAGATTATGATAAATCTGTGTCGTTGAATATATATAGAAAATAGTATTATTATAAAAGTGATGCTCCACTATTTCAAATATAATAAAAATTTGTATACAATGTTATTTTGACATAAACTTTTCATCCGTACGGTTGGATTATCAAAAATAATAATAAAATACAAGATTTAAGGTGCACTAATAGAGAACTTCTCTATAGTGTGCTTTAAAAACTCCATGCCCATAATATAAATACCCCACTTAAATGTTTGGAAAGTTCAAACACAAGTCAAACAAGAGGTTTTACTTTCCAGAAGTTCAAAAAAGAGGGCAAGTCAAAACTACCATCGTCACAGGCAGCTGGTAAATGCCTACAGTGTACGCCAATCAAGGTTCTGGGAAGTTTCTGGAATGCCTAACCCTTAGCATCATAGATTCACAATTCCATTTCCAGCAAATAGTTTGGCATTTGGCCTAACAGGACACAACATATGATATGTTACAATTTACAGCAATTTGACATTTGTTATCACATTGCAATTTTGTTTCAACAATAACAAAAAAATTCCTTACATGTTGTAGTAAACTTTGATAAATATTTATGGGATTCGAGAACTTTATGCATTCATAAAAAAATATTAAGGAAAATGTTAGGTACCCCAAATTGGCTTCCAAAAAATTTCCTAAATGCCAAGTGTAGCAATTTAATTGGTTATAAATTATAATAATAATGGATCCCCCTGCATTCCCACCAACCATCCAATCAAAAATTTTCACTATGTCATGTAAGATTTGTCACATTATTTGGAAGCAATTTTTGGGTACCAATTTGGAATACCTAACATTACTCAAATATTAATTCATCGGTGCCATTCGTTTATCGGGTATTCATTCCTACTTATACTACAAGCTACCATAATCAGCACTAAACAAAAGAATTTGTTTGTCAAACAAATATGTACTGTATTTTTCTGCCATTTCTTGTGTAACTGCAACAAAAAGAAGAGGCACATAACCTCACATCTATTCTAATCCTCAAAATCATGTATGTATGACAAATAATTACACATACAGAAATCTGTACTCAAATCAAAGAATTTAAATCAAAAAAAATATTAAATAAGGAATAAAATCATAAAGAATCATGGGATGAAGTCCTTGGTTTATGTTGAAATAGATCATAAGGTGCCCACAAATGATCAACAGGACAAGCCATTCCAGCATCAAGTCTATCCCATGGCTTCCCCTTCCCACTCCAATGCATCAAACTAACCTTACCAGGATGCAAACTTCTACAACTATTCACCACATTGTTTCCACCAAGCCCATGTTGGTTCCATCTATGATCAATCCCTTCAACATCTCCCCCGAAAACAATCAAAAAAGGAGGAAGTGAGCCCAAATTATATATCCTTCTCCCCTTTTGTATCTCCATCCATTTCTCAATTCTCTTACTGTAATCCCCTTTTCTCCACTTGTCCAAATCCATCACCATCACTCCTGTGTTAAAATAACAAGCCTTTTTCCCTTTGAAAACTCGCGGAAATTCCGGGTCATTCCAGAATTCATCAGTAAAGTAGCTCTTGAAATTTGCATGGCAATACTCCGGAGCTCCAATCACTTTGGACCCTGGTAAAGAAATAGACCATAGTTTTTGTACATCATCAACAAGAATTACATCGGAGTCCAGGTAAATCACACGGCCAATACATCGATCAAGCATATCAGCCAGATAAATCCTTGCATAGTTCAAAGGCTGATCAAGAGCTTCGCGTATAGAAGAAGAGATTAATCCTTTGACATGATCCTCATCAAATTCATACACCCTAAAATGCAAAGATGGGAAAGTTGACTTCACTGTCCTGGTCAAATGACTAGTTGAAGCTGAAGAAACAAAATGAAAAAACACGTTTTCAGGACAAGAAGTGTGTTTCAAAATGGAATGTATGGCAGCAATGGAGCCTCTCAGGTAATGTGAATCAAGGGTCATTGCAACATGAACAAGAGAAGGATCACATGTTGATACAGACAACGATTTTGCAAGTACAACTGGACATTGCCGATCATTTTGATAAGCTGGTGCTTCAATATAATCAAGATTCGAGTAAATTTTATATTTACCAGGAACTGAACGGATTGCAGATGTTGGGAAAATCTGCAAAACTGATAAAAATATCAAGAACATGAATTTGAAGCAGAGCATATTTTGAGATTTTAAGTTTTGAATTTTTTTTTGTTGAGTATGAAATGAGGAGAGAATATAAATATTTGAGTTGAAAAGTTGTGTACGTATATTATATACCCTGTGTAGATACTAAAAGAAATGAAACGTAAGCTGGAAACGCGTAGGTATGTAAGGAAAATATTTAAACGCGTTAGGGGGAGAGGGGTTGTGTTTCTTGGAAAATTCGAATAATAAGATTAAAAGAATTGAGTAATTATTCGTATTCTTGTAATTTTCGAGGAGCCTCGCCTTCACAACAACAGCTGGGTTCACGCATCATTCAGGAGACTGCCACCACGTGGCCTGTCTGTATTCTAATCATGTTTTTTTGTGCGTATTTTAAATCATCATTACTGACATAATAAGATCCTGGGTAAATGTAAGTTGTCAATTTTATGTGTACAAAATTCAAACTTAAATTGAGTAAAGTATAGAGTTATGAAGGAACTTAATTTTATATAGCATTTTAGTATTAGGAGTTTCAAATTTTCAATATAATGACCAGAGAAAAAATGTTAAAAATATCATTTTTGAGTTAAAGATGATAAAAATAATAATTTATAAAGTGTATGGTTATTTTTATCCAATGGAATACCCAACTGGTAATTGGGTATCCCATTTTGTATAAGATACCCAACTCATAAATGGGTATCCCGATAAGATACCTAACTCGTAAAAAAAAGTTGTGATACCCAACTCGTAAATGGGTATCCTATGTAAAATGAGATAATCAACTCACAAATGTGTATCTCATCTGTTATAAATAACCAAACATTTTTAAAATGGGTATTTTTTGGATGAAGTTTTAAAAAATGGTTATTTTTAACCATTACCCATGATCAGATATTGTTGTAATGTTTCAAAAATATGATTAAAAGTTACCATTCTGAAAAAAATTATTATTTTTAAAAAAAGTGGTCCATAATCAGCGTACATGGGTTGCCTCCCTGTAGCCGCTACCACTTGCGCTGGATACCGTATAGTCTTTTTTATACGTCGAACTAGTTCAGTTACCTATATCTTTCGTTCGTTGACTTCTCCGTAACGTAAGAAGATCGAAAGTTCCTTTACGTAGTAAGCTTTACAAGTGACATCCTTTAGCGTGGTGGCTATCGTGGTACAAAGTTCCTATCGTTGATAAGTGATCATCCTCGACTCTCCCGTGAAATCTAAGGCACGATGCTTGTTAAGAACTCGATGGCCTAAATAGTTCATGCTTGGTCATGAATCGTAATAGCACACACGTTCGACCTCATGGTCAAATTTATTTGAAATTACCTCCGGTATTCGAGAGTCACCCTTTGGTCTCTATCTGCCAAAATCGCAACAGAAGCTCCACGTTGCGCCACTATCTTTCCCGCATATAAGTCGATAACCTGCTATATGGAATGTCTCTTGTTGGTAAGTCAACTTGGTTGGTCTAACAATTTTAACGAAGTAATGTCATTTCTTGACTCGATCTTTGGTGTTCCTATCACGAAATTTATCATAATACTCTTGTCCACGTTCCGAGTCCTCTACAAGCGGGAATAATCCAATAGCCTCTGTCATTCTGCTTTTGACATGCCACATTGGTACCTAATAATTTGCCAATATCATTCTTCGCATTCGGTGGCTAAACATTCTCTTAATTCTCTATACATCTTCGTCGTTCCCTATAATTTCGTCATTTCCCTCTACTATTGTTCTTTATTGTATATCCTCTGTTCTCCCGGTCAATTCTGACCAAATTCTAAATAATCCATTACATAGGTATCGACCACCACACTGGCCTTTTCGGGTAATGACGAATTCATTTATCGTATTACTTATCCCCTTCCACCATCTTCTCTTCCTTATATTTAATTTCTAATATGAAAGTCTACTTATGGCCCTTGTGGTAAAACTTAACACTTTTTCTCTTAAAGTTAACGTCTCAGTTTCTATGTGAACACTATCATGGCTAATCCCGAATCACAATTAGTATATCTTATTCCGTACTCCTTACGTTGCTTAGACGCATATGCAATCATCCATTTTTGTTAAGTAAGCTTCATATTCTCGCCACAATATTTTTCTCCTATTCATCCATCTCGCCTCCATGTTAGTTTCCTCTAAATGTTATGTCTTACATCGCAATCAATTTACATTTCTTGAGACAGGAAAAGGCTCGGTAATTCTAGAATCCGTTAATATACCATTCTAACAACATTTAATAAGAGCTTACTCTTAATTACCTCACTATTTCTTATGTCATTCCTCACAATCATATTAAAGGCCCATGTGGTACGTTCCAACATGTTATTCTTACTTTAAATAATTATTCGGCATAACGTTTCGGCTGAACAACTACAAAATTTGGTTTTCAATCTCGTATTGGGGATACGGTTCACAATTGTACCTCCCATTTATCTTAGAATAATCACTTTTGAAAGGAATGGTTTCAAAATATCAATGTCACATAGAAATATTTTTTCTCAATAAAAATTTCCACATCGTATGTTTCAAAAATATTAATGAGTTCCAAATAATAGGAGTCTCAAGCCTCAACAGAAATAGAATAGATGGATAGAATACAATAAGGTTTATTCTTCCATGTCTCTATAAATTTGTTTTATGGTAACGTAGAGAGTATTTCCCGAAAGAAATGATTCAGGGATGTAATTGTGATACGGACGATCTTTACAAGATTCTTACATCGGGTGAATACTCCTCATCTTGTACAATTAAGAGGAAATCAAGAAGTCTTATTGATAAAAGTTAGTCAATAGAAGTAATCCTACTCCATGAAAATTAAAGAATGAATGTCATTCAAATAATTAATGATTTCAAAGGAATCTTCAGTATATGAATGAAAGGACAGAATGTTCAAGTGATATAAAGTCTGATAAGAAGATGAGTAAGAATTTAAGTTGAGGGGACGACCTTGCTAGGTCTCAATCAATTTATCCATTGAACTGTCATCATCATACTTTATCGCATGCAAAAGGCATGGCGGAATTGCTGAATGAATTAAATTAGAGGCTTGACCAATGAAACAATTACTAGTCCTTCTCAAGAAACACTAGAAACTAGCTAGACAATTAGCTAGGTGTTCTTCATAATATTACAATTTTGACTAGTCGGAACAATCAACTAGTCATTCATATGGACATATCAGCTAGCCAGTTTCAATTGGCTAGAACAAAATTTCAACGTCGTAGCATAGTGAAGAAACTTTAGGCTACTCAAATAGCGAATTGAAATAAGAAGTCATTAAGTTTGGACCAAAAAAGGAAATATAAAATCTGAATAAAATGTTCTTGGTATCGGAACAATCGATAACATCTCATCAAATATTACTTATTAGTGAAACGGTCCACCCAAGGGGCCTCCGTACAAACATTTATCAGATCCTACAATGAAATGAAATTCGGAATACAGTGTTAAAATGATATTCTTACTATGATTTCAATGTAGATGTACAATCTCACCTTGAATATAAGAAAAGAATTCACGAGGAATGGCTAGATGTTAGATCATCCATATTCTCAACAAGTTAGATATTTGTCGACTCAATTAAAGAGTGCACTATGAAAGAAGAAATCAGATATCAATATTCGTTTAGGAATATTCGTTGAGTAATTAAGGAAACAATTGTTGAACATTCCTTGGATAATTGAAAAAATACAAATAGGCCTGGGTAGGACAAATAATCATAAACTTCGAATAGAATGCTCATGGATCAAATAAAATACTTTGGATAAATCCTGATTTAGAGAAAGTACATCACTGGTTGTTATTCCACGAGTTCGAGGTAAAAATCTAGAAGTGTTACCTGATATACTAATCGGAATAACCAGGTTCATGCCTCCTATATGAATCACAAGTGGCCAGTTCCCCCTGGGAACAGATCAAAGAGATCTCTCAAGGATCTCAATGTAGTCCATAGGTTCAGTGGCGGGTGTGTACACGTGAACATACGTTACCAATAATATAGAGGTCCATAAGTATATATACGTAGTCTCTGATAAAATCTCTATCAAAGAATTCCGCTATAGACACACTGGTCTCTCTTCTAGTAGATCCTGAGATCGCTGCATCACTCGTTACGACCATATCCAACTTCACTGGAGTTATGTCATTAATTCTCTGTGTTTGTTCTTTGAGCTGAACCATCATGTTCCAACGTACGAATCGTACATGATGCCGTCTAACACGTTCGTCTTACGATAATATTCTCGTATAAATATGTAGAATTCTCCACCTAGGGTAATGAAATCCTCAGTGGTTTAGTAAGCACTTTCTGTAGTAAATCCGTTACTTATCGAAAAACGTATCTTATAGCCAAAATAAAGGCACTTTATTAATCCAAGTACTAAGTACCCTTTCTTATGTAAGGAAGTCTAACTGTCTTGGTTCCTAAAATGATGCCTCCTTAAGGGCAAACGTTGAAAGACACGATAACGAAATTTATACCCACAAAGTCATCCAATTGTATTGGCAACATTACCTCTACCTCAACTTATCTTAAGGTCTAGCTTTACTTCTAATATCATTATATCCGAGAAGTCATGTATGACTCCTAAATCTCTATTCATCATTCTAAAGGTCTCTAAGGACTCTTTTGATCCTAGTGTAATACCTCAAGTAAACATTCCAATCAACTCCACTCACCGGTACCTCTTCTGATAACCCAATAGTAGACCTACTATGATCTCTTACGTCATTCTCCTACTTAGACTTAACTCTTAACATTCTCGTTTCTGAGTACTGTAACTTAGGCTCTGATACCATTTCCGTAACGCCCCCAAATCCGAGGTCAGGGATTCAGGTCGTCACATCACCTTCCATCCATGTCATACCTGTATTAAATTTACAACTTAATAATACACCAATCTAGACCTCAATCTTTCACGCTTACAAGTTAGAGCCCAGAAACGATAATCAGAGTAAAACTAGATATTACCATTCATCTATATAATCCAGAATCTTACACAACTTCATTTATACAAACTGCACCTGCAGACAAGTCTTGCTAATGACAGTTGAAACCTATCAGACTTACTTTGTAGTATTCATCTGAAACTGCATCATCCCAAGGGTAACTCTTCTACTCCTCTTCTGCTAGTACGGAGTTAACCGACCCCAATTCTTCCCTTTTCTGAAAGGTTTTTATAAAGAAAGAATGAGCTACATAATGCTCAACAAGTTTTCCGTTTTGAGAAATAATATAATTTGTCTCGAAAAAGATTTCTTCCAAAAGTATGAGCATATGTATCTTGATATCAAAACATAACTCGACAATATATATGTCCGAGTTTTGAATAAATACTCGTACTCGGTATGAAGCTTTAAGAAAATGATGTCATATGAACCAATTAATTTCATAATAACAATATTAATCTTCATACCGTAGCAAAATAGTATACACTATAGTTTTGACAACCTTTTAGAAAACTTTTCAAAATACGCAGTTCAATATGCTGCTACGATAGTCCCTTTTCATCATACGTAAACTGAACCATTTATAAGGTTCCAATACTTCTCAAGTTTGAAAATATATACATATAGGTATATCCTTTTCGTCAAAACACCCGACAGTTCAAGATGTTGTACCTCAGCAATATAATAACAGTACTGCAAAAACTGCTTTCACCTCGTTTGAAAACTGAGTAGCATATTATAAATTCAGCTTTTAAAATAGCATTAACTTTCCCTGAGTCATTTCAAAACAAGAACGTTTGGATAAATATTTTTTCTCGATAAGTTCAACACTGACAACACTATCGGTATTGGAGCACCTGGGCTTCTAGTACAGTGTAGCAGCACAATTCCAATTGGAAGGATGGGACTATCCTGGAGTACCCCGATACACGGTGATCAACCATTATATCGTACAAAACAACACTTTGCTACTAGTAGACGGGTGACGTACCTACTACAGAGGCCATGGCCCGACCATCTATGGGTCTTATAATTTACTTGCCTACCTGCAAGTTTCTTCATCCAGTGCAGATACCTTGATGGATAGGCCACCTGCTAGCTCTTACACTTCAGTATATGCACTTCCGGATGGGCCTGCGACTCGTAAGTCGCTTCCCACCCAAACATCCACTAGTCCCAGAGTCAAAAACCAGCTTTGAAACCTTTTTAAATCGTCACTTTCGAAATAAACCATGGAAGTGTATTCACCTCACAAGTTGTCTATTGTCAACCGATTTTCTCTACTCAGGGAATTCTTTTCAAAACAGCTTGGGAGTTATTCGGAGTTTTCTAAAGAAGTTTTAAAACCTAACCCCCCTTGATGAGGCAGGGTCACTGCGTTAATCATACTTTAGTTTGTAGTGAAGGGAGAAAACATTTTTAAGTACTCCCAAAACTTTGGGTTCTCAAGTTTTGATAAGTTCGCAAACCGTTGGGGTGGTTTCTATGAAGTATAGGTGATTACAAAATATTTGAGAACCCCTGCTATTTTTAGTCATTTTTCTGAAGGCCAGAAAATATTTAAAATAATTTTAAAAGGCCATAAATAATTTTTAAATAGGCCAGATAGGTTTCAAATAATTGTTAAATAATTTTTGGAATATTTAAATTATTTTTAAATAATAAATAATAAATAATAAATAAATAATAAATAAATAAATTTTAATTAAACAAATAAATAAATACACTTTAAATGAATATTCAAATGAATATTCATTTATTTTAATAAATATTACAAATAATATTTATTAAAGAATTTCATAAGTCTGATATTCATAAAATTTAATTTATCGGACTTTACCCAATTATCGAAAATATACGTCTCCGGGGTTACCAGGTTTTACACAAAATACTCCGACTCCCGATTCATATCCAAAGTACTTACGCTCTACCAGAGCCTTAATCAGCATCATATATATATGCATAAGTCATTGGGGTATATATATATATATGCACAAAACTTTACAATTACTTTTTGAAAAGTCATGCATGCATAAATAGGTTTTCTCACAAGATATATATATATAAAACAGTGCATGCATTTATATCACAACAGCAACAGTTTTTAAACATAATTAAGGTTTTGATATAGAAAACTTGCATAGGCAGAATCAAAATATAATATTTTGATAACAAAAGCTTAGGGTTGCAAAACTTGCCTGAAATCCAAAGTACATTCCCTAGGTTTCACTCGTTCCGGATAGTTCTGGAATCAGATATCAAATAACGGTTAGCCTTCTTAATCGAATAGCTACCCATACTACTAACAAGTATACTCAACTTCATTAACCAATTACGTGATCGCTAGCATCTTTTGTCCTTACGAATCCTTAGACATTTTCTATTAACACTTATCTTTGCCCGGCGTTTCATCTCCTCGGGTCTATTTCATTCATTCATAAAACTATTTTCTCAACATCCTTTAATCCAATTCTTTACTCCAATACGTATTCTTGATATTCCTCAGCAACTTTCGTGTTTTGACCGGCTTATAATTGTCCTTTTATCTTAGCCAAAATGGCTCGTCAAAATGGTGCTCCTAGAGTTGACTTTTCGGGAAGTTAATATTACGCGACTTGCATTCCAACATTTTTAGTAAATTGAAAAATCCATAATTAATTACGAAACCACCTCAAGGAACCTCTTAAGTGTTTACGATATTTATCAAAATTGTTTCGATATGGAAAACACGAGTGTAGGTATGCAAAACGAATTTTAGAAACTTGGTCAACTACGGAGTTATACTATTTGCATTAGTTTCACTAAAACGCTCATAACTCTTTAACCATTAACTCAAATGACGCACCGTTTTCGCGTACACGATCTAGAGAATGTCTACTTTGTAATTAAGCAAGAATTCGGTTCTGGGCAGAAGACTAATTTTTCAGATTTTACTGAACAAGGCAGTAACGTTGGCAGTGAAGGTTGTCATCGCGCAACTTTGGTTCTGACATTTTTATAAAATCGAAGAATTAATATTTTTGTACGATCCTTTTTGGATTGTCTTCACCACTGACCAAAGTTCATACCATACAATTTTCATGAGTTTTAAATATTGTTAAGGGGTCCGAATATATTTTACAAGTTGGTACTTTGTAGCAGTTTGGTTTCTCGAATCGGTTTCACTAAAACAATCGTATCTCCTAAACCGTAAATCGCCTTCACACGATCTTTATATGGATACAAACTACAAAATAATCTCTACAAGTTTCTGGGCAGGGGAGTTCAAAAATACCAATTTTACAGTTCATGCATCTTTGTTTAAAACAGTCCTAAAAACAAACGGGCATTACGACGGCTATAATCGTAACGATTCCCGAATTTAACTATGTTAAATCCATTAAACAACAACCAAATCATCAATCCAACATTTTTAACATCATCACCAGTTCAAAAACTTGAAGAACTCATTACCAACATCAACCCATAACAATGAATCATCAAGATTCAACCTTTTACATACCAAACTCCATAAATCAACACATTCTTAAACATAACTCAAACTCAAATAACTCAAGATAAATCAAAGGGTGGATGATGGTTATACCTTCCTTGAATCCTTAAACACACTAACAAAAGCTTGTAAGTCTTAAGGGAGCCTTGATCTATGTTTATCATCTTCAAACTTGCAAAGGAATTCAAGAAACAAGTTAGATTTCCGGAATCAGCATTACCACTCTTGAAAGAACTGGACAAACGAAGGCCTTATCATGCTTTTCTGGATGAGGCTCCTGAAGAAGAGTTGTAGAGAATCTCAATACCTTTCCAACAAGCTATAGAACACAAAATTTGAGTAAGAAATGAAGGAGTTTTGGCTATTTGAAGCTGCTGCCTCTGTTTTGGCCGAAAATGAAGAAGATGGAAGAGAGCTTTTTGCTCTTGCTTTTGGAAAAAGATAAGGTGAATAATGAATTGATTTTTGTGTGGTTTTGGACAATATATCAGCTGTGTTTCTTTTTGTCAAAAGCTAGGTTTGATAGCCTTTTTATTTGATTTTCTAGCCCTTGACTAAACTTGTACCATTTCATGGAATCATGGAACTTGCCCCTTGTACAATTCTAGTTAGTTTCTAACTAGGTTGGTTGGCCTTCTAAGTACCTAGTTTGCATGGCCCTTAGCTTGCATGAAATACTTACTTGCCAACTTAACACTTGTTACATAATTGTTTTCGCAGTTGCAATGAACATTTGAAACATTTTCGCGATACAACTTTTTATCGTAATTCCTTACCATCGCAAATACTTGTACTTCATTTAAATGGTGGGATTCGAAATCCATAATTTCCCCTTCATAATGTAATCCTTGTATCCCTTAATATCTCATTAAATATGATCATTTAAAATATTGAGTTTCGTCGAAAACTAACGACTTTTACATACACTTATTTGCATCGTAAAGATGTAATATCAATTCGAAAACTCCATTTAATAATTCGTACATAGCTGGATTGCAAAATTTTTTCGTCTACCCATAAAATCACTATTCATCCAAGTTTCAAATATTTGCAAAAATTAGGGTTATTACAATATTGGTGTTGCTGATATCATCAATTTTATGGGAAAAAAAATAACATTTCTTCCGTCTCACAATACAAGTCTCTTTTAAAAAAATTATGCATTTAAAAAAAAATATTAATTAAATGATAAATTTTCTCTTATAACCATTACAAAACCTCTTAAGAACCTAAACTATCTTATACTCTTGATCATTTTCTCGTTAATTGCTATATAATTTTCAAAAAAGATAATTTAAAAAAATATCATAAATTTACATTAAAAATTGGAAAATTATTCGAAATTGACTAATATTATGGGACCGAGGGATTAATAAACAAAATGTCAGCTGTACTCTGTTTTCCGGTTAGTACTCTGTTTGCCACATGTTTCTGAATTCTCACTGATATTAGGAACATGAATTTAGCAGGAACATGAATAAGTTAAAAGTTAAAACACGTGAAGAATGACTAGAAAATGTGAATAATTGTTTTACAATGCACACCAATTCTGAATTTCTAAGAAAACAAATGGGCGTGTCCTGTATCTGGTTTATTAAAGCAGAGAATGACATTGTAACATTTGTTACAAGATTTTATATGTATTTGAAACAGGTTATATCTGAATGTATCACAGGGTGATTGTCATATCATATTATGAAACAAGAAATCTACATAAATTCCTTTACAATTTATGAGTTCTTTTACCAGCAAAGCGAATCAAAATATCCATGTCCGAAGATTGCCATATGTGGCTCTGCTTAGATCCACCTCTGATTTGAATCCTAGATCCCCTTTGATGTGCTCGTACTGCTTCCTGCATCCTGGGCATCTTGCATCACCCTCAATGATTCTTTTGTGACAAAAAAGGCAGAGGTGGAACCCACAAGGACATGGAAGAAAACTTGAGTCTGTCGGATCCAAATCCTCGTAGCATATTGGGCATGAAGATGGTTGAGGTTCGACATTTTGCCTAGCCCACGTGGCAGTGGCTCTCCTACTAGACCTCAACTTTTGGTAATTTTGCTTCACCAGGTTCGGAAGACTTTGCGGGCGGGAAGCATCATCTAACCGCCATGCTTGAGATTTCCCCCGAGCCCCAGATACTAATTTCTTACTCTCCTTTTCTTTTAAGGGGGCATGAGAATTCTGATTTACTGATTTAGGGTCAGTTAAGCTACTATTCTTCATCGATTGAGGAGGAGAATCAATTTTTTGGTCATGGTGATTCTCTGTAGCAATCAAGGCATCAGCAATAGTTTCCCAATCATCCAGACAACTGTCCTCCTCTTCGTTTTCGCTAACACTGACAGAGCAACACCTGCTACTGGCACAGCTACAGCTACTATCAGGAAGATTACTGCTGCCAACTGGGCTACTCATGAGGGAGTCCAAGTCGATTTCATGAATGCTTGACACCTCAATATCAACCTCCTTTGAACCCAACTCTGAACTCTCAGATAATTTGTTACTCTCACCAGTCACCAGGGAGAATAATGTAGGAGATGTGCCCCGTTCATTTGAATCTGCTTTAAGTTCTTTATTCTTAACTGCATAATAAACGGACACACTTGTAAGTTTCCAAGCAAAGAAGCATATGATAAGCAATGACATTTTGTCAATTCAACACATGTTTTTTTAAATGGTTAATGAATTGTGACATCGTTAAGAAATAAATATAAACAGAGCCTTCCTTTAAAAAAAGATACACAGAGTCTAACCCTCTGAAAATCTACAGTACTGTAATAGATTAGCAATGAAAACTTGGCATTGTCCAGGGATCAAAACATAGAGAACAATCTTTACTATTAACTGCATCATCAACCAAGCACACCTTGAAAATTTCCAAGAAATCAAGGTAGTATGTACGAAAAGCCATGACAATTTTGTCAATCCCAATGCATATTTTTCTCTTTACTTCAGCACTACCCAAAGCTTAATCTTTAGGCATTACACTCATAAATGTATTTTACAAATAACAATAGTAGTACTAATCTTACATTGACCACATCACAGATAAAGTTTTAAAATTTTACGACGACTAATATGCCTTTTACAATATTGCTCTTTTTTCTATTTTTAGACTCTGCATATATGTATCTGCAATTTTATGTCTATGTACAAGCACATGTAAGTACAAGCAAATTTCGCTTTGAAAATGACATAAAACTGAGTTAGTAAATTGTCACATTTACAATATTCGATTTGAGTCACATTACGTTTATTCAACTATAACTATAAGACAACACAAAAACAGACTCTTTTTGGTTGCGACTGAGTATACATGTGTCCTTCAATAGTAGGTAAATAGACCGGAAACATTCAAACACACTCATCTTACTAATCATCAATATTACAAAATCGACCTTCAAATTTTTGTCAAAGATCATTCTTTTACAACACAATAAACAAAAAAAAAAGCAGTAATTACTCAGGGAATATATAATATAGTAAACTAGCAACGCAAAAACACAAAATTTACAAAATGATCAAAATTTTACACAAATCAGATGAAAACTTATTCAAACAAACGCAAGAACAAATTTGTACGAGATACATCAATCGCCCAGCACCTACCCACACAATTTCCAACGCCACAACACAAAAAAAAAAAAAAATCCAAAATCAATCTATCTCTACGAAAGCGATACAAACAATAGAATTTACATCGCGCCTCGACAACAATTAAACACAAATAGAAACACATATGCATCACCATTATAGAAATAAATAAATATACTTACGCATACCTTGCGAGAGCCACTGTTCGCGCCGAACATCAAGCTTGCTCTGTTTGAGTTTGGCCAATCTGTTGTTCTAAAAGTTGAAAAACACAATCTCAATACATACATATATAATCACAACAAACATACAATTGAATTAAATACATGAATTTGTGAAAAATTACCCGTTTCTTCTTGGCAATGACAGCGTCTTTATGGATCAAATCATAAGCCATGGCTACGTAATTGTGTGAAAATAGAAAACCCTAATTTGAATGGAGGATGAATAGAAGATAGGGAGAGAGGAATAGATAGATAGATACAAATATAGATACAGTGTTTATTATACAACAAGGACAAGGAGGACACAAACATGGGAGGATAACTCAAATAAAAATCCCCTTTCTTTTCGCTCCCTCAAATAAAACTTCCGTTTTATAACATACATCATTTACTATTATGCTCCGGACCTCCGGTCATTTGCTTTATTTATTTTTTTTTTTTGAAATAATTTGCTTTATTTGATAAAGGATACTCCCACGTTCAACTTTATGTGAGCTCCTTTCTATTTTGGGACGTCCCAAAAAGAATGAATCTACTATACTTACTATTTTTGAACATTACTTTTTACTATTACACCAACTACATCTCCATTATATATTCTTATTTACACTATTACACCCACTACTTTCCTCCACTATCTCACATCTATTATTAAATATTCACTGGTCCCACCACTTTACCCACTTTTCAACTAACTTTACTCTTTTTTACTACCTTTTCTTAATCTCCGTGAAAGTCAAACCGGCTCATATAAACCGGGACGGAGGGAGTAGATTGTAATTCGCCCTTTATTTACCAATAATATCTATGAACTATAAGAAAGAATTAAATAAATAGTGAAGTCAAATTAAAAGTCAAGTCAAAAACTGTTAGTGGCTTGTTTGAAATATTAGACTTTGAGCGGGATAGGTTGTTAGGATGTTAACGGCTGGCCTAAGCAACTTGTGGTGTAATGGTGTTATATGTACTCATGTGTGAGTAATTGTTTTTTAGGATTCATTTTATAATAGCAAACTGTTCTGAAGTCTCTCATCTCCCTTCTTCTTAGTTTTGTTATCAAGTTCATAAATATTATTGGTAAATAAAGGGTGAATTACAATCATCCTTTATCATTATTTTACATCCTTTACCATATGAATGCCACTACAGCCGGTCACAGCTGCGTATATTGCTTATACACGTTACAAGCCCACAGGCCACAGGCTTGCTCACCAATTTAACCACTCAATTACATAAATTTGTCCACAAATTCACTTTTTCTACTTTTATTATATATATATATATATATATATATTTATATATATATATATATATATATATATATATATATATATATATATATATATATATATATATATACACACACGTATATGTTGGGATTTATGGATGATAGCATAAAGACAACTTAACTAGATATCTCTGTACTTAGTTTTTACTAAGATCGAACAAAGTGTCATAGCCAGAGTATGTTCTTGTAATCAAATAATTGTTGTCGTGTAATAATTGTATGTCTTGGGAGAAGTTCATACATTTGTTCAAGCCTCAAGCAATACATCCAGAAGACAGCAAGAATAAAAGTCACTGTCATAGTCTTGACAGTAAGGTTACAAGAAGATAAATGTTGCAAGTCACGACAAAGGCTACATGTGACAGCAACATTGGCAGAAGCATGAGACAATGACATTCTCACACTTGACAGCAAGTCTGGAGTTCCGACAGCAACATTGGCGGGAGCTCATACTGTCAACCACTGAATATTCCTTTGACAACAGACTTGGAGGCCAAGGTTATTGTCTCACTGAATTATTTGAACTGAGTACTTTTCTCAATCAAAGCCCGTGACATGTTATGTGTTCAAGAAATAGATTTGCTGCATCACTCCATCGTTGTAGCAGACTTGCAAAGACTACGACAGAAGCTTGAGAGTTCACAAGACAAGGCTGGGCTTAGATACGAGTCTCTTATTACTTTCTAGAGCATCAAATCAATTGATCAACGATCTAGCATCAGGGACCAAACTTGTATCTCTCAAGAAGCTTGCAGCTCAAGAATTCTTTCTCGAGGTGGTAGTACCACTTCACAAGATAAATAAAACATTTATTTTGTGAGAAATCTTGTTCCACTTACGTTTGCATATCTTAACTGATAACATTAAATCTTTAACAATTTTGTTGTTTTAAAGATTGAATTTTATCAGTATTGCATTCAACCCCCCCTTCTGCAATACTCCGGGACCAACAAGTGGTATCATAGCAACAGATTGACATACAAATCTGAAGATCATAACGAGTGTTTAGAAGTTGAGTGGTATCAAGATTCCAGTCTTTGAGAAAGAGAACTACAACTTTTGGAAAAGAAAGATATTGTTGTTAATCAAAGCTGCCCATCCACTATACTTGGGAATCCTTGAGAACGGCCCCTTCATCCCTCAAAAGGAAGTAGCTGCTGCTACTATAAATGACGAAGTCATTCCAGCCCACTGGGTTGCCAAGAGGCCTTCAGAGTACACAGAGACCGAAAAGGAGAAAGTAGACTTGGATGACTACTTACAACTTATCTTACTCGACTCTCTCACTTTAGACAAAGCCATGTGTGGTAACGTCATGGGATGTTCATTTGCAAAGGAGATGTGGAGTAAGATAGAGCTGCTGTGTGAAGGAAGTGAAGAGCTTCGAGAAAATCAAAGGCAGATTCTTGTGTCCCAATATGAAGCTTTTATGGCCAAGCCCAGCGAAGAACCCACACACATGTTTGAGAGGTTCAGTAAGCTGATAGCTGAGCTACAAATCCACGAGAAGTTCTATGATAGAAAGGAGATTAAAATCAAATTTCTGCTCACTCTCCTTGAGCATCTTGAGCACAAAGTCACAGCCATAAGAGAAGGAAGAAACTTGAATGATGTTTCTCTAGAAACTCTGTATGGTATGCTCAAATCATACGAACTCGAACTCTTTCAAAAGAGAGCTATTCAAACTGGAACCAAAGAAAAGTTGGCAAACATGTCGGGAGCCCTTGTTGCTCATGAACCACAAGTAACTCTACCGAGTGAACCTTCACAAAGTTCACAACCAACACAAGTGCCATCCTTGAAGATTGAAGATGTGTTGGAATATGAAGAGAAGGTGGTTCTGCAACTCAAAGATGTTGAAGATGAAGACTTCTACACAGTAGAAGAGATTGAAAGCATAGATAATCCAACCATGGCTTATATGGCTAAGAGATTCAAGAATATCAAGTTCAGAAGGGACAAGCCATACAAGCCACAGGGTCAATCATCTAAATTCAACAAGGGGAGTTTTTCAAAAGCTGCTGGTGGTGCCACAAGAGGTGGATACAAGACAGGAATGGTGGATAGGTCGAAGTTCAGGTGTTACAACTGTAACGAGCTAGGTCATTTTTGTGGCATTCCCAAAATCCGGGGTATAGATTTGGGGCCACTAACCACAATCCACCCAACACAAACCTGGATAAAAACATAATACAATAATAAAATACCCCTGATCCAAGACCGCTTACAGGTTATGGTATGAAACAAACTACCAAATTTAATTATTACAATCAAATCTCAGTATAACCTTATTATACAAATTAATAACCACTAAGTTCGTCTACCGAACTAGTAAACCAACCTCTGACAAGCTCAAATCAATACCCGGTGAAACCAATAACTCGAACGTCACCTCTCGCTGCGGGAACATGAAAACTCATCCACACAAGGTCCAATAATCTCCTCTATTAACTGAAGAAAAATAAACAAGCAAGAGTGAGCCAACAATGCTCAGCAAGTGTAAACAGTGATAGCAATATCAAGAACAATATAGGTTCTGATCAACAGGAATAATCATCATACGGTACGAAAGAAATCAGCTGAAGTAATTAAATATCGTGACTCCAAGATGAGCCAACAGGGCTCCACTAGAATAAAAATGCATCAACAATGAGAACTGATAAATGTTTTGACAATCAAACATAATCATCATAGGCTTCAATGGAATCAGGCTTTAAAGCAACTCAACCTCACTGTATGGATTAGAATTGGATTTTTATTTATTTAAGAAAACAATAAGGTTAGGCTGCTGATCAGTCACGAACTAACCTCGGACAAACGTACACAACAATGTCCTATAATGGATCCACGGCACACATTGGCCTTAATTTCTGACCGTTAAACTGGTCTCCCCGAAGGGACTCCCCTGACCATAATATGGTCTCCCCGAAGGGACATCTGAAAACATTCCAATTCTAAATCCAACGCATTAGGTGTCGGGACAATCGACAACCTCTGTCAATCAAACAATCTAGAAAACTCACGTTCCAGCACAACAACTCAACTAGTGGAATGAAAAGAGAATCAACAATTCTATCCTCGATATCGACAAGTTCGATATATAAATGGGGCGATAATAGATAAAGAACCACAACAATAATAAATGTCGATGAGATCAACAATAAATTGGTGAGAATGTCATCATTATAATAATTAAGGAACAGTTTCACATGAATGAGAAGTGAAAAGAAATGCTTGCAACATGATTAACAACAACTGTGATTATAAGATAAGGTATGGATCTAGTCAAATGCTAAGCATTTAATAAAAATTTACCAACACATTGTCAAGTTTGAATCAACATAAGTGAATTAAGTAGTTTAAAAATGATCATTTGTAAAATAACTCCAAGATAATTAAATTGTAGGTCAGTTTAAAAAAAACATCCCCTAAAGAGGGTCCATAGGTGAAAATATGTCATAATCAGGGTCCGTGTTAAAAGATTTTTATAAGATTTTAAAATCTTGGATTTCCTCTGTTTACAACGTTCCTTAAACATTTTTGAAGAAAAATAAAATAAAATAAATGGTACTCTTGATGAATCCAATAATATACCATGTTTCAAAACATTATTGAAAAAAAATATTTGTAAGACCGTTCGAAGATTTGCATTTGAGCTAAATGTGGAAATATAAACATTTGCACGTCATTTGAAAACGGACGTCACTTTGTAAACATAATTTGATCGACACGTTTGATATATAAATAGAACAGAATTGCATCACTTGAACAATAAGTGAGGAGCGATAACACTTGCCTCGATACACGAAGTTCTCGATCCTACAACATCGATCCGTGACTCAACTTCACATCAATCTCTACTTCTCTGACCCCTTACTCAACCCTACTTCCATCTTTCCTTCCTAATTCACCAATTCATGTCAATACACTCGTCGGCTTCGATAACTATCTTCCTGCTCGAAATTCCATTTACTTGTGCACTGTTCTTGGCCGGGTCTTCTACTCGTACCTATACCAAGGTAAAGTACTACTTTAGTGCCAAAACCAACCAAAACCTTACTGCCAATCTAATCTACCCATACGCGTCCTATAACGCTTTACAACTTAGCACATATTGGTTATACTCATAAAATACTTTAATGCAACTAGACAAACCACATAAACATGTGCATCAAATCGATTTGCCAATAATCCTTATCAATTTACTACAAGAATTACAAAATAAATTTAACAAAATTTGGATAACGCTTCTTTTATAATATGGCCTAATCCGTCTTCTGCTTTAAAATTAACTCAACTTATAATCGAACCTTAACCATAAGAATTCAGTTTACTACTTTTAACATGTTATGGCATACAAACCACGAATTAGTAAAATTAATAATTCAATTAACTACTATAGTTAACTTCCAATTTGACTCTCACTTGCAATTAGAATCGAACATCAAATGCCAAGCTTCTATAAAATATGAACTTCCAAAAAATCACATTTCCATATTGACCTTTAACATCAACACTTACTTCTTCCACCACTAAATCATGCACTCACAATAGTCCCATACTTTAATTATCAGAATACCACACTCAATCTCACAATTATCCACCAATCACCCATATGTAGTATAACTTGAATTTAAACAAGAATATTCAGACTTGGAAGTCACACACCCATTGAAAATATTACAACAAACACAACAATTCACACCACTTGGATTGATAAACTTAGGTGCGGAAATTCTTGACTCAACATCCTCCGAAATTTACAATCTACCCCTACCCATTTCATACAGCTGCTATCCAACTCATATATTATCAAACTACCATAATCACATCACCTTTAACAACTACAAACTCAGTATAACTCGACCCAACACACACACACACCCCTGTGATACATACACCCATGGTAGGACACAAACACACACCACACAGCTACACTGCCAATAACCAAAGCACGGCAACAACCAAGTTTATAAACACCGATAAACCCCACGTTACTACACTGATTCGACCAAATACACCAGCACGGTTTACAACTGCAAGAAGGAAGAACAGAGGAGGGGCGACTAGAACACAGTTGTTTGCTATCAACAGAGTACATGCTTACACACATAGTCGATGCCCATAGCAATTACCTCAGCAAAATGAATTATGTAAGCTCAAATGTTTAAAGAATATTACAAGACCCATTTCGTTTTCACTGTACAAGTAGTAACATACAGTCACACAACCATAAACCCATCCAAATCAACACCACAATAACAGTACTAAGCTCGAAATCGAACTCATACCAGGAGGAATCAGTGATTTGCGACGGTTGTTTACTGGAATCACGAGGAAAACACACACAGCGACGTACATATATACACACACACACACACGCAAACACTACTGGTTGAAGAAGCAAGGGGAAGATGTTGACCAGCGAGAGAGGGATTTAGAGAGAGATTGTGCGAGAGAGGAGAGATTAAAAGGAGAGAGATGGGAGAGAGACTTGAGAGATAAAATGAGAGAGAAAGAGTCGAGAGTTTTAGAACAGAACTCGCAAGAACAATCTGGATAAGAATGGGACGGGTTTGTGGTTAAAAACAAATAGAAACAAAAATATATTTACATATGCTGAAAACAATTTTAAAAAATAAAGAATACAAAATTACGAACACACTCATATTTTTAAAATAATTTTAGGATCAAAAATTTAATTAAATATGAATTTTACAAGTTTTGATCCTTTAAATGCAATATAAATCAAAAAACAAATCATTTTAAAATACTTAAACACCCAAACTAATTCTTCCACTAATTTAAAAACTAGATAATATCATAAGTTAATATCACGAGAAATTTCGTAATTTTTAACAACTCCGATGATTTTATAAAAATCCCAGAAGATCAATAATGCATGATTTAAATACATTTAAATCATCAAAAATGAAATTAAAAAATATACGGACTTACACGGCACACGTAAATCATCATATAGACACATGTACACAATATCACATATATTGACCTTCTCACAAATAATCACATCATATAATCCACATTTAATATTAAATAAGAAATTTTAAATACGCGATTTTCTAGGTCGTTATATCATTCCCCCCTTAAAAGGATTTTGTCCTCAAAATCAATCCTAAGAACACAAGTAACAGTACTCCTGAAACGCTCGCTTCCAATTTCCTAGGTTGTATTCTCAACTCTAGGACTCCTCTATATCAAATCATTCCTCAATAGGCTTATCCTGTAAGCCCTCAAACTCCAAGATAAACTTAAACCTTACCTTTACAAATTTCGTTAATTTGAAACATTTATTACTCTTAAACAAATGTCTGATCTACAGAAAATCGGGCATGACCTTTTCGTATAATGGACTATGCCCTGCGTACTCATTTCAAATACCAACCCAATCATTCATAACCGATTCATCTCTATTTATTCACCATCTTAATTTAATCATACACAATGCTAATATAAAATCTGCCTTGACTTGCAGTAAACACGTAAATAAATAAAGTTACCTTGACTGGCAGTAACCAGATAATTGAACCATCCATGATACTTTGATTCAATCTGTCAACCAAACCTCATATCATCTATTCTCGACCGTGTCCTTGAAATTGAATACTACAATCAAACACATACATCATTAGATACACAACAAACGTGATTCGATTAACAACTCATTTCTCACTCTTATAAAAACATTTTGCTTTGTTAAAGCTTTTGAAATACAATATCTCCGAAACATTTAACCTTGAAATTTACAGTTTTGAAAACTAACACGCTCCATAACCTTGACTTCGACATAATCCACCACAAGAATAAAATTTTTAAATAATTGGCTTGTAACATTATTATCCCGGTCACAGCCCCCTCGATATCGACCACAAAACAACTTTCAATTCAATACATTCCCACAAACTCTAACTTTAACAACATGAAAATTTGACTTAAGATACGACAATCAATCGTACGTCTTCAATAGATAAACTTCCGAATCATAGCTCTGCATACTCAACAAGGTCTCGAATTTGACTTTACGCTCTATAACTTCAACGTACTACTCAAATTAACCACAGAAATCATGACATTCATCCATCACTTGCATTTTGAACTGCTCCAAAACAAAATACACATTCTCTACTTGTCCCCACAACTAACTTCTCAAATCCTTTGAAACTCTCTTCACACTTCACTGTCCATTCAAAACCTTTTTGTTCTTTCTCTAGTAACATTGATTACTACTGTAGCTACCTGGATAAAATCTTCAATAATCTGTAGTAGTTCTTAGTTACTCTCACAAACTTCCTACTTCTGCTGGCCTTTTGAGTTCTTCCCACTTCATCTTCACAAAATTCACTTTGATCCTTTTCATTTCTAACCACATGTCTTGAAATTAGGTTCCTACTCATCCAAAATTCACATTAAAATTCTTGTGCAAAATCTTCTTCCTTTTCTTGGAACTTCTTAAAGTCAATCTCAATTAATTTGCTTATGCTTCACAAGTCTTCGAACATCTTGAAATATCCTCTATGAACATAATTAAATTCTTCATCCGAATACTATTCCTATAAAGCGATAAATACTTTCGTTAAATCAACACCATCACTAACAATTCATCGTGTCCATATCAATTCAAAATTCTTAGGGTTTCTATTTTTAGATGGTCTTAATCCATTCATAAATAAACTTTAGATAAAACATCCACCTTTCAATTGGTTAAACAACTCATCCAACTTTGATAAAAAAAAAAAAAGTTCCTCATGACTACTGGTCCACTTATTCTATATTTTTAAGGATCAATGTATATTTCAATTTATCTTCTTCCTCTTTCTGAACAGTACTGGTGCATCATTCTGAGATACACCGAGTATTTTTACTCTTTTCCTTGCGAAAATCCTTTAATCAATTTGTTAGCTCCAACATGTCAATTGATGTCATTCAATATTGAATTCCTTGAACCGATTCTATGTTTGGAAAAATAAATAACAAACAACTCTACATTTTTACGTACTTGGTGACAATCTCGGTAATCCATCAAAATATACCCTTGAAAATCTTAATCATTGAAATCTGCTTCAACTTAACCGTTTCCTTTTGGATATCTCTCTCTTGTGCAAAACAACTTCATAATCTCGGTTTAATTATTTCTTGGTTTGCCTGATCGCTATGACTTCTATGTCTGCTTCCGGCCTCAAAACATCACTTTTACATCTCTTGAAATCATAGTCTCACTTTTTTGCCCTCACAATTCACTTGTACTTCATATTTGGTTCATCAATCCAATTCTGAATTACATTTACTCTTTTCACTGCCACCTCATTTGAATTCTTGATAACATCATTAATGAATTCCTAGCTTCTTAGTAATTTATAGAAAACAGTTCCGTGACTCTCATCATAGGGTCCACTAGTACTGATATGATACAATCTCTGGCAACACGTCTTATCTACCCTCGCGTACGGCACACAACTTTTGATCTCTGATTCTGTCACTTATTACCACACTATTCTATCCGATTACACTTGTAAATTTCTGCATTTATCTCAACACAATTTCAATATGCTTTTTCTCGTAATCTTATCTTCTAACCATGTGGGCCTTGATAAATTCTACTAATTCTTATTATGTGGGCAACTATTGTGCCCCGTTCTCCCTGCTCTAAATCTTCTAAATGCTTCATTCTTCCCTTAACTGAATTACACGACTTCTGTTGAAACGCTTCTGAAACTTCATGTTCACTGTCTTCCTCTTCTTCTCATCTTGTTCCATCTTGGTTGACTTTTTTCTACTCTTAATAATCACGACTCTTCAAATTGAGTTCACACCAGTCATTAACTCCAACACAATCATCTTACTTATTCAAATTTCATTAATTTCCTTCTAATAGTTCTTACAAACAAATATGTCCTGCTTCATTCTGCTTTACTCAAATTATCCTTCTTGGGTTCAAAAATCTTATATCCAACAACGGGTTTCCAAATGCTCGGAATCTTATAATATTTCATTTACTATCCCCAAAATTAAACAGATATCCAAAACAATCTTTCATTAACACTAACTGTCACCTACCAAACACCTTCATCATCATTCTCTTTTCATCCTTTAATAAAATCTGTAATCTTGTGCCCTTGATACCTGCTCTTTTTTTTTCTAAATTTTCAGTAATCTCGAATCTTGTACATGTGTTTGTCGATCCAATAAATAATCCAATTTAATATGTCATCGCTGTTTTAACATCAACTTCTCAATCTTGCTCAACCAATTCTTCGTCAACTTAATCGCAGCTTTGACCACTTAGGATGACGTCGCGTCTATCTTCGCGGCTTTTCATCACTGGTAATCCAAAATAATCAGGGTTTCTGACAAAGGAAGTCAATAGAATGAATAGGTATCAGGTATGAATGTACACTGGATTTTGTTTGACAAAACTTTTTGTGAAAAGATTTAACCGAGAGATCAATATGATCATTGAACTATTTTTAGGTTGTATTTGTCACTTAGGTCAACCGCCCTCCTACAAAAAGATGGCCAGTCTTTAGTACTTTCATGACAAACACAATCAGTGGCGTCCCACCAGACTTCTATCACATAGATAAAATGTCCCTGAATCCCCTATATACATAGGTTGTTCATCTCAGTTCAGATAAAGAAGATCAAGTATTCAGGGAAAAATAGAAAGAATTCCAAAAGTCTAAAAAATTCTCATGTATAGAGTTGGACCAAGTGTCCTCTGAAAAATAAGGATATTTCTGAAGGAATATGATTGAATTCAAGTGAATCTAATATACAAACTCATCATCAATGGAAGTGTAGTCGATTAAACAAACGTTCAAGAAATTCATAGTTATACATAATCTCACTCTTGTCGGCTAAGCATCCATATACTTAGCTGCCAAAACCGGCATGGCAATAATGAGTTGAATAAATAAGAAGATCTCTATTCATTCTCGATTTTAACCGCCACTGCGCAACAACAATATAAACCGTGAATATAAACCGTGAATTCGTTTACAACAATTCAGAGCAAGAACAAGAATCAATTCAACTGCCTAAATAGGGAATCAATTAAGAATTTAATCGAGATCAATGGTTGGTAGCGTGCCGCTATGCCCTCACTTTCATGCCAACAATCGCTTCCCACATCTTATTTCTAGTCTTTTCGTACTCTCTCTATAACGTTCACATCGTAGCTGGAGTCATAGAAAAGTTCTAGAAGGTACGTGAAAGTCTCGAGAGCGACTCCAGATTAGCTGTCTCGTTCGTCTACTAGTCTTTAAATGAATCGAACTCCTACTTGCGCGATATGTCGAAGGACCGTACAACGTCGCAATACTCGTCTGAATATCCTAAGGCGAACCTTATCCTAAATCGTTCTATCTAACGTCCGTCTCACACACGTATACCCACCCATCCTAACTATTTCAGTGACCATAACCTGTAGCTCTGATACCAACTGTGGCATTCCCAAAATCCGGGGTATAGATTTGGGGCCACTAACCACAATCCACTCAACACAAACCTTGATAAAAACATAATACAATAATAAAATACCCCTGATCCAAGACCGCTTACAGGTTATGGTATGAAACAAACTACCAAATTTAATTATTACAATCAAATCTCAGTATAACCTTATTATACAAATTGATAACCACTAAGTTCGTCTACGGAACTAGTAAACCAACCTCTGACAAGCTCAAATCACTACCCGGCGAAACCAATAACTCGAACGTCACCTCTCGCTGCGGGAAAAGGAAAACTCATCCACACAATGTCCAATAATCTCCTCTATTAACTGAAGAAAAATAAACAAGCAAGAGTGAGCCAACAATGCTCAGCAAGTGTAAACAGTGATAGCAATATCAAGAACAATATAGGTTCTGATCAACAAGAATAATCATCATACGGTACGAAAGAAATCAGCTGAAGTAATTAAATATCGTGACTCCAAGATGAGCCAACAGGGCTCCACTAGAATAAAAATGCATCAACAATGAGAACTGATAAATGTTCAGACAATCAAACATAATCATCATAGGATTCAATGGAATCAGGCTTTAAAGCAACTCAACCTCAATGTATGGATTAGAATTTGATTTTTATTTATTTAAGAAAACAATAAGGTTAGGGTGCTGATCAGTCACGCACTAACCCCGGACAAACGCACACAGCAATGTCCTATAATGGATCCACGGTACACATTGGCCTTAATTTCTGACCGTTAAACTGGTCTCCCCGAAGGGACTCCCCTGACCATAATATGGTCTCCCTGAACGGACATCTGGAAACATTCCAATTCTAAATCCAACGCACTAGTTGTCGAGACAATCGACAACCTCTGTCAATCAAACAATCTAGAAAACTCACGTTCCAGCACAACAACTCAATTAATGGAATGAAAAGAGAATCAACAATTCTATCCTCGATATCGACAAGTTCGATATATAAATGGGGCGATAATAGATAAAGAACCACAACAATAATAAATGTCGACGAGATCAACAATAAATGGGTGAGAATGTCATCATTATAATAATTAAGGAACAGTTTCACTTGAATGTGAAGTGAAAAGAAATGCTTGCAACATGATTAACAACAACTGTGATTATAAGATAAGGTAAGGATCCAGTCAAATGCTAAGCATTTAATAAAAATTTACCAACACATTGTCAAGTTTGAATCAACATAAGTGAATTAAGTAGTTTAAAAATGATCATTTGTAAAATAACTCCAAGATAATTAAATTGTAGGTCAGTTTAAAAAAAACATCCCCTAAAGAGGGTCCATAGGTGAAAATATGTCATAATCAGGGTCCGTGTTAAAAGATTTTTATAAGATTTTAAAATCTTGGATTTCCTCTGTTTACAACGTTCCTTAAACATTTTTGAAGAAAAATAAAATAAAATAAATGGTACTCTTGAGGAATCCAATAATATACCATGTTTCAAAACATTATTGAAAAAAAATATTTGTAAGACCGTTCGAAGATTTGCATTTGAGCTAAATGTGGAAATATAAACATTTGCACGTCATTTGAAAAAGGACGTCACTTTGTAAACATAATTTGATCGACATGTTTGATATATAAATAGAACAGAATTGCATCACTTTAACAATAAGTGAGGAGCGATAACACTTGCCTCGATACACGAAGTTCTCGATCCTACAACATCGATCCGTGACTCAACTTCACATCAATCTCTACTTCTCTGACCCCTTACTCAACCCTAATTCCATCTTTCCTTCCTAATGTTGGTGTATACTGAAAATATTTATTTGAAGTATATACATTTATTTCTGGCCTATTTTATTGAGAATCATTTAAATGTTTACATGTTGTCTAAATATTATATATTGTGAATAATATAGTATCAAATGGGATACAGAATATTAGATTATTAAATACGATTTATATAATATAATATGGTTCACAGCACAGGTGGTGTTAGACAATCCACTGGAATGGCCGTAGTATTATTTAGATTAGTTTATATTGATTAATAAATAATACTAGTATACTTTGTGTATATTGAACATGATCAAATTTAGAATTGTTCCCTTATCCTGATTAAGAAGGTGAACTAAGATTCTATGTTATTATTAATGCTTAGGTTCTTAATCCAGATATAGTAATTGACACGTGTATATTATTTACATGCTTTGATTTATATATGAAATAATTCTTTTGATTTATTTCATTATATTTTGGGTGATGGAATAATATATATGGTGGATATTATTTATTGAAGGAATCCATGCCCTGAAAATATTCGGGTTAATGATGTCCCCTTGAAAGCTCAAAAAGATTTAATTATGTGAAACCCTGCAGGTGGATTTATTCCGGCATAATTAAATAAAGGTTGAGTGGATGATCAAGGATAAAAGATATTAATTAAATGAATTATCAGTAATTTATTTAATTAATGGACATGCGATATTTTAAACATGGGGAATTTAATAAACAAATAATATTGGAACCGAATTAATTAATTAAATTACGGTATTAGGAAAGGTAGTGCAAATATTAATTCTTTAGTGGATTGAATTAATATTTAATTACATTGGGCCATGCCCAAGATGTAATTAGAAGGCCCAACCTAATTGTCCATGATCCCTATTGTAGCCTATATATATTCTTATTCTCTTCTTGCGAGGACTGGTCGAAAAAATTTAGTAGCCACCCAGGAGCAAGAAGAGAGGTTAACTTGAGAAGACGAAGGCCACACTTCGCTCAAGAGAATTTGGGAATACTATAGAAGAGCGTGGAATCAACCGTTAACAAGGTGACTTTTCTATTCGTACTCGTTAATTTATTATATCAAAAATTGCAGTGCCAAGATCTGATTGTCCCAACAATTGGTATCAAGAGCCTGGTTCAATGGTTCTGCGATTTTTGATACGATGTCCATGCCGTAATTATATATGCATGTGTATAGTGGTGTGCTTGGATAATAATCTTTTGCAGGTTGTTTAGTATCCACTATTATGGCCATGTAATTTTAATTATGTGTTTGGATCCCACGTGGTTTAATCGTGGTTATTTTGTTTGGTTTCCACGTGGTTTATCGTGGTTGTAAAACACGAGGGTTGATCGTGTTAGAATAGATTTACAAAATTAGTTTTGTATTAGATCTATTTTTTTGTAATTGTTTATTGGATTTTATTAAGATCCGGATATTTTGTAACAATTACGTGCGATCGGAAATCGAAACGGAGACAAAAACTTGTCCGCTGCGTAGCTGTTGGTTCGTATTATTACTACAGAACAGTGGCTGTTGGAAAGTTGAAGAGAACTGAATTCGGCCTAGCAGAAAACTACCATGGTACTGTAGCAAACCGGTACTGTAGCAAACCGGGGTACTGTAGCAAACAGGTACTGTAGCAAACCGGTACTGTAGCAACCCGGGTACTGTAGCAACCGGGTACTGTAGCAGTTTGGCGGCTGGCGGCTGTTGCAGTTTGCAGATTTGCAGAAAATTTTCTAGGCCTGCTGAAATTGTTTAATGGGCCATAATAGTGGATTTAATTTTTTTTTTTTAATTTTTAATTCCGCTATTTAATTTTAATTATTGAATTAAATAATTATTATGTTTGTTGTTAATTATTTGTGTAATTTTTTATTACATATTTAACATAATTAGGACGACATGGACATTAATTTTAATTATTGCTTTAATTTTATGATGCATGCTGCTATGTTTATGTGTTCTTTGTATTGTTATTTTTATAACATGTAGACCTCGAAAAAATAACATAGGGCGATGCATCTAGATAAAATTCCTCAATTTTTAATAAAAATTCTAAGTGGGTGAGGGAATTAATTAGGAATTAAATCCCATGGTCTCCATTATTGTTTGTATGTAATTTAACACCGAGACGAATATAAATTATATACATGCCACCCATCGTGGCGTATGATTTATGGTGTCAGGTAGTGTTATGGATATTACTAGAACAAACTTCCTAAATTAATTACGAATATTGAAAGGTATACATGCCACCCATCGTGGCGTACCAAGTTTCATAGAATTCGATTAATTTGTAGGGTACCAATGATTGAATATAGATATTCGAAATTGAGAGAAAGGATGATTCTGTCTAGAAAGGGGTCTTAAGTGACGCCTCTTGACAATGCTCCCCCCGATCTGGGAATTATCCTATTATCGATTATTGAGTTGAAATATTTATTGGTGGCACCCGGTCTTATTATTATTGATTTAGGATTTGATAATGCTATACACTTAGCTATGAAAAATAATATATAGTCCACCCTAACGTGGCGTATTATTTAGTAATAGGACCGAAGTAATATTTAAACGAATTAAGTGGTATACATGTCACACATCGTGGCGTACCAGATACTTATGGTGTTTAAATATTAGTGCATTAATTTTAATTAATTGTTAGAGGAAACCAATAGGATTTAAGATTTATGCAACTATCTGATTATGTGTTACATGTATGATTCTCAGGATTAGATCATTATGGACTTTAATCCACTATTCACCATACTTAAGGATAACAAACTTACTGGACCGAACTATATTGAATGGAAACGTAATTTGGACATAGTGTTGACTGCTGAGGAGTACAAATTTTGTACTTATGAACCCAAGCCAGATCAGCCTGCTGAAGATGCTCCTGAAAGTGAGAAGGAGTATTATAAACGGTGGGTTAAGGCTGATGAGATGTCGCGATGTTACATTCTGGCAGCAATGTCGGGTGTTTTGCAGCATCAGCATCAGGCTATGCCCACTGCTTCAGATATGCTCTTTAATCTCAAGGAACTTTTTGGGGAACAGAATAGGGCTGCTAGGCTAGTAGCAATGAAGGCTTTAATGAACACTCAAGTGGCTGAAGGAACACCTGTAAGGGATCATGTTCTCAGGATGATGTCTCATCTGAATGAGATGGAGATCCTTGGTGCTGATATTGATGGGGAAACCCAGATCGATATCATCCTTATGAGTCTCCCCAAAAGTTTTGAGCAGTTCCGCTTGAATTACACCATGAACAAAAGGATGTATAGTCTCGCGGAACTTCTTACAGAACTTCAGGCAGCTGAAGGTCTCTTTAAGCTGAATGTTCAAGTGAATGTGGCTGAGAAAGCTTCTTCCTCTAAGCCGAAAGGCAAGAAGAAGAAAAAGGTTCAGGCACAGAAAGCTGGAAAGGTTGCTAATGCAGTTGGAGTTCAAGGTGCTGTGAAAAAGCCTAAGGGCAAGTGCTTCAGGTGCAAGCAGTCAGGTCACTGGAAACAGGATTGTCCTCTTCCTAAGAAGACAAACAATACTGGTATGTCTCTTTCTCTAGTTATGGAAACATACATAGCGGCTGTATCTACGAGCACTTGGTGTGTAGATACAGGAGCCACTTACCATGTTTGTAACTCATTGCAGGGGTTCCAGCAATCCAGAATGCTTAGAGATGGCGAGATATATGTGTTCATGGGAGATGCTACGAAAGTAGCAGTAGTTGCAGTTGGAATAATTACTTTATCTTTTGGAGATGATAGGAGTTTGGTTTTGAACAATTGTCTTTATGTACCTTCGTTTAGAAGAAATTTGATTTCGATTTCTAAACTTGCTATGGATGGTTATAATGTTTGTTTGGATCGTAATGTTTCTATTATGATGAATAAATGAGTTATATGTTCTGGTACATTGCAAGACAATTTATATATTATTAATCCTATCCAACCAATGCTGCAACATAAGGAAACTAATAACATTCTTTCTAGCTCAAATAAAAGAATGAAACCTTCTGAATTGAACCAAACATATCTTGGCACGTAAGATTAGGTCATATTAACTTGAGGAGGATTCAAAGACTGGTAGAAGATGGGCCATTAGGCTCGTTGGCAGTGGAGCCATTTCCAGTTTGTGAATCCTGCTTGGAAGGTAAGATGACTAATAGGCCTTTTAAAGCAAAGGGGAATAGAGCTAAAGAAGTGTTAGAATTGGTTCATACTGATTTATGTGGACCTATGAGTATCCAAGCAAGAGGAGGTTATGAGTATTTTGTCACTTTCATTGACGATTATTCTAGATATGGGTACATTTATTTGTTGTGCCGTAAGTCTGAGTGCTTTGAAAAATTCAAAGAGTACAAAACAAGTGCGGAGAAGCGACATCTTGGAAAATGTATCAAGTCACTACGATCAGATCGTGGTGGCGAATACTTGCTTGGAGAATTTAAGGAATATTTATCAGAAAATGGGATTGCATCCCAGTTGTCTGCACCTGGTACACCTCAGCACAATGGTGTAGCAGAGAGAAGGAATCGGACTCTTTTAGAGAGTGTTAGATCGATGATGAGTTATTCAGATTTACCCAAGTCGTTTTGGGGATATGCTATAGAAACAGGGGCTTACCTTCTGAACTTGGTACCTTCTAAGTCGGTTCCCAAGACTCCAATAGAATTGTGGACTGGTAGCAAACCAAGTCTAAGACATATTCGGATTTGGGGTTGTCCAGCACATGTGCTGAACAAGAACGCGACCAAGTTAGAATCTCGTACAGAAGTAAGGCTGTTTGTAGGCTATCCCATTGGAACGAAAGGTTATTCATTTTATAGTCCTAGGGATCGAGATATCATTGTTAGCACCAATGCTAGATTCTTAGAAGAAAACTATATAATGAAACACAAACCCATGAGTAGTATCGTTTTAGAGGAACTAGTGGGAGGGATAGATAATCCCCAAGTGCCAATAGTACAAGTAGATCAACCACAAGAAAATGCACAACCTGTCGCTAATACCACACCGGTGCTTCGTCGTAGTGGGAGGGTTGTTCAACAACCTGATATATTCATGTTTTTGGGAGAGTCCTCGGACTTGGTCTCTGGTGAACATGATGAGGATCCCAGGACATACGAAGAAGCAATTCTAGATAAAGATGCAGATCTTTGGCAAAAGGCAATGGAATCTGAGATGGAATC
This sequence comes from Saposhnikovia divaricata, assembly GCA_036435485.1. Classification (NCBI taxonomy): domain Eukaryota; kingdom Viridiplantae; phylum Streptophyta; class Magnoliopsida; order Apiales; family Apiaceae; genus Saposhnikovia; species Saposhnikovia divaricata. The sequence continues at coordinate 199,946,757 of CM071594.1, forward strand.
TATGTATTCTAATCAAGTTTGGGAGCTCGTGGAACCACCCAAAGGTGTAAAACCCATTGGATGTATGTGGATCTACAAGAAGAAAAGAGGATCTGACAAAAAGGTGAAAGCCTGGAAAGCACGACTTGTTGCGAAAGGGTATACTCAGAAAGAAGGGATCGATTATGAGGAAACCTTTTCGCCGGTTGTTATGCTTAAGTCGATCCGGATTCTTTTATCTATAGCAGCTCATCTCGATTATGAGATTTGGCAAATGGATGTCAAGATAGCTTTCCTTAATGGAAGTCTTGAGGAAACCATCTATATGCAACAACCAAAAGGATTCATTAAGGAAGGCCAAGAGCATCTTGTTTGTAAGCTTAAGAGGTCTATTTATGGGCTAAAACAAGCTTCTAGGGACTGGAATATTCGTTTTGATCAGGCAGTCCAGTCATATGGATTTGATCAAAGTCCAAGTGAATCATGTGTGTATAAGAGAAGTGAGGGTAATGCGGTGGTTTTTCTAGTACTGTATGTGGATGACATTTTACTCATTGGAAACAATGTTAAGATGTTGTCATCAGTAAAGGCATGGTTGTTCAAACAATTTGAAATGAAGGACTTAGGTGAAGCGGCATACATCCTTGGGATCAAAGTAATAAGGGATCGCAAGAAAAGGATGTTGGATTTATCTCAAGAGCCCTACATTGATGAAGTATTAGCTCGTTTTAACATGCAGAACTCTAAGAAAGGTTTTCTACCTTTTAAGCATGGAGTGGCTCTATCCAAGGAGCAGTGTCCTTCGACACCTAAGGATATAGAGAGCATGAAAGCAGTTCCTTATGCTTCGGCATGTGGAAGCTTAATGTATGCTATGTTATGTACGAGGACTGACATCTGCTTTACTGTAGGCATGGTTAGTAGATATCAGTCGAACCCAGGTCAGGAACATTGGAGTGCAGTAAAAACTATACTCAAGTACCTGAGATGGACTAAGGAGTATATGTTAATTTACAAGGCCTCATATCTATTTCCTTTGGGATATACTGATTCAGATTTTCAATCAGATAGGGATAAGAGGAAATCTACCTCGGGATATGTTTTTACTTTGGGAGGTGGAGCCGTTATATGGAGGAGTGTAAAGCAGAAATGCATTGCAGACTCTACCATGGAAGCCGAGTACGTAGTGGCCTCTGAGGCTGCAAAGGAGGCTGTATGGTTCAGGAACTTCCTTTTGGACTTGGATGTGGTACCTAATTTTCCTAGGAGCTTGACAGTGTATTGTGATAACACTGGTGCTGTGGCAAATTCGATGGAACCGTGAGATCACAAAGCAGCTAAATATATTGAACGTAAGTATCATCTCATACGAGGAATCGTAAAGCGAGGAGATATAGTTGTCGCTCACATATCATCAGAAGACAACCGGGTAGATCCTTTCACAAAGAGCCTGCCAGCCAAAGTTTTTGACAGGCATGTGGAAGCGATAGGAGTCAGATGGATGGACACATAGTTTTTTGTGTAATAGTGGATTAAATAAACACTGATATACTCATAGAATATTTTGAGTATAAGTGGGAGATTGTTGGTGTATACTGAAAATATTTATTTGAAGTATATACATTTATTTCTGGCCTATTTTATTGAGAATCATTTAAATGTTTACATGTTGTCTAAATATTATATATTGTGAATAATCTAGTATCAGATGGGATACAGAATATTAGATTATTAAATACGATTTATATAATATAATATGGTTCACAGCACAGGTGGTGTTAGACAATCCACTAGAATGGCTGTAGTATTATTTAGATTAGTTTATATTGACTAATAAATAATACTAGTATACTTTGTGTATATTGAACAGGATCAAATTTAGAATTGTTCCCTTATACTGATTAAGAAGGTGAACTAAGATTCTATGTTATTATTAATGCTTAGGTTCTTAATCCAGATATAGTAATTGACACGTGTATATTATTTACATGCTTTGATTTATATATGAAATAATTCTTTTGATTTATTTCATTATATTTTGGGTGATGGAATAATATATATGGTGGATATTATTTATTGAAGGAATCCATGTCCTGAAAATATTCGGGTTAATGATGTCCCCTTGAATGCTCAAAAAGATTTAATTATGTGAAACCCTGCAGGTGGATTTATTCCGGCATAATTAAATAAAGGTTGAGTGGATGATCAAGGATAAAAGATATTAATTAAATGAATTATCAGTAATTTATTTAATTAATGGACATGCGATATTTTAAACATGGGGAATTTAATAAGCAAATAATATTGGAACCGAATTAATTAGTTAAATTACGGTATTAGGAAATGTAGTGCAAATATTAATTCTTTAGTGGATTGAATTAATATTTAATTACATTGGGCCATGCCCAAGATGTAATTAGAAGGCCCAACCTAATTGTCCATGATCCCTATTGTAGCGTATATATATTCTTATTCTCTTCTTGCGAGGACTGGTCGAAAAAATTTAGTAGCCACCCAGGAGCAAGAAGAGAGGTTAACTTGAGAAGACGAAGGCCACACTTCGCTCAAGAGAATTTGGGAATACTATAGAAGAGCGTGGAATCAACCGTTAACAAGGTGATTTTTCTATTCGTACTCGTTAATTTATTGTATCGAAAATTGCAGTGCCAAGATCTGATTGTCCAAACACCTAATTCACCAATTCATGTAAATACACTTTTCGGCTTCGATAACTATCTTCCTGCTCGAAATTCCATTTACTCGTGCACTGTTCTTGGTCGGGTCTTCTACTCGTACCTATACCAAGGTAAAGTACTACTTTAGTGCCAAAACCAACCAAAACCTTACTGCCAATCTAATCTACCCATACGCGTCCTATAACGCTTTACAACTTAGCACATATTGGTTATACTCATAAAATACTTTAATGCAACTAGACAAACCACATAAACATGTGCATCAAATCGATTTGCCAATAATCCTTATCAATTTACTACAAGAATTACAAAATAAATTTAACAAAATTTGGATAACGCTTCTTTTATAATATGGCCTAATCAGTCTTCTGCTTTAAAATTAACTCAAATTATAATCGAACCTTAACCATAAGAATTCAGTTTACTACTTTTAACATGTTATGGCATACACACCACGAATTAGTAAAATTAATAATTCAATTAACTACTATAGTTAACTTCCAATTTGACTTTCACTTGCAATTAGAATCGAACATCAAATGCCAAGCTTCAATAAAATATGAACTTCCAAAAAATCACATTTCCATATTGACCTTTAACATCAACACTTACTTCTTCCACCACTAAATCATGCACTCACAATAGTCCCATAATTTAATTATCATAATACCATACTCAATCTCACAATTATCCACCAATCACCCATATGTAGTATAACTTGAATTTAAACAAGAATATTCAGACTTGGAAGTCACACACCCATTGAAAATATTACAACAAACACAACAATTCACACCACTTGGATTGACAAACTCTGGCGAGGAAATTCTTGACTCAACATCTTCTGAAATTTACAATCTACCCCTACCCATTTCATACAACTGCTATCCAACTCATATATTATCAAACTACCATAATCACATCACCTTTAACAACTACAAATTCAGTATAACTCGACCAAACACACACACACCCCTGTGATACACATACCTATGGTAGGACACAAACACACACCACACAGCTACACTGCCAATAACCAAAGCACGGCAACAGCCAAGTTTATAAACACCGATAAACCCCACGTTACTACACTGATTCGACCAAATACACCAGCACGGTTTACAATTGCAAGAAGGAAGAACAGAGGAGGGGCGACTGGAACACAGCTGTTTGCTATCAACAGAGTACATGCTTACACACATAGTCGATGCCCATAGCAATTACCTCAGCAAAATGAATTATGTAAGCTCAAATGTTTAAAGAATATTACAAGACCCATTTCGTTTTCACTGTACAAGTAGTAACATACAGTCACACAACCATAAACCCATCCAAATCAACACCACAATAACAGCACTAAGCTCGAAATCGAACTCATACCAGGAGGAATCAGTGATTTGCGACGGTTGTTTACTGGAATCACGAGGAAAACACACACAACGACGTACATACACACACACACACACACAAACACTGCTGGTTGAAGAAGCAAGGGGAAGATGTTGACCAGCGAGAGAAGGATTTAGAGAGAGATTGTGCGAGAGAGGAGAGATTAAAAGGAGAGAGATGGGAGAGAGACTTGAGAGATAAAATGAGAGAGAAAGAGTCGAGAGTTTTAGAACAGAACTCGCAAGAACAATCTGGATAAGAATGGGATGGGTTTGTGGTTAAAAACAAACAGAAACAAAACTATATTTACATATGCTGAATTTTTTTTAAAAAAAACTAATACACAGCTTTTGATAATTCGAATTTAATCAGCAAAATAACAAAGAATAAAACTTTGCAATTTTAAAATAAAGAATAAAAAATTACAAACACACACATATTTTTAAAATAATTTTAGGATCAAAAATTGAATCAAATATGAATTTTACAAGTTTTGATCCTTTAAATGCAATATAAATCGTAAAAAAAATCATTTTAAAATACTTAAACACCAAAACTAATTCTTCCACTAATTTAAAAACTAGATAATATCATAAAGATAATATCACGAGAAATTTCGTAATTTTTAACAACTCCGATGATTTTATAAAAATCCTAGAAGATCAATAATGCATGATTTAAATACATTTAAATCATAAAAAATGAAATTAAAAAATATACGGACTTACACGGCACACGTAAATCATCATATAGACACATGTACACAATATCACATATATTGACCTTCTCACAAATAATCACATCATATAATCCACATTTAATATTAAATAAGAAATTTTAAATACGCGATTTTCTAGGTTGTTATAATTTTGCTACAGAGTGCAGAAGACTGACACAGAATCATGGAAAAGGGTCTGGAAATCAGTTTAAGAAGAATCAAGGAAGAGCCTATGTGGTTGAAGGAAAATGCTGGGATGACTCTGAAGATGAGGAAGAAGAAGAATTTGTAAACTTGGCCCTCATGGCTAAATCTGACGATGAATCTTCTAGTTCCTCAACTCAGGTACCATCTCTGGTTCTACTTGATATATCTAAAACTGAGTACAAGCATACCATTGAAGATTTAAGTGCTGAGATGTTTAACATTCATGTTAGTTTATCTGCTGCTCATGAAGAAATTGCTAATTTAACTAAACAGAATGATGGTAGGAGGCATGGAAAGGTAGGAATAGGTTTCAATTATGGTAGGAGGCATGGAAAGGCAATTGCTCTTGATGATAGTGATGCTGTCAAACCTCATATCCTCAACAGAGTTTGCAAACCGATTTCTAAAAATCTTCAAGCTGATTTTGATGAGACCTCCATGCTCATCAAACAAGAGCTTCTTGATGAGGATGAGTGCATTGACAGCACACTAGATGAAGGGAAAGATACTGTCAAGTCTCCCATGATAGAAACTTTGCCAAGCAATCAGACAGAATGTTCTAAAGTAGCTGTCAACAAGGATAAGACAGAAACTTCAAAAGATACTGTCAAGAGAGTGTCCAAGACAGCAACCTTCAAACCTACTGTCAAAATAGAGGGTACAAAAGGTACTGTCAAGGATGGCTCGACAGCAACTTCAGAACATACTGTCAGGGTAAATGTCTACAAGCCTAAGAATAGGAATGACAAGTTAGGAATTGACAAGAAGAATGGCTATAATTATGTTAAGGATGCTCCTAGGAAGCTTTGCAATAACTGTGGCTCATCTCAACATTTAACATGTTTTTGTAAGCAACCAAAACAGAACATGGTTAATGCGACCAATGTTAGCGGTAACTTATATAGAACCCCCATTATGCAAAGAGAAGTGAACGTATGTAATAACATTGATTGTATGCCATGCAAAATTGTTGTCATGAGTACATGCTTTAATTTGCCTATTCTATCTACTGAAAGATGTTCCTATATGGAAACTGCTGAGACTTCTACACCTGCCAATGTTGGTAAAAAGGCAGCTTCCACTAAGAGAAAGACCAAGTCTCACTCTAAAACCAAGTGGACAGCAAAATAAGTCAAACATGAGGATTCTAGTGTTGATTTAAATGTGAAACAGAATGATATGAACAATGATGTTGTAATTGCAGGACCCAACAGAGTTTGGGTACCAGATGCAAATTAAAATCATCTATTTTGCAAGACAAAAAGAAGAAGCAAGTCATGTGGATCATCGATAGTGGGTGTTCCAAACACATGACAGGTGATAAAGCCCTTCTATCACATTTTGTGGAGAAAGCCGACCCAACTATAATCTTTGGAGACAACAGGAAAGGTTATACTATGGGATATGGTTGTTTGGAAATTGAAAATGTTTTCATTGAAGATATCGCTCTTGTAGATGGATTGAAGCATAACCTACTCAGTGTCAGCCAATTCAGTGACAGGGGATTCAAGGTTGATATTATTATGTTGGTGTGCAATATCTATCACAAGAAAGATGGAGGCCTCTCCTTGAAAGGAGTTAGGAAAGGAAGTGTAACACCCCCAGATCCGGGGTCCGGGATCCGGTCGTTACGGTCTCCAATTCTGTCCACAATACTTGAACTTACTCCAACATAAAATAAATTACATCTTTATGACCCAACACAACAATATAAAATACACCCGTTATAGTCCCAGAGATGAAATCAGAGTAACAATCAAATTTATTAATCACATTTGGAGTTCTTACAACCCAAAAGAATTACAATATAAATACATACTCTTTGCTATCCATTTGTATAAGTCATACTAGACCATATACTTGGTACTGAAAGAATGAATCTATCCTACCAATAGCTTCTTCTTCAGCTCTGGTAGTCTCATCATCCTCGCTAGCGTCGAGTGCGCCTTGTGCGAGTCATATGGTCTAGCTGTTGTTGTGATATAATAATCAAGCAAGGGTGAGCAATAGCCTACCAACAATAAGGTATAATTGAATGATAATATATAACAGTTCAAAAGTATCTTTCAAATATGCCATGCATTTACGGAAGTAATGCCAGTATAATATGAACGATGAAGTTACAAGGTAACTCAAAATGTAAATATATGTGGGAATATCTGCTATGTCGAAAATAAGCAAGATATTATCATTTATCATATAAAGAGGAACTTGCAAGGAAGATATTGCAATTCCAGTTATTAACATTTTTCGAAGTCCTAAAACCTGAAAGAAGTCTCTTCGATACGTGTTGCGGAAGACACTGTCAACATGAAAGAAGTCTCTTTGATACGTGTTGCAGGGAATTCTAAATTTTGGAGATGAACCAATACTGGAGTTATCATGCGCCAGCTATCCCACTCCCTGATGATCAGTCGGGGATGGTACAGCCCAATATAGTTTACTACCGGTAGAAGGAAGAACTGACGGCTCCACTTGTCGATTGCCTTTAATAGTAACTCCCTAGCCAATGGTTAGGCCTTGTGATGGACCGCTCGACTCGGCCTCTTACACACGACTCCTAGTTCGAATAAATCCACAGCATCGAAACGTAGAGTTTGTCCTCCCTTCCCCAAGTGAAATACTTGTTGATAAGACTCCACAAAGTAGTCGTATCTAGTTGGAAAGGAAAATTCACCAACATTTCCCAAGCTTTTGCTTGTTAATGGATATCAACTTGTTCCAACAATCTTACCCCTCGAATGATGAGAAGGTACACACAGACTTAATGAGTCCATAGCAACGAAGTTGCGAGTGAAAAGGATAAATTATGACCGGGAAGTCAACAAGATAAATAACCTTTCTCAAGTAAGGTTCCCTTATAATTTAAGAGATAGATTCGAGTGAAGAATGGAATCTTGAGGACCTTTTTTAATATAATATAAATCGTAGGACTCCGAAATATTTTACATAATATTTGGAGATGAAAGATAATCTCCAAATAATATAAATCATTTTAACAAAAAGAATTTAAAAGAATTAAGTAAATATTCCAAGAATATTTATTAACTCAATAATAATTACGGAATATTATTAAATCATAATATTGCTCATAAGTAATCCTCGAATGAATATACAGAATTGTTTACTAAATAAATCACTCCTTAAATGAATATTCAAAATAATATTCATTAATAATTAGACTCCAATAAGTATTTAAAATAATATTCAATAATTGAGTCAAACTTTAAATGAATATTTGAAAATAATATTCATTTAATAAATAATCTTCTAAATAAATATCCAAATAATATTCATTTAGTAATCAAAACTTTAAAGAAGTATTCGAAATAATATCCCTTAAGTAATCAGAACTTCCAATAAATATTTTAAAATAATATTCCTTAAGTACATAAACCTTAAATGAATATTCGAAAGTAATATTCATTTAATAAATAACATTATAATGAATATCAAAATAATATTAATTAAATAATCAACTCTAAATGAATATTCGAAACTAACATTCATTTAATATCTCTCGACTGAGATAATATTCGAATAACATTCCTTGAAATATTTCCAAGTAATTGATACTTTATGGAAATATAAATAACGTTTAATAATAACATTCCTAAGATAAATAATAATCTGTCGTTGGAATCCCTCCGGGTTTCCACGACTATCTATATCTCAAAATACCGACTCCCGGTCTATATTTAGAATGAATATCGTGTGCCCTTCGCTAAGGGTCTTACCAAAACAATCCGGCTTATCACTGATAATTCGTATCTAGTCTATAAGCCAATATCAATTCAGGGAACAAGTATCACAAAACCAGAGTCACAATATAATTGGAAACAGGCATGCATGCGATGGCATATGTAAAATAGAAATCATATACATATATTATCACAACAACAGGTTCAAAGTTTTGAACACTTGCCTGGTAATCGGGTGTGGGTAGAGATAGCGTGTCCCGGGTCTGCTCGATGATCTATAAACAATCAAAACATTCGAGATTAACCACTTAACACCTTTTAAAAGTCTAAGTATAAACTTCACTTAAGTCGAAACACATTTTCGAATTATCTCGTTATAGACCTTTTAGTGTAACTCTTGTTATTAGCGATACGATCCGACATTTGTTCGTTATTAATACATGTCATCATACCCACACTTGGTATATACTTAAGTCGTATAAGTTCTAAAGTCGATCGATTATGAACCGAGATTAAACCTCGAGTTTTATCGTTCGTTTTCTAAGTGTTTTACCAAAGTTATAACCAAGCGGGTTTTTAGGGGTTCATTCGCGTTTAACTTCGATTCCAACATTTTTATAAAATCGGAAAACGATCTGTTTCACATGAGGTTTTCTCTCACACCTTCCTTATGACCTCTAGTATTTATTTACCAAGATTTGCCACTGAGTAACACGCTTTACGAGGGTTCATTTGAAGTTACAAACTTTTACTTACGGTTTCGAACCAATTTTAGTAATTTGACCATAACTCCTAAACCGTAAGTCGGAATGTTTCGATTCTCACGCCAAAACGATCTATGGCTCGAGATCCAGAAGGAAAAGTCATAACATTACCAAGGTCAGGAATTTATATTAACTGCCATGCTCGGTTTCTAAGTGTTAACAAAAATTCGGCATTACGACGACTATAAATCGAACGTTCTAAAAATCATAACAACACAACCAAGCCACACCGGGCATATACCATCATAAACAGCAAATATACTCCATTAACAGCCTCAAGCCGTGCATAATCAGTAGGTTCTTCATTTTTGTAAAGATCTATCGATAACTCATGCAATCGCTAAACTAAATGCATAAACGACTAACCCATAACCTTAATTACTCATCCATGCTTTCAATTTCAATTTCTAAGAAGTTTCAAAATTAAAAACACTGTAGCTCAGCCTATAAATCATGAGAAATGAACAAGCTAAGGTTGGAGGTGAAGAGAGTTGTTACCGTAGATGCGTAGAGCTCGGAAAGGGCTTCGATTGGTGTACTAGAACGCAAGAAACGGACAATGCTAGCCATGATTTCCTTTGGCAAGCATGACCTTTAGCCATGGAGAGAAAAAGAGGGAGGAAGATGAGAGAAATGAGAGATATTTACTTATGGTGTAGTTGTAATAAAGCTAAATGAGTTTCTGTTCCGTGTGCGAGCGTATACCGTAACCTAACGTGCGTCTCGTCCTCCTTCCTTCTCTTTCTTTAAAAAAAATCTCAATTTCTATTCCTCAAATAACTTTTCTAATTGTGCACTTAGTCACCACTTACTAATATGAAGCTCTCTCTGAAATTTGAGATTTTTCGGATCCCGGGATATTTTCCATCATTCATTTGATCATTTCTACATCGTTAAATCAGTTTTCTCCAATTCGCTCTTTTATGAATTCTGACGAATCCTACTTACGTTTATATATATATATATATATATATATATATATATATATATATATATATATATCCTAGATTGAGAATATGCCTTCAAAATATTTCTCTAGAATAAATAATTAGTCCATCTCAATTTCTGGTCCAATCTGATCCGTTTAGGGAAAAATAATTTTTGAATTTCTGCAATCTGACGAGACAATCTTACGTTTATATATTCCATCGATTGTGAATATGTCCTCAAATCTTTTTTATCAAATCATTAAATCTTTCAGTTTATAGGGAAATCTTGGCGAAAATAAAAGTGCTATTTCTCTGAATCTGATATCGTTTACATACACTTATTTCTCCCCTAGATCATTAATACGAACTCGAAAATTCATTCTGAATCTTTCTATATAGTGTCGTCCAATAATATTCCAATTTCCACCAAAAATACTATTCATCACTTATTCTCTCTTTATTCCTTATATTTAGAAAAATGTCCTCGTTCTCTTTCGAGCATTCCTTATCTCTTTTACGGAACCACTGGACTTATCGTTATCGATCTGGATGACATGAGAATATTCTCCTGCTTGGAATTGCCATATCTTATTCCCCTAGGAGATAGATTATTTTTACCTAAGTTGTCAACCATTAGCATACTTCATGACATATAAGTATTTGAATCCATATCCATTCCATTCATTCATTAGAGCTGGTGACCTTGTTGTCGGAATCATTGTTCCTCATTTTAGCAATACTTAATAAAAAGTTTTAATTCTACCAAAAAATTGGGTTCTTACAGGAAGCTTGTTTGTTGCAGACTTAAACTCTGTGAAGAAAGACAAGGCTTACTGTTTTTACAGTAAAGCATCAGTTGGTGAAAGCATGCTTTGGCACAAGAAGCTCTCCCATCTCAATTTCAAGAATATGAATATTCTGATGAAGAAGGATTTAATGAGAGGACTACCTCAACAGGAATTCTGTCAAGAAGGACTATGTGAGGACTGTCAAATGGGTAAGTTGAAAAGATCAGTGCACAAGTCAAAGCAAGTAAATACCAACACTGAGCCACTCAAATTGATTCATATAGATTTGTTTGGCCCAGTAAATGTTCAATCTCTTGTAAGGAAGAGATATGCCCTGGTAATGGTGGATGACTACTCAAAGTACACTTGGGTAAGATTCTCGGAATCTAAAGATGAAGCTGCTCAAGAAATCATTGATCACATAAGAGTTCTTGAAAGAACCCCGAATGCGAAAGTTCAATATCTAAGAAGTGACAATGGTACTGAGTTCAGAAATGCCACACTAGGAAACTTTTGCAAAGAAGAAAGCATTGTCCAACAATTCTCTACTGCCAGGACACCACAACAAAATGGAGTTGTAGAAAGGAAAAATAGAACTCTCATTGAAGCTGCGAGAACTATTTTGAATGATTCTAAATTACCAACATACTTCTGGGCAGAAGCTATCAACACAGCTTGCTATACGCAGAACAGAACATTGATCAACAAGACTCATGGAAACATTCCTTACTATCTGTTAACAGGAAAGAAACCAACTGTCGAATATTTTCATGTATTTGGAAGTAAGTGTTTCATGATGATTCACAACCATGAAAGGAAAGGAAAGTTTGATGCTAAAGCCTACGAAGGCATCTTCATGGGATATGGATTAGAAAGGATTGCTTACAGAGTCTATGTCATCGAGCACAAAGTCATTGAAGAAAGTGTGAATGTCACATTTGATGAAACCAAGTTTCCAGGAGTCCAAGAGGATAGTCAAATGGAGCCTCTTAGATTTGAAAATCAAGGGTACCTGGAAGAAGAAGAAATTGTTGTTGAAGAACCTACTGGCACTCAGACTATTGAGTTTTAAGGAAATGCTATCAACACCAATGATGATACTCAAGCTCCAGCTTAGTCTCAAACAATAACTCCCAATCATCAGGATGAGAATGAATCTGGAGATGTTGAAGAGCATGAAGGAGAAAACATCACTGGTGGAGAATCAACCCCTCAAAGAGGAGCTGAACAAGCAGATCAAGAAAGAATCTTGCCCAGAGCTACCAATTGGTGATCCCACTACTGGTATAAGGACAAGAAGTAATATTTCTGCTGACAACATGTTTTCATGTTTCCTATCTCAAGTTGAGCCAAAGGCAATTAATGAAGCATTGTTGGATTCAGATTGGGTGATAGCTATGCAAGAAGAGCTCAACTAATTCGAAAGGAACAATGTATGGAAGCTGGTTCCTAGACCAAAAGGGAATTCAGTCGTTGACACAAAGTTGGTTTTCAGAAACAAGTTGGATGAAAGTGGAAATGTGACAAGAAACAAGGCAAGGATAGTAGCCAAAGGTTACTGTCAACAGGAGGGAATAGATTACGACGAGACCTTTGCACCTGTTGCCAGACTTGAAGCCATAAGAATCTTCTTAGCCAATGCTGCACACTGTAACTTTAAGGTGTTTCAAATGGATGTCAAAAGTGCATTTCTCAATGGAGAGTTTGAGGAAGAAGTGTATGTTGAACAGCCGCCTGGATTTGAAGATGCTGAAATGTATTACTTTGTCTACAAGCTGTTCAAGGCACTTTATGGATTGAAGCAAGCCCCCAGAGCTTGGTATGAAAATCTCTCTACTTTCTTGATTGGGAATCAATTTACAAGAGGTGTAGTAGACAAGACATTTGTTGGTCCCGGAGTATTGTAGAAGGGGGGGTTGAATGCAATACTGATAAAACTGAATCTTTAAAATCAACAACAATAATAAAGATTACAGATTATCAGTTGAGCTATGCAAACGTAAGTGGAACAAGATTTCTCACAAAATAAATTTTTTATTTATATTGTGTGAAGTTGCTACAACCTAAAGAAAAAGTTTCTCCAGCTTCGTTTCCTCGAGAGAGATAAAAGTTGCTCCTCGTGGATTGCTCTCTTAGAAAGAATTGAGAGGTGTATCTAAGTAGACTAAGATACTCTGTTGTCTCTATCGCATGGGTTATTGAGCCGCTGTCATTTTCAAGTGGCAGCTAATTATAATTTGCACACCCATGTGACTTTCCTAAATTACTATACAGACAGGGTAAACCTTACATGTAAAGCAACCTAGATTCTTTATATTTCTAGCTAATACAATTCTAGAAGATGTGGATATATCTTACTCTTCGAATTGACCGTCCTTGTCTTGTGAATCTCTCGAGCTCCTGTCGTAGTCTTTGCAAGTCTGCTACAACGATAGAGTGTTGCAGCAAATCTATTTCTTAAACATGTAACCTGTCACGGGCTTTGACTGAGAAAAGTACCCAAATCAAATAATTCAGTGTGACAGTAACCATAACCATAGAGTCTACTGTCAAAGGAATATTCAGTGGTTGACAGTACAAGCTCCCGCCAATGTTGCTATCGAAGCTTCAGACTTCCTGTCAAGTGTGAGAATGTTACTGTCCCATGCTCCTGCCAATGTTGTTGTCGAATGTAGCTTTTGTCTTGACTTGCAACATGCGTCTTCTTGTAATCTTACTGTCGAGATTGTGATAGTAACTTTTATTCTTGCTATTTTCAGAATGTATTCCTTGAGGCTTGAACAAGTGCATGAACTTCTCCAAAATCATACAGTTATTACATGATAGCAATTATTTGATTACAAAGACATACTCTGGATGTGACAGTATGTTCTACTTAGTAAAAACTAAGTACAAGGAAATATAGTTAAGTTGTCTCTATGCTATCACCCATAAATCTAAACAATCTCAACCAATTTGTTTTTATGGACAATAACAACAAATTTACAAGTAATCATGCTGACAACTTAACTAACATAGATCAGAATAGTTAAAATACCATATCTAATAAATGTTAAAAAAACTAGAACATAAAACTTATGAACTAACTGCAAATCAATTGCTCCTATTGAATAAGCAGATCGGAGATTAACTTAACTTGATTTGTGGCAGTCTCCAGTTGTTCAGATTTTTCCCTCTCTTTTGAGAGCTTCAATGTGTGCCTTCTTGAGGTCTTCAACTAAAGCTTTTTCTTCAGGAGATCTGGCATCATCTTCAATGTCTTCAATATACCCTTTGATTGCTCGAGAAGTAAATGCTTTAGCGTCTTTAAGATCAAATCAAGTTTCAAAATCATACGTGTAGGTTCTGAACTTTAGAGTTCCTTGGATGATCTTGAATCTCCTTCCAGGAAAAGCATTCAGAGATACTCTCCTTTTTTTGTCCAGTTTTGGATCTTCATCTCTTCGTTTATCAAAGATTTCCTCTAGTTCCCAAGCAAATAACATTTCGAGCTTATGAAGTGATCCAACAACTTTCCAGTAGAGATCCTTAAGTACACTGGTCCTCAGCTTGTGAAAGCTATCAACATAGATTTCTTCCTTTCCATTAATGATTCTGAGAGGATCATCCAATATACAAGATATGTAATCTGCCTTCTCACTGTTTAGTTTGTTGAATCTTTTGCAACATTCCTTCAGTCGAGCTTTTATATCTTCAGCAGATTGTTTGGTAGGATTGGTTGGTTGAGATGGTCTAGCTCTAGCAGCTTGAAAGGCTTGTTCAGCTTCATACTCAGCCATGCCTGCCTTTGTAAAAGGGCGATGTGCTTCTGTAAGGTCCACATCAGGCATTGGCTCATCGTTTTAGCTAACTTCCAGATCTGCATCATCATGTGCTCTCCAATCACCATACTTCTCATAGAATTCTGCATATCTCCTAGCATAGTAGCCAGGCTTCTGTAAGGTCCACATCAGGCATTGGCCCATCGTCTTCCCTTTCCTTCTGATTGCATGCCAGGCTTGTGCTCTAGTCTTAGTTCTGTTAGACGTGAAGTTCTTAACAAGCCTTCGTACCTTGACAGTATCTTCAGGTTGACTCTTGACAGCATCTTTCATGACAGCATCTTTGACAGCTTCACTGTCTTGGCTCTTGACAGTGTCCTCTTTGACAGCATCTTTCACCTGAGTGTCATTAGCCTTTTTGACAATATCCTTGTTGACAATATCTTTTTCTGAATTGAAGCATTCAACCACAAATCTCAAGATACTCACCTCCAAGGCTTCAACAATTTCTAACTCCCCTTCATCATTGACAGCATCTTTCTTTTCAGTACTGGGAGTTTCTTGCTCTCTTTGGGCTCCATCCTTCTGAGTTTGTGATTCAACATTCTCAGAGGCTTCTTTTCCATGACTTCTGCTTCCTCCAATATCAACCTCATCATCATCCAAAGTATCATCAAAGGTACAGCTTCCTCCTATTTTAGCATTGGCATTAGAGATCGGCTTATTTATGACTGAACTGATATCCTTATCTCTCTTAGCCAAAAGCCTGTGAATATCTTTGACAGCTTTAACCTTGTCATAGGTGATACTGGATTTGAGAAGTTTCTTTAGCACTGTCATGATTGTTTTAGTGCTCAGTCCTGAAACTTTATTCAATGGTAGGAAATCCAGTCTTCTTGCTCCTGTCTTTGTGATCCTTCTTGTAAGAACCCTAATTTTTGCAATATTTTCTTTTATTTAATATCATGTGACATTGTCAATTTGGAACCTTTCTAGTCATCCCTGCTGTTTAATGGAATTGATTGTCTGAGAAATTATGTTGTTACATTCACTATGTAAGATAAAGGGAAGGTTGATGAAAGCAAGAGTCTTATTGTTAGTAAGAATTATAAAACTTGGGATTTGAGAGTTATTGGAGTATTAAAAGATTCATTAAGGATTATGACGAGGAATTATGGATATTCGAGGAATTTACACAATTAAGTACTTAAGGAATTACTAGGGAAATCTCTACGCGATAAAATATTATTACGAGAGATTAATTAAGATACGATACGAATTAAAGTTTAAGTGACAAGCATTGGTGGAAGAATAATGATACATGGAGTAGTATTGCATGCAAGTCCCATGCAACCAAGTAGTTAGGAAAAAGCAAACTAGTTAAACCAAATGGCAAGGGGAATAGTAACTAGTTGCATTTCTTTTTCCAAGGAGGGGACAAGAGTACATGATGGCCATACCTAGGCTTGTACCATGCTTATACTTACACTAATATGTATCACCCAACTACTTACAATTATTCAAACAAACACAAAAAATCAAAACACAAAACATCACCCCCCCTTTGAAGAAGCTCTCGGCCAAAAGCTAAACAAGGAAGAAAATTTCTTCCTTCTTCCATTTCTCCTCACTCATAATTCAAGGCATAATTCCTAGGCTCTCTACATCATCTAAGAAAGGTATACTAAGATTTCCAAGCTCTTTCATCCATTAAATTTCAAGATATTAATTGTTAAGTTATTGTGAATAGTAACAATGTTAAGTTTTTCTTTTAGATCTTGGATTATAAGGGTTGTAGGAGATCATTCAAGGTGTTCTTGAGTTTTGTAAGGCTTACCCAAGGCTCCTAGGTACTCAAGAAGGTATAAAAACCCTAACCCCTCTTGGCCATGTAGTGTTTATGATGTTCAATGATAGATCCATGTATATTTGTGTTAATCTTGGATGTTCAAGTGATGGATGATACGGATCTTGAGTTTTGGTGTTGTGGTTGTGATTTTTATGATTGTAGTTAGTATATGTATCTCCATGAATGTTATAAAGCATGAACTAGGTGAATTAGATGTTGGTTGTGTTGTGGAAGTAAGAATCTTGGTTGATTTAAGTGAAACATGCATGCTGAATTTTTCCAGAAACTTGACCTGTCTTGTAACATGGTTTTGAACCCCGAAATCTTGTCCCCTGAGGTCCTACCATATATTGTTGGAAAGATATTTGAATTTAGTTTCTGGAAATATAAGGTTCATGACTAGGTGATGTATAGATTTTAAGTTATGGCCGGAGAAGTAAAATGTGTTTCTGGATTCCGGACTGCACTAAGTGACCCACTTGTGAACCTTGTTTAAACCCCTAAAAATTTATGTGGGATCATGGAAAAATTTGAGAAGCTAGTAAATGAAGTGGTGACATGAACCTATTGTGGGGCTAGAGTGTCATAAGACGAAGTCATTAAGTTAATTTCGTACCCCCTAAAACCCCGCAATTAAAGAGATATTGTTAAGGTACTAACGAGCGGTTATTGCTTATGTATAGATCGTTCCACTCCGCACGCTCGACCACCCCAACCAAACCAAGGCAAGTTTACTTTTCAAAACTTACATATACAAGGACTTTCACTGTTGTGTTTGTAGTTTTCAATCATATCTAATGTTATGTTTATCGAAGTATTGATGCAATTGAGATGTATAAGTACATATATGTTTGTACCCCTTGAACTTAGATTGAAATGTTTTCTTCGGACAACGACTCTAGCAATAGACGTCGTAGCGGTCCATATATACTATTGACCGGGGAGCGGTATATTATTATATCGTAACTAGATTGCAAAAACCCGAAGGGTCATTCGGGGAGTATCGTATACTCAAGTAATTATTTTCATATCTTCGTAAATACTCAAAACCCTATCTTGGATTAAAAGTTTATTTTATCGAATAATTATTTTATTAATTATTAATATTAAATCTTAAAATATTATTTATTAATTATTGTTCATTATTTTAAAGATGAAGTCAATCCAAGATACATTTAATACTTTCAAACTCGAACTCTTTCGAACTCAAAACGTTTTCGAAAACCCCCGGTCAGGTTCTGCTTCTTGTATGATTTCAAGAATCATCGGTCGACTGATGTCGGACCTCAACTACTCAGTTTTCAATCAAAATCAAGTTTTTAAAAGAAAAAGAAAAAGGGACTCTGGCAGGTGTGGGAACCGTTGACGAACGATTCCCGGGATGTGTAAGCGGCCGTGAGCCAGGCGGTCCATCAATTATTATTCCGGCCCAGGTGTTGCCGAAGGATGATTACAGATGTAGTTTTCATCGAGGGTGATTACGGATGTAGTTTTCACCCGGGGATAGTTACGGATGTAGTTTCTATCCTTCTACCGGTAGAGAAGACCCGCGGATTATTGGACTTGGATGTGGCGACTGATCATCGTCAATCCCTGTCAGGTTTTATGTTTTCTTTAAGTCCCATTCCTCCATTTTGGAAAAATGCTTTGACACTGCTTCTTAGGCTTTTGTGCCAAGTTACTGATAGTGTTCTATTTTGATGAGAAAGATGTTGACTCTGTGCAGTATCTAGAACTGCAAGTTTATTTGAAAACAAGGGCACGTATTGTTGCACCTTCGGAATTTATCAAAGATGACGAGTGATTTTATATCTGATTGATACAAACGAGTTTAATAACAGCTAATCATATGAAATGTTATATTGCTTACCTTATACATATATTTCTTGCTGAGCTATAGTTGCTCACTCTTTCTTGTTTTCAAATTTTACAAACACAACAGCTAAGCGAAATGGCAAGACCCAGACAGACTGCCCGAAAGCAGGTGACTAGACCCGAGACAGCAGTTGAGATTCCACTGGTAGGCCCCATTAGCCGGATTGGTTGGCAACTTTTGTTAGTCCGTTTTATTTATCAGTATGACCTGTGCAAGGCAGTGTACCGTAACAAACTTTCAAGCCGCCAACTTCGATTCATATCGAAGTGTTGCTGGTAGCATAAATACTATTAAATTCGGTCTGTAATAACTCTGATACTTTTATTTCTGCTTAATCAATGTTGTGACGTTTCTGAGACTCTAACCTGTGTGTGTGTGCGGTGTGAGTTTATTGTGGGGTCGATGGCTGTTTTATATATTATTTGCAAGAATAGGTATGTTATTAATGGAAAATGGACCGTGAGCGCCTAGATCTCCGACCCCGGATCTGGGGGCGTCACACTTCTGAAGCACACACCATAAGGATTGTGAATCACCTCTGGGAGTTTGTCTTCAACCATCCTTTTCCTTTGTGCTAACAGACTATCACTGAAGATTATTGAATTCCTTACTACCAATGTTCCAAGGACTTGGAGTACTCTAGCCTGCAAACTTTGTAAAAGTTGCATTGTGATGAATATGGTATGTCCAGTTTTTAGATAGATTTGAGTAGCCCATCTTCTTTCCAAGTTAACTCTCACAGAGACACTTATAATTTTGCTCTTCAATGTTGATGCCAATTTTGTAAAAGCTCCCCCTGCTTCACTAATTGTTTCATCCACCAACTTATTGAATTCTTCATCTTTGTTGTTCAAAGTGCTCTCCATGTGGTCAACCATCATCAATTCAGCATCTTCAAGGCTATACTCACTTCCATCTGTCCAGACCATTCCACTAGTCATGTTCGCATACTCAGGCATCTTGCCTGTGCCTTTACCCAGAGCATTTTGTTTTTCTTTTTCTCTCCATTCACTTTGCAGATACTGGAATGGAGCTTCAGTTACTTCAGGATTTGGCTCATTGATTTTTAGTGGAGGCAATACTGTTCTTTCAGATTTTTGAGTCTTCTTTAATTGCTCCAAGACTTCTTTAGATAACAATAGTGCCTCACCATTCAATTCTTCTTCAATCAAATCACTAACCCCTGCTTCCTTTAGTTCTTCACCAAAGTTTCTTTCTTCTACCACTTGCTCCTCCTCACTGCTTACATCTTCATCAATGTGCACTTACTCCCCCTGCTCCCCCTCACTTCTTGACTCCCCCTTGCTTGTAGCTCCACCTTGTTTCTCCTTCTCTACCAGCTTTGCTACATTCTGATCTATCACTTCCTCCTTATTCCGATCTACCACTTTCTCCCCCTTAGTTAAGTTGACAGCACTAAGGTTAGCAGAAAAAGATAGCAGAGTTTGCTGAATCTCAGCAAAGCCAGTAGCTACCATGGTGGACAGAGCATCAAGTTTAGCTTCCATGGATGCACATATGCCCTCAAGGGATTGCAACCTTGATTCCGCTTGTTTAGAAGGACCACCAGACCTTAACCTTTTTGAGGATAAAGGGACACTACGCCATAAGTGAGCATACGCAACCCTTTTTACAAAGTGTTACACCGAAAGCATTTCGTTAGCTAGAAATTTTGGGTCTTTTGCAACAGAGCTGAACTGGTATTGCATTAGATATAATTTAGTGTTGCATATTACCCACGGTGTTTCACATCATGCAACACTAACTGCTGGTGTTGCATTAGATATTTTTTTATTTTAATAAATGATGACGTGGCAGAAGTGGGACCCACATGCATTGACGTGGCATTTGTTGACGTGGCAATTGTGGGGCCCACAATTGTTGACGTGGTAGAAGTGGGACCCACATGTGCTGACGTGTCATTTGCTGATGTGGCACAAGCGTTGCATTAGATAACAGTAGTGTTGCATTTGCTATTTGAAGTGTTGCATTAGATATTTTTTATTTTATTAAATTATGACGTGGCATGTGTGGGACCCACCATTGCTAACGTGGCAGGTGTGGGACCCACAAGGGTGACGTGGCAAGAGGCCCACCAATGTTGACGTGGCAATTGTGGGGCCCACAATTGCTGACGTGGCAAAACTGGGACCCAAATGTGTTGACGTGTCATTTGCTGACGTGGCACAAGCGTTGCATTAGATAACAGTAGTGTTGCATTTGCTGTTCGAAGTGTTGCATTAGATCTTTTTTTATTTTATTAAATTCTGACGTGGCAGGAGGCCACCAATGTTGAAATAGCAATTGTGGGGCCCACAAGTGGTGATGTGTCAAAAGTGGGAAACACATTTGCTGACGTGTCATTTGCTGAAGTGGCATAAGTGTTGCATTAGATAACAGTAGTGTTGCATTTGCTGTTTGAAGTGTTGCATTAGATATTTTTTTTATTTTATTAAATTCTAACGTGGCCGGTGTGGGAACCACCACTGCTGACGTGGCAGGTGTGGGACCCACAAGGGTGGCATGGAAGGAGGCTCACCAATGCTAACGTGGAGATTGTGGGGCCCACAATTGGTGACGTGGAAAAAGTGGGACCCACCTGTGCTGACGTGTCATTTGCTGATGTGGCATAAGTGTTACATTAGATAACAGTAGTGTTGCATTTGCTGTTTGAAGTGTTGCATTAAATATTTTTTTTAACTAGTCTTGTCCCGAATGTTGAATCTAATTTTTTAAATTATTTTTTTGACGTTCCAATTGCACGGGTGTCAAGATATAACGATTTTAGTGATGTGGTAATTTTTTAAAAAATTTACTAGATTTATTTGGTTTGGTTTTATAACGGTCAAACCGGTCAAAGTCGACCTTCCTTTTAACTAGTCTTGTCCCGAATAATGAATTTATTTAATTAAATTATCTTTTGGACATTCCAATGGCACGGGTGTCAAGATATAACGATTTTAGTGATGTGGTAATTTTTTAAAAAATTTGCTAGATTTATTTGTTTTAGTTTTATAACGGTCAAACCGGTCAAAGTCGACCTTCCTTTTAACTAGTCTTGTCCCGAATGATGAATCTATTTTTTTAAATTATTTTTTCGACATTCCAATGGCACGGGTGTCAAGATATAGAAATTTTAGTGATGTGGTAATTTTTTAAAAAATTTGCTAGATTTATTTGGTTTGGTTTTATAACGGTCAAACCGGTCAAAGTCGACCTTCCTTTTAACTAGTCTTGTCCCAAATGATGAATCTATTTTTTTAAATTATTTTTTTGACGTTCCAATGGTACGGGTGTCAAGATATAACGATTTTAGTGATGTGGTAATTTTTTAAAGTATTTGCTACATTTATTTGGTTTGGTTTTGTAACGGTCAAACCGGTCAAAGTCGACCTTCCTTTTAACTAGTCTTGTCCCGAATGATGAATCTATTTTTTTAAATTATTTTTTCGACGTTCCAATCACACGGGTGTCAAGATATAACGATTTTAGTGATTTTGTATATTTAAAAAAAACTTTCCTTGATATATTTGGTTTGGTTTTATATCGGTCAAACCGGTCAAAGTGGACTTCACTTTTAACTAGTCTTGTCCCGAATGATGAATCATAAATTTTTTTGATTTGATTTTATTTTTTCTAAAATTTTATAAATTAAAACATTAAAATTGGTGTTCCAAAAAAAATGAAAACATACATGACACACACTCGCATATACATTATGTCAAAACAGTTGGCTCTAATTTTTCCCAAAAAAATGAAGCAAAAATACATAATGTTGAATGAAATGAAACTTGCTGGGCGGCTAATTTCCCGCTGTGGACTAAATTTTTCATTCTCGGCCCGCTCAATACTTTTCAGCACATCCAACTCTTTCCCTTTTCAAACACATACCCTCTCTAAGTTATGCTTTCTCTCCCTCTCTCTACACTCTTTGTTGGGTTTAAACCAAATACGAATAGTATGGGTTTTGGTGATCCAAAACATATATGGATTAGGTAATAATTATATGTTTTGATAATTATTATAGATGGTATATTTAGATACCAAGTATGATAAGGATTGTAATTGGAAACCAAGTATGAAAAGGATATCTTGGTGGCTAAGTTTGTGATGGCTATATATACATAGTCATATCGTATTTGTCTATGGGGAGGTGAAAGAATAAGAGATGTAGTCTTAAGTATTGTTTGGGAGGTGCTTGAGCCTTGTTGGCTCAAGTATCGGGTTGGAACACTGTTAAGGTGTTATTGTTTTGATGTATTATTGATATTGTTAAGATTAATAATACGAGTTGGGACGTGGGTGTTTCCACGTCAAATATTGTGTGTGCGCTTTGTATTGGTTGTTTGTGAATCTCGAATTGTGTAAGTCCCCTAACCTAACAAGTGGTATCAGAGCCAAGGTTCGGGTTCGTATGGATGAGGTTGAGGGAAAGTTCGAGGTTCAATTGGTATGGCAGAGCATGATGAATGATTTGCTGATAAGAACATTGCTACTAAAGCGGGTAGAGACAAAGTTACGTGCGGTATGGATTATTCGGTTGGCCTTGCACCGTGGATCAATCCTGTGCGGACTCGAGATGGAAGAAGATGGAAGAGGTCATCACAATTGTTTCAATGGCTTGATCAACCAGATGAACTATTTTGATGATACTAGTGATTTTCTTCAGGAGATCGAAGGATTGTGAAAGCAAGGATCGGGTGACTCAACATGTGGAAGAGCACTCGTGGTGGTTGATGCACGTGATTTTGTAGATGGATACATCGTTATGGTGAAGAACGATGGTTTGGATGGTTTGGAGGGTTTTTAGCGACACTCAAGATTGGAGAGCAAGATGAGGAGATTCTTGTTCGAGGGGAGGCGTTGGCAGATGGACGTCGATGGCTTTGATGGTTACCGTTCAATCCGATGTGGGTATTGGGTTGAAGGGGAGGATTGTTGGGTTTAAACCCAATACGAATAGTATGGGTTTTGGTGATCCAAAACATATATGGATTGGGTAATAATTATATGTTTAGATAATTATTATAGATGGTATATTTAGATACCAAGTATGATAAGGATTGTAATTGGAAACCAAGTATGAAAAGGATATCTTGGTGGCTAAGTTTGTGATGGCTATATATACATAGTCATATCGTATTTGTCTGTGGGGAGGTGAAAGAATAAGAGATATAGTCTTAAGTATTGTTTGGGAGGTGCTTGAGCATTGTTGGCTCAAGTATCGGGTTGGAACACCGTTAAGGTGTTATTGTTTTGATGTATTATTGATATTGTTAAGATTAATAATACGAGTTGGGACGTGGGTGTTTCCACGTCAAATATTGTGTGCGCGCTCTGTATTGGTTGTTTGTGAATCTCGAATTGTGTAAGTCCCCTAACCTAACACTCTTTCCCCTTTTCAACTTCATACTTGTTTTTCAATCGCGATATTTCTTTCTTCAATTTGACGATTTTTAGGTGATTTATAATTTTTGGGTATTGATTTAGGGCTTTCATTAGGGTTTAGATTAGGGTTTTGATTTACAATTGACGATGTAAGGTACTTATGTTTCTTGTATCTGTTTTTGGAATCACCGATCTGTTAGGTATATATTGGATTCATCATCCACACACACATATCTGTATGTATATAAATTCGGTCCCTCTCTCGCACATACATCTCTATGCTTATAAAAATGTCTAATTTTTATTCTTGATGTAGTAAGAGTTGGGTAGTTAAATTTGAGATGCCCTTTTTCACATTTCTGTTAATTTTATTCATAAATCAAAATTTTCATATAATTTGATATGGTTAAACTCAGGCATTATGCTCAAGTTTTCCATATTAGATTGCATCTGTGGCTGATTTGATTTATGTCCTGTTATAAATTATCTTTTTAATATGACTCTGTCCCCATAAATATGTCCAGAAACAACCATCTTTATACTAACTGTAATGTTAAGACGTTTTAGCTCAGGTCATTGATAAGTCATTTGGTTTTGATACTGCTGTTGAGGAGGCTCAACGAGCCATCAATGCTGCACATGTTGAATCTGAAAGTGCCGAGAACAGTGTTGGGGTAGTGAAGCTCATGGGACGTTACAGTGGTAAGGAACTTTGTATGAGTTGGGATAATCATGGCCAAGATTATTTCGAGTGTACTGGTATAATTGGTATATACACCATTAGTTGAACTTTGTAAATTTAGATTGAGTAAAAGAGTTGAAGGCATTTGATGAAACTAAACTAGGTGTCAAAGGTCTTATTGATGCTGGAATACTTAACATTCCTGGAATATTTGTAAGAACCCAAATTTTAGGTAGAATTAAAACTTATTATTAAGTATTGATAAAATGAGGAACAATGATTCCGACAACAAGGTCACCTGCTCTAATGAATGAATGGAATGGATATGGATTCAAATACTTATATGTCATGAAGTATGCTAATGGTTGACAACTTAGGTAAGAATAATCTATCTCCTAGGGGAATAAAATATTGCAATTCCAAGCAAGAGAATATTCTCATGTCATCCAGATCGATAACGATAAGTTCAGTGGTTCCGTAAAAGAGATAAGGAACGCTCGAAAGAGAACGAGGACATTTTTTCTAAATATAAGGAATAAAGAGAGAATAAGTGATGAATAGTATTTTTGGTGGAAATTGGAATATTATTAGACGACACTATATAGAAAGATTCAGAATGGATTTCTGAGTTCGTATTAATGATCTAGGGGCGAAATAAGTGTATGTAAACGATATCAGATTCAGAGAAATAGCACTTTTATTTTTGCCAAGATTTCCCTATAAACTGAAAGATTTAATGATTTAATAAAAAATATTTGAGGACATATTCACAATCTATGGAATATATAAACGTAAGATTGTCTCGTCAGATTGTAGAAATTCAAAAATTATTTTTCCCTAAACGGACAGGATTGGACTAGAAATTAAGATGGACTAATTATTTATTCTAGAGAAATATTTCAAAGGCATATTCTCAATCTAGGATATATATAAACGTAACTAGGATTCGTCAGAATTCATAAAAGAGCGAATTGGAGAAAACTGATTTAACGATGTAGAAATGATCAAATGAATGATGGAAAATATCCCGGAATCCGAAAAATCTCAAATTTCAGAGAGAGCTTCGTATTAGTAAGTGGTGACTAAGTGCACAATTAGAAAAGTCATTTGAGGAATAGAAATTGAGATTTTTTTTAAAGAAAGAGAAGGAAGGAGGACGAGACGCACAGTAGGTTACGGTATACGCTAGCACACGGAACAGAGACTCGTTTAGCTTTATTACAACTACACCATAAGTAAATATCTCTCATTTCTCTCATCTTCCACCCTCTTTTTCTCTCCATGGCTGAAGGTCATGCTTGCCAAAGGAAATCATGGCTAGCCTTGTCCGTTTCTTTCGTTCTAGTACTCCAATCGAAGCCCTTTCCGAGCTCTACGCATCTACGGTAACCACTCTCTTCACCTCCAACCTTAGCTTGTTCATTTCTCATGATTTATAGGCTGTGCTACAGTGTTTTTAATTTTGAAACTTCTTTTGAAATTGAAATTGAAAGCATGGATGAGTAATTAAGGTTATGGGTTAGTCGTTTATGCATTTAGTTTAGCGATTGCATGAGTTATCGATAGATTTTTATAAAAATGAAGAACCCACTGATTATGCACGGCTTGAGGCTATTAATTGAGTATATTTGCTGTTTATGAATTGTGTTGATGCCCGATGTGGCTTGGTTATGTTGTTACGATTTTTAGAATGTCCGATTTATAGTCGTCGTAATGCCAAATTTTTGTTAACACTTAAAAACCAAGCATGGCAGTTAATATAATATCCTGACCTTGGTAATGTTGCGACTGGTCCTTGTAGATCTCGAGCCATAGATCTTTTTGGCGCGAGAATCGAAACATTCCGACTTACGGTTTAGGAGTTATGGTCAAATTACTAAAATTGGTTCGGAACCGTAAGTAAAAGTTCGTAACTTCAATTGAACCCTCGTAAATCATGTTACTCAGTGGAGAATCTAGGTAAATAAATACTAGGGGTTATAAGAAAGGTATGAAAGAAAACCACATATCAAACGGATCGTTTTCCGAATTTATAAAAATGTTGGAATCAAAGTTAAACGCGAACGAACCCCTAAAAACCCGCTTGGTTATAACTTTGGTAAAACACTTAGAAAATGAACGAAAAACTCGAAGGATAATCTCGATTCGTAATCGATCGACTTTAGAACTTATACGACTTAAGTATATACCGAGTGTGGGTACGATGACATGTCGTAATAACGAACAAATGTCGGATCGTATCAGTAATAAAAAGAGTTACACTAAAAGGTGTATAACGAGATAATTCGAAAACGTGTTCGATTTAAATGAAGTTATACTTAGACTTTTAAAAGTTGTTAAGTGGTAATCTCAAATGTTCTGATTGTTTATAGATCATCGAGCAGACCCAGGACACGTTATCTCCACCCACAGCCGATTACCATGCAAGTGTTCAAAACTTTGAACCTGTTGTTGTGATAATATATATATGTGATTGCCATCTTACATATGCCATAGCATGCATGCCTTTTGTCAAATTATATTATGATACCTGTTCCCTGAATTGCCATTGGCTTATAGACTAGATACGAATTATCGATTATAAGCCGGACTGTTTTGGTAATACCCTTAGCGGAGGGCATATGATATTCATTTTTAAATATAGACCGGGAGTCGGTATTTTGAGATAGAGATAGTCGTGGAAACCCGGAGGGATTCCAACGACAGATTATTATTTATTTGAGGAATGTTATTATTAAAAGTTATTTATATTTCCATAAAGTATCAATTACTTGGAAATCTTTCGAGGAATGTTATTCGAGTATTATCTCAGTCGAGAGATATTAAATGAATGTTAGTTTCGAATATTCATTTAGAGTTGATTATTTAATGAATATTATTTTGATATTCATTAGAATGTTATTTATTAAATGAATATTACTTTCGAATATTCATTTAAGGTTTATGTACTTAATGATTATTATTTTAAAATATTCATTGGAAGTTCTAATTACTTAAGGGATATTATTTCGAATATTCCTTTAAAGTTTTGATTACTAAATGAATATTATTTGGATATTCATTTAGAAGATTATTTATTAAATGAATATTATTTTCAAATATTCATTTAAAGTTTGTCTCATTTATTGAATATTATTTTAAATACTTATTGGAGTCTAATTATTAATGAATATTACTTTTGAATATTCATTTAAGGAGGGATTTATTTAGTACATAATTCTATATATTCATTCGAGGATTACTTACAAGCAATATTATGATTTAATAATATTCCATAATAATTATTGAGTTAATAAATATTCTTGGAATATTTATTTAATTCTTTTAAATTCTTTTTAAAATGATTTATATTATTTGGAGATTATCTTTCACCTCCAAATATTATGTAAAATATTTCGGAGTCTTTTTAAAACTATTTTATCAAGGAAAGGTTCCCAACTCGTTATTTTTCATTTAAATCTATCTTAAAAGGATTTAAATGCTCGCTCAAACTTCCATATTATAGGAGAACCTACTTGAGCAATGTTATTTATCTTGTAGACTTCCCGGTCATAAATCTCATAATTTATCCTTTTCACTCGCAACTTGGTTGGTATGGACTCATTAAGTCTGTGTGTACCTTCTCATCATTCGAGGGGTAAGATTGTTGGAACAAGTTGATATCCATTAACAAGCAAAAGCTTGGGAAATGTTGGTGAATTTTCCTTTCCAACTAGATACGACTACTTTGTGGAGTCTTATCAACAAGTATTTCACTTGGGGAAGGGAGGACAAACTCTACGTTTCGATGCTGTGGATTTATTCGAACTAGGAGTCGTGTGTAAGAGGCCGAGTCGCGCGGTCCAACACAAGGCCTAACCATTGGCTAGGGAGTTACTATTAAAGGCAATCGACAAGTGGAGCCGTCAGTTCTTCCTTCTACTGGTAGTAAACTATATTGGGCTGTACCATCCCCGACTGATCATCAGGGAGTGGGACAGCTGGCGCATGATAACTCCAGTATTGGTTCATCTCCAAAATTTAGAATTCCCTGCAACACGTATCAAAGAGACTTCTTTCATGTTGACAGTGTCTTCCGCAACACGTATCGAAGAGACTTCTTTCTGGTTGTAGGACTTCGAAAAATGTTAATAACTGGAATTGCAATATTTTCCTTGCAAGTTCCTCTTTATATGATAAATGATAATATCTGGCTTATCTTTGACATAGCAGATATTCCCACCGATATATGCATTTTGAGTTATCTCGTAACTTCATCGTTCATGTTATTCTGGCATCATTTCCGTAAATGCATGGCATATGGTTTGAAAGATACTTTTGAACTGTTATATATTATCGTTCAGTTAAATATTATTGTTGGTGGGCTATTGCTCACCCTTGCTTTATTATTACATCACAACAACAGCTAGACCAGATGATTCGCAAAAGGCGCACTCAATGCTGACGAGGACGATGAGACTACCAGAGCCGAAGAGAAAGCTATTGGTAGGATAGATTCATTCTTTCAGTACCAAATATATGGACTAGTATGACTTATATAAATGGATGGCAAAGAGTATGTATTCATATTGTAATTCTTTTGGGTTGTAAGAACTCATAATGTATTTAATAAAATTTGGTTGTTACTCTGATTTCATCTCTGGGACTATAACGGGTGTGTTTTATATTGTTGTGTTGGGTAATAAAGATGTAATTTATTTTATGTTGAAGTAAGTTCAAGTATTGTGGACAGAATTGGAGACCGTAACGACCGGATCCCGGACCCGGATCTGGGGGTGTTACAGAAGTGGTATCAGAGCGTACGTTATAAACCCCAGAGATGAGGCGACGATAAAACAATAAATTCACTAAGATAATAAGAACTCTTGCCAAGTTCATAGTCGGACTACTTAATGTAGTGATGACCTATAAAACCCTTATGGGAACTCTTAAGTATCATGATAGTAACTTAGTTCGATATCGTATCGACGAGTAAGGTGTCAGACCTTGAGGCATACGAGCAGCAGCGCGATAATGCTTTATATGCTGAAGATCAACGGGTAAATTCGATGGAGTTCCCTACTGGAGACCCGGAGGAGGTTCTAGCAGATAAGGAAAATCTTGTTAGGATAAGGAGCTTACCCTCGAGGAATTAGGGTTGTAGCCAGAAAGACTGAGATGATTAAGGTATATTGCTCAGAAAAGTGAGCATAAAGAACTAAGCTATTAGCAAGAGAACTGAAGATTCATGTTGGATTCGTGGCCGGACTACTGGAGGTAGTACCAGCAAGTAAGAAGGATTGGAAGAATTACTTGAGATCTTATACAGGAATAGATGAGAATCATTAGAGACTTTCATATTAACGAAAAGAGTGCTAGAGGGACGTATGATTATCAAAGGCATCGATATAAGACGAGGAGCAGAGTCCCTAGGAATAGTTGAGAAGAGGCAGTAAGTGCCATGAGAAGGCAGATGTCATAGGTTGTAATTTATAGAACCAAATTGAGGTTGATGAAGTTGTTTTATTCAGGAAAATGTCCATTTTATGAATGAATCAGTTAGAAAGTGAAAACATTGGGAAGTGATAGCATGATTGGATAAAGTTATATAAGGAAGTAGTAAGCAAGACAATGATCTCAGAACCTACCGGAAGATAAGACCAGTGAGTCAAGATGAACTCGTAATGAGACTATTGTCAGAGACTGAGTATAGAGTTATCGCAACACAGTTAAATGATGAACCAGAAACGTTAGATGCGTGTGATTTAGAGGAATATTAAATTCTTTCTTTTCATTGAATGGATTATAGTAGTTACCTTAAGTTTACTCCGACGCGGAATTATAATGGATCAAGTAATACGATCAGCAGTTAAAGAGAAAAATGTGAGAAAATCTTCCTGGAGCTAAAAGCTGAAATTGGTAATGACCAAGAGTTGGCATTACTTAATGGAAAAAGGAGACTTTGTGCTTCCAACGATGCTTCGCATAAAGGATTAGGATGTGTGCTTGCACAGCACGACAAAGTACTTGCGGATGCATTCGGATAGCACGGTTCACCAGGTACGGATGGCCTTAGTAATGCCAATTTTGTGAAACAACCAACTCCGACGGTAATGTTCCTTCTGAGACTAGTGGTTAGGTACACTGACATTTGGTAATATTGAATATCAGGACGTATAGGTATCAGGACGTTGTGACAGGTTTCCTTTTGAAACTGTTGATTCCCTTCTAAGGGATGTATATAATTGGTTCCTCTCCAGTGGTTAAACATCCAATCTGATGACGATTATTTCGTAAATTATGAATGCTTATGGTTCTACCTACTTGGAGGTTCATAGAACTATTCTTCAGGTTACTAGTAGGTGGATAGATTGACAAAAATTTCCCTGATTCTGGAAAGAACTTCAACTAATTTTGGCAAACCTTGTCTTTCTGATTTTCAGAGAACGTCATGGAAGAGAGTAAAAACTGGGGCGAACCCCGTGAATTGGGTAAGGTAGCCGCTATATGGGTTAGTGGACAGACCCCAATTATCGTGATTGATTGTAGAAATATAATGATGAAGTGAGATTGGACGAAAACAGGAAATGTAAGTAAGAAACCAGCCGGACTGAGAAACTCCGGATTGACTTAAGTGAAAAGGCTATTCTGCCAGGAATGGGAAGCTTGCGTGGCACGCGGGATTGATAAGAATAGTTGAAAAGATAAAAGTAGAGGAAAGGTGACCGGAGACGGTGCCGAGTAGTCGATTAAGACTTATATGAAGTAAAGTTTTGGAAAGGTAGAAAGGTATCAAAGAAGAAGGCACTATGCCGGCAATTGCTAGAAAAGTAATGCTAATTAGCCAACCCCTAAAATCATATATTTTTATTTTAGTGTGGCCAGTTGAGGCCAAGTCACAAAGGATTATCAGCTGACTAGACCAGCAATGAAAGGACAAAGCAGGGTTGCTTCTAAGTAAGCACCGACTGCAAGGGCTTCTGATATAAAGGAAATATTAATGAAATCGTAGGAATCTTCTACTGAACCCTTGCAACCCAGGTTTTGATTAGGAATATACTAGACCTTTTTGGAATGGGGTCACCTGTACTAAAGTGATTCATGTGTATATGATTGCCAAAAATTACGAGTAAAAATGGAAGTATAATGACTTGAGATGTATGATGTTAGGGTATTATAAATACCATGAAAATATTATGACGGAGGAAAATAAACGATGAAGGTTTATGAAGAGAGTATAGAAATGGTCAGAGATTGATCAGTATGATGTAGAAATTTTGTCTGAGGCAAGTACCTTTGCGAAGAACGATAAGTACTAAGAGATTCACGTTGAACTCGACCAATATCTTCCAAAACATCCATGCTACCATAACAAGTTCTATAAGAGAGCAGAAAGGCATACGTTGCCTTTTGGAAGGCCAAATAGGCTGACAACTATCTGAAAGAAGAGGGTGGCATTAAGTTACCAATCGATTATCAAATGAGAATAGTTGAAAAGAGACCCTTATTAAGGATACATGATCTGATTGCCAATTATAGGATGCAAGAATTCCTTGGTAGATGAATTAAGGATAGGTTATCCATAAATTTAGACAAACCCTGGGGAATGCACAAGGGATGGCATTAACCCTAATAAAGACATTGTGAATTCAGATGATATGAGTTGGATTTGTTAAGGCGACAATGACCTATAAGGATTAAAAAAAAGAGTTCTGGAAAGAACATAGACAGAATCATTAGAGTATTGATCAATGACGTTTTGATATATCCTGTACCTAGAAAATATAGAAGGAATGATGAGGACGACCTGAGAAACCTTACAAGGAAAAAGTTAACATTCTGAGTTTCAAAATAGAAGCTTGGTAGAGAATGTAAGACACAATATCAATAATGCCAGATGAGGCCTGTCTGAAACCATGATGAGGTATGGATTGAACCAAAGAAGGTTGAGATTATCCTAGAACAAGAAAGAACTAAGAGAACAAATTTCCTAGGTATGATCGAGAGTAACTTTGATAAAGTTCCAACAGGAAGGTGGAAGCAATGACTTATGGAAAAAGATTAATGGATATATTTTTCTCCTTCAGCAGAGCTTAAGGGAGAATGCTTTCACCCAACAGTGACAGGAATGAGGTAGAAAAATTTGAATTGGAATGTATCCAGAAAACATGGATTACAAGGAATTATTATTATCAGGAAATTCCAATGAGGTGGCCGACAGTCTAAGTATAAAGGAATAATTACAAATGTTCATACCAAAGAAACAAAATGATATTCGGAAGGACCTTGAAGGTCATATCAGAGTGGAGGAATTTACATTCCTTCTGATGATTGTGCAAGAACCGATGGTAATAGTAGTTTAAGTAAAGATTCGATTCCTGATGGGTCTTAAGCATATTACATACCTTAGAAGGTCCCGTTTTGAGGCAAACCAGGACCATGATACAGAATTGACGAAGTAAACCATTAAGTTTCCAGTCTTTTATGGAAGATGCATGAGTGATAGTTTCATCAACTGACTTAGCTACGATGCTTGAAACTCTTCCGCAATTTTATCTACTTCATGTAATATCTACATCAAGTTCAGGAAGTGTTCCTTATGGATAAGGAATAGTGATTACTTTGTCTCCCTAAAGGATTGAAACCCGTATGGTTAGCTATTAACGCACTACGTAAGCAACAAGCGATGGTGATTCTTTTAAGAAAGTAGATGACAACGTAAAGATAAAGAAAGTGTTGCTATTGATAAGCTGAATGGCATGTTGATGAATGACAAGCAAGTTTGTGTTAGTGTACTTCTGTGCAAACAAGATAGAGAATATGTGGTTGATGATTCATGATGCTAAATGTATTCCTGTAGAAAGAATTAATGAGACTTAGAGAGAAGGGCAGTTGAGCCCGAGACTTATTAGGCCACCTGAGAGTTTAAAAGTGTTTGGAAGGTGGCATTCGAGCCAGTTTTAACCCCAAAGCTTATAGCATGGTAGTAACGTGTTTCATGTGGCAAAGCTACACCAGTAAAACACAGATGCTCAACAGATGATAAGAGTGCGAGCAAGTAGATGTACGATGTAAGAACCCAGATTTTTGATAGAATTAAAACTTTTTATTATGTAATGAATAGTGGTTATGACTGCAATGTAACGAATGTCTATTAAATGAATAGGGTGGATTTAAATTCAAATATTTATATGTCA
This sequence comes from Saposhnikovia divaricata, assembly GCA_036435485.1. Classification (NCBI taxonomy): domain Eukaryota; kingdom Viridiplantae; phylum Streptophyta; class Magnoliopsida; order Apiales; family Apiaceae; genus Saposhnikovia; species Saposhnikovia divaricata. The sequence continues at coordinate 199,980,660 of CM071594.1, forward strand.
TGAAGAATGATTCTGGTTGATAGCATAGATAAGAATGATCTATCTTCTAGGGTTATAAGTTATATTATTTCAAGAAAGATTATTCTTGTGTCATCCAAATCAATATCTGTTATTAGTCCAGCGGTTCCGTAAAAAGGTTAAGGAACACCCGAGAGTAAACCAGGTTCATTTTCCTAATTATAGGAATTAAGTAAAAAATGAGTTATGAATAGTGTTTTGGTGGAAATTGGAATATTATTAGACGATGCTATATAGAAGCAGTCTGAATGGATTTCCGAGTTCGTATTAATAATCAGTGGATGAAATAAGTGTATGTAAATGATATCGGAATCAGAAAAATAGCACTTTTATTTTCTCTGAGATTTCCCGAGACCTTAAAGGATTTAAGAATTTACTATTGAGATTTAAGGGATTTAAATACAAAGGTTACAAATGAGTATTGAGAATATTAGTAAAGTTATCAAGAAAGTTTCCAGTAAATCCATAACTAGAAATCCTTGAAATATTCCTCTGAATGAACAAGGAAATTGAGTAATACCCGGACAAAGGAACGAATAAATAACCAAGAGACCAACAAGTGCAATTGGTGGGAAAAGGAGAAACCAAAGTATCATCCTTATAAGTCAACTACAAGATGAGTGGTGTAATTGCATTCTTGCAAAAATGGAGTTGTTTGTTGTAGTGCCAACACTTGGTTCAATAAGAAGGCAACAAGTGGACCAATAGATGGTTGACAACACAAAAAGAAGAGATGCATCCAAGTATATACATAAAGATACATGCATTAAGCCATTTTACACATAAAAAAAACACAAAACTCTCTCTCATTTCCTCTCCATTCTGCTGCTCACGGTTTAAGCTAAAAAGGGGGGTTCCCACCATCATTTGATCTTGAAATTTTTATGGTGAGTACTTCATATCATATTTTAGATCCCCTAAATATTTCAGCTCCAAATTCATCTTTTTCCATTTTCAAATAAATCATCAAAGTGATGATGAATGGTGCTTTCATGAAACTAACTTTTATTTCTTGATTTCTTTTGATCATTCAAGCTATACTAAGGCTAGATAAGGGCTAAACAAGGCTTGATAAGTTCATACATACACCAAGGAAGGTATACCACTGTTGAAAACCTAGCTCTTAGTTTCAGTTTTGGTATTTTAGATGAGTTATATGGATTTAATGCATGTTTAGGACCTTAAGATTATGATTGGGCTTTGTTAAATGTTAAATTAGTTTAGATGAACGGAAAGACATTGCTTGGTCTTAGTTCATGGATAAATAGCATGTATGTGTTGTTTGGAGTGTAAACCATGATCATTGAATGGTTTGAAATTTGGAAATCATGTAAACATAGCCGTCGTAATGCCCGATTGTCGTTAACCTTAAGAAACCGTGAATAGCAGTAGCATTACCTTACTGTCCAGTCCCGGATTTTGCTATGTTTAGTTAGTTCATGTTATGAGCTTCGTTTTGATATAAAGATCGAGTGAAATGGATATACGGTTTAGGAGTTATGGTCGAATTAAGATTAGTGGTTCGTAAATGAGAGCACCAGTTCGTAATCAGAATTGAACCTGTATAAATTCGGTAATGCAGTAGCGAACCATCGTAATTAAATACTAGAGATGATAAGGAAGGTATGAGAGAAAACCTTTCGTTAAAAGGATCGTTTTACGATTTTATAAAAATGTTCGAATCAAGGTTAGGAGTTATGGTCGAATTAAGATTAGTGGTTCGTAAATGAGAGCACCAGTTCGTAATCAGAATTGAACCTGTATAAATTCGGTAATGCAGTAGCGAACCATCGTAATTAAATACTAGAGATGATAAGGAAGGTATGAGAGAAAACCTTTCGTTAAAAGGATCGTTTTACGATTTTATAAAAATGTTCGAATCAAGGTTAAACGCGAACGAACCCCTAGAAGCATGCTTGATTATGACCTTGGTTAATAACTTAGAAAACGGACGATAAAACTCGTAGTACAATCTTGATTCGTAAATGATCGATATTAAAACTTACATGGCTTAAGTACGTATAAGTGTGGGTACAATGACGGGTCATAATAGCGAACGTATGTCGAACCGCATCGGTGATAAAAAGAGTTACACTAAGAGATGTATAACGAGATAATTCGAAAACGTGTTTCGACTTAAGTGAAGTCTATATTTAATCTTTTAAAGTGTTAAGTGATTAATCCCGAATGCCTTGGCTATTTATAGATCGTCAGGCTGACCCGGGACACGCTACCACCACCACCCTTACCCGCACTCGCTTTCCAGGCAAGTTTCAAATCCTTCTTTAAGGCTGTTGTTGTGAATATAAATATGTTTTTTTTTTGTTACATTACATATGCCATAGCATGCATGCCTACTTTTAAAGTCATATTGTTATACTTGTTCCCTGAATTGTTGTTGGCTTATGAGCTAGATAGCTATTATATCAGTTATAAGCCGGAAATTTCTAAAACCCTTAAGCGAAGGGTAGTTGAAATCTCATTCTTTGGTTATAGACCGGGAGTCGTTATTTCTTGATATATTAATATTATTCTCGGAGAAAAATATTTAAGTAAATATTTTCCAGTTATTATTTGGCGAATAATGTTGGAATATCCTTTGAGATTATTTTGTAAGTATTATTCGGATTAATCATCAGATATTTATTTACTCGATGAACATTATCTTTAATAATCATCTAAGGTCGATTTAATATTCGAATATTATTTCGAACTCTCAGCTAAGTTAATTACTTAGGGAATGTTCATTCTTATTTCTTCGATAAATATTATTTTGAATATTCATTCGAGTTTATTTATTTAATGAATATTATTTTAATATTCAGTCGGACCTTATTTATTTAAATGAATATTATTCCGAATATTCATTCAATCCCTATTTATTTTATAAATATTAGTTGAACGTTGATTCGAACTCCAGACATTCGATAAATATTATTTCAAATATTCATTCGATAATCAATTCTTCTATAAATATTATTAAGTGAATATTCATTAGTTGTTCAATGAATATTGTCTCAATTATTCAGTTGATCATTATTTCATCAATAAGTATCATTCTTAAATATAATATTCATTATTGATTCAATGAATATTATTTCAATTATCCGTTTGAGGATTATTTCATCAACAAATATTATTATTAATTTGAATATTCATTATTTGTTCAATGAATATTATTCAGAGTATTTACTCAAAGATTATTCCAAGCAACCCTTTTTCAATGTCTGCGACTAATAAATATTCTTGGAATATTTATTTAATTCTTCTAACTCGTTTCAAAAATGATTTACTTCATTCGCATAGTATCATCGACCTTCGAATATTATATGAATTATTCCAAAATCTTATTATTATTATAATATTATCAAGGAAGGTTCTCAGTAATTCCATTCTTCCTTCGATTCGAATATAAGGGAACCTGACTTGAAGATGTTATTTATCTTGTGACTGCCCGGTCATAAATTATTCATTTCGTTCGCAACTTGGTTGCTATTATTCATGGAATTGTGTATACCCACTCATTATTCGAAGGGTAAGAATGTTGGAACAAGTTGGTATCCATTAACAAGCAGCGGCTTGGGAAATATTGGTGAATTTTCCTTTCCAATTAGATACGATTACTTTGTGGAGTCTTATCAACAAGTATTATACTTGGGGAAAGGGAGACGAACTTTACGTTTCAAGTTATGGATGTGAAATGAACTAGGAGATTCGTAAGTGACCCAGTGGCACCGGTCCAGCAAATGGCCCAACCGTTGGCCGGGGGGGTTTCAGAGGGCGGTAGACAAGTAAATCCGTCGGTGCTTCCTTCTACATGTAATAAACAAGAGGTGGGGAGCATAACATGCGACTGATCATCGTGTAAATGCTATGTCTCCTGGCGCGTCAAACTCCAGTATTAGTTCATCACTCAATGTTGGAAATTTTCTGCAACATCATCATGGTTGGCAGAGTTGAAAAGTATTTCAAACTGGAATAACAATATCTTTCTTGCAAGTTCCTATCTGTTATAAAAATGATGCTATCCTGCTTATTTTGGCATAGCATATGCTTCTACGAAATATATATCCGTTGAGTTACCTTGTAACTTCATCCTTTATATTAAACTGGCACTATTTTCGCAAATGCATGGCATATGATTTCGAAACATATCTTTGAACTGTCTTATATATTACTGCACAGTTATATATTATTGGTGGGCTATTGCTCACCCTTGCTTATTTATTATGTCATAACAATAGCTAGGTCTCATGGCCCGCATAAGGCGCACTCGGCGCAAGCAGGTTACCCGTCCCACAGGACTCCCCGCTGATATTGTTGCTGCCATTGCTGAGGTAGCACAGATAGTCAACTTTTGCTTCCAGTTTAATTATATGTATCAATAATGTTAATCAACGACAAGAACTTTAAACTTATGATGTTATCCTTTTGGCTTGTAATAACTTTTATTCGTAAACCCGTAATGTGACACTTATTTCAATTTCATCTCTGGGACTATAACTGTGTGTGTGTGTGAGTGGTTATTATTGCGGGGTCACAGCATGTGATTTATTTATTATGGACTCAAGTAAAGTATTAATCATGGAAAATAAGACCGTGACAACCCGATCCCGGACCCCGGATTTGGGGGTGTTACATACGACCTGGTCTGACTTATAAAATACAACCTGTGGAAAACCGCGGGTAGAAAAGAATAAGTGATGAGAAACAAGTTGACAGAAGTAGATTATATTGAATATAAGTTAAAGGGATCGGCCAGATTCATTTCAGAGAATTTAAATTGGTATAATGTGATGATTATAGAGTAAATGTAACGGGATACCAATAAGAAGGTACCAAGTGCAAAAGATATCTCAATAAAGAGATGAAGGTGAAAGTAAATAACAGAAGTAAATAAGAATCAGATAATAAGAAGGATGTGATTGATAAAGAAAAGACTGGGAAAGAAACTATGGAATATGAAGCAAGGAATGTTATGAATGGATTAATAAAAGGGTTTTCTGATGAATTCTCCGGATGACAACCTGATAGTGTTAATATTATAGATATGAAAAAGCTAGTAGCATGACATGGAATGTCAGTAACAATGGTGTCAAGCGAGAAACTAAGATTTAACCTAAAAGGTTCAAAGATTTTCCAAAAGTAAGTGTTGCTAAGATTAAACAAGAGTATAGGTCCATAGAATAGTGGACAAAGCAGCAAGATATGTTGACACATGAGATTGTGATCAAATAGTATTGGATATAATTATGATTATTTTCTTCTTTGAGGAACCTCTATAGTTTAGAGGTAAATTCTGAGTATGATATTTTACAATCATGAAAACTTTCTATAATCCTTTAGAATTCTTTTCTTTTCTTCTCTCTTTAGGGCTGAGCAAAACCGAACCGAAACCGAAAAACCGAACCGTGCAAATTCGGTTCGGTTCGGTTCTAATTTTTTGAAAATTCGGTTTATTCGGTCCGGACCGAATGGACCGAAATAAAAATCGGTTCGGTTCGGTTCTTTGAAAAATATTTCGGTCCGGACCGAATAGACCGAATAGTCCGAATAATATATACTTTAATTTTTATATTTATGTTATATACATTTTATATATATCTTATAAAATATAATTATATTATCTAATTTGTAAATTCTAATTATATCTATGTTGGTGAAATAGTGGTGATTAATTGATTATTATTTTTGTGATAAATCATGAATTTTTAGCTTTATTTATAATATAGGTTTTTCCCCAAAAAAAATTCGGTTTTTTCGGTCCGGACCGAACCAAATCGAATTATTTCGGTTCGGTCCGGTTTGGTCCATGATTAAACTTCGGTCCGGTTCGGTCCAGAAAAAAATGACATTTCGGTTTTCGGTTTATTCGGTTCGGTCCGGAACCGGACCGAACCGACCGAATGCTCAGCCCTATCTCTCTTATTCATCTTCTTTATGAATTGAGAAGAACAACCCTTTAAGGAGGGGAGGTACTGCTACGTGACTATCTGTCTATGTGATAGAAGTCTAAGTGGAATACCGTAACTTGTTTAAGTGCTTGTCAAGTACTAAAGGCTGGCCCCCTTCTGTACTAACTATGCAATATAACAAATGTTCATTGATCATAGTGTTCTCTCAATAAATCTTTCCACTTCTCTATATTGATCGAGATTGCAAAGATTAAAGCGATCAGTAAATGCACAGTGCAAGCGAGGTTACCTCCGAATTCATAGTGTGATAGTGATACCAATGTTACTGCAGGTATCAATAAGGATAAGACTGAGTAAGAGCATAACCCGGATAGTGTGTTGTACAAAAAGTAGCAAGCTGATGGAAAAAGGATAAAGTGCGTATAGTAGCACCAGTAGATGTGTTGAGAAAGGGGAGAACGACTAAGAATCGACCGAGAAGCTGAAAGGTGAAACGACAAATAAACGACTCTTGTTTTCTACCTGATTCCGGGACGGAATCCTTTTAAGGAGGGGAGACTGTAAGAACCCAAATTTTCGGTAGAATTAAAACTTTTTATTAAGTATTGATAAAATGAGGAACAATGATTCCGACAACAAAGTCACCAGCTCTAATGAATGAATGGAATGGATATGGATTCAAATACTTATATGTCATGAAGTATGCTAATGGTTGACAACTTAGGTAAGAATAATCTATCTCCTAGGGGAATTAGATATGGCAATTCCAAGCAGGAGAATATTCTCATGTCATCCAGATCGATAACGATAAGTTCAGTGGTTCCGTAAAAGAGATAAGGAACGCTCGAAAGAGAACGAGGGCATTTTTTCTAAATATAAGGAATAAAGAGAGAATAAGTGATGAATAGTATTTTTGGTGGAAATTGGAATATTATTAGACGACACTATATAGAAAGATTCAGAATGGATTTCTGAGTTCGTATTAATGATCTAGGGGCGAAATAAGTGTATGTAAACGATATCAGATTCAGAGAAATAACACTTTTATTTTCGTCAAGATTTCCCTATAAACTGAAAGATTTAATGATTTAATAAAAAATATTTGAGGACATATTCACAATCTATGGAATATATAAACGTAAGATTGTCTCGTCAGATTGCAGAAATTCAAAAATTATTTTTCCCTAAACGGACCAGATTGGACCAGAAATTGAGATGGACTAATTATTTATTCCAGAGAAATATTTTGAAGGCATATTCTCAATCTAGGATATATATAAACGTAAGTAGGATTCATCAGAATTCATAAAAGAGCGAATTGGAGAAAACGGATTTAACGATGTAGAAATGATCAAATAAATGATGGAAAATATCCCGGAATCCGAAAAATCTCAAATTTCAGAGAGAGATTCATATTAGTAAGTGGTGACTAAGTGCACAATTAGAAAAGTTATTTTAGGAATAGAAATTGAAATTTTTTTAAAGAAAGAGAAGGAAGGAGGACGAGACGCACGGTAGGTTACGGTATACGCTCGCACACGGAACAGAAACTCGTTTAGCTTTATTACAACTACACCATAAGTAAATATCTCTCATTTCTCTCATCTTCCTCCCTCTTTTTCTCTCCATGGCTGAAGGTCATGCTTGCCAAAGGAAATCATGGCTAGTCTTGTCCGTTTCTTGCATTCTAGTACTCCAATCGAAGCCCTTTCCGAGCTCTACGCATCTACGGTAACCACTCTCTTCACCTCCAACCTTAGCTTGTTCATTTCTCATGATTTATAGGCTGTGCTACAGTGTTTTTAATTTTGAAACTTCTTAGAAATTGAAATTGAAAGCATGGATGAGTAATTAAGGTTATGGGTTAGTCGTTTATGCGTTTAGTTTAGCGATTGCATGAGTTATCGATAGATTTTTATAAAAATGAAAAACCCACAGATTATGCTCGGCTTGAGGCTATTAATGGAGTATATTTGCTGTTTATGAATTGTGTTGATGCCCGGTGTGGCTTGGTTATGTTACGATTTTTAGAACGTCCGATTTATAGTCGTCGTAATGCCGAATTTTTGTTAACACTTAAAAACCAAGCATGGCAGTTAATATAATTTCCTGACCTTGGTAATGTTGTGATTGGTCCTTGTAGATCTCGAGCCATAGATCGTTTTGGCGTGAGAATCGAAACATTCGGACTTAGGGTTTAGGAGTTATGGTCGAATTACTAAAATTGGTTCGGAACCGTAAGTAAAAGTTCGTAACTTCAATTGAACCCTCGTAAAACATGTTACTCAGTGGCGAATCTTGGTAAATAAATACTAGGGGTCATAAGGAAGGTATGAAAGACAACCACATATCAAACGGATCATTTTCCGATTTTATAAAAATGTTGGAATCAAAGTTAAACGCGAACGAACCCCTAAAAACCCGCTTGGTTATAACTTTGGTAAAACACTTAGAAAACGAACGATAAAACTCGAAGGATAATCTCAGTTCTTAATCGATCGACTTTAGAGCTTATACGACTTAAGTATATACCGATTGTGGGTAAGATGACATATCGTAATAACGAACAAATGTCGGATCGTATCAGTAATAAAAAGAGTTACACTAAAAGGTGTATAACGAGATAATTCGAAAACGTGTTCGATTTAAGTGAAGTTATACTTAGACTTTTAAAACGTGTTAAGTGGTTAATATCGAATGTTCTGATTGTTTATAGATCATCGAACAGACCCAGGACACGCTATCTCCACCCACACCCGATTACCAGGCAAGTGTTCAAAACTTTGAACCTGTTGTTGTGATAATATATATATATGTGATTGCCATTTTACATATGCCATAGCATGCATGCCTATTGTCAAATTATATTATGATACCTGTTCCCTGAATTGCCATTGGCTTATAGACTAGATACGAATTATCGATTATAAGCCAGACTGTTTTGGTAAGACCCTTAGCGAAGGGCATATGATATTTATTCTTAAATATAGACCGGGAGTCTGTATTTTGAGATATAGATAGTCGTGGAAACCCGGAGGGATTCCAACGACAGATTATTATTTATCTGAGGGATGTTATTATTAAACGTTATTTATATTTCCATAAAGTATCAATTACTTGGAAATCTTTCGAGGAATGTTATTCGAGTATTATCTCAGTCGAGAGATATTAAATGAATGTTAGTTTCGAATATTCATTTAGAGTTGATTATTTAATGAATATTATTTTGATATCATTAGAATGTTATTTATTAAATGAATATTACTTTCTAATATTCATTTAAGGTTTATGTTCTTAATGATTATTATTTTAAAATATTCATTGGATGTTCTAATTACTTAAGGGATATTATTTCGAATATTCCTTTAAAGTTTTGATTACTAAATGAATATTATTTGGATATTCATTTAGAAGATTATTTATTAAATGAATATTATTTTCAAATATTCATTTAAAGTTTGTCTCATTTATTGAATATTAATTTAAATACTTATTGGAGTCTTGATATGGGCTAAAAATAAGCCCTAAAGACACATTTAATGTTGCATTAATTAGACCCAGTACGGTCCAAACGTGGGGCCCACCAACGGGGTCCAAAGTCCTATTTTTAATATTAATTTCGTAATTAATATTAGGGGTAATAAACAGCTCAGCGATAAGTGTCAGATAAGGACATTATCTCTACAAGACTTAGCCTCCAAGGCATCCAATTCGATATGGCAACAGACTACTACAAGGAAGGAGTCTAGAACTTTCCTCAAGGAGGTGACTTATCTATTAAGTCTCCAACTCCTACCTTAATTCTAAGGCTTCTCAGCCTATATAAAGGGTCAGACCCCTCACCTCAGAACGACGTTTTTGGCTTGATTCTTGATATTCATCAAGGTACGTAGGCATCTTGTTAGGACCGAGTTAGTCCCCGACAACAAGAGCAGCCATTAAAGCTCGAACCTCCCACAAACCCTAGTAGTTAATACGCAATAAATATACCCTACTTTTTATTCCACAACATTTGGCGCCGTCTGTGGGAAGACAACATCAACCATGGTTCAAACACGAAGAACAACACCAGTTGTAACTGAGGCCGTGCCACTCAACTCTGCTCCACCCCTGACCGAACAGGCTCCCCCAGCATCAGGGGCGATCATCCAACAGGCTCCCCCAGCATCAGGGGCAATCATCCAACAGGCTCCCCCAGCATCAGGGGCGATCATCCAACAGGCTCCCCCAGCATCAGGGGTGATCACCCAGTCTCAAGTTTCTCAACAATCAGGGGCGATTCCCCACGTTGAGAGTACGCTGCCTCTCATCGACCAAGCAGGACGAGGCAACCCTCTTCAGATGGTGGTCTCTCCTCTTTTTAATCCTGACAACCCACCACCAGGGGTACAGATCCACACCACGGATCTCCCCTTGAATACTAACCCGAGGTATGGTCTGCCTAACCACCCTCTAGCTGCTCGGGGAGCAGGGCCAAGCGGACATACCATGCAAATACAGGATCCATCCTATATTAGAGGATTGGGTCCTTATCAGGACGACTACTCTGGCCCCTATTCTGATGATTCATCATCTGAGGATGATGATCGTGATGAACATCCAAGGAGGCGATGTGTTAGCAGAGAACCTCGGGCGAGGACCTAAGGAATCCATGATGGACCTCCACAAATGGCTGAGGAGAGGATTAAGGCTCATGAAGCTGAGATCCAAAGGCTAAAGGATGACATAGCAAGGGAACAGGCAAGACAAAGTCTGACTCGACCCCCTCCAATCTCAGGAAGGATTCCCGTTATAGATTTGGAGAGGTCCTCAAGAAGACAGAAGAGGGCTGATGTCCCAACAAGAGAAGCTATAAGGGTGGAAACCCCCAGGAGTAACCCCAAGGATCTCATGCCACTTGGAGATCCTGATGATCCCACACCCCCGTTTACTGAGGAGGTGATGAATGCTCATATTTCTAGGAAGTTCAAGTTGCCGACAATTAAGGCTTATGATGGAACGGGTGATCCCGCAAATCACGTCAGGACGTTCTCGAACGCACTGCTGTTGCAGCCTGCAAGTGATGCCCTAAAGTGCAGAGCGTTCCCCCAAACCCTGTCGGGCATGGCTCAGAGATGGTATAGCCGATTGCCTGCGAACTCTATTGGCTCTTTTAAGGAGTTGAGTGCCGCTTTCGTTCGCCAATTCATTAGCGGAATGGTGCATGAGAAGAGCTCTGCATCTCTTATGTATGTAGTGCAAGGAAAGAATGAAAATCTGAGGGATTACCTCAAGCGATTCACTAAGGAGACCCTGAATATCACTGATTTGGAAAATAAGGTGGCAATGGTAGCCCTGGAACACGGAACCACTGACCTCTTCTTCAAGAGATCATTGGCGAAGCATCCCCCTGAGAACATGGCTGAGCTCCAACGAAGGGCTGATAAGTATATTAAAGCTGAGGATAGCTCGAAGAAAGAAACCACCGTAGGTGGAGGAGGAGGTAACAATGACTCCAAGAAGCGAAAGCAAGACCAGGACTATGATGATCAAGAGTATGATGCTAGGGACAAGTATCCCCGAACTAGCGAGGACTCCGACTCTGCCCCTAAGAAGAACCAAGGGTCAAGGTTCACTGAGTATGCAAGGTTGAATACTCCTAGGAGTCGAATCTTGTTGGACATTGAGAATGATAAGGATTTCAGATGGCCGGAGCCACTCAGGGGTGATCCCGCAAAGAGAAACCAGAATCAGTATTACAGATTCCATAGAGACGTGGGGCATGACACTGACGATTGTAAGCAACTCAAAGATGAGATTGAGTTTCTGATCCGTAGAGGGAAGCTGAGGCACTTCACTAAGGGTGAAGACCGTGCTAATCAGAGAAAAGACTATAATAGAATGGATGACGATCAAGATCGCAACCCACAGCCCCGAGGGCCAGTAATCAACATGATCTCAGGAGGCCCAACTGCGTCCGGGACAACTAGGAACTCTCGAAAGGCTTATGCCCGAGAGGTGTTGCACATCGTGGGAGAGGCCCCGAAGCGTGCAAAAACTGAGGTAGCGGTTAGTTTTGATGACTCAGACTTGGTAGGGGTGAAGTTCCCCCATGACGACCCGTTGGTCATAACTCCTGTGATTGGAAACTCGGAGGTGAAGCGAGTCTTGATAGACAATGGAGCTTCCGTTGACATTCTGTTTCATGATGCGTTTGTGAAGATGGGATACACTGATTCTCAGTTGACCCCAATAACATGCCTATATACGGATTTAATGGAGTAAAATCCAAAGTTGAAGGGACTATTCAGCTTCCTGTAACTATTGGGCAAGAGCCCAAGGAGGCCACTCAGATGTTGAACTTCCTGGTAATCAAGGCGGATTCAACGTACAATGCTATCCTTGGAAGGACTGGACTTCATGCATTCAAGGCTGTTGCTTCAACCTATCATGTGAAGATCAAGTTCCCTACCAGGAATGGTGTTGGAGAACATAAAGGTGATCAGAAAATGGCACGAAGCTGTTATGTAGCCTCGTTAAGGCCTGATGGAGTCCGGGGGCAGGTCCTTCCGATTGAAGACATGGATGCCCACAGTGGTAAGGAACACAAAGAAAGGTCAGCAGAGGACATCACACAGAAGCCTCGGACGGCCATTGAGGCTAAGGCGTTAACTGACTTTGTGGTTGAGTGTACCATTGGCAACCAAGAAGTCGGGGGGCAGGAGGTAGTACCCTGCGCAGGAAGTGAATTGCAGAATAAGAATGAGGAGACTAGAAGGAGTGGTGGGTGCTCTATTTTGATGGAGCATCAAAAATAAAACCAGTGGTGCAGGCCTAGTCTTGCAAAACCCCGATTGGGCTTAAGTTATCCTAGTAGGACTTAGCTTCATATTTATATAGTAGAAGTAGAAATAAGGTTCATTAAAACCATTACAGAGCATGTTGCTCCGAGTAGGACAGTAGTACTCTATGTAAGGGTTGAACCCATTTCAAGTTATTAATGCAAGTTTGTTTTCCATTCATTGATTGTGATTTTATTTATGTGCCAAGCACCTGATGTGTGAGTCAAAGAAGACCAAGTACCAAAAATAAAAGAATACACAAATGAAAACAAACGAATGCATACCCCGAATGGTAGAGTTAGGTTACAGCAGAGAAGAGTTTAAGTCCTTGAAGGACCCGGGATAAAGACAAACGTTGAAGTCCTGATGGAACACCCGCTGAAGAAACATATTGCATAGCCCGAAAGCCAATGGAAGGCTCATCAAGTGGGCAATCAAACTAGAAAAATTTGATGTTAAGTACAAGCAGGGACGACCATCAAAACCCAGGCTCTAGATGACTTCGTGGTTGAATATACCATTAACAACCAAGAAGTCGGGGGGCAGGAGGTAATAGACCAGGAAGGTCGGCAAGGTGAGAAACCCATGGAAGAGAAGAAGGAGTATTGGATTCTCTATTTTGATGGGGCATCAAAAACAAAAAGCTCTATTTTCATGGAGCATCAAAAACAAAAACCAGTGGTGCAGGTTAAGTTGTGCAAAACCCGATGGGTTCACACTCGAGTATGCCTTGAAGTTGGACTTCCAAACAACCTACAACGAGGCGGAGTATGAAGCTCTGATAGCCGACCTTGGACTGACAAGAGCCCTGGGGGTCAAAAACTTGAAAGTCTGTGGAGACTCAAAGCTGGTAGTCTCACAAGTCAATGAAGAGTTTGAGGCTAGAAAAGAATATGTTCAAATATTCAAGGATACTTCCAGGTCCTGAAGACCCGACCATCAATTCGAAGTTGGTAGCACCAGCTGATGTAAGCTGAAGGATAGACCCTAAAGCTCATCTTGAGACTGGTTGGCCCCTTGATAATGCCTTCAAGGTACAGAAACTGTTAATGATAGTGTTGAGATAAGAGGTCCTTTACAATTCCACACTTGAGGTCTTGAACTTCAAATCTCAAGATTCAAGCCTTGATGGCCAACAAGGTTATCTGCCTCCAAACGAACCTGACAAGAGGCATCAGGCTACTTAAAACCTAGCCAAGGTTCTACAAGTATAAGAAGAAGGTTGGAAACCTAGAAGTAAGATAGAGGATTGGCAACCAGCCAAGGCACACCAGACTTAAAGTTGAGTGCTTAGTGGCAAATGAACTTCTTGAGCGATCAACCGAGAAGCAAGACCTCCACTATATGAAGCAAGGGGGGCAAGAACTAAGGGACTCCAACACCGAACGAGTTCTCCTTTTTAAATCAAGAACAACAAGTAGTAAAAAATATGAAAGCCACGGTGCCAAACAAGGTTTCCAAGAACTCTAGCTTGACTCCAATGCAAAGAATTTGGGCTAAAAAACAAGGAACTCAGGAACTTAAGAAATTTCATTCGATCTAACCGAGGCCACAAGGCCGAGGCACCTCAAGGAAGCCTCAAGGCCGAGTAGCCCTAACCGAAGTCCCTCGCGAAGGGCAACAGCCGAGCTCGCCCGACCGAGCACCTCCCGAAAGGCCATAGGCCGAAGTCACACAGTCGAAGACACCTGAAAACCATTAAGAGGCCCTTATTTCGACCAAAATCCTGGTCGAGACGACCAAGAATCCTAGTCGAAAAATCATTCGACTAAGCGAAAAATTGGCTCTTACTTCGACCAAGATCCTGGTCGAAATGACCAGGAATCCTGATCGAAAATCCTTTCGACCAAGAGGCTGGGAAGGCCCTTATTTCGATCAGAATCCTGACCTAAGGGTCAGCATTCCTGATCGAAAATCCTGACCTAGGGGTCAGCATCCTGATCGAAAATCCTGACCTAAGGGTCAGGGTCAGCATTCCTAATCGAAAATCCTTACCTAAGGGTCAGCATCCTGATCAAAAATCCTGATCTAAGGGTCAGCATTCCTGATCGAAAGTCCGTTCGACTAAGCCAAAGTTGGCCTTTATTTCGACCAAGATCCTAGTCGAAACGACTAGGAATCTTGATCGAAAATCTGTTCGACCAAGAAGCTAGGAAGGCCCTTATTTCGATCAGAATCCTGACCTAAGGGTCAGGGTCAGCATTCCTGATCGAAAATCCTGACCTAGGGGTCAGCATCCTGATCAAAAATCCTGACCTAAGGGTCAGGGTCAGCATTCCTGATCGAAAATCCTGTCCTAAGGGTCAGGATTCCTGATCGAAAGTCCGTTCGACTAAGCCAAAGTTGGCCTTTATTTCGACCAAGATCCTGGTCGAAACGACTAGGAATCCTGATCGAAAATCTGTTCGACCAAGAAGCTAGGAAGACCCTTATTTCGATCAGAATCCTGACCTAAGGGTCAGGGTCAGCATTCCTGATCGAAAATCCTGACCTAGGGGTCAGCATCCTGATCGAAAATCCTGACCTAAGGGTCAGGGTCAGCATTCCTGATCGAAAATCCTGACCTAGGGGTCAGCATCCTGATCGAAAATCCTGACCTAAGGGTCAGGGTCAGCATTCCTGATCGAAAATCCTGTCCTAAGGGTCAGGATTCCTGATCGAAAATCCGTTCGACCAAGCCAAAGTTGGCCTTTATTTCGACCAAAATCCTGGTCGAAACGACCAAGAATCCTGGTCGAAAATCCTTTCGACCAAGAAGCTAGGAAGGCCCTTATTCCGATTAGAATCCTGACCTAGGGGTCAGCATTCCTGATCGAAAATCCTGACCTAGGGGTCAGGGTCAGCATCCTGATCGAAACTCCTGACCTAAGAGTCAGCATTCCTGGTCGAAAATCCTGACCTAGGGGTCAGCATCCTGATCGAAAATCCTGACCTAGGGTCAGCATTCCTAATCGAAATCCCGATCTAAAATACCACGAATCATGGTACAAAAAAAGGGTATAGAATGAAAATTTATATGTGCCTAGAGTCATGAATGACCTCAATTCGGGACGAATTTCAAAAATTTGAGAGCCAATGAGGCCAAAAATACGATCTTAAATTACGAAAATATTAGGGCTGAGGACCCCTCTAAAATTACAAAAGTTATTATTATTATTAAAAATAATAATAATAAAATCCGGGTCGGATTTTATTCGAGTGAAATTTTATCCAAGCGGGACACCTCCGATTTGGGGAACGAAATTATCCGAGATTCGGACAAAAGAAAAATTATTATTATTAAATAATAATGTTCAAAAAAAAGGAGGAGTGTAAAAAAAAATAAAATAAAAAAATAAATCGATCTCATTCCTGCTCGAAATCGAGCAGGATCATGCTCGAATAACTGTTCGATCAGAAAGAGAATCACGCGCTTGTTTCGACCTGTCCTGGTCGACTTCGACCAGGTTTAATGTTTTTGGCAAAAGTGCAATTTAGTACCCCAAGTTCTGCACACTTTACAAAGAACCCCTGCCGTTTATATTTTTATGAAAAGGTCCCTGCACTTCACATTTTGACGAATAATACCTGTGGGTACATAAAAATTCCTAAATTATTAGGAATAATTAAGGAAAATACCTGTGGGTACATAAAAATTCCTAAATTATTAGGACAAATTAAGAAAAATACCCGTGGGTACATAAAACTTACTAAATTATTAGGAATAATTACGAAAAATACCCGTGGGTACTTAAATATCCTAAATTATTAGGAAAAATTAAAAAAAATACCTGTGGGTACATAAAAATTCCTAAATTATTAGGAATAATTAGGGAAAATACCTGTGGGTACATAAAAATTCCTAAATTATTAGGAATAATTAAGGAAAATACCTGTGGGTACATAAAAATTCCTAAATTATTAGGACAAATTAAGAAAAATACCTGTGGGTACATAAAAATTCCTAAATTATTAGGAATAATTACGAAAAATACCCGTGGGTACATAAAAATTCCTAAATTATTAGGAATAATTAAGGAAAATACCTGCTGGTACATAAAAATTCCTAAATTATTAGGAAAAATTAAGGAAAATACCTGTGGGTACATAAAAATTCCTAAATTATTAGGAATAATTAAGAAAAATACCTGTGGGTACATAAAAATTCCTAAATTATTAGGAATAATTAGGGAAAATACCTGTGGGTACATAAAAATTCCTAAATTATTAGGACAAATTAAGAAAAATACCCGTGGGTACATAAAAATTCCTAAATTATTAGGAATAATTAAGAAAAATACCTGTGGGTACATAAAAATTCCTAAATTATTAGGACAAATTAAGAAAAATACCTGTGGGTACATAAAAATTCCTAAATTATTAGGAATAATTACGAAAAATACCCGTGGGTACATAAAAATTCCTAAATTATTAGGAATAATTAAGGAAAATACCTGCTGGTACATAAAAATTCCTAAATTATTATGAAAAATTAAGGAAAATACCTGTGGGTACATAAAAATTCCTAAATTATTAGGAATAATTAAGAAAAATACCTGCGGGTACATAAAAATTCTTAAATTATTAGGAATAATTAGGGAAAATACCTGTGGGTACATAAAAATTCCTAAATTATTAGGACAAATTAAGAAAAATACCCGTGGGTACATAAAAATTCCTAAATTATTAGGAATAATTACGAAAAATACCCGTGGGTACATAAAATTCCTAAATTATTAGGAATAATTACGGAAAATACCTGTGGGTACATAAAAATTCCTAAATTATTATGAATAATTAATGAAAATACCTGCTGGTACATAAAAATTCCTAAATTATTAGGAAAAATTACGGAAAATACTTGTGAGTGCATAAAAATTCATAAAATGTTAGGAAATGTACAGAAAAATACGAGGAAAATTATAGAAATATTTTCTCGACAAATTGAGCAATACTTTATGCTAATAATGCATAAAAGCTCTATAAAAGTGCCGAAATTGCTAAAAGCAAGCACAAGTTAAAGCCTCGAATAAGGTCAATCATCGTAAATGTGTCGGTCGCTCCACACTTTACAATAAGGCGATATATGTGAAACACTAGTGTAAACCAAAACCCCCATGTAAGGGTAGGAAAATTAAGAAGTCCCAGGTAAGGGATAAAAATGACCCCGAGTCTCGATTAAGACAAATATAACTTCTACGAAAACCTGATCAGTTTTCCTAGAAGTTGGGGGGCAAATGATATGGGCTAAAAATAAGCCCTAAAGACACATTTAATGTTGCATTAATTAGACCCAGTACGGTCCAAACGTGGGGCCCACCAACGGGGTCCAAAGTCCTATTTTTAATATTAATTTCGTAATTAATATTAGGGGTAATAAACAGCTCAGCGATAAGTGTCAGATAAGGACATTACCTCTACAAGACTTAGCCTCCAAGGCATCCAATTCGATATGGCAACAGACTCCTACAAGGAAGGAGTCTAGAACTTTCCTCAAGGAGGTGACTTATCTATTAAGTCTCCAACTCCTACCTTAATTCTAAGGCTTCTCAGCCTATATAAAGGGTCAGACCCCTCACCTCAGAACGACGTTTTTGGCTTGATTCTTGATATTCATCAAGGTACGTAGGCATCATGTTAGGACCGAGTTAGTCCCCGACAACAAGAGCAGCCATTAAAGTTCGAACCTCCCACAAACCCTAGTAGTTAATACGCAATAAATATACCCTACTTTTTATTCCACAACAAGTCTAATTATTAATGAATATTATTTTTGAATATTCATTTAAGGAGGGATTTATTTAGTACATAATTCTATATATTCATTCGAGGATTACTTACGAGCAATATTATGATTTAATAATATTCAGTAATTATTATTGAGTTAATAAATATTCTTGAAATATTTATTTAATTCTTTTAAATTCTTTTTAAAATGATTTATATTATTTGGAGATTATCTTTCACCTCCAAATATTATGTAAAATATTTCGGAGTCTTTTTACAACTATTTTATCAAGGAAAGGTTCCCAACTCCTTATTTTTCATTTAAATCTATCTTAAAAGGATTTAAATGCTCGCTCAAACTTCCATATTATAGGGGAACCTACATGAGCAATGTTATTTATCTTGTAGACTTCCCGGTCATAAATCTCATAATTTATCCTTTTCACTCGCAACTTGGTTGGTATGGACTCATTAAGTCTGTGTGTACCTTCTCATCATTTAAGGGGTAAGATTGTTGGAACAAGTTGATATCCATTAACAAGCAAAAGCTTGGGAAATGTTGGTGAATTTTCCTTTCCAACTAGATACGACTACTTTGTGGAGTCTTATCAACAAGTATTTCACTTGGGGAAGGGAGGACAAACTTTACGTTTCGATGCTGTGGATTTATTCGAACTAGGAGTCGTGTGTAAGAGGCCGAGTCACGCGGTACATCACAAGGCCTAACCATTGGCCAGGGAGTTACTATTAAAGGCAATCGACAAGTGGGGCCGTCAGTTCTTCCTTCTACCGGTAGTAAGCTATATTGGGCTGTACCATCCCCGACTGATCATCAGGGAGTGGGACAGCTAGCGCATGATAACTCCAGTATTGGTTCATCTCCCAAATTTGGAATTCCCTGCAACACGTATCAAAGAGACTTCTTTCAGGTTGACGGTGTCTTCCGCAACACGTATCGAAGAGACTTCTTTCAGGTTGTAGGACTTCGAAAAATGTTAATAACTGGAATTGCAATATTTTCCTTGCAAGTTCCTCTTTATATGATAAATGATACTATCTGGCTTATCTTTGACATAGCAGATATTCCCACCTATATATGCATTTTCTGTTACCTCGTAACTTCATCGTTCATGTTATTCTGGCATCATTTCCGTAAATGCATGGCATATGGTTTGAAAGATACTTTTGAACTGTTATATATTATCGTTCAGTTAAATATTATTGTTGGTGGGCTATTGCTCACTCTTGCTTTATTATTACAACACAACAACAGCTAGACCAGATGACTCGCACAAGGCGCACTCGATGTTGGCGAGGATGATGAGACTGCCAGAGCCGAAGAGAAAGCTATTGGTAGGATAGATTCATTCTTTCAGTACCAAATATATGGACTAGTATGACTTATGTAAATGGATGGCAAAGAGTATGTATTCATATTGTAATTCTTTTGGGTTGTAAGAACTCATAATGTGTTTAATAAAATTTGGTTGTTACCCTGATTTCATCTTTGGGATGATAACGGGTGTGTTTTCTATTGTTGTGTTGGGTCATAAAGATGTAATTTATTTTATGTTGAAGTAAGTTCAAGTATTGTGGACAGAATTGGAGACCGCAACGACCGGATCCCGGACCCAGATCTGGGGGTGTTACAATATTTATCAGACCACCTGATGAGCTTTCTGAAGAGTTAAACTGTTCCAGGAGCCAACTACAAGTTCCAGTAGTAGATTTTCAGGGCATCGAAAATTCGGATCAGCGTAAGCAAATAGTTGCTTAAGTGCAGCATGCATCAGAATAGTGGGGATTCTTCCAGGGGTTAAATCATGGAATGACACACTGGCCATCACTATGATGCCTCCTGAACCACTTTGTGCTTATGAATTACCCGAGACGTGCAGGTAATGTATATTTTTTCTAATGATGCACCTATATTTTGTAGTTTACTAATGTGATTGGTGATTTGAATACGGTCCTACTAAATTTAAATCATAATATTAATTAATTTTTTATTCACTAGAAGAACAATAATTATAACTATGTGGTCAAAACACAACACTTTGGAGTTTGTACAAAAAATTTAAGCGATCTATATTGTGATACGTTTAACAATACTTTGACAAGGTTGATGGAAACATGTGTATCGGTTTATGTCTGCATGTGCCTATTTATATAATGTATTGATCAAGCTTTTAAATTGGCAGATCCACATGAATGGTGTACATAAAGCATGTAATGATTATAAAATTTATATTAGTAGCTCACTTGTATTTCACAAGTTCAGTGACGGTTTTTATTATATTTACTACTAATCTTAACTGATTTTTGTTAAAAACTTAAGTAGTTTCCTGAGCCATAATCTAATATACTTTATGCATCCCCCCTCCTTAACTGATACTAAAGAATTTAAAATAATTTAAATATACATCAGTTAAAATAATTTAATTATAACATAACTGTTTATTACGATTTTGATGGTGATCAGTTATAAAAAACTGTTTTCACACGATATGATACTGATGCTTCTCTCTGTATAGAAGTAGTGTTCAAACTGTTTGCGAACGACACAATAATTATGGTAATTTAATTGAACTGGTAATAGTCCTGTTTCTGTGAATCTCTTGCATAACCATTGTTCTAAATGTTGTTTTTTAAGAGGTCAGACGATGAAAGTTAAAAATGTTTGTGATACATGTTATTTCTTTCATATCTTACTCAGGTAAACCTGTGGCTGATGTCGAAGCAGCCGTATCTGCTAAAGTCAAGGCTGCTACCAAGCTAGGAACCTCTGCAAAGCCAAAGGTGACACTTTTGAATCCTAACAAAGAAGATTCAGATGACAGTGAAGGTTCAGACAAAGATAGTGATGATGAGGTGAATTTCGTTTAGTTCTTTTTATTAGATAAAACATGTGTGTGATAGGGTTGTCTTCTTGGTGGTCACCTGGTTTGTTTGTTTGTTTGGTATAAATTTCACATTGTAAATTGTGAGTTGTTCTTGCATACCTAAGGCTTTCTTGCAAAATAACTTTGCAAGTGATGATAAGTTTTCCTAAAGCATCTTGATATTATAACCTGAGACACTGTAATTCATAGGTTGAAATCAGGAGAATGTTGGTTCTTGAATTTCATCAAGTTGTTCTTACCGTAGTTATAAAATATAAAAACATCTGATGTCTTTTTCCAGATATATCTATCTCGGCCTCTTGTGATGTGCACTTCCAAAGCAAGCTGGTTTAAATAGGTGTGGGAAGAGCTGCTGATTAAGGTGGATTAATTATCTTAGTCCTGATATTAAGAAAGGTAGATTTACTGATGAAGAAGAGCAGATGATCATTAATCTGCATTCTGCACTAGGAAACAGGTAACTAGATCTATTTATGTATTTCACAATAGATGTCATGTGTGCATAAGTAATTAATAAGGTTGACAGCAGACTGCAGTTGTAGCGATAGTTGTAGTCGGTATGAATACAAGTGGCCGGAAATGGCCCTGTTTCTTGTAGTGGCATGCAGAAAACTAGTAAAAGTGTGGGTTTTGATTTCTTGTGCTGGTTTTTGTGTAAAGTTTGAGTTTTTAATGTTTCTTCTATTTTTCGGAGAAAATGTTTTTTATTTGTATGTTTTTGTCATTGTTGGATACTTGGATGTATGTAGACTGGGTTTTATTTAATAATTTTTCGTAGGGAATCTTTGTAGAGCGCGGAGTAGGATTTTTTCTGTTTTAGGATAACTAAAAAAATTTCGAGTTTAATGAAGAGGAAGCTTGAAATTATGTAACATGTTTTTGTTCTATTAGTTGTTAAGCTATTTTTAGTTGGGTATGCATGTGAAATATAATTTCGCAAGTAGAGATAATACTTCCTGGTGGTTTTACATGGTTTTTACAGTTGATACAATATATAATAACAAGGTCAAAGTTACTTGTTGACAAGTCACATAATTGTATCCTAAAAAAAAAAAGAATGCAGCTGTATTTCCTAGTTGTATTTCGATCTCACCTGGCTTCTACTGAGATCGACTACACATATATTGTTTGCCCTCGTACTATCTTTTCATTATTTTATATATGAATCTTGCAGTTTGTTAGATCTCATACTTGAAAGGTAAGGTCCTTTAACTCGTGGCCTGACCTGACTCTTACAACTGTTAGCAAATTGGTGATTATACCAATTATGTGTTACACAGAATCTTTTGATGATTTTATTGTTTCTGACTGTGAAATGCACATGGCTTTGCGGATAGGTGATACAAATGAACATACAAGAAGAAATTCATAAACAAATCGTGTAGGAGATCTGTGGGCCAACGGAATACGTTTGTTGGGACATACAATTACATGTCGATGAGTGTTTCTATCATCCTTATGCCTGGGTACTCAATACCTTAGGTAGATAGCCTGTTTGCTTATGTTGTAATTATGCTTCTTCACACTATCCACAACCAATTGTATTTTAAATTATCTGAATTCTGACCTATATACAAAAATTTCTGTTCTTAGAATACAACTAAGTTGTTTACCTCTTTTGGTCTTTTTTTTTTGCTGTTCAGCCAAAAATAATTAGTGGAAGCTGCTGCTCAGACATGTAAAAGCTATAGGACAAGCGGCTCAGACATGATGAAAAATTTAGGACAAGCGATTAAGACGAAAATTGTATTCCAATGACTCAAGGCGGCTACACTTAGTATTTTTTTGTAGCTTTAACTTGCTAGTAGTAGAACTTGGTATTTTTGTAAAACTGTTAAGTAGTTTTGTTGGCTGCATTATTTAGGACTTTTGAAATTGTTGGATTGGTTTGGACATGAAGGTTTTATGTATAAACAAAGCAGCCATTTCAAATTTTTTGTTAAAAAGTGTTGCATTTGACTATATATGATGTTGCATTATAGTATATTTTGTTGCTAAAAATACTTCTGATGTTGCAAAAAAAATAAATATGATGTTGCATTAGACCAAACTAGTGTTGCATTAGATAGTGGTCCCCATTGTTGATGTGGCACCATGTGGGACCCACCGTTGATGTGGCATCATGTGGGACCCACTGCTGACGTGGCATGACCCCCCAGTTGTGACGTGGCACCTTGTGGGTCCCACTGTTGACATGGCATCTAGGTGGGCCTCACTGCTGACGTGGAATCTTGCTGACATGGCACCTTGCTGATGTGGCACCTTGTGGGATCCAATGCTTATGTGGCATGTGGGCCCCACTGCTGAAATGGCTGAATATCTTATGCAACACCATTTGGTGTTGCCTTTACCTGCTTTTAGTGTTGCATAAGGCCTCTTATGCAATACTTTCGTGGTGTTGCAAAAGCTTAGAAAAAGCGTTGCATTAGGGGTCTTACGCAACGCCGGTATTGGCAACGCCCCTCTGGTGTTGCGTAAGACCTTACACAACGCTTTTCAGGTCTTTTGCAACTTTATTTGGGGGTTGCGTATGTGCGTTTATGGCGTAGTGGGAAAGACTGAGGCAAGGAGGCTATGGGGTGTCTCACACTCTCATTGTTTTTCTGAGTGATCTCATCACTCTTCACAGAATGACTCTCAAGGCCTAGTGCCTTTTTGTGCGGGTTGCCCTCAATTTCGTACTGGACATGCTTAAGTCCCTCTCCTTTTGCGAGCTCATTTGGCTACCTCTCATTTTTATGCTCACCTCTCTTTTCTTTTATCTCTCTTTTTCTTTTCACTCCCTCACTCATCCTAGATGCATGGGTATGAGCAGTACTTGCATGTATTTTAGTTGAAGAAGTAGAAAGTTTAGATTTTACCTCCATAGCAGAGATTGTTTGTTGATCATCATCAGAAGCATCTTCAACAATATGACTGAGTCTTGATCAAGCTGTGTAGAGGTGACAACATCTTTACCCGAAATGTTATTGTCCACTAGATGGTTGACACCAACTTTTGTGTTGTCTTTGACAGCAGCTGAGGCTGTGACAGCAACTTCCCATGGGTCAGTTGCTTGGAGGAGTTCGACCAAGATGTTGGCTGTTTCATTTTCTGGCTGAGTTCCATCTTGATCTTGCTCAGTGTTTGAGGTAGTGGTGTCCATCTCACTTTGAGAAATGGGTTCTTGTGGACCACTTGATGGGGGCTCATTCATGATTTGAGATGGATGATCAAAACCTGAAGGGTTGGGACTGTACCCCTCTCTAGGTTATTGAGAAGAAACAATTGATGGATTAGAGAATAAAGAAGATGATGGTTCAGAGAAGATTTTTGGCTGTTCCACAGGGGCAACTTGCGGAACATCAAGCGTAGAAGTTTCATGACTCTTACTGTGCCCTAACTCCGTTAACATTTCTACAAGTGTAGGCTCCTCATGAGTGTGTACATGAGGTTGTGCAGACTCTTTACAGGATGCCTTGGGAGACATGCCAATTTCAATAGATACTTCTTGTTGAGAAGAAGCACCTAGGGATGTGTTTGATTCCCTTTTATCCTCCACAGCCTTTTGTGAGACTGTGGGGTGGCTGACAGTGGTTTTGCCCCTCTTAGCTCTCTTCCTCTTAGGATCAAGAGGAACCACTGTGGGTTCACTTTTACTAACATCCTTATTTGCTGCATCAAGTGCACTTACTCCCTCAACATTCTCAGAACTACTACCAACACCAGTTTCCAAGTGTCTTTTTTTGGATTCTTGCAAAGTTTTTTTGTGGTCTTTGGTTGTCTAGAAGGTCTGATTGGTATGAATGAAGTAGAATGTGGGTTAACTGAATTTGTGTCTAATTCAGCTTCATTCTTAAGGGAGAAGATGACATACCCAATAGGTAATGCAAAATCAAGATGAAGCTCTTAATTAGCCATGTGCTTGGTGAAACCGAGTGGAATGTGTGCATTTAAATTTTGTGAATTGAGTGATGTGTGTGTATTTCTTTTCAAAATAGTACACTCCATTGTAAGAGGTGCATTATCATCAATACCACATAATGAATTTAAGCACATTGTGAGAAAGCGAGGATAGACATGTACCTTCTTGCTCAGAGCAGACTTAAGTTGACTCATAAGCAGCTTTCCAACATCCACTTTGTATCCATGGACTAGAGAGTGAGTGATCTTCTTGACATAGGAGGGAATTCCATTCCAGCCAGTGGTTTTGGTTGAGAAAACCTTCACCATGACATCAAAAATCATGCTCCACTCCTTTCTCAAATACTTTCTGTCCATTTCACCAGTCGAGTACCAATTTGAGGTACCCTCTTCAAGAACAGGACCTGAATGCCCAATTTTCAAGAAGAACTTCTTTAGGGTTTCATCACTTGCAAGTTCCTTGTATGATTCTTTAGCTTGCAATCCAGTTCCCAAAGCTTCGTTGATGCCTTTTATTGTGAGGATGCAGGTAACCCCTTTGATTGTGCATTGTATGGTGTTCTTACCTTCTCCTCCTGGAACATAGGCAGTTTTCCAAAAATCTTCAAGTCTCTCTAGGTTCAATGAGGGTGTAGATGTTATAGCATAACCTAGATAGGACTTGTTGATGAAGGACACGAGTCTTTTGAAACCTTCACCAGCTTCTCCAGTAGTGAGAATACCAGCAAAGTTTGTTTGAGAAGAGGATTATTTGGGTGCCATTTTTGCTTTGAGTTTTGGGAGAGAGATTTTTGCTTTTGAGAGAGAGAGAGAAAGATGGGTTATGCTTAGAGTTATGTGTGTGTGTGTGTGTGTGTTTGACAGTTGCATACATGAAAATAGCAAATGTTTTACTGAGAAGGGGAAAGTAGCACTGTCTTAGCAAATGTTTTACTGAGAAGGGGAAAGTAGCACTGTCTTAGCCCATTTATCAGTTACTTTTTAGTGGTTGTAAATCGTGGAAGTATTATCCCAATTAAATCGGTCCACTAACCTTGACAGTAACTTGTGCGCTGTAACAAATTCGTTAGTAATTTGAGAGGATGACAACAGCTTTGTTTGACAGTAACATCGGTGCAAGAACATGCTGTCATCATTAAGCATTTTAAACAACTTCCATTAAATTTCATGACAAAAACTTTTTCCTTTGCTGATAAGGAACTTGCTATCAAGGCATTTCGTGACAGCATCTTCACTTATTGATAGCAACTTGTGCGGAAATAATTTGTGTCATGAATTTTAATCGACTTTGCCTTTTGCTTACGATAAATTACCAATTAGCATTTTAATCGATTTAAGCACATATTTGTTAAACAAGAACACGTCCACATACATCCATTCACACAAGAAAACACATGCATCAAACAATAGATAACCAAGATGAGAAGATGATAATAAAAGACATGCAAGAAGATGATATGGTCTTTTCATTAAAAACTTAAAACAAGATACAACAGTTTTTTCAAACTACATATAATTTTAAGTTTGGAATAGCTTCTAGAAGTAGTCTCTCAGCTATCTTCTCAATCTCCTTCTCATCGGAGATCCCTTTAGTCTCTAGATAGGCGTAGAGCTTATCAAGCCAGAGATCAAACTGCTCATCAGTAGCAGCGATCTCCATCTCCCTCTTCAAACTAGGTGCCTCCTCGGCTTTGTTGGTGGCAGAGCTGGAGTCCTTTGATGCTGATATTTCAGGCGACTTCCTCTTATTCATTCTTATCTCTAGATCTCCTTAAGTTTATAGTGAAGTAACAAGGGTTTTGGCCTCGGTCTTATTTATAACACAATAAGTGACTCTAGAGCTACCCACACGTTTCTTTTAATAAAGTATTAAACTTTTAAAATTAAAAGACTGACAACTACCCGGGGTCATTTTAAATGACACGACTAATCGTCACTAGCACGCGTATGGTTTAAGTTAATGTCACATAACTACTCATTACAAAAGTTAAAGCAGGCATGTGATTATAATTTAGCATAGTCATAGCAAACATGCTGTCAATAAACAAGTAGCACATAAGACAGTAACTTCTCATGACAGTAACATTGAAAGCTACGGTCACAAGCTGCGATTTAACCACCTTGAAAATGTAAAGACTAGTAAGTTAACATACCAGATTAGCATTCCAAATTCACTTACCAACCTGTTGAAGGTTGCTTTATCTAGTGGCTTCGTGAAGATGTCTGCAAGTTGCTTTTCTGTTGGGACATAGACCAGCTTCAAATTTCCTTGTTTAACATGCTCTCTGATAAAATGATGTCTGATATAAATGTGCTTCATCCTCGAGTGTTGAACTGGATTGTCTGAGATGGCTATGGCACTTGTGTTATCACAATAGATTGGAATGTGAGATAACTCTAGACCATAATCCATTAGCTGATTTTTCATCCATAAAATTTGTGCATAGCAACTTCCAGCTGCAATATACTCAGCTTCTGCTGTCGATGTAGACACAGAATGCTGCTTCTTGCTAAACCATGACACTAATCTTCCACCAAGAAATTGACAGCTTCCTGTTGTACTTTTTTAGTCAATCTTGCATCCAGCATATTCCGAATCTGAGTATCCTATCAAATCAAATCCAGAATCTTTTGGATACCAAAGGTCTAAGCTTGGAGTGCCTTTGAGATATCTAAAAATCCTTTTGATTGCTACCAAGTGTGACTCCTTTGGATCAGCTTGAAACATTGCACAAAGACATGTAGCAAACATTATGTCTGGTCTGCTAGCAATTAGATATAGCAATGATCCCACCATACCTCTGTATATGCTTGAGTCCACTTTCTTTCCTTTAGGATCCAAATCCAGTTTGGTTGCTGTAGAGATAGGTGTCTTGGCCGGTGAGGCATCTTCCAAGTTGAACTTTTTGAGAAGTTCCTTGACATATTTTTCTTGACAAATGAAGATGCCATCATCCTTTTGATGAATTTGCAGACCTAGGAAAAATGACAGTTCTCCCATCATGCTCATCTCGTACTTGCTTTTCATAAGAGATGAAAACTTTTCACACAGCTTCTCGTTTGTAGAACCAAAGATTATGTCATCAACACAAATCTGCACCAAATTGATGTCCTTGCCATAGTGCTTGCAGAACAATGTCTTATCTACTACACCTCTTGTAAATTGGTTCTCAATAAGAAAAGTAGAGAGAGTTTCATACCAAGCTCTAGGGGCTTGCTTCAATCCATAAAGTGTCTTGAACAGCTTGTAGACAAAATCATACAATTCAGCATTTTCAAATCCAGGCGACTGTTCAACATACACTTCCTCCTCTAGTTCTCCATTGAGAAAGGCACTTTTGACATCCATTTGAAACACCTTGAAGTTACAGTGTGCATCATAGGCTAGAAATATTCTAATAGCTTCAAGTCTGGTAACAGGTGCAAATGTTTCATCATAGTCAATCCCTTCCTGTTGACAGTAACCTTTAGCTACTAGCCTTGTTTTTTTTCGTGTCACATTTCCACTTTCATCAAGTTTGTTTCTGAAAACCCACTTTGTGTCAATGACTGACTTCCCTTTAGGTCTAGGAACAAGTTTTCACACATTGTTCCTCTCGAATTGGTTGAGCTCTTCTTGCATAGCTATCACCCAATCTGAATCCAACAATGCTTCATCAATTGACTTAGGTTAAGTTTGAGATAGAAAGAAAGAAAACATGATGTCAGTAGAGATATTTCTCCTTGTCCTTATGCCAGTAGTGGGATCACCAATGATTAGATTGCTAGTGTGATCTCTGTTCCACTTAGTGGCTCTAGGCAAGCTTCTCTCTTGTTCTGCTCGATCAATTCCTCTTTGGGGAGTTGATTCTCCACCATTGATGTTCTCTCTTTCATGTTCTTCAACATCTCCAGATTCATTCTCATTCTGATGATTGGAAGTTATTGTTTGAGACTGAGCTGGAGCTTGAGTAACATCATTGGTATTGACAGCATCTCTTTCAAACTCAATGGTCTGAGTACAAGTAGGTTCTTCAGCAACAACTTCTTCTTCTTCTTCCAAGTAACCTTGATTTTCAAATCTAAGAGGCTCCATTTGACTATCCTCTTGTAATCCTGGGAACTTGGTTTCATCAAATGTGAAATTCACACTTTCTTCAATGATTTTGTGATCGATGACATAGACTCTGTAAGCAGTCCTTTCTAATCCATATCCCATGAAAATGCCTTCATAAGCTTTAGCATCAAACTTTCCTTTCCTTTCATGGTTGTCAATCATCATGAAACACTTACTTCCAAATACATGAAAATATTTGACAGTAGGTTTCTTTCCGGTTAACAAATATTAAGGAGTGTTTCCATGAGTCTTGTTGATCAATGTTCTGTTCTGTGTGTAGCACGCTGTGTTGATAGCTTCTGCCCAGAAATATGTTGGTAATTTAGAATCATTCAACATAGTTCTCGCAGCTTTGATGAGAGTTCTGTTTTTCTTTTCTACAACTCCATTTTGTTGGAGTGTCCTGGCAGTGGAGAATTCTTGGACAATGCCTTCTTCTTTGCAGAAGCTTCCTAATGTGGCATTTCTGAACTCAGTACCATTGTCACTTCTCAGATATTGAACTTTTGCATTTGGGGTTCTTTCAAGAACTCTTACGTGATCAATGATTTCTTGAGCAGCTTCGTCCTTTAACTCCAAGAATCTCACCCAAATGTACCTTGAGTAGTCATCCACCATTACCAGGGCATATCTCTTTCTTCTAAGAGATTGAACATTTACTGGGCCAAACAAATCCATATGAATCAATTTGAGTGGCACAGTGTTGGTATTCACTTGCTTTGACTTGTGCATTGATCTTTTCAATATAACCATTTGACAGTCCTCGCACAGTCCTTCTTGACAGAATTCCTGTTGAGGTAGTCCTCTCGCCAAATCCTTCTTCATTAGAATATTCATATTCTTGAAATTTAGATGGGAGAGCTTCTTGTGCCAAAGCATGCTTTTACCAACAAATGCTTTACTGTAAAAATAGTAAGCCTTGTCTTTATTCACAGAATTCAAGTCTGCAACAAACAAGCTTCCTTTCCTAACTCCTTTCAAGGAGAGGCTTCCATATCTCTTGTGATAGATATTTCATGTTAACACATCGAAGTCAACCTTGAACCCTCTGTCATTGAATTGGCTGACACTGAGTAGGTTGTGCTTCAATCCATCTACAAGAGCGATATCTTCAATGATAACATTTCCAATTTTCAAACAGCCATATCCCATAGTGTAACCTTTGCTGTTGTCTCCAAAAGTTATGATTGGGCCGGATTTCTCCACAAAATGTGATAGCAGGGCTATATCACCTATCATATGCCTGGAGCATCCACTATCAATGATCCACATGACCTACTTCTTCTTCTTGCCCTGCAAGACAGATGATTTTAATGTGCATCTGGTACCCAAACTCTGTTGGGTCCTGCAGTTACACCGTCAGTTTTCAAATCATTCTGTCTCACATTTGAATCAACACTAGAATCCTCCTGTTTGGCTTCTTTTACTGTCCACTTGGTTCTAGAGTTAGACTTGGTCTTTCTCTTAGTGGAAGTTGCCTTTTTACCAACATAGGCAGGCGTAGAAGTCTCAGCAGTTTCCATATAGGAACATCTTTCAGTAGATATCATGACAACAATTTTGCATGGCATACAATTAATGTTATTACATACGTCCACTTCTCTTTGCATAATGGGGGTTCTATGTAAGTTACCACTGACATTGGTCGCATTAACCTTGTCCTTAATGGGTTTCTTACAAACAAATGTTAAATGTTGAGATGAGCCACAATTATTGCAAAGCTTCCTAGGAGCATCCTTAACATAACTATAACCATTTTTCTTGTCAATTCCTAGCTTGCCATTCCTATTCTTAGGCTTGTAGGAATTTGCCCTGACAGTATGTTCTGAAGTTGCTATCGAGTTAACTTTGATAGTACCTTTAGTACTTTCTGTCTTGACAGTAGGTTTGGAGGTTACTGTCTTGGGTTCTCTCTTTACAGTCTCTTTTGAAGTTTCTGTCTTATCCTTGTTAGCAGCTACTTTAGAACATTCTGTCTGATTACGTGGTAGAGTTTCTGCCATTGGGGACTTGATAGTATCTTTCCCACATCCTACTGTGCTGTCAATGCACTCATCCTCATCAAGAAGCTCTTGTTTGATGAGCAAGGAAGTCTCATCAAAATCAGCTTGAATATTTTTGAAAATCGGTTTGCACACTCTTTTGAGGATATGAGGTGTGACTGCATCACTATCATCAAGAGCAATTTCCTTTCCATGCCTTCTACCGTAATTGAAACCTATTCCTACCTTTTGATCCATAGTGTGATTGTCATGATATTCCTGAACTAACTTAGAAGAATTTCTAAAGGCTTTGAGCTTAAACTCTGTTGACCAGTAATTAACAATTGTAGAAGGGGGGTTGAATACAATTGTATAAGATTTTCGACTTAAACAGAAATAATAACACAAGTATGAATAAATAATATCTTTATTAACTCTGATATAAAACTGTTACAAACTCTCTCAAGAAATTCTTATGTTCTTGAGAGGTGCTAGGTTACAAGATAATTCGTGTAAGCGATTACAATTAAGTAAAACCTAAACTGTGTTTATATACAGTACATAGATACACTATCAATTACAAGATATATCAAATCAGTTACATACGTTTCTTAGTACATATCTTGAATGATAGCTGCATTCCTATAAATCAGGAACCGACATGTAAATCTTCCTAGATTCCAGGACTGATATATATCCTCATGAAATCCTGATCAGCTTCCAATCCTGATGATAACCCAATCCTGACGGTGCATTACTGATGACGTCAGCATCAGTATCTGATCAGTAGTCCAGATCCTGATCATCACTTGAATCAATATCTAACAATCTCCCCCAATTTGTACTTTGTGAAATAAAGCACAAATTCCTTGATTCAGTGATGTCAAAAACTCAAAACAAAATATTATAAGAAATCTTCAGGCTTAGTCTCAGAAATTCTTACAAAGAAATTACTCATCTGCAAGAAACTTGATAATAACTCTTCATCTTTATCACTGAGAATTTGAATTAACCTTTTCTTCAGATTCTGAGTTCTTCATTTCCTTTATCAATCTGATAGATTCCAGCTCTGAGATTTTGAATTGAGCTTCTTGATAAATCTAACTCTCCCAATAGTAAATATGCAAGATCTCTTCCACCAGGATTCAGAGATAATTGTTCTAAAATATCACTTCTTTAACAGCTGAACCCCTTTGCATTTTAACTTCTTATCCTTCTGTATTCAAGTACATGGGAGTGTAATTATCATCATACCTTGATCCTCCTTCTAAATATCTGGACTTGATTGTTCTGAAAATCATGGTACACCAGTTATTGTAAACACTGGCTTCTTTATCAGGGATTTGCCTATTTTCAAGCAAATAGAGAACATATTTTAGCTCTTTTGTTGATTTGCACAACACCTCATGAATAGACAGCTTCTTGACACTTTTATCTTTCATGAAATACAACAATTTCTCTATCTTCTTTGAGTCCACATTGCAAGCAACAATAGCAACAGATTCTAGTTCCCAAAGATCATCTACAGTTCACCACCAATCCTTTTAACAAGAAAATGTTGATCTGTTTGAGATATAAAAACAACTTCTGCCTTATGAAATCCAATACCTCCTCTTGTTCCAGGTTCTAAACCCTTCAAACCAGATTGCATACTCGTCCACAGTGGCAGAGATTCAGCAGATTCAACAGATTCAGTCTGTTCTTCCATTTCTTGCTTTTCTTTCCTATTACTGGTGTATTATTCTGTTGATGTTCTGGAACAAGTCTCTTTCGATCATACCATAATAATCTGTTTGAACCAGCCAGATCTTCCAAGTACTTTCTGGTTTCTTCAACCTCAGTATCTTTTGCTCTTTTTCTGGCCTCCTTTTCTTGTTCATCAACTTCCAGATTGTGAATTTCAACCACATCAGCAAGAATCATAACCTCAAGTTCTTTCAAGATTTCAGCTTCATCAGAATCAGGAACAGCATATTGAGTAGTCCTCACAGTAACTTTACCTCTTCTAGCTAAATATGGTCTTTCATCAGCAGCTTCTTCAGGTACATTAAATGTGTTATCTGGAGTCAATGTAAGAAGTAACGGAGATTTCTTCTTCTTTACTTTCTGAGAATCTTCAGGTATCTCCTCAATCGTTATTCCACTAGACCTTGTCTGTCTGGAACTTGTTTGAATAGGCTTTCTTCCTCTTCCTCTTTTTCTATCTCCTCTGCCTCTTCCTCTTCTTGCAGTAGGAGCTTCTTTTTGCCTAGCAATCTCCTCAAGAATCTTGTTTTGTTCTTCTAAGATCTCATCAGTAGTCATATTTGGATTTTCTTCAGAAGTTAAAGCAAGTGCCTTCTCAGCATGATACTGATGAACCTTAGCACTAGTGTGCGGAGCATCTTCTACATCAGTAATTAGCAAATCTTCATCACCTTCAAGAATTGTGGGAAGTGTTTGCCTTTGACTTTGACCAGGTGACAAAAATTGTTCTTCTGTCAGGATTTGAGATTGCACCATTGTTCTTACTGTTTTCTTCCCAGATTCAGAAACATGAGTTGACCGCTTGGTTTGAGTTTGTGACTGACTTCTCCTTGTTATCAAAGCAGCATCAGAGGTTCCTGGTTCATATGACTGAGCACCACCATCATTTCCAGAAGTATCATCATCCTTTCTTACAACTAGATCAGGTGTGCATTTTGTTTTGACTACCTTCTCCCCCTTTTTGACATCAGTAGCATCATCAGGATCAGTCAATAAGGATAAGATAAGTTGTAGAGAATCTTCAATATTTGTCATCCTTGAGGACATAGTGACAACCTTATCTTCCAAGGAATCCATCCTTGTGGTGAAGGCAGTGCTTAAACATTGAAGCTGTTTAGCAGTGGCAATTTCAGAATAATCCTTAACAAACCGAGCATGAAATTTTTCATTATCACGCTTGACAGAATTAATTCATCCTTCAGCCCTTTTGCCAGAATAGTTGTTGTCTTCAGATGAGCTTTGAGATTAGGATCAGAAATCTTAGTAGCGATATGACCTGAGTGAAAAAGTGCATTATTGAAATTTATATCAGCAGAAGACTGATTCCACTCAGTATACCATTCAGATCTTCTGGCAGCTTGAATATGTTCAGGAAGAAGATTGCTGTAATCTCCTATGATCTCAACTTGAGCAGCTGTAGATTTACCCATAGACTCCATAAATTGACTGGATGATCCATAAGTAGATCCTAGACTTGCTTTCATGACAGCATTAAGCTGAGCCGCTTTAGAATCATTATCAGTATCATCATCATCATCATCATCATCTGAGCTATCATTAGCCTCAGGAATTTTATCATCCACGTTATCTTCAGGATTCATAACTCCTTTCATTTTTAAATCAACAGCAGATGGTACTGTTGTATCCTGAAAACCTGCATTCAAAGTAGAAACAATTCCTAAATCTCTCTATTTTTCTAAAGTGATCTCATCACTTGTCCTCTGCTAGCTGCATTAACTGATCCCTATACAGAATGCTTAGCTCTTCAGATTGAGAGTATTGAATTTTTGTTGCTAGCAAGAACAACTCTGACGCAGATCTTCTCGTTATGAATTGGTCATCCACATATAGGAAAGATGTTGGGACTCCTTCTACCAAAGACAAAAGAACCTGCCACTCCTTAAGTGTTGCATTGTATCCAACCCTGACTTTAGAAATTAATCTCTTCAAAGCACTTATATAGTCCACAGTCATTGGATTCTGCAAATTCAGGTTGTAGAACAGGTCATCTGCCTCCTTGTTATGAACTCCTTTCGCACAGGGTCCCATCAATATCTTCCTTGCTTCATCCCACTTCTGTCCTATCCTTCTCTTGTCGAGATCAACTTGAGGATCAGCTAGCCTTGCAAGCTCATGATCATACTGCTTCCCTTGGAGCTCCACTTTCTTTTCTAGGAACGCAGCACGTTCTTGCATCATCTTCATTTTATGGAACTGAGCTTGTTCCAAGGCTAACTGTTGAGCTTTAAGAGTTTCCTCATCAACAGGAATTTCTTCAGGCATTTCGGAAGACATCCCAGCACCTCCACCTTGTTCCTTCAAAGATCTCTTTATAGCATGTGCCAAAGGTACGTCTTCCATATCAGAATCTGAGTCAAGTACCTCCTGTACTGTTTCCTGATGACTCAGGTCAATGAATGGCTCATCAACCATCATTGCCTTACCCTTTCTCTTCCTCAGAGCCTCTTCATCAACAGACGGCTCAATTTCTATTTCCTTGACAAGATCAGCATGTTCTTCAATTTCTTCGATATGAACTGCCTGCTGTCTCGTCTCCTTTCCACTCTCCCCCTTAGGTGAGTTATCCTGAACACCACCTTGCTCCGGAAATCCACCAGCAGCATAAGAACCTCCAAAACCAGACCCGGAGGCTCCCGCTCCACTAGCACCACCTGCACCAGCATCGGGGGGAGGTTGTTGTGACTCGAAACACTCCGGGGGCACAAAACTCCTAACTGCGAACATCATTCTACTGATCTCCACAGCCATTGTATGCATTGTAGACTCCATTGCCCCCATCCTTTCATTCAGAGTGCTTCCCAAGACACCACCAGCATGGCCCAAGTCATTGACCTTGTTTGTCAAAGCATCAAAAGCTATAGCTTGACTTGCCATTCGTGCTGCGTAGTCATCAAGAGCCATTTGATTGTTTCCAATGTTAATCCCGAACTTCCCCATCGTCTTCCCGAACTGCCTCATCTGATTTTCCATAGAAGTCATACGTGTATCAAGATTTTCAATATTAAGGGACGGTGTTTGGTTTAGGTGACCTCGCTCTAATACTCATTCTGTTAGTATTTGGCGCTCGGTTTCGGGCCTTAAAAATGAAGGTCCCTCTCTCCCTAACCTCTCACACACACTCCCTGTCTCACGCTCGTGTATGTCTTCAATGATTGATCCAAAGTATGAAGCAGTACCTGCAGAAATTGGATAAGCAATATAATTGGCAGTTATGGGATCTATGTCTGTTCTGTCCTGAGTTGGAATCTCAGGCTGAGGGGCTGCAAAGTGTTCTTGTACAACATCAGAACCGATCCTCTTTGCAGCATCAGTACGTACCGGTGAAGGTACGGCTGAAGTTATTAAAACTTCATGTCCTTTTGAAGCAACAGTATCTTCAAAAGGTACATAATCCTCACCAAAATCCCTATGTGCAGATTGTTTAAGGGGAGAACCACTCTCGTGAGGTGGAGTGGTTGCGTGTGACACATTAGGGTTTGACTGGACTTTTGAAGTAGCAGCATGAAAAAATTTGGCTTTCTTTCGAACGAGAGGCTGCACTTCGGGGTCACTCTCCTCATCATCTCCTACATATACATGTGTTGGCTTTCTGACTTCCGTTAACAGGGGTGAAAGAGAATAAGAATGTGTATCAGGCTCAGAAATATAGCTCTCACCCTGGGATAGAGCCTGCGGGCTAGCAGTCTCTTGGGTCTCGGAATCAGATACATAGGAAGAGGAATGAATAGTATGCAGGGAGAGATTACCTGATTCATTACCTTGTGCATCATCGCTTTGCTCATCAGGAATCCCATCAAATGCCTGAGCATGAGCAGACGGATTCTGAGCATATGATGAAACTTGCGATGATTCCTCCAAATTGGTAACTCCTACATCATATGTAAGCCACATTTTGAATGTTTTCAGGAATTGACATCGGTTTACCTTGATGTTTATCCTGATTAGCAATGGTTGAAAGTGACTTAGTGCCCATCACTAGCGGTGTAGATGTTGGGCTTCTGGCAAATCCCTGTCTAACAGCAAGAGCATCCTTCGGTATTAAATCATTAATCAGCATTTGTAGGAACCGAGGAAACCAGCAGACAACATCAGTTGTAGTGAGGTCTCTGCTTGCAGGAGATCCCATTGTAGCCACTATCTCAGAGCGAACTATACGTCCATAATTTATATCCAGTTCTCTTGCTAGGGCAACTGCAAAGGTTTGCATTGGAATTGGAATTTGATGAAAATCTTTTTCGCGTGCCCGAAAACATCTTGTGATGGCCTCGAAAAAGTAATTCCATTCCACATGGAAGAATTGTTTTTGGATGTTTCCAGTTATCCTGTCAGTCGGAGGATAACATCCTATTTCTTCAAAGAATGTGAGGCGTTGTTCCGCTGTAGGTTCTGCATCATAAGCATCTTTGATCGGGAATCCCAGAACCCTGTTGACAATTTCTTCAGTCACCTCATATTCTTGACCCGCTAAGGTAAACCTGAAACCGTAGGGGGTAGTTTTGCTCCCAAAAATAACCGCACTAGTCCATAATTGCTGTAAAGCATCATGTACTAGTGTAGGTTTAGTAGTAAAAGCATGGCTAGCCTTGGAGTACAAATTAAGAAATCGTACCCAAAACTTAAACCGCGGGAGTTGATCACCAATTTCCGTAGAAATATTATAAAAATTGTTTTTAGCAAGTGAAAATTGGTGAGCCATTTTAATTAAATGTTTTTCTTTAAGAGATGTGAAATTTTTTTTAATTTGAAAAACAAGTAATTTACGAATTAACAGTTTTATCCCTTTCAATTTATCGAGAATACCAAAAAGCAATCTGAGAAATTAAACTACGGGATATGAACAGTGGCCAATTTCTAAATCTGAATATTCAATGAAGAAAATCGTGTGTATATATGGATAGAGAATATGGAAATCGTGTTTTGAACAGTTACACAAACACTTGATGTTCGTGTGTATGTATATGCGCGTGTATATGAGTGGTTACAAAACACATCAACACAAAGATTAATGATAACACAGACAATAGTAGTCAAAAAAATTGGCAGTAATTCGTGATTAGTATGAGTTTAATCACAAAAACACAGATTAGTGGTATGAAATTTGTGAAATCGCCTTGTTTTTGTGAAGCGGCTGCTGTAAAAAGGAAATTAGGTAAAGTGAATGATGCATCGAGTTAGAGATGTATATATAGATGATTGTGACATGACAAAAGTATCCTTGTTAAAAAGAGTGAAAAACACCAAGTACATACAGGGAAGACTTAAGTCGAACTCTATCTGGAACATCAAGTCGAACTTCGAGATGAAGTTCGAGATAGATGTTAACTCGAACAAATAAGCACTTAACCAATTTTACAGCAAAGGCTACAAGGAAATCCTATCTCGAACTTGATTGGCTTGTAGTAAACTTGGAAAATTCCCCTCCAAATTCGAGATACGTTTCGAGTTAGGAGTTTAACTCTATCTCGAACATCAAGTCGAAATTCGAGTTGAGTTTCGAGATAGAGACTAACTCGGAATTCTCAATTCTTTCCAAAATATCCCCTTGAAACAAAAACTACAGGGTAATTCGAGATACGTTTCGAGTTAGGAGTTTAACTCGAAAAATTCCCTTTAAGCAACTGAGAACTCTATCTCGAACATCAAGTCGAATTTCGAGTTGAGTTTCGAGATAGAGACTAACTCGAAGTTATTCTCAGTTCTTTTCAAAATATCCCCTTAATGGAAACCTCATCTCAACCTTCAAGATAGAGTTCGAGATAGACCTTATCTCGAATATTTTGAAGATAGAACTAGGCACACTGGTAACTCGAACTCGAACTCAAAGTCGATTTTCGAGATGAATTTCAAGATAGACAACTCGAAATTCTTCCCAGACTTAGAATTTTCAAAACTTCACTCTGGCAGCTTAAGTCGAAATTCAAGTCGAATTTCTAGATGAGTTTCGAGATAGAAACTAACTCGAAATTTTGAAGATATTCAATTCTAAGGCCTCTAATTACATGAAAATCATAGGTAAATTCATCTAAAAATCATGCAAAATTTAGAATAATATGAATTTAACTCCCCCTATGATCATGCAATCTAACAAATATAAATCCACAGATTTGTGCTATAAAAGACACTTAAAACACAATGAATTTATGTAAAATGACACTATATGCAAACTATAACAATCATTAATTAGGCATTTTAAAGTCTAAGCACATAATGATTAAGTAGCTTGCACATACAAATATAAACCTGGATTTTACAGATAGAAGGCTTCACTAACTTGTGTTAAGCATTCCCAATTCACCAACCAATCTATTGAATGTTACTTCATCAAGAGGTTTGGTGAATATATCTGCAATTTGTTGCATTGTGGGCACAAAATGTAGCTCCACAGTCCCCTCCTCGACATGTTCTCTTATGAAGTGATACCTGATGTCGATGTGCTTGGTTCTTGAGTGATCTACAGGATTGTTGGTTATGGCAATGGCACTTGTGTTGTCACACATAATTGGAATTTTCTTGTACTCCATGCCATAATCCTTCAATTGGTTCCTCATCCACAGTATTTGAGCTACACAGCTTCCAGCAGCAATGTACTCAGCTTCAGCAGTAGAAGTAGATACTGTATGTTGCTTTTTACTTTTCCAGGACACCAATCTTCTGCCAAGAAATTGGCAAGCACCAGATGTGCTTTTCCTATCAATCCTGCAACCTGTATAGTCTGAATCCGAATAGCCAATTAGATTAAAACCTGTATCTCTTGGGTACAAATCCCTAGATTTGGTGTGCCCTTGAGATACCTAAAAATTCTCTTGACGGCTACGAGATGTGATTCTCTAGGATCCGCTTGGAACCTTGCACATAAACAAGTTGCGAACATTATATCGGGTCTACTTACAGTTAAATAGAGGAGTGAGCCAATCATACCTCGATAGCTTGTGATGTCAACTGGTTTACCTGATTTGTCTTCATCAAGCTTCGTGGCTGTTGCCATGGGAGTCTTAGCTGCTGATGCATCTTCTAGATTGTACTTCTTGAGTAAATCTCTGACGTATGTGGATTGATAGATAAAGATACCATCTTTTCTCTGACTGATCTGTAATCCAAGGAAGAAGGACAGCTCTCCCATCATGCTCATCTCATATTTTTCCTGCATTAGCTTAGCAAATTTCTCGCACAAGCGCTCATTAGATGACCCAAAAATAATATCGTCCACATAGACTTGAACAAGTATTAAGTCATTTCTTACATTTTTATAGAACAATGTTTTATCAATTACTCCCCTAGTAAAACCATTTTCATTTAAGAATAAGGATAGGGTTTCATACCATCGCCTTGGGGATTGCTTGAGGCCATAGACAGATTTGAAGAGAAGATACACAAAATCTACATGTTCTGGATCAATGAAGCCAGGCGGCTGTTCCAGATACACTTCTTCTTCTAACTCTCCATTCAGGAAGGCACTTTTCACATCCATCTGGAAAACCTTGAAGTTCTTATGTGCTGCAAATGCCAAGAACATCCTGACTGCCTCAAGTCTTGCAACCGGTGCATAGGTTTCATCATAATCAATTCCTTCTCGCTGAGAATAACCTTTTGCAACCAAACGAGCCTTGTTTCGTGTTACAAGTCCGTTTTCATCCAGTTTATTTCTGAATACCCACCTAGCTCCAATTACTGATATGTTCTTTGGTTGGGGTACCAGTTTCCAAACTTTCTGCCTTTCAAATTGATTGAGTTCCTCTTGCATTGCAATCACCCAATTAACATCACCAAGAGCTTCTTCTATTTCTTTAGGTTCAAGCTTGGATAAGAACCCAGAATATAAGGAAATATTAGCCAGGTCAGCTCTTGCAGTTCTTCTAGTAGTCACACCAGCATCTGGATCACCAATAATTAATTCAAACGGATGATCTCTATTCCATACCCGTTCTCCTGGAAATTGTCTTGATGATTCAGCTTGACTTTCTGAGTTGTGGTGCTGGCTACTTTGATTATTCTCACTAACTCCCCCTGAGTTAGTGCCAGCTCCTACAGAACTACTGTCAACTCGTCTCGAGCCTTGAACAGTTGTCCTTGAGCTGCTATTTACTCCCCCTGAGTTGTTGCCGGTTCGTACTGAAGAAGTCTCTTCTAATCTTGTAGAATTAGATTGTTCACTAGACTCAGGTTCTTCACGTACACTTGGAACATTTAATGGGACAATTAACTCAGGTTCATCTTCAAGTTCATCTAAGTCCAGATTCTGAAATTTTAGGGACTCAGGTTCACTAGAATCTCTAGAAATTGATGGGAGTTTGGTATCGTCGAATCTGACGTTGTAGCTTTCAGTCACTTTTCGATCATTCACTAAGAACACCCTATAAGCTGCCACCACATCTGTGGAGTAACCAACAAAGATTCCTTCACGAGCTTTTGCTGCAAACTTGCCTAGACTTTCATCATCTATAAGTACATAGCATTTTGCTCCAAAGACATGAAAGTATTTGATTGTTGGTCTTCTGTTGTTCATTAATTCACATGGTGTCTTTTCTTTATCTTTTATGATCAAGGTTCTATTTTGAGTGTAACAAGCGGTACTCACTGCTTCGGCCCAGAAGTACAGAGGAACTTTCGAATCATACAACAAAGTTCTTGCTGCTTCAACCAAAGTTCTATTCTTCCTTTCAACTACTCCATTTTGCTGTGGAGTTCTCGGGGCTGAATACTGACGACGTATTCCCTTAGATACACAGAAGTCATTCAGCACTGCGTTTTTGAATTCAGTGCCATTGTCTGATCTAATCGTCTTCACAGTAAGTGTTGAAACATTCTCAATTTGAGTGATGTGATCAATGATTAAGAAAGGTACTTCGTCTTTCGTCATTGCGAACAATACCCATGTATACTTGGAGAATTCATCCACGATTACCAATGCATATCTTTTCCTAGACAAAGATAAGACATTCACTGGGCCAAACAAATCCATATGAAGAAGTTGCAGAGGCTCAGTAATACTAGAAATTTCTTTGCTTTTATGCGATGCTCGCTTCGACTTTCCCATTTCACAGGCTTCACAGAGTCCATTAGGAGCGAACTCCATTTGAGGTAGATCTCTCACCAATTCTCGTCTCGCGAGAGCATTCATCGTTTTGAAGTTTAAGTGAGATAGCTTTTATGCCATAACCAGCTTTCATCATCCGAGGCTTTGCTGTAGACACAGGTGACCTCATTCTGGTTTGCTGAATCCATGTCTGCAACAAAAAGATCTGCCTTTCGAACTCCTCTCAAAGCCAATGAGCCTTCCTTATTGTGAGTGATTGATACACCTTTCTTGTTGAAGACAATTTCGTAACCTTTGTCA
The DNA here is from genome assembly GCA_036435485.1 of Saposhnikovia divaricata. Classification (NCBI taxonomy): domain Eukaryota; kingdom Viridiplantae; phylum Streptophyta; class Magnoliopsida; order Apiales; family Apiaceae; genus Saposhnikovia; species Saposhnikovia divaricata. The sequence goes on from CM071594.1 coordinate 200,023,105, forward strand.
CAGAATTGACTAATACTCAACAGATTGTGCTTCAGTCCCTCAACATAGGAAATATCTTCAATGATGACATTACCAGTCTTCAGTTTGCCATATCCCTTTGTCACACCTATGCTGTCATCTCCAAAGGTAACATAAGGGCCAGCCTTCATAACCAACTCTGTAAGCAGGGACTTGTTTCCAGTCATATGCCTCGATGCTCCACTGTCTAGCACCCATATAACTTTATTTCTATTCTGCTTAACGCCCTGCAATGACAGATTGGTTAGACATTCTTCGGAACCCAACTTTGATTGGGCCCGGCTTTTCGATAAGATCGAGAATCAACAAATTTAACAACAGGAGATGCACTTTTCTTAACATTACTAGAGCTTTCAACTATCTCCTTTCCTTTCTCAGACTTGACAGATTTGTCAGTCTTAGGAGAAGGTTTGTCACTACTAACTTTAGGAGGACTGACAGTCTTGGCTCTCACATGTTTTTTCTTGATGTTTGAACTAGCAACAGTATTTGAGCATGAATGGCTAGATGCATTCATTAAATTCACAAAAGTTTGCATGACGTTAAAAGTGCATGGCATACAATTAGGTTGACCACACTGTGCATGATTCTGATGCAGATTATTCATTGTATGTGTGGTAGGCATGGCATGTGCAGCAGGAACATTTATGTTAGCTTTACATGCATAAGAAAGATGTTCAATAGATTTACAGTGATAACATGCTTTCTTTATTCGTTCAGCCTTAACCTCTTTTATGCCTTTTTCTTTCTTTCCTGGTTGTTTAACAGCCTTAGCTCCTAATCCTGGTCTAGATTGATCTCTAGGGAAATTGATTTTAACTTGTTTGATAGGAGTTATAGGTTGTGCTTTCTGGCGATCTTCCATCTCAATCTCATATCTAGCTATTAATTCAGTCTCTTCTTCTTCTATTCTAGGAACAAGGTGTTTGTAGATAGGTTTGACAGCTGATTTAAGAGGGATAGGAATTTCCTTTTTAAGGTCACTGGAACTAGTGTCGATAGGTCTCTTTCCTTCTTTCTTAGGAAGGTCAGAATAATCAAGTCCTATACCTACTCCAGTTATCTTCTTAAATGTGTCATTATCTACATACACTTTACTAGCAGCTAGTTTGTAACCTTCGCATTTAGTTTATAACTCAGCTAGTTTGTCCCTAAGACATGCTTCTACTTCTTCCTTAAGGATGAGCTTGTGTTCCAGAGATTTAATAAAGTCTCTTAGGGAAGTATCTACAGTGCAAGCAGCCTCTAACTCTTCCACTTTTGCCTCAAGCATTCTGCTTTTGGCAACAAGTGTTTTCTGTTCCTTTTGAGAAGAGTCTAGGCTTTTGCACAACATATAGATCTCTTCACTAAGAGCCCCGTTCTGTTCCTTATAATCATCAATGGACATTTCTACTTTAAGGGTTAGAACTGGTACCTCTGGTTCCTCTGATGTCTCAGCCATGAGGGCAAAGTTTGCTACATGAGTAACATCTTCCTCATCTGAATCATCCCAAGCTCTTCCTTCTGTCACTAACAAAGCTCTTTTTCCATGTCTTTCCTTCACCAGCGATTCATTCTTGCTTTTGAGGGCTTCATATGTCTCTTTTGGATAAGTCTGTTTAGGCTTTTTGCAGTCGGTAGCAAAATGTCCAGCTTCACCACAGTTATAGCATTTGAACTTCATTTTGAAATCCAAAGGAGATTTGTAGCTGGTATTCTTGCCTTTTCCTTTGTAGCCTGACGAACTACCACCACCCCTAGCAGCCCGATAGTAAGATGAAGAATTTCTCTGTGGTCGGTTGCTCTTTCTGAATCTCATGTTGCTGAACTTCCTTGCCATGTATGCCACGACACTATCGTCCATGTTGTCCAGCTCTTCTTGGGTGTAGTAGTCATCATCACTGTTAGATGTGCACTCGTCATCATTATCCACTTGATGTGGTGCATGTGATGATTTAGTCTTTTCTGCAACCATTGCCTTCCTAGACTCTTCCTCATCAGCAACTAATCCTGATGCAGTTTCTTTTCCTTTTGAATCATTGTCCCATGCTTGATCTTGAAGTGTTTCCAGCTCATAGGTCTTTAATATTCCATAATATTCTTCCAGAGAAGTTGTATGCAAATCTCTGGTTTCTCTTATTGCGTAGACCCTATGTTCAATGCTCTTTGGCTGGTTTCTCAGATATCTCGTATTAGTCTCAACCATGGGGAGAGTTACACCTCTCAGATTCAAATCCAATACCAACTGACTGAATCGTAGATAGACGTCTGTTATGCCTTCTCCTTTTCGTATTTTGAAGGTGTCATACTCCATCTTGAGTATGAGTGTCTTGTTACTTCTAACCTCTGCAGATCCTTCCATGACAATTTCTATCTTGTCCCAAATCTTCTTTGCTGTAGTCAGACCTTTGACTATGTTGAACATTTCATGATCAAGAGATTCCATCAAGGTTTGTCGTACGGCAGTATCATAAGCTATTTGCTCCTTGTCAGCATCTGAAAACTTCGAGGCCTTTTTAGGCTCAGACCGAGGTGCTATAACCACCCCTCCTTCCGTATGCGCAGGAATAACCACCATTGGAACAAATTTACCCTTGTCAAAGACTTCCAGATATTCAGGGTTAACAGTCTCTAAATAGAGTCTCATTCTGAAAACCCATTCTTCATAGTCATCTCGGTTGAACATTGGGATCTTGAATGCATTTTTAGGAGCCATTTCAATTCTGGTCACTAAAAGTTTCTAAGTACCCAAGACTAGGCTATGTAGAATTTCTGCCTAAGTCGAAATTTCTCTAAGTAGAAATTTTTGCTCAAGTCGAACTTCACCAAGTAGAAGTTATCCAAGTCGAAATTCTATGTAGAAAATCTCACGTAGAAATTCTATGTAGAACTTTTGTCTTTAGAATAATTCTGCTGCAGATCACTTTAATATTGAATAAACAATATTATCTCTTTAACACCTTTTTGACTTTTGAGGCTTTACTCACCTAACCCACCTAACCCACGTGCTAGGTACTGAGTATGTTCTGATATACTTTCGGCCGTGAATAATGCAAATCACAAAGTCCAAAAACACCTTTTTATTCTTTTACTATTTATCTGTTTGAAAAGGAGATCAAAAAGTTGTTGGGTCGTCTTCTTTGATAAGAACAAATGATGAACACTCAAGAACACCAAATATCAAAGTACCCAGATTAATTCACAAAAATTAATTAAAATACACCCAAGCTAAATAATCACACCTGGAGTATTTAAATAATTTTTCGGATGAGTTTTCACTACAAAAGAATTAAAGCTCACTTTTCCAGAATTTTAGAAAAGTAGATCTAGAAAATGAAAACTCACGATTCTTCCACTAAACACAAGGATCTATGTTTTGTATGTTAAACATATTGCTCTGATACCAATTGTTAGGTCCAAATGTGTTGTAGAGGGGGGGTGAATACAACTTTTCAAATATGAGAAGCAATAAATACAATGCAATAAACGAACACACAGATTCAAGGAATATATGTCTTATATATAACTTGAAGTGGTTGCTACAATATTCATTACAAAGTATAACAGAAGTTCAGAGAGAAGTGAATGATACTAAGCTCTGTGAATGAACTCTCTCTCTTTTACATGTGTTTCTCTCAAGAATTGCTCTCTAATTAAAACATTACACAAGTACTTCTATTTATACTACATGTAATCTATGTCCTGTAGTCTTCAAAGACTAAGATATACGTGGCCCAATGATGTCCACATAAATCTTGCCTTATCTTGAAAGCTTGGAAATCTGCCAATCAAAAGATGCCATGTGTCATGTTGAAGCTGCACTCTAAGTAGAACTTCTGCTTGAGAATTTCTACTTAGCCATCTCGAATTTCTAAGTAGAACTTCTACTTAGAAATATTCTACTTGGACATCTAGAATATTTAGTACTTAGAGGATATTCTGGTCTTCAACTTGAAACTTCAATGCACATCTTGAACTTGTGATATCTTCATGTCTTCTTTATTCTTCACCAAGCTCTTGAGCATGGATCTTTATTACTGACATAAACTTGCTATCAATGTCCTGACACTTGATGCACTGGTCTGGTTCATAAGTGACTAGTCTTGATAGTGTTTTTGCTTCTTGAATAAATTACCATATTCACTTAGTAACGTGGCTTTCCAATGTTCGCTTTCCTTCTTGTTCACTGTAAATCAATTTGTCTTGTTGATACTGATAGTTATGATCTTGAATCTTTATTTCTCAAATCACTGAGGCATGAACAACTTTTACTTGAACTTCTTTCAATGATTTCTTCTTGGCTTGATCATAGTTAACATGTTCAATTGTATCAATTACCTTGTCTTCATTTAGTGTTGATTTCTTGTGGCTTCTTGTTCTTGATTATCTTCTGGTTAAGTATCTTTTGCTTTAATTGAGTTACATTAGTTATAGTGTTACAAGTTTACACACTCTGCCTTTCATCCTCTGTTTCTTCAGTCTACTAAAAACCTTTGCTTCAGCTTATCTCTTTATCTGAAGAGGTGTTGGTTTATGACCAAGCTGATCAGCAATAGCATTTACTTCATCCACAGACATCTCAATTATTCTTCTCTTAGGAGATGTAGGTGCAGGAGAATTAGTAATCTCAACAGTCTTTACAGGTGATGTATCAGGAGTAGAGATATCTGGAAGCACAGTTGTATCAGGAACTGATGATTCATCAAATTCAATATCATCATTGAGATTCTACATATCTTCAGGAATATAATACTGACTCTTGTTGATTATTCTTCTTCTCTTCTTTTGCTTTATTGGATTAACCAATTCATAAATAACAGGAGCAGCAATTTCCTTTTTCTTCATGATTATAGAGATGGTCTTGTCATCATCACTATCAGAATAAGAGACCTGTTGCAAAAACTTCCTCTTTTCACCTGTTTCTTTAAATGCTCCAGCCTTAATCAAAGATTCATCAATCTGAACTTCTTGTTTACCTCCTTGTGACTTCTTTTTAGTCAGGGTTGAAGTGGAGAAATCCTTTGATCCTGATTGTCTGCCAGACACATCAGATCTAGCTGATTTCTTTTCTTTTACAACTGATGTCTTTTGAGAGGCACCAGAGGTGGTTGACTGTTTAGGTAACTGTTTATGATGTGTGCTTGTGTCAGGAACAGGATGTGTTTGGTCCTGTCTCATAGCACTTATGGCTGGGCCCTAAAGTTCAGGCAATCTCTTTTTCAAGAGAAGCCAGACCCCCTTAGGAATATATGGATTTCCCTCAAAACCATTAGCCTTATCTGATTTAACCAAAGATTTGATATTGTTTTCTGAAATCTTACAGATAGGCAATACTGTATCATTTTCAAATTCAACATTGGGACATAAGTGAGAGAATATTAATTGAAAAAATCTAATAAAACAAACATAACCACATTTATTTGTTTTCCTAGCATTTAATGCTCTCAGAATGAAAGACCCATAATCAAATACAGTATCATGGATTAGAGAGTACCCAATGTGAACTGAAGCAGTCGGTAGTGCATCAAAGTTAGAGACTTTGTTCAAGAAGCACCTACTGGTGGTATCAAAGAAGAAATTCCATTCATTCTTTAGCTTAGTTCTGTATAACTCTCCAAACTTTCTTGGTTTTCCATTATAACCAAGACTCGTAGCAAATTCCAACAAAGAAGCATCAGAAATTGTTGCTGGAGTCTTACCATTTAGAGAAGGTAAGTGCAGAGCTTCAACAACTACTTCTGGAGTAACATGATGTGTGACTCCATTGTGTGTAAAGGTCAGGTTAGGCCTTCCTGAAGGTTCAAGAACACCAAAGACAGCGGTCTTCCAAACCTGCATCACACACTTGAAAGAGACTTTGACGGGTGCCGTTAAAGCATAATGAATCGGACTAGACGCCAAGAAATCCTGAATGATGTGAAAATCATTCGATAGTTCCTAATGGTCAAGAACAGCAACATAATTATTGGGAGCAAAAGTGACACCATTGATAACAACCTTATTGTTTACAAATGATGAATTCTCCATTTTTTGTGTGACAAAGAGAGATTGAAATTTTGAGCAATTAGGGTTTATGTTCGCGTAGGGAAAAGAACAATACTGATAGTTATGAGAATAATGAATCAGTTTAGTGAACTAAATTGATTTTAGACAACTAATAATTTCTCAAAAACAGGTGTCAGTAATCGATTTGTGCGACGTGAGAGAGTGGTGTTAACCGTATATGACACGTTGTGTATATATATGTATCAGTGAGTAAAATACACGCGCTCGTATTTTTAAGAAGTGCATTTGTAAATATAACAATAAAATATTTGATTAAATAAGAATCAAATAACACTGTCTTTAAATACCTGGAACCATTAAAAACCAGAATACGAAGCGTTTTAGTACTTCGTTACTCACCCATCTCTATTTAACACCTAGAGACTTGTCCACTATCCCTTTAATCCTTCATTCCTTCCTGAAAATCAAAACCCCTTCACTCAACACACCGTTAGACAATGTCAAAACTTACCATCAAGGAAAAGAATCTCAATCTCGTAGAGAACAGAGATATCTTCAGTTATATTCGTGAAGAGTTTGATGCCTTTGACTGGGAAAGGCAGCTTGAAACTTTGTGGCTGCAGATGGATGCCAGTCTTGAAGAAATCGAGAGAGAAAGGCCTGCAAGAGTGATCGACATCGATGCGGCTCTTCAAGCAACATTAACATGGCTTTCCTCTAAGCCATCCTCATCCAACACCACCAACCATTGTTAATGAATATGTCAGCAAAAATAACCTTATCCCTTCAACTTCCACCCAAACAAAGTGGCAAAGATGGGATCTGGGATAGCTGCTAACAATGGAGTGGTTTGGACTTCACTTTTCATTTTCCTGTTGAATAGATTAGTAGATAAAGAGAACAAAAAAGATATAATACTTGCATGTAATCTCTTTCTTATGAAGAATCCTATTTCTCTAATCTTATTCAATGTGTTCTGCAAAAAAAATTTTATGTTTATGAATTGTTCTTCAAAGAATTAAATCAAAGAAAATGAAAACTAATTAAAGTAATCATGTAAGTAACAAATTCATCAACAATAACCACAGTTAAAGCAGGAACAGAACAATTAGGGATTACTTGAAGTATACATATTGTACTGATAACCAAACCATTACATCAGGATCTGATGTTTGACTAACGTCAAGATTGACTCTTCGTCAGTATTTAACATGCATCAGGATCTGACACTCATCAGTATTTGGTCTCCCCTTGTTCTCAGAAACTCTCATAGTTTACCATTCTCAATTCATTCACCAACTTTGTAAACGTAGCTTCAGGTAGTGGTTTGGTGAATATATCCGCTAGCTGCCGATCAGTAGGAACAAAGTGGAGTTCGATTGTCCCTTCCAGTACTTGTTCTCTTATAAAATGATATCTGATACTGATATGTTTAGTAAGAGAATGCTGAACTGGATTTCCTGTCATAGCAATAGCACTTTGATTGTCACAATAAATAGGTATTTTTGAATATGATAAACCATAGTCCATTAGCTGATTCCTCATCCACATGATCTGAGCACAACAGCTTCCTGCAGCTATGTACTCAGCTTCTACAGTTGATGTGGATATAGACTTTTGCTTTTTACTAAACCAAGAAACTAGTCTTCCTCCAAGAAATTGACAACTGCCTGAAGTACTTTTCCTGTCTATTTTGCGTCCTGCAAAATCAGCATCTGAGTAACCACATAGATTAAAGTCAGACTCTCTAGAATACCAAAGGCCAAGTGATGGAGTGCCTTTCAAGTATCTGAAAATCCTTTTAACAGCAATGAGATGTGGTTCTTTGGGGTTTGCCTGAAATCTTGCACATAAACAGGTTGCATACATTATATCTGGTCTACTAGCTGTTTGATACAAAAGTTAGCCAATCATACCTCTGTAGTTAGTTACATCTACCTCAATACCTTGATCAGGATCAAGCTTTGTAGCTGTAGCTATGGGAGTTGTAGTAGTAGCACTGTCTTGCATATTAAACTTCTTCAATAGATTCTTTGTGTACTTTGACTGATTGATAAAAATTCCATCATCAGTCTGTTTAACTTGCAGACCTAAGAAAAAGCTCATTTCTCCCATCATGCTCATTTGATATCTAGACTGCATTAGCTTTGAAAACTTCTTACGCAATTTGGGGTTAGTTGACCCAAAAATGATATCATCAACATAAATCTGAACTAACAGCAAGTCCTTCCCATGATTCAAATAAAACAAGGTTTTATCAATTGTACCTCTTTTGAAACCACTTTCCAGTAAGAATTGAGCCAGAGTTTCATACCAGGCTCTTGGAGCTTGCTTTAGTCCATAAAGTGCTTTATCCAATCTATAGACATGATCTGGATATTTAGGATCAATGAAACCAGGAGGTTGTTCAACATATACCTCCTCTTCCAATTCTCCATTCAGAAAAGCACTTTTAACATTCATTTGGAAAACTTTGAATTGCTTATGAGCTAAATATGCCAGAAAAATTCTGATGGCTTCTATCCTTGCAACAGGAGCAAAAGTCTCATCATAGTCTATTCCTTCCTGTTGAGAGTACCCCTTTGTAACTAGTCTTGCTTTATTCCTCACAATAGTGCCATCTGAATCTGTCTTGTTTCTGAACACCCACTTTGTACCAACAATTGATCTACCTTTTGGTCTTGGTACTAGTTTCCAGACTTCATTTCTTTCAAATTCATTCAGTTCTTCTTGCATTGCTGTAACCCAATCAGCATCCTTGAGTGCATCTTCAACTTTCTTAGGCTCCTCCTTTGACAGAAAATTATTATAGAGGCATTCATTTTGTGTTGCACTTCTGGTTTTAACACCTGCATCAGGATTCCCAATAATTAAATCAGGAGTATGGATTTTGGTCCATTTCCTTGCTGATGGTAAATCATTTCTTGAGTTGGATGCTCCCCCTTTATTGGTGTTATCTTCAAAAGAACTAGAATCATTAGAAGCTCCCCCTGAGATAGTGCTATCTCCTCCTGAAGTGCTGTCAGGATTATCACTTGAATCTGTTTCTGATGATTCTCCTCCTGATGTTTGAGTTGTATCAGTACTGATGGTATTTTACTGTTGCTCCCCCTCAACATTTGCATTATTTGAATCATCATCAGTAACTGGTGTTTCATCAGGCATTGGTCGATCATCAGGATCTGATGGAGTATCAGTATCTGACATTACTTCATCAGAATTCTTGGTAGCTTCATTTGCAAAGATCAAACTATCATGTGAGTCTTCAGCAATTCCTGTTATCTTCTTATCATCAAAAGAAACATTGATAGACTCCATGACTGTCCTTGTTCTTAGGTTATATATTTTAAAGGCTCTTGAAGTTGGATAGCCAATAAAAATGCCCTCATCAGCTTTAGTTTCAAATTTTCCTAGTTGTTCAGGATGAGGTTTAAGAACAAAGCACTTGCAACCAAACACATGCAAATGTTTCAGACTCGGCTTTTTCTCTTTAATCATTTGATAAGGAGTGACACCATGTCTGTTGATTAGAGTAATGTTCTGTGTGTAGCATGCTGTGTTGACTGCTTCTACCTAGAAATATGTAGGTAGTTTAGCTTCCTCCAACATTGTTCTGCCAGCTTCAATAAGAGTTCTGTTCTTCCTTTCAACTACTCCATTTTGCGGGGGTGTGCCAGGAGCAGAGAATTGTTGAACTATTCCTTTGTATTTGCATAACTCTTCCATTACTGAATTCTTGAATTCAGTTCCATTATCACTTCTTAGAATCTTGACTTTGTACTTTGTGCCAGTTTCAATGAGTCTTACATGGTCCAAAAGTATTTCAGCAGTTCATCTTTTCTGTGCAGAAAATACACCCAGGTAAATCTAGTATATTCATCAACAATGACTAGAGCATACCTTTTCTTACTGATGGACATAATGTTGACTGGTCCAAACAAGTCAAGATGTAGCATATGATATGGTTCATCAATAGAGGATTCAGATTTACTCTTGAATGATGTCCTTCTCTGTTTAGCCTTCTGACAAGCATCATAGAGTCCATCAAGAGTATATAACGCCTTTGGTAATCCTCTTACCAAATCTTTCTTAACCAACTCATTGATGTTGTTGAAGTTGAGATGAGAATTCCAACTTTCATCTACTGTTACTTTACTGATGAGACATGTTGAGGGACCATCAGTTTTGGTGTAGACATTAGCTTCATAAATGTTACCACGTCTTTGACCAGTTAATACAATCCTTCCAGATGTTTTACTAATCACTTCAAAGTGAGTATCATTGAAGTTGACATGATAACCTCTGTCTGTGATTTGACTAACACTAAGCAGATTGTATTTGAGTCCTTTCACCAGAGCTACTTTTTCAATGATGACATTTCCAATTATTATATTGCCATATCCCAAAGTTTGTCCAATGTTGCCATCTCCATAAGACACTGTTGGGCCAGCTTTCTTCTCAAATTCTGATAGTAAGGTTTTGTCTCCAGTCATGTGCACAGAGCATCCACTATCCATGACTAACACATTTTTCTTTTTACCCTGCAATCAGAAACACAAAGAGCTCAGTTAGAATTTTTAAGAACCCACACTTGTTGGGTTCTTTTTGCATGCAATTTAACACTATTAGCAGCAGAAGTCTTTTTAACAAAAGCAGTTCTGTCAGATTTAAATCCATCAGAATTTGCTTTGTCATTATCAGAATTAACAGATGCATGCTTAGTATTCAGACTCTTTGTTCTACCAGAATTTGCACTTTTATTAAATTTTGGCAAGGGATCATAATAATTGTAGTACAAACTATGGTATTCTTCACATGTATAGATAGAATGCCATTTACTGCCACAGTGAAAACAAGGATTCTGTTGTTTATAAAATACTGATCTATTCCTAATGTCAGACTTGGGAACTACAGTAGCCTGCTTTTTACTCCTCCTGCAATCAATAGCAAGATGATTAGAGTTATCACAATTAAATCATGTTTTCCTTGGTGCATTTGGAATATACTTATAATTATTCTCTTTGTTTATTCCAATTTTACCATTCCTGTTCCTCTTAGCAGTAGTGGTTTTCTCTCCTTCTGTCGCTTCACAGATTCTGTCTCTGAGTTGTTTCTTAGACAAAAGACCAATATTTTTGACAGATTTAGACTTAGAATTTTGTGTAGAAGTAGATCCCTTTTCTAAAGTAGAGTTGGGATTTTCTGGATACACATACTTAACAGGTTTTAATTTGGTCTTTATTCTGTCCATTATATGTCTATAGGTTTTTGGATTTGTTGACTCATTCACAACAACTCTTCCTGATTTAGTTGTTTCAGCAGTAACAACTTTACCTTTATTTTTCTTTTTGTCCTCTGGTTTATAACCTAGACCCTCTTTTCAGTTCTTATCTGTGATAAGATCGTGTGTTTTCTTTCCAGAGTGTGTCCAGGTTCTGAGTTTCTCATTAGCTTCATTAAGTTCCTTTTCAAGTGCAGTACATTTAAACTCCATTTCTAGCTTCATGTGCTTAGCCTTATCACATTCATTTTGTACTTCTTCCATGAAGAGTAACTCAGCTTCTAAATGATCATTTCTTTTATTCAATTCTGACATCTCAGATATTATTCTAGCATTTTCAAGAGATTGACTTTTAAAGTTAATATGTAGAGACCTTAAGAAAGATCTTAACTCAGAGACATTATCAGTATCAAAATCAAAAACAACTTCAGGTACCTTATTTTCTGGAGCAGCAATCTCATCCACATTTGCCATTAATGCATAGTTCACTTTTTCCTCTTCAGAGTCTGAGGAAGAGTCCATCCAATCCTTGCTAGATGAGATAAGAGCTTTGGTTTTGGCCTTTTTGCATTCACTTGCAAAGTGACCCATTCCATCACAGTTGTAGCATTTGACTTTTGACTTGTCAAACTTGCTACCTTTTCTTTCATTCTTCTTGTACCTGTTCTTGTCAGTATTGACAGGTTTCTTCTGAAAGTTGCCTTGTCTTCTAGCCTTTCTGAACTTCATCTTCTTGAAACCCTTGACTATCATAGCAACCATTTCCATCATATCAGAATCAGTAGAGTCATCATCAGTATCAGTATTTGCATCAGGATCTGATGATGAGTCATCAGTATTGGACTCAACAACTCTACTTCTCCTTCTTGAAACCTCCACGCTTTTTCCTTTTGATTCAGCATTCAAAGTAACAGCCTTTACTTTTTTGTCTTTTTATTCGTTCTTTGTTGAACCTCAAGATCATGGGTTCTTAGCATCCCATAGACTTCATCAAGAGATACAGCATTAAGATCATACTGATCTCTGATGATAGAGGTTTGAGTATCCCACTCCTCAGGCAAAGCTCTAAGAAACTTGGTATTCGAGTCTTCTGGTTCATACTCTTTACCCACTAGAGATAGATTATTCAATAGTGTCCGAAATCTATCATACAGATCAGTGAGACTCTAATCAGATTTTGCATCAAACTGCTCGTACTCTTGAATCAACAGAGCCCTTCTGTTCCTTTTGATAGATTCAGTACCCTGGCATTGAGTCTCCAAAGTTTCCCAGATCTCCTTAGCAGTTTTACATATTATCACTCTATTTGACATGACAGCATCAAGGCTATTATGAAGAATGTTTTTCACCTTTGCATCTCTGAGTACTTCAGCATTTTCCTCAGGTGTCCATTCAGCCTTTGTCTTCTGAACATAGTGCTCAGGTATAGTATCTGTTCTAGCAACCAGTCTCTTAGGGATATATGGTCCATCATATATTCGATCGAGATAGTTAGGATCAGTTGCCTCCAGATACATCAACATCTTTACCCTCCATGTGGGGTATTCCGCCTTTTTGAAAACAGGGATTTTAATACTTTCATACTTGCTTGTCGACATATTAAGATCGTTTCTGATTGTAGTTAATCAGTTTGCTCTGATACCAATTGTTGCCCAGTAATTAACAATTGTAGAAGGGGGGTTGAATACAATTGTATAGGATTTTCGACTTAAACAGAAATAATAACACAAGTATGAATAAATAACAGCTTTATTAACTCTGATATAAAACTGTTACAAACTCTCTCAAGAAATTCTTATGTTCTTGAGAGATGCTCGGTTACAAGATAATTCGTGTAAGCGATTACAATTAAGTAAAACCTAAACTGTGTTTATATATAGTACACAGATACACTATCAATTACAAGATATATCAAATCAATTACATACGTTTCTTAGTACATATCTTGAATGATAGTTGCATTCCTATAAATCAGGAACCGACATGTCAATCTTCCTAGATTCCTAGACTGATGTATATCCTCATAAAATCCTAATCAGCTTCCAATCCTGATGATAACCCAATCCTGACGGTGCATTACTGATGACGTCAGCATCAGTATCTGATCAGTAGTCCAGATCCTGATCATCACTTGAATCAATATCTAACAAATTCATTTTCAGCAATTTGATTCCTGAGATAATCTTCTATTTCCTTAGCACAGACAATATCATTTTTCAATCTTGCATTCTCTTGAGCTAATGAATCTAGGGACTGGTTCTAAGTAGTAACATTTCATTTTCAGATTTGAGAGTTTCATTCGGTTTAGTTAACTTAGCAATTTCTTCATGAGAAGCAGATAAACTAACATGAATGTTAAACATCTTAGCACTTAAATCTTCAATGGTATGCTTGTATTCAGTTTTAGACATATCAAGTAAGACTAGAGATGGTACCTGAGTTAAGGAACTAGAAGCTTCATCATCAGATTTAGCCATGAGGGCCAAGTTTACAAATTATTCCTCTTCCTCCTCGTCAGAATCATCCCAGCACTTTCCTTCAGCCACATAGGCTTTACCTTGATTCCTCTTGAACTGATTTCCAGATCCGTTTCCCTGATTCTGTCTTGGTCTTCTACACTCAGTAGCAAAGTGACCTAGCTCATTGCAGTTGTAACATCTGAACTTCGACATATCCACCATCCCGGTCTTGTATCCACCTCTTGTGGCTCCACCAATAGCTTTTGAGAAACTCCCCTTGTTCAGCTTAGATGTTTGACCCTTTGGATTGTATGACTTGTCCCTTCTGAACTTGATATTCTTGAATCTCTTAGCCATATAAGCCATGGTTGGATTATCCATGCTTTCAATCTCTTCTAAAGAATAGAAGTCTTCATCTACAACATCTTTAAGCTGCAGAACCACATTCTCTTCGTCATCCAACACTTCTTCGATCTTCATGGATGGTACTTGTGTTGGTTGTGAACTTTGTGAAGGCTCACTTGGAAGAGAGATTTGTGGTTCATGAGCGACAAGGGCTCCTGACATGTTTGCTAGCTTTCCTTTGGTTCCAGTTTGAATAGCTCTCTTTTGAAAGAGTTCCAGTTCATATGATTTGAGCACACCATATAGAGTTTTTAAAGAGACATCACTCAAGTTTCTTCCTTCTCGTATGGCTGTGACCTTGTGCTCAAGATGCTCAGGGAGAGTGAGTAGAAATTTGATGTTAATCTCCTTTCTATCATAGAACTTTCCATGGATTTGTAACTCAGCTATTAGCTTGCTGAACCTTTCAAACATGTGTGTGAGTTCTTCACTTTGCTTAGCCATAAAAGCTTCGTATTGTGATACTAGGATTTGCTTTTGATTCTCTCGGACCTCTTCACTTCCTTCACACAGTAGCTTTATCTTGCTCCACATCTCTTTTACGGATGAACATCCCATGACATTACCACACATGGCTTTGTCTAAAATGAGTGAGTCGAGCAAGATAAGTTGTAAGTAGTCATCCAGGGCTACTTTTTCCTTTTCGGTCTCTGTGTACTCTGAAGGCCTCTTGGCAACCTAATGGGCTATAATGACTTCGTCATTTACAGTAGCAGCAGCTACTTCCTTTTGAGGTATGAAGGGGCCGTTCTCAAGAATCCTCAAGTACAGTGGATGGGCAGCTTTGATAAATAACAAGATCTTTCTTTTCCAGAAATTGTAGTTCTCTTTATCAAAGACTGGAATCTTGATAACACTTGACTTCTGCACTCATCATGATCTTCAGATTTGTGTGTCAATCTATTGCTCTGATACCATTTGTTGGTCCCGGAGTATTGCAGAAGGGGGGTTGAATGCAATACTGATAAAATCGAATCTTTAAAATCAACAACAATAATAAAGATTATAGATTATCAGTTGAGCTATGCAAACGTAAGTGGAACAAGATTTCTCACAAAATAAATGTTTTATTTATCTTGTGTGAAGTTGCTACAACCTAGTCTCCAGCTTCGTTTCCTCGAGAGAGATACAAGTTGCTCCTCGTGGATTGCTCTCTTAGAGCAAGTCCAATGCAATGCTATCCTTGGTTCTATTGCTATATTATAGAACCAAATGCTAAAAACCTCAACTCCAAAGGGGTGTTATAATTAGATGCAAATATGCATAAATGCATCCTTGGTTCTATATTTGAAACCAAGGATGCATTTATGCATCCATGCCACATCATCATTTAACCATATATGAATTATGTGTTGATGTACTTTAAATGAAAGTTAGGAGAGAGAAATAAAAATTAGTTAAATTTGGAATCATTTGGATGCAAAATGCAACTAGCATTGGAGTTGAAGTCCTATTTTAGCACTAAAAAACACTTTTTGATGCTAAATTATAGCAATAGCTATAGCTATTTTACATCTAGCATTGGACTTGCTCTTAGAAAGAATTGAGAGATGTATCTAAGTAGACTAAGATACTCTGTTGTCTCTATCGCATGGGTTGTTGAGCTGCTGTCATTTTCAAGTGCCAGCTCATTACAATTTGCACACCCATGTGACTTTCCTAAATTGCCATACAGACAGGGTAAACCTTACAAGTAAAGCAACCTAGATTTTTTCTATTTCTAGCTAATACAATTCTAGTAGATGTGGATATATCATACTCTTTGAATTGACCAGCCTTGTCTTGTGAATCTCTCGAGCTCTTGTCGTAGTCTTTGCAGGTCTGCTACAACGATAGAGTGTTGCATCAAATCTGTTTCTTGAACATGTAACCTGTCACGGGCTTTGACTGAGAAAAGTACCCAAATAAAATAATTCAATGTGACAGTAACCTTAACCGCAGAGTTTGCTGTCAAAGGAATATTCAGTGGTTGACAGTACGAGCTCCCGCCAATGTTGCTGTCGAAGCTCCAGACTTGCTGTCAAGTGTGAGAATGTTACTATCCCATGCTCCTACCAATGTTGCTGTCGAATGTAGCTTTTGTCGTGACTTGCAACATGTGTCTTCTTGTAATCTTACTGTCGAGATTGTGACAGTAACTTTTATTCTTGTTGTCTTCAGAATGTATTCCTTGAGGCTTGATCAAGTGCATGAACTTCTCCCAAATCATACAATTATTACATGACAGCAATTATTTGATTACAAAGACATACTCTGGCTGTGACAGTATGTTCTACTTAGTAAAACTAAGTACAGGGAAATATAGTTAAGTTATCTCTATGCTATCACCCATAAATCCCAACAACATTGTTTTACAAGCACCATGGCAAGGACATCATTTTGGTGTAGATTTATGTTGATGACATAATCTTTGGTTCTACGAATGAAAAGCTATGTGAAAAGTTTTCATCTCTTCTGAGGAACAAGTATGAGATGAGCATAATGGGAGAAATATCATTTTTCCTTGGTCTACAAATTCATCAAAAGGATGATGGCATCTTCATTTGTCAAGAAAAATATGTCAAGGAACTTTTGAAAAAGTTCAAGTTAGAAGATGCATCACCTGCCAAGACACCTATCTCTACTGCAACCAAACTGGATTTAGATCCTAAAGGAAAGAAAGTGGACTCTAGCACCTACAGAGGCATGGTGGGATCTTCGCTGTACCAAACTGCTAGCAGACCAGACATTATGTTTGCTACATGTCTCTGTGCAAGATTTCAAGCTGATCCAAAGGAGTCACACTTGATTGCAATCAAGAGGATCTTTAGTTATTTAAAAGGCACGCCAAGCCTAGGCCTTTGGTATCCTAAAGATTCTGGATTTGACCTGATAGGATACTCAGATTCAGACTATGCTGGATGCAAGATTGACAGAAAAAGCACAACAAGAAGCTGTCAATTTCTTGGTGGAAGATTAGTGTCATGGTTTAGCAAGAAGCAGCATTCTGTATCTACATCAACTACGGAAGCTGAATATATTGCAGCTTGAAGTTGTTGTGCACAAATTCTCTGGATGAAGAATCAGCTAATGGATTA
Source organism: Saposhnikovia divaricata (assembly GCA_036435485.1). NCBI lineage: Eukaryota > Viridiplantae > Streptophyta > Magnoliopsida > Apiales > Apiaceae > Saposhnikovia > Saposhnikovia divaricata. The sequence goes on from CM071594.1 coordinate 200,040,333, forward strand.
TGGTCTAGAATTTTCAAATATCCCTATTCATTGTGACAACACTATTGCCATAGCCATCTCAGACAATCTAGTTCAACACTCCAGGATGAAGCACATTGATATCAGACACCATTTCATAAGGGAGCATGTTGAGAAGGGTATTGTCAAGCTGGTTTATATCCCAACAGAGAAGCAACTTACAGATATTTTCAAAAAATCACTAGATGAAACAACCTTCAACAGGTTGGTAAGTGAATTGGGAATGCTAAATCTGGTATGTTAACTTACTAGTTTTTACATTTTTAAGGTGGTTAAATCGGAGCTTGTGATCGTAGCTTTCAATGTTACTGTCATAAGAAGTTACTGTCTCATGTGCTACTTGTTTATTGATAGCATGTTTGCTATGACTATGCTAAATTGAAACTACATGTCTGTTTTAACTTATGTAATTAGTGTTCACGTGACTTTAACTTAATTAACACGCGTGTAAGTGATGAGTAGTCGTGTCATTTGAAATGTACCCGGATATTTGTCGGACTTTTATTTTAAAGTTTAATACTTTATTAAAAGGAAGCGTATGGGAAAATGAAAAGTGTCCTATAAATGAGCATGAGACTAAGAGTCATTTCATACACAATCAATCACGCCTTGAGAAGGAGGACTTGACTCTATAATGGAGAACAAAGATGTCATTTCTGTAACGCCCCCAGATCCGGGGTCAGGGATCTGGTGGTTACGGTCTTACATCCATTCATAATACTTGACTTGAGTCCACAATAATTAAATCACATGCTGTGACCCCACAATAATTACCACTCACACACACAACAGTCATAGTCCCAGAGATGAAATTGAAATAAGTCTTACATTAAAGGGTTTACGAATAAAAGTTATTACAATCCCAAAAGGATAACATCATAGGTTTAAAAGTTTTGCCGTTGATTACGTTAATTGTACATATAGTTAAACAGGAAACAAAAGCTGTCTAACTATGCTACCTCAGCAATGGCGGCTAGCATCTCAGCGGGTAGTCCGGTGGGTCGGGTAACCTGCTTGCGCCGAGTGCGCCTGACGCGAGCCATCTGTCCTAGCTGTTGTTGTGACATAATATAAACAAAGCAAGGGTGAGCGAAAGCCCACCAACAAATATATAACTGAACGATAATTTAAAACAGTTCAAAGCCATCTTTTAAACCATATGCCATGCATTTACGGAAATGATGCCAGTATATTATGAACGATGAAGTTACAAGGTAACTGAAAGTATTTGTTTGAAGAAATATCTGCTACATCAAAGTAAGCGAGATATTCTTATTGTTATTAAGAAGAGGAACTTGCAAGAAAAGGTTGCAATTCCAGTTATGACACTTTTCCAACTCTGCCAACAGTAATCATGTTGCAGGAGATAAATAAATTTGGATGATGAACCAATGATGGAGTATTCACCGCGCCCGCTGTTCCAATCTGGATGATCAGTCGAGATCGTACAACTCAATTTAGATTTACTACCGGTAGAAGGAAGAACTGACGGCTTTACTTGTATACCGCCTTACTAGCTCTCCCCGGCCAACGGTTGGGCCAAAGGGGATGGACCGGTGCTACTCGGCCTCTTACACGACTCCTAGTTCAAATAGAATTCATGATTCTGAATGTAACGTTCGTCCCCCTTTCCCCAAGTATAATACTTGTTGATAAGACTCCACAAAGTAGTCGTATCTAGTTGGAAAGGAAAATTTATCAATATCTCCCAAGCTATTACTTGGTAACGGATATCAACTTGTTCCAGTAATCTTACCCCTCGAAAGATGAGAAGGTAAGCAACGACTTAATAAGTCAACAGCACCCGAGTTGCGGGTGAAGGGAATACTTTATGACCGGGAAGTCGACAAGATAAATAACATTTTTCCAAGTAAGGTTCCCTTATTATTAAGGAGATAGACTCAAAGATGAATGATGTCTGGGAACCTTTCTTGATATAAGATTAATAATAATATGACTTCGAAATATTTTCTGTAATAATCGAAGAAGATAAACCTTATCGAGATTATTTTAAGTATGGAATAAATATTCAGGGAATATTTATTGAGTTAAAATATTGAAAGAATATTTGGGAATATGAAAGAATATCTTTAATCAGAGTATTTCTCAAAATAATCCCTGAAGAAATATCAGGAGTATATTTATTGAATAAATAAATATTTAAATGAATATTCAAAACAATATTCATTAATTAATTAGACCTGAAAAGAATATTTAAGGTAATATTCATAATTAATTAGGAATTTAAATGAATATTCAAAAGTAATATTCATTTAATGAATAATATCCTAAATGAATATCAAGTAATATTCATTTAGTAATCCAAGCCTTAAGGAATATTCGAGATAATATTCGATAATTAAATCAAGCTTCAGATGAATATTAAAATAATATTCATCAAGTATTTAATATCTTAAATGAATTTTCAAAAGTAATATTTATTTAATAAAATAATAATCTAAAAGAATATCCAAATAATATTCATTTAATAGACTCATCTTTAGAAGAATATTCGAAATAATAGTCGATAATCAATTCGACTCTGAATGAATATTGAGAAATATTATTCGTTGAATAGTTACGTTCAAATAATTATTTGAAATAAGGATCATTAAATAAATAATCTCGAACGAATATTCAAATAATATTCGTCGCCTGAATAATAGAAAATATTTACTTAAATATTTTCTTCCGAGGTAATCTCGATATATCAAGGAATATTGACTCCCGGTCTATATTCGATTAATAAGATGTATATGCCCTTCTATGAGGGTCTTACAATCCCCGGCTTATAACTGATATCTAACTATCTAGCTTATAAGCCAACAATAACATTCAGGGAACAAGTATATCAATTCAACTTGAAAGTAGGCATGCATGCAATGGCATATGTATATCAGCAATCATATATATATATATATATTTATTCAATCACAACAACAGCCTAAAAGAAGGGAATTGAAACTTGCCTGGTAGTCGAGTACGGTAAGGGGTAGTGGTAGCGGGTCCCGGTTCAGCCTGGTGATCTATAAATAGCCAAGGCATTCGGGATTAATCACTTAACATATTAAAAGTTAAGTTATACTTAAATCGAAACACGTTCTCGAGTTATCTCGTTATACCCCTTTTAGTGGATTACTTATTATCACTGATCCGACCCGACATTCGTTCGTTAATACGACATATCACTGCACTTATACTTGGGACATACTTGAGTCATATGAGTTCTAAGGTTGATCGTTACGAACCAATATTATACTCCGAGTTTTATCGCCCGTTTTTTAAGTGTTTTACCAAAGTTATAAAAGAGTCGTCTTTTAGGGGTTTGTTCGCGTTTAACCTTGACTCGAACATTTTTAATAAATCGAAAAATGCTCTTTTTGACATACGGTTTTCTTTCACACCTTCCTTCTTACCCCTAGTATTTATTTACCAAGATTCGCCATGACGTTACATAGCTTACGAGGGTTCAATTTCAGTTACGAACTTTCGTTTACGGATTCGAACTACTTTTAGTAATTTGGTCATAAATCCTAAACCGTAAGTCCGTTTCACGTGATCTTTATATCAAAACGAAGCTTAGAACATTACCTATCCTATCATGGCAGATAAGGTCTCTGGACAGTAGGGGTTCGACATGGAAAATGGCATACAAAACATGGTATTGTAAAATCGGGCATTATAACGGCTGTAAATTGAATATCTATCAATTTCGAATCTTCCCATACACATAGCATCCAACCCAAACAACATATACATGACTTATATACATGAACTGAGGCCAAGCAATGCCTTTCCGTTCATCTAGCTATTTACATCATTAATCCAAAATCCATACATAATCATGCTTATAACTTTAACATAACCATAACTAAGTTATAACTATCATAAACATGCTTAAATCTCAAACGAGGGTTAGGGTTTCAAGAGCTTTATACCTTCCTTAGATAGTGATATAGCCTTACTAATCCTTGTATGGTCCTTAGGAGTGAGTATGCTTGCTATATCAACCATGAAAAACCAAGAAAACAAAGTTAGTATATGATGAACACTATTCACCCTCCTCTTGTTTGATTTTTTTTGAAAATGGAAATGGATGAGTTTGAGGCTAAGATTTTGAGGAGATAAGTTTTATGAAATGTAAGTCTCACCTTAAAAATTTCAAGAACAAACAATGGTGGGAAGGTTGAGTTTGGATTTGGAATTTATGGGTATAGCCGAATGGTTTTGTTTGCAAGGGGGGGAGAGAATTGCTTGGTTTCTTTGATTTTTTTTTTGTGTTTTAATCTCCTTCACTCTCATCCACTTACAACATAATATCTAGTAAAAGTCACTTTAATAAAGTGATGAGGTGTTGGATGCTCAAATGGCAAGACATGTGTTGGTTTTGTGGTGGTTAAAGCTTAACTAGGTAGTTACTTGCTAAGTACTTAGTTCCTCCTCTAAGGTGCTAGTTCCTTGCTTCTAGTTTAGTTACTAGATATTTATACTAGTAGCTTGCACAAGACTCTTGCTTCCTCTGCTTGTTTCTGTGTCCGGTTATTACCCGTTTCGATTGATCGTTCGTGAGAATATTTCACGGATTTCTAATTAGGGTTTACCGGGAATCCTCTTTAATATTAATACTTTCATTCTCCATCTTTCATTCTAACTTTCCATTTTATATTCCTTTAATCCATTCGTTAAATACTTAAGGCTATCAGTGTCCAGGGAACTCTCGTAGAAAATAAAAGTGCGGTTTTTCAGAATCCGACAGCTTTTACATACACTTATTTTCCCCCTGGATCACTAATACGAACTCGGAAATCCGTTCCGAATACTTCTATATAGTGTCGTCTCATATTATTATATACTCCCACCAAAACACTATTCATTCTGTATTCTTTACTTGTTCTCTTAGGGTTGTATAATTGTCCGTATTCTCTTTCGATCGTTCCTTAACCTTTTTTACGGAACTACTGGATTAATCGTTATCGATCTGGATGACATGAGAGTATTCTCTTGCTTGAAGTTGCCATATCTTATTCCTTTAGAAGATAGATTATTCTTACCTATGTTGTCACCCTTTAGCATTCTTCAAGACATAAACATAATAAAGTCGAATTCCATTCATTCTTTCCCAATTATCAATTATTACACTGTAGCCATATCCACTATTTATTCTTACATCATTAAATACATAAAAGTTTTAATTCCACCCAAAATCTGGGTTCTTACAGTCTCCCCTCCTTAAAAGGATTCCGTCCCGGAATCAGTTTGAAAACAAGTGGGGGTACTTTTCTTGCATTGCGCTTTCAAGTTCCCAGGTGGATTCTTCTACATTGTGGTTCTGCCACAAAACTCTGACTAGCTGAATGACCTTGTTTCGGAGCACTTGTTCTTTCCGGTCTATGATTTCCACAGGTTGCTCCACATAGGTCAGGTCTGGTTGCATGTCCACTTGCTCATACTCTACAATATGCTTTGCATCCGGATTATACTTCCTCAGCATCGAAACATGGAACACATTGTGCACCTGCTGTAGATTCGGGGGCAATGCGAGTTCATAAGCTAGTTCCCCAATCCGTCTCAAGATCTCAAATGGTCCAATGTATCTGGGACTCAGCTTTCCTTTCTTCCCAAATCTCATTAAACCTTTCCAAGGTGACACTTTCAAGAACACTAGGTCCCCTACCTCGTATTCCTTGCCTTTCCGAGCTAAGTCGGCATATTTCTTTTGTCGATCCTGGGCTGCTACCAACCGTCCTCTGATTAGATCTACTGCATCTTTAGTTCGTTGGACCACTTCGGGCCCGAGCATCTTTCACTCTCCAACTTCATCCCAATACAAGGGAGATCGACATTTTCTTCCATAAAGGGCCTCATAAGGTGGCATCCCAATGCTTCAATGATAACTGTTATTATAGGAGAACTCAACTAATGGCAAGTGATCATCCCAACTTCCCTTGAAGTCTATCGCGCAGACTCTCAACATATCCTCTAGCGTTTGGATGGTCCTTTCACTTTGCCCATCTGTCTGGGGGTGGTAGGCTGTGCTCATGTTCAGCCGGGTCCCTACACATTCTTGAAAACTTCTCCAAAACCTGGAGTTAAATCTAGGATCTCGATCGGATACTATTGCGACTGGGACTCCATGTCGCGCCACTATCTCTTTTAAGTAGATGTCCACTAGTCTGTCGACCGTGTACCTTTCGTTGATCGGGAGAAAGTGAGCCGATTTCGTCAGTCGATCTATAATTACCCATATGGCATCATGATTAGCCTTGGTCCTTGGTAAACCTACTACGAAATCCATGGCTATATGTTCCCATTTCCATTCTGGAATCTCTAAGGGATGTAGAAGTCCGATGGGTTTCTGGTGCTCTTCCTTCACTCGTTGGCAGGTCAAGCATCTGCTTACCCACTCTGCTACGTCCTTTTTCATATTGGGCCACCAGTAATACTCCTTCAAATCCCTATACATTTTGGTGCTACCGGGGTGCACCGAGTATCTTGAGTTATGCGCCTCATTTAAAATCTCATTCTTGAGTTCCTGAACGTTTGGGATCCATATCCTGTATGTGTACCTCATGATCCCTTCCTTGTCTCTTACGAACTTAATTTCCTCCCCGGTCATTAGCTTTTCTGTGGAGTTCTTTTCTTCCTCCATCATCCGTTCCTGGCACAGTCTAATCTTTTCTAGCAATGGAGGTTGGATTCTAATTTCCATCAACTTTTCTTGGCCCTCTCCAGGTAACTTAACCTCGATTTCCAAATTCTCAAAATCCTTCACTAGCTCTTTCTCTGAAGTTATCATCTTGAGCTTCTCTTTCCGACTAAGGGCGTCAGCCACCACATTGGCTTTGCCCGGGTGATAGCGAATTTCACAGTCGTAATCCTTGATTAACTCTAACCATCTCCTCTGGCGCATGTTAAGCTCTTTCTGAGTGAAAATGTATTTGAGGCTCTTATGGTCTGTGTAAATCTCGCATTTTTCCCCATACAGGTAGTGTCTCCAAATCTTTAAAGCGAAGACTATGGCTGCTAGTTCTAAATCATGCGTGGGATATCTGACTTCATAATCCTTCAATTGCCTAGACGCATACGCTATTACCTTGCCGTGCTGCATAAGCACGCATCCCAGTCCTTTATGCGAAGCATCACTGTAAATCACGAAATCTCCTTTTTCATCAGGTAATGCCAGCACTGGGGCTGTCACCAGCCTCTTCTTTAACTCTTGGAAACTCTTCTCGCATTTCTCAGTCCATTCAAATTTCTCGGTTTTACGGGTAAGTCGAGTTAATGGAGCTGCGAGTTTCGCAAAGTCTTGGACAAATCTCCTGTAATATCCGGCCAGTCCAATGAAACTCCTCACCTCGGTTGGAGTAGTTGGCCGTTCCCAGTTTGAAACTGCTTCTATCTTGGAGGGGTCAACCAACACTCCTTCTCTATTGATCACGTGCCCTAAGAATTGTACCTCATTTTTCCAAAACTCACACTTGGAGAACTTGGCATATAACTGCTCTTTCCTGAGTATTTCTAAGGTTATCCTTAAATGTTCAGCGTGTTCTGCCTCTGCCTTTGAGTAGATGAGAATATCATCAATGAAAACTATCACAAATTGGTCCAAATATTCCTTGAACACTCTATTCATTAGGTCCATGAAGGCTGCTGGGGCGTTGGTCAATCCAAATGACATAACTAAGTACTCATAATGTCCGTATCTGGTGCGGAATGCAGTCTTCGGGATATCTTCAGGTTTGATCTTCAGTTGGTGATATCCTGTTCTCAAATCAATCTTAGAGAAGTATTCAGCTCCTCTTAGCTGGTCAAACAAATCGTCTATCCTGGGCAATGGATACTTATTCTTTATGGTTAGCTTGTTCAATTCTCTGTAGTCGATGCATAACCTCATACTTCCATCCTTTTTCTTAACAAACAACACTGGTGCGCCCCAAGGCGACACGCTGGGCCTTATCATGCCCTTATCCAACAATTCCTGTAATTGTTTAGCTAACTCCTTCATTTCTACTGGGGCTAGTCGGTACGGGGCCTTCGAAACCGACGCCGTCCCCGGGGCTAATTCGATGGCAAACTCAATTACCCTATCAGGTGGTAGTCCGGGAAGATCTTGTGGGAACACGTCCTCGAACTCATTAACTACCAGAATGTCTTGCAATCTTGGCACTTCCTTCTGAGTATCTATAACGTAGGCTAAATAAGCCTCGTTCCCTTTTCGTAACAATCTCTTGGTTTGCGCCATGGTCAGAATTTTCTGGGTCTGTCGCATCCCCTTAAACACTATTTCTTTCTTCCCTGGGGTTTTCAACTTAACCTTTTTCCCTTTACAATCTATCCGCGCATCATTGCGAGACAACCAATCCATACCCAAAATGACATCGAATTCCCCTAGCTTAAAAGGAATTAAATCGACATAGAAGGATCGTCCTCCTATTTCTAGCTTACAATCGGGGTGAATTTGATTGACCGGTATGATTTCCTGATTAGCTATTTCTACTTGTAAGGAATCTCTTAGTTGCTGGGTTTTAAGTTTCAACTTATGCGCAAAATCTCTAGATATAAAAGACTTAGTTGCTCCTGAATCAAATAAGACATTTGCACTGACTGAATTGAGAGAAAAAGTACCTGCTATCACATCTGTGTCCCTCACGGCATCTTGTACTGACATATTGAAAGTCCTAGCAGTTGGTGGCCTATTTGAGGCAACCTTGCTTGCTCCCGATGCTGCTGGTTTGCTCTTTGGGCAATCCTTCCTCATGTGCCCTCGCTGTCCACACTGGAAACAGGTTGTGCTGTTAGGGATGACCGTGGTGCAAGCGGTAGCATAATGCCCAGCTCGCCCACACTTATAACAGTTTATCTGCTTCAGGTTGCACACCCCGGAGTGCCTCTTCCCACAAGTAGCACACAATGGCAATGGAGGTCGAGAAGGGTTGGAACGGGACATTCCTGATTGATGGCCGCCCTGGCTCACACTTACACTCGCAGATGGTTTAAACCCTACACTCCTCCCTGGTAGGGAAACCGCTCCTCGATTAAACTTGGTTGGGGGTTTTCCTCCAGCGGATCTTCCGCCCATACTAACATGCTTTCTCTTTATCCCCCTTTCTCTCTCTCTCTCTGCATCTGATCACTACCAGCCTCCACAATGGTTGCCTTCTACACCAAGGTGGCATAATCTGTAATCTCTAAAATAGCCACCCTATTCTGGATCCACTGTTTCAGCCCTTGTTGAAACCTGTTAGCTTTCTTCTCTTCTGTGTCTACAAACTCTGGCACAAATCTTGATAGCTCAGTAAACTTAGCCTCATAGTCAGCCACTGACATATTGTTCTGTTTCAGTTCCAAGAACTTAAGTTCCATCTGGGTTTTCATGAACTTCGGGAAGTACTTCTCCAGGAATAATTGTTTGAACCTTTCCCAGGCTATGACAGCATCAGTCTCCATGTTTTTCTTGGCTTCCCACCAATAATTGGCCTCTCCCTTTAGTAGGTAAGTAGCAAAAACAGTCTTCTGAGCCTCATTGATACTCAGAATCTCAAAAGACTTTTCCATTTCTTTGATCCAGGCCCTCGCCTCAACGGGATCAGCCGATCCGTGGAACTCTGGGGGCTTAAGGGACTTAAAGGCCCTAAAGGAATTTGCCACTGAAGTGTTGTTGCTTGGTGGTGGCTGGGGGTATTGGTTCAAATTCTGCCTAAGTAGGTCCATAAACTGGCCCATGGGGTTTCCGCCCTGGTTCTCCCCTTCCTGTTCTACTTCAGTTTCTCCACCCTCTATTTCCCTTTCAAATTCTTCAGAGTACAGGGGTTCATCCTCTGCTCCATACTGGGAATCTTCTTGCTCATTATAGTCCTGATCTTGTTCCTCACTACTTACACGGTTTTCCTCGTGTTGGTTGTGACTCTCTTGGTCAGTAGATTCGCGGGGGTTAGCCCTAGTGCCCATTCGTCTTGGAGGCATTTTACTGAAAATTTGGAAAATTATACATTAGGTTCCCTTATCTGTTTTAAAGGATTTTTCCTTGCACATTCCTTTACATGATTGGGTTTAAAATCCCACAGTTTTATATCTCATGGCAACTTAATCGAAAAGTAATACATATTCTAATAAACTCGTGATCACATCCCAACAAAATTGTAATGACTGAAATGGAAACAAATATATACCAGGTACCGAAAAGGTACAACATCCGAGTTACAATGATAGTTTAAAGTACAACCATCCTAACAACAACAACAAGTCAAAAGTGAAATATGCTGTCTATCTGTCTAGTCTGCAAAAAGGGAAAACAAGTACAAGAAAACCATCCCTACAAAAGCCGGCACTACTATGTCCGTACATGACTAGACAACTAGACCACTGCATCACTACATCTGAAATTAGCCGCCACGACGAAACATCCTCCGAACCCTCCCCATGGCGATGCGGAAAACCTCCTCAGCCTCTGCTCTGTCTACCCTACCATGCCCATCAGTAGGCAACTGTCGCACCCTCACCCGAGCCCTCAACTCGATGCGGGTCACAGCCCTATACCCAACTCTGTCACTGATAGTCCTCCTGCCCTGCACCCTCATCCGGGCGGCTCTCTCTGCTGCTAACTCACTCCTAGACTCTGCCAACCTGGCATCTGCCACAGACAACTCTCTATAAAGCCCGTTCACAATCAAGTTGTGAACACATACTGGGACTCCTCCTATCGGGGCATGAGGTGGGGTGGATGGCTCAGCTGGAGCGGCAGTCTCGGTCTGCTGGGGCTCTGGGGTAAGCTCTTCAAACTCGTCGGGGTACGGGCTCATAGGTAGTGGTGGTGGGGTAGGGGCTCTCTCAACAGGGAGGAGTGGCACAAAAAGTCCAGAACTCCCTACAGCACCAACTACTGGCTCATCTATATCTCCCTCAACACCCTCATATACCGGCACCACCTGATCCGTGGTCATGTCAGTGTCACCTCCCAAAGTCCTGATCTCAGTCACAACCCAATAATCATCATCCTCAACCACTAACTCAGCATCCTGTCCTGTCTGGATCCCTTCCGGGTCCTCCTCCCCCTCAATCTCAACAACATCTGTGTCAGCATCATCCTGGACCTCCTCAGGGTCCTCCTCCTCAGACTCGATCACATCAGTATCAGCCTCAACCTGGACCTCCTCAGCGTCCTCCTCCTCAGGCTCAGTATCCTCCTCAGGCAAGTGCTCATAGTATGGGTCCCTAGTCCGGAACATGTCGTCATCATGCTGTCTCGCAGCTTCCTCCTGGGCCGACAAGTCGCTCGCCTACACAAGACGAACTATGTTACTATCATGATACTTAAAAAGTTCCCGTAAGGGTTTTAGGTGAACCTGGCAAGGGTTCTTATTATATTATTGAATTTATTATTATATAACGCCGTATCATCTCTTGGGATATATAACTCTCGCTCTGATACCATCTCTGTAACGCCTCCAGATCCGGGGTCAGGGATCTGGTTGTTACGGTCTTACATCCATTCATAATACTTGACTTGAGTCCACAATAATTAAATCACATGCTGTGACCCCACAATAATTACCACTCACACACACAACAGTCATAGTCCCAGAGATGAAATTGAAATAAGTCTTACATTAAAGGGTTTACGAATAAAAGTTATTACAATCCCAAAAGGATAACATCTAGGTTTAAAAGTTTTGCCGTTGATTACGTTAATTGTACATATAGTTAAACAGGAAACAAAAGCTGTCTAACTATGCTACCTCAGCAATGGCGGCTAGCATCTCAGCGGGTAGTCCGGTGGGTCGGGTAACCTGCTTGCGCCGAGTGCGCCTGACGCGAGCCATCTGTCCTAGCTGTTGTTGTGACATAATATAAACAAAGCAAGGGTGAGCGAAAGCCCACCAACAAATATATAACTGAACGATAATTTAAAACAGTTCAAAGCTATCTTTTAAACCATATGCCATGCATTTACGGAAATGATGCCAGTATATTATGAACGATGAAGTTACAAGGTAACTGAAAGTATTTGTTTGAAGAAATATCTGATACATCAAAGTAAGCGAGATATTCTTATTGTTATTAATAAGAGGAACTTTCAAGAAAAGGTTGCAATTCCAGTTATGACACTTTTCCAACTCTGCCAACAGTAATCATGTTGCAGGAGATAAATAAATTTGGATGATGAACCAATGATGGAGTATTCACCGCGCCCGCTGTTCCAATCTGGATGATCAGTCGAGATCGTACAACTCAATTTAGATTTACTACCGGTAGAAGGAAGAACTGACGGCTTTACTTGTATACCGCCTTACTAGCTCTCCCCGGCCAACGGTTGGGCCAAAGGGGATGGACCGGCGCTACTCGGCCTCTTACACGACTCCTAGTTCAAATAGAATTCATGATTCTGAATGTAACGTTCGTCCCCCTTTCCCCAAGTATAATACTTGTTGATAAGACTCCACAAAGTAGTCGTATCTAGTTGGAAAGGAAAATTTATCAATATCTACCAAGCTATTACTTGGTAACGGATATCAACTTGTTCCAGTAATCTTACCCCTCGAAAGATGAGAAGGTAAGCAACGACTTAATAAGTCAACAGCACCCGAGTTGCGGGTGAAGGGAATACTTTATGACCGGGAAGTCGACAAGATAAATAACATTTTTCCAAGTAAGGTTCCCTTATTATTAAGGAGATAGACTCAAAGATGAATGATGTCTGGGAACCTTTCTTGATATAAGATTAATAATAATATGACTTCGAAATATTTTCTGTAATAATCGAAGAAGATAAACCTTATCGAGATTATTTTAAGTATGGAATAAATATTCAGGGAATATTTATTGAGTTAAAATATTGAAAGAATATTTGGGAATATGAAAGAATATCTTTAATCAGAGTATTTCTCAAAATAATCCCTGAAGAAATATCAGGAGTATATTTATTGAATAAATAAATATTTAAATGAATATTCAAAACAATATTCATTAATTAATTAGACCTGAAAAGAATATTTAAGGTAATATTCATAATTAATTAGGAATTTAAATGAATATTCAAAAGTAATATTCATTTAATGAATAATATCCTAAATGAATATCAAGTAATATTCATTTAGTAATCCAAGCCTTAAGGAATATTCGAGATAATATTCGATAATTAAATCAAGCTTCAGATGAATATTAAAATAATATTCATCAAGTATTTAATATCTTAAATGAATATTCAAAAGTAATATTTATTTAATAAAATAATAATCTAAAAGAATATCCAAATAATATTCATTTAATAGACTCATCTTTAGAAGAATATTCGAAATAATAGTCGATAATCAATTCGACTCTGAATGAATATTGAGAAATATTATTCGTTGAATAGTTACGTTCAAATAATTATTTGAAATAAGGATCATTAAATAAATAATCTCGAACGAATATTCAAATAATATTCGTCGCCTGAATAATAGAAAATATTTACTTAAATATTTTCTTCCGAGGTAATCTCGATATATCAAGGAATATTGACTCCCGGTCTATATTCGATTAATAAGATGTATATGCCCTTCTATGAGGGTCTTACAATCCCCGGCTTATAACTGATATCTAACTATCTAGCTTATAAGCCAACAATAACATTCAGGGAACAAGTATATCAATTCAACTTGAAAGTAGGCATGCATGCAATGGCATATGTATATCAGCAATCATATATATATATATATTTATTCAATCACAACAACAGCCTAAAAGAAGGGAATTGAAACTTGCCTGGTAGTCGAGTACGGTAAGGGGTAGTGGTAGCGGGTCCCGGTTCAGCCTGGTGATCTATAAATAGCCAAGGCATTCGGGATTAATCACTTAACATATTAAAAGTTAAGTTATACTTAAATCGAAACACGTTCTCGAGTTATCTCGTTATACCCCTTTTAGTGGATTACTTATTATCACTGATCCGACCCGACATTCGTTCGTTAATACGACATATCACTGCACTTATACTTGGGACATACTTGAGTCATATGAGTTCTAAGGTTGATCGTTACGAACCAATATTATACTCCGAGTTTTATCGCCCGTTTTCTAAGTGTTTTACCAAAGTTATAAAAGAGTCGTCTTTTAGGGGTTTGTTCGCGTTTAACCTTGACTCGAACATTTTTAATAAATCGAAAAATGCTCTTTTTGACATACGGTTTTCTTTCACACCTTCCTTCTTACCCCTAGTATTTATTTACCAAGATTCGCCATGACGTTACATAGCTTACGAGGGTTCAATTTCAGTTACGAACTTTCGTTTACGGATTCGAACTACTTTTAGTAATTTGGTCATAAATCCTAAACCGTAAGTCCGTTTCACGTGATCTTTATATCAAAACGAAGCTTAGAACATTACCTATCCTATCATGGCAGATAAGGTCTCTGGACAGTAGGGGTTCGACATGGAAAATGGCATACAAAACATGGTATTGTAAAATCGGGCATTATAACGGCTGTAAATCGAATATCTATCAATTTCGAATCTTCCCATACACATAGCATCCAACCCAAACAACATATACATGACTTATATACATGAACTGAGGCCAAGCAATGCCTTTCCGTTCATCTAGCTATTTACATCATTAATCCAAAATCCATACATAATCATGCTTATAACTTTAACATAACCATAACTAAGTTATAACTATCATAAACATGCTTAAATCTCAAACGAGGGTTAGGGTTTCAAGAGCTTTATACCTTCCTTAGATAGTGATATAGCCTTACTAAGCCTTGTATGGTCCTTAGGAGTGAGTATGCTTGCTATATCAACCATGAAAAACCAAGAAAACAAAGTTAGTATATGATGAACACTATTCACCCTCCTCTTGTTTGATTTTTTTTGAAAATGGAAATGGATGAGTTTGAGGCTAAGATTTTGAGGAGATAAGTTTTATGAAATGTAAGTCTCACCTTAAAAATTTCAAGAACAAACAATGGTGGGAAGGTTGAGTTTGGATTTGGAATTTATGGGTATAGCCGAATGGTTTTGTTTGCAAGGGGGGGAGAGAATTGCTTGGTTTCTTTGATTTTTTTTTTTGTGTTTTAATCTCCTTCACTCTCATCCACTTACAACATAATATCTAGTAAAAGTCACTTTAATAAAGTGATGAGGTGTTGGATGCTCAAATGGCAAGACATGTGTTGGTTTTGTGGTGGTTAAAGCTTAACTAGGTAGTTACTTGCTAAGTACTTAGTTCCTCCTCTAAGGTGCTAGTTCCTTGCTTCTAGTTTAGTTACTAGATATTTATACTAGTAGCTTGCACAAGACTCTTGCTTCCTCTGCTTGTTTCTGTGTCCGGTTATTACCCGTTTCGATTGATCGTTCGTGAGAATATTTCACGGATTTCTAATTAGGGTTTACCGGGAATCCTCTTTAATATTAATACTTTCATTCTCCATCTTTCATTCTAACTTTCCATTTTATATTCCTTTAATCCATTCGTTAAATACTTAAGGCTATCAGTGTCCAGGGAACTCTCGTAGAAAATAAAAGTGCGGTTTTTCAGAATCCGACAGCTTTTACATACACTTATTTTCCCCCTGGATCACTAATACGAACTCGAAAATCCGTTCTGAATACTTCTATATAGTGTCGTCTCATATTATTATATACTCCCACCAAAACACTATTCATTCTGTATTCTTTACTTGTTCTCTTAGGGTTGTATAATTGTCCGTATTCTCTTTCGATCGTTCCTTAACCTTTTTTACGGAACTACTGGATTAATCGTTATCGATCTGGATGACATGAGAGTATTCTCTTGCTTGAAGTTGCCATATCTTATTCCTTTAGAAGATAGATTATTCTTACCTATGTTGTCACCCTTTAGCATTCTTCAAGACATAAACATAATAAAGTCGAATTCCATTCATTCTTTCCCAATTATCAATTATTACACTGTAGCCATATCCACTATTTATTCTTACATCATTAAATACATAAAAGTTTTAATTCCACCCAAAATCTGGGTTCTTACAATTTCCCAGAAGCCGAAAATCTGGTACGAACCAGGACACGAAGAAGAAATTGAGAATCTCTTCAAGATGATGGATGAGGTGCTGGAAGAAGAGTCAGTAGAGAAGGAGAAGGCTGCCAAAGAAAAGGTCGAGAAGGAGCTTGAGGATTGGTTGGAGATGCTAGTCTTTGTTGAAGCTCTCCTGTAGGCTGAAGGGCTAACTAGTGAAATGGTTCCTGTAGAACTATATGAACTTGTTTCCGATGATGAGGAGAATGTGTAGTTTTTATTATTAATAAAAGTATCTTTTCATCTTTTATACTGTTCATACTTTATCTGTTAGATTCCCTTTTCTTGGTTATCTGCTGGGTAATGCATGTGTGTATGTGTGTATTTATGTTTGTGGATGTGTGCTTGTTTAACGAATATGGGCTTAAATCGATTAAAATGCTAGTTAGTAATTTATCTCTTAAGCAATGGACAAAGTCGATTAAAATTCATGACACAAATTATTTCTGCACAAGTTGCTGTCACGAAGTGCCTTGACAGCAAGTTCCTTATCAGCAAAGAAAAAAGTTTCTGTCATGAAATTTAAAGGAAATTGTTTAAATTGCTTAATGATGATAGCACGTTCTTGCGCCGATGTTACTGTCAAGCAAACCTGTTGTCACCCCCTCAAGTTACTAACGAATTTTTTAAAGCGCACAGATTACTATCAAATTAGTGTACCGATTTAATCGGGATATTACCTCCTCGATTTACAGCCATTAAAAAGTAACTTCCCACTACACAACGTGACTGATTAATGGGTTAAGACAAGGCCACTTTCCCCTTTCTCAGTAAAAACATTTGCAATTCTCATGTAAGAAACTGTCAAACACACAAACACATAAGTTTCAACAGAACCTATCCCTCTCAAAAGCAAAAATCTCTCTCCCAAAACTCAAAGCAAAAATGGCACCCAAACAGTCCTCTTCTCAAACAAACTTTGCTGGTATTCTCACTGTTGGAGATGCTGGTGAAGGCTTTAAAGGAATCGTATCCTTCATCAAAAAGTCCTATATAGGTCATGCTATAACATCTACCCTGGCTCTTAACCTAGAAAGACTTGAACAGTTCTGGAAAACTGCCTTCGTTCCAGAAGGTGCAGGTAAGAACACCATACAATGCACAATCAATGGAGTTACCTGCATCCTCACAATAAAAGGCATAAATGAAGCTTTGGGAACTGGACTGCAAGCAAAAGAGTCTTATCGGGAGCTTTTAAGTGATGAAACCTTATAGAAGTTTTTCTTGAAGATTGGGTATTCTGGTCCTGTTCTTGAAGAGGGTACATCAATTTGGTACTCGACTGGTGAAATGGACAGAAAGTATTTGAGGAAAGAATTGAGCATGATTCTTGATGTCATGGTAAAGGTCTTCTCAACCAAATCCACTGGCTGGAACGGTATCCCCTCCTACATCAAGAAGCTCACTCACTCTCTGGTCCATGGATACAAGGTGGATGTTGGAAAGCTGCTTATGAGTCAACTTAAATCAGCTCTGAGCAAGAAGGTACATGTTTATCCTCGCTTTCTCACCATGTTTATAGATTCATTATGTGGTATTGATGATAAGGCATCTCTCATAATGGAGTGCAATGTTGAAAGGCAGAGTGTGTAAACTTGTAACACTATAACTAATGTAACTCAACTAAAGGAAAAGATACTTAACCAGAAGACAATCAAGAACAAGAAGTCACAAAGAAATCAACACTAAATGAAGACAAGGTAATTGATACAATTCAACATGTTAACTATGATCAAGCCAAGAAGAAATCATTGAGAGAAGTTCAAGTCAAAGTTGTTCATGCCTCAGTGATTTGAAAAGCCAAGAATCAAGATCAGAACTATCAGTATCAATAAGACTAATTGATTTCAAGTGAACAAGAAGGAAAGCAAATATTGGAAAGCCACATTACTAATTGGATATGATAATTTATTCAAGAAGCAAAAACACTATCAAGACTAGTCACTTATGAACAAGACCGTTGCATCAAGTGTCAGGACATTGATAGCAAGTTTATGTCAGTAATAAAGATCCATGTTCAAGAGCTTAGTGAAGAATAAAGAAGACATGAAGATATCACAAGTTCAAGATGTGCATTGAAGTTTCAAGTTGAAGGCCAGAATATTTTCTAAGTACAAAATATTCTAGATGACCAAGTAGAAGTTTCTAAGTAGAAGTTCTACTTAGAAATTCGAGATGGCTAAGTAGAAATTCTCAAGTAGAAGTTCTACTTAGAGTGCAGCTTCAACATGACACATGGCATCTTCTGATTGGCAGATTTCCAAGCTTTCAAGATAAGGCAAGATTTATGTGGACATCATTGGGCCACGTATATCTTAGTCTTTGAAGACTACAGGACATAGATTACATGTAGTATAAATAGAAGTACTTGTGTAATGTTTTTAGTTAGTGAGCAATTCTTGAGAAAAACACAAGATAAAAAGAGAGAGAGTGCATTCACAGAGCTTAGTATCATTCACTTCTCTCTGAACTTCTGTTATACTTTGTAATGAATGTTGTAGCAACCACTTCAAGTTATATATAAGACATATATTCCTTGAATCTGTGTGTTCGTTTATTGCATCGTATTTATTGCTTCTTATATTCGAAAAGTTGTATTCACCCCCCCCCTCTACAACACATTTGGACCTAACAATTGGTATCAGAGCTATATGTTTAACATACAAAACATAGATCCTTGTGTTTAGTAGAAGAATCGTGAGTTTTCATTTTCTAGATCTACTTTTCTAAAATTCTGGAAAAGTGTGCTTTAATTCGTTTGTAGTGAAAACTCATCTGAAAAATTATTTAAATACTACAGGTGTGATTATTTAGCTTGGGTGTATTTTAATTAATTTTTGTGAATTAATCTGGGTACTTTCATATTTGGTGTTCTTGAGTGTTCATCATCTGTTCTTATCAAAGAAGATAACCCAACAACTTTTTGATCTCCTTTTCAAACAGATAAATAGTAAAAGAATAAAAAGGTGTTTTTGGACTTTGTGATTTGCATTATTCACGGCCGAAAGTGAAACAAGACATACTCAGTACCTAGCACGTGGGTTAGGTGGGTTAGGTAAGTAAAGCATTCAAAGTCAAAAGGTGTTAAAGAGATAATATTGTTTATTCAATATTAAAGTAATCTGCAGAAAATTTATTCTATGGACAAAAGTTCTACATAGAATTTCTACTTGAGATTTTCTACATAGAATTTCGACTTGGACAATTTCTACTTGGTGAATTTCGACTTGAGCAAAATTTCTACTTAGTGAAATTTCGACTTAGGCAAAAGTTCTACATAAATATTCCACATAGCCTAGTCTTGGGTACTTAGAAACTTTTAGTGACCAGAATTGAGATGGCTCCTAAAAATGCATTCAAGATCCCAATGTTCAACCGAGATCACTATGAAGAATGGGTTTTCAGAATGAGACTATATTTAGAGACTGTTAACCCTGAATATCTAGAAGTCCTTGACAAGGGTAAATTTGTTCCAATGGTGGTTATTCCTGCACATACGGAAGGAGGGGTGGTTATAGCACCTCGGTCTGAGCCTAAAAAGGCCTCGGAGTTTTCAGATGCTGACAAGGAACAAATAGCTTGTGATACTGCCGTACGACAAACCTTGATGGAATATCTTGATCATGAAATGTTTAACATAGTCAAAGGTCTGACTACAGCGAAGAAGATTTGGGACAAGATAGAAGTTGTCATGGAAGGATCTGCAGAGGTTAGAAGTAACAAGACACTCATACTCAAGATGGAGTATGACACCTTTAGAATACGAAAAGGGGAAGGCATAACAGACGTCTACCTACGATTCAGTCAGTTGGTATTGGATTTGAATCTGAGAGGTGTAACTCTCCCCATGGTTGAGACTAATACGAGATATCTGAGGAACCAGCCAAAAAGCATTGAACATAGGGTCTACGCAATAAGAGAAACCAGAGATTTGCATACAACTTCTCTGGAAGAGTATTATGGAATATTAAAGACCTATGAGCTGGAAACACTTCAAGATCAAGCATGGGACAATGATTCATAGGGAAAAGAAACTGCATCAGGATTAGTTGCTGATGAGGAAGAGTCTAAGAAGGCAATGGTTGCAGCAAAGCCTAAATCATCACTTGCACCACATCAAGTTGATAATGATGACGAGTGCACATCAAACAGTGATGATGACTACTACACCCAAGAAGAGCTGGACAACATGGACGATAGTGTCGTGGCATACATGGCAAGGAAGTTCAGCAACAAGAGATTCAGAAAGAGCAACCGACCACAGAGAAATTCTTCATCTTTCTATCGGGCTGCTAAGGGTGGTGGTAGTTCGTCAGGCTACCAAGGTAAAGGCAAGAATACCAGCTACAAATCTCCTTTGGATTTCAAAATGAAGTTCAAATGCTATAACTGTGGTGAAGCTGGACATTTTGCCTCGGACTGCAAAAAGCCTAAACAGACTTATCCAAAAGAGACATATGAAGCCCTCAAAAGCAAGTATGAAGCGCTGGTGAAGGAAAGACATGGAAAACGAGCTTTATTGGTGACAGAAGGAAGAGCTTGGGATGATTCAGATGAGGAAGATGTTACTCATGTAGCAAACTTTGCCCTCATGGCTGAGACATCAGAGGAACCAGAGGTACCAGTTCTGACTCTTAAAGTAGAAATGTCTATTGATGATTATAAGGAACAGAACGGGGCTCTTAGTGAAGAGATCTATATGTTGTGCAAAAGCCTAGACTCTTCTCAAAAGGAACAGAAAACACTTGTTGCCAAATGCAGAATGCTTGAGGCAAAAGTGGAAGAGCTAGAGGCTGCTTGTACTGTAGATACTTCCCTAAGAGACTTTATTAAATCTCTAGAACACAAGCTCGTCCTTAAGGAAGAAGTAGAAGCATGTCTTAGGAACAATCTAGCTGAGTTAGAAACTAAATGCGAAGCTTACAAACTAGCTGCTAGTAAAGTGTATGTAGATAATGACACATTTAAGAGGATAACTGGAGTAGGTGTAGGACTTGATTATTCTGACCTTCCTAAGAAAGAAGGAAAGAGACCTATTGACCCTAGTTCCAGTGACCTTAAAAAGGAAACACCTAGCATTCTTAAATCAGCTGTCAAACCTATGTACAAACACCTTGTTCCTAGAATAGAAGAAGAAGAGACTGAATTGATAGCTAGATATGAGATTGAGATGGAAGATCGCCAGAAAGCACAACCTATAACTCCTATCAAACATGTTAAAATCAATTTTCCTAGAGATGAATCTAGACTAGGATTAGGAGCTAAGGCTGTTAAACAACAAGGAAAGAAAGAAAAAGGCATAAAAGAGGTTAAGGCTGAACGAATAAAGAAAGCATGTTATCACTGTAAATCTACTGAACATCTTTCTTATGCATGTAAAGCTAACATAAATGTTCCTGCTGCACATGCCATGCCTACCACACATACAATGAATAATCTGCATCAGAATCATGCACAGTGTGGTCAACCTAATTATATGCCATGCACTTTTAACGTCATGCAAACTTTTGTGAATTTAATAAATGCATCTAGCCAGTCATGTTTAAATACTGCTGCTAGTTCAAACATCAAGAAAAAGCATGTGAGAGCCAAGACTGTCAGTCCTCCTAAAGTTAGGAGTGACAAACCTTCTCCTAAGACTGACAAATCTGTCAAGTCTGAGAAAGGAAAGGAGATAGTCGAAAGCTCTAGTAATGTTAAGAAAAGTGCATCTCCTGTTGTTAAATCTGTTGATTCTCGATCTTATCGAAAAGCCGGGCCCAATCAAAGTTGGGTTCCGAAGAATGTCTAACCAATCTGTCATTGCAGGGCATTAAGCAGAATCGAAATAAAGTTATAAGGGTGCTAGATAGTGGAGCATCGAGGCATATAACTGGAAACAAGTCCCTGCTTACAGAGTTGGTTATGAAAGCTGGCCCTTATGTTACCTTTGGAGATGACAGCATAGGTGTGACAAAGGGATATGGCAAACTGAAAACTGGTAATGTCATCATAGAAGATATTTCCAATGTTGAGGGACTGAAGCACAATCTGTTGAGTATCAGTCAATTCTGTGACAAAGGTTACGAAATTGTCTTCAACAAGAAAGGTGTATCAATCACTCACATCAAGGAAGGCTCATTAGCTTTGAGAGGAGTTCGAAAGGCAAATCTTTTTGTTGCAGACATGGATTCAGCAAATCAAAATGAGGTCACCTGTTTCTACAGCAAAGCCTCGGATGATGAAAGCTAGTTATGGCACAAAAAGCTATCTCACTTAAACTTCAAAACGATGAATGCTCTCGCGAGGCGAGAATTGGTGAGAGATCTACCTCAAATGGAGTTCGCTCCAAAAGGACTCGGTGAAGCTTGTGAAATGGGAAAGTCGAAGCGAGCATCGCATAAAAGCAAAGAAATTTCTAGTATTACTGAGCCTCTGCAACTTCTTCATATGGATTTGTTTGGCCCAGTGAATGTCCTATCTTTGTCTAGGAAAAGATATGCTTTGGTAATCGTGGATGACTTCTCCAAGTATACATGGGTATTGTTCGCAATGACGAAAGACGAAGTACCTTTCTTAATCAGACAATGGCACTGAATTCAAAAACGCAGTGCTCAATGACTTCTGTGTATCTAAGGGAATACGTCGTCAGTATTCAGCCCCGAGAACTCCACAGCAAAATGGAGTAGTTAAAAGGAAGAATAGAACTTTGGTTGAAGCAGCAAGAACTTTGTTGTATGATTCAAAACTTCCTTTGTACTTCTGGGCCAAAGCAGTGAGTACCGCTTGTTACACTCAAAATAGAACCTTGATTATAAAAGATAAAGAAAAGACACCATGTGAATTAATGAACAACAGAAGACCAACAATCAAATACTTTCATGTCTTCGGAGCAAAATGCTATGTACTTATAGATGATGAAAATCTAGGCAAGTTTGCAGCAAAAGCTCGTGAAGGAATCTTTGTTGGTTACTCTACAGATGTGGTGGCAGCTTATAGAGTGTTCTTAGTGAATGATCGAAAAGTGACTGAAAGTTACAACGTCAGATTCGACGATACCAAACTCTCATCAATTTCAAGAGATTCTAGTGAACCTAGATCTTGAAGATGAACCTGAGTTGGTTGTTCCATTAAATGTTCCAAGTGTACATGAAGAACCTGAGTCTAGTGAACAAGCTAATTCTACAAGATCAGGAGAGACTTCTTCAGTACGAACCGGCAACAACTCAGGGGGAGTAAATAGCAGCTCAAGGACTACTGTTCAAGGCTCGAGTCGAGTTGACTCTAGTTCTGTAGGAGCTGGCACTAACTCAGGGGGAGTTAGTGAAAATAATCAAAGTAGTCAGCACCCCAACTCAGAAAGTCAAGCTGAATCATCAAGACAATTTCCAGGTGAACGGGTATGGAATAGAGACCATCCGTTTGAGTTAATTATTGGTGATCCAGATGCTGGTGTGACTACTAGAAGAACTGCAAGAGCTGACATGGCTAATATCTCCTTATATTCTGGGTTCTTATCCAAGCTTGAACCTAAAGAAATAGAAGAAGCTCTTGGTGATGCTGATTGGGTGATTGCAATGGAAGAGGAACTCAATCAGTTTGAAAGGCAGAAAGTTTGGAAACTGGTACCCCGACCAAAGAACATATCAGTAATTGGAGCTAGGTGGGTATTCAGAAATAAACTGGATGAAAACGGACTTGTAACACGAAACAAGGCTCGTTTGGTTGCAAAAGGTTATTCTCAGCGAGAAGGAATTGATTATGATGAAACCTATGCACCAGTTGCAAGACTTGAGGCAGTTAGGATGTTCTTGGCATTTGCAGCACATAAGAACTTCAAGGTTTTCCAGATGGATGTGAAAAGTGCCTTCCTGAACGGAGAGTTAGAAGAAGAAGTGTATCTGGAACAGCCGCCTGGCTTCGTTGATCCAGAACATGTAGATTTTGTGTATCTTCTCTTCAAATCTGTCTATGGCCTCAAGCAATCCCCAAGGCGATGGTATGAAACCCTATCCTTATTCTTAATTGAAAATGGTTTTGTTAGGGGAGTAATTGATAAAACATTGTTCTACAAAAATGTGAGAAATGACTTAATACTTGTTCAAGTATATGTGGACGATATTATTTTTGGGTCATCAAATGAGCGCTTGTGCGAGAAATTTGCCAAGCTTATGCAGGAAAAATATGAGATGAGCATGATGGGAGAGCTGTCCTTCTTCCTTGGATTACAGATCAGTCAGAGAAAAGATGGTATCTTTATCTATCAATCCAAGTACGTCAGAGATTTACTCAAGAAGTATAATCTAGAAGATGCATCAGCAGCTAAGACTCCCATGGCAACAGCCACGAAGCTTGATGAAGACAAATCAGGTAAATCAGTTGACATCACAAGCTATCGAGATATGATTGGCTCACTCCTCTATTTAACTGCAAGTAGACCCGACATAATGTTCGCAACTTGTTTATGTGCAAGGTTCCAAGCGGATCCTAGAGAATCACATCTCGTAGCCGCCAAAAGAATTTTTAGGTATCTCAAGGGCACACCAAATCTAGGGATTTGGTACCCAAGAGATACAGGTTTTAATCTTATTGGCTATTCGGATTCAGACTATGCAGGTTGCAGGATTGATAGGAAAAGCACATCTGGTGCTTGCCAATTTCTTGGCAGAAGATTGGTGTCCTGGCAAAGTAAAAAGCAACATATAGTATCTACTTCTACTGCTGAAGCTGAGTACATTGCTGCTGGAAGCTGTGTAGCTCAAATACTGTGAATGAGGAACCAATTGAAGGATTATGGCATGGAGCACAAGAAAATTCCAATCATGTGTGACAACACAAGTGCCATTGCCATAACAAACAATCCTGTAGATCACTCAAGAACCAAGCACATCGACATCAGGTATCACTTCATAAGAGAACATGTCGAGGAGGGGACTGTGGAGCTACATTTTGTGCCCACAATGCAACAAATTGCAGATATATTCACCAAACCTCTTGATGAAGTAACATTCAATAGATTGGTTGGTGAATTGGGAATGCTTAACATGTAAGAACCCCAAATTTTGGATATAATTAAAACTTTTTATTAAGTAATGATAAAATGAGAAACAATGATTCCGACAGCAAGGTCACCAACTCTAATGAATGGTGGTTTCAAAGAACAATGATTGTAATGAATGGACATTGCTTTGGACAATGATCCTGATGCAATGGTATATTGTCAGAATAGAGTAATTCGATGGTTGAGGACCTAGATAAGAATAATCTACCATCCAGAAAGGAGCTAATTGATCCTTGAAGGGAAATGAGTACGTGCATAGTATTTCCCGTACGTGCATAGTATTTCCCGTACGTGCATAGTGTTTCCTGTATGTGCATAGTAATTTGGTGGACGAATAGTGATTTTGTAAGTTGGAAAACTTTTCACTCCACCCTATGTACGGGACGTGATATGGATGTTTCGAAGTCATATTAGTAATACGCGGAGGAAATAAGTGAATGCAGAGACGATCGGAATTCAGAAATTCCAAATTCTTTTCGGTATACTATTTGACCGGACAGTGGATTAAATATTATTATAATCCAAGAATTGAGATATTAACTTTGAGGATTTGATATTTTGGGATGTTATTATATTGATTTAAGAATGAAGGTAGGAAACCACTGAGGAGTGGTTATGGCTACAATGTAATAATTGATATTTGGAAAGAATGAATGGAATTCGACTTTATTATTTCTATGTCTTGAAGAATGCTAAAGGGTAACAACATAGGTAAGAATAATCTATCTTCTAAGGGAATAAGATATGGCAATCTCAAGCAGGAGAATATTCTCATGTCCTCCAGATCGGTAACGATTAATCCAGTAGTTCCGTAAAAAGGTTAAGGAACGATCGAAAGAGAATACGGACAATTATACAACCCTAAGAGAACAAGTAAAGAATACAGAATGAATAGTGTTGTGGTGGGAGTATATAATAATATGAGACGACACTATATAGAAGTATTCGGAACGGATTTCCGAGTTCGTATTAGTGATCCAGGAGGAAAATAAGTGTATGTAAAAGCTGTCGGATTCTGAAAAACCGCACTTTTATTTTCTCCGAGAGTTCCCTGGACACTGATAGCCTTAAGTATTTAACGAATGGATTTAAGGAATATAAATTGGAAAGTTAGAATGAAAGATGGAGAATGAAAGTATTAATATTAAAAAGGATTCCCGGTAAACCCTAATTAGAAATCCGTGAAATATTCTCACGAACGATCAATCGAAACGGGCAATAACCGGACACAGAAACAAGCCGGGAATCAAGATGCATGCATGTGCTAGTAGAAAATATCTAGCAACCAAGTGGTGACTCAAGTAACTAGCACACTTAGAGATTGGAACTAATACTTAGCATGAATTCCATCCAAAGATCAACCAAGTGTTAAATTCTTTAACACACCTCTTGACACATGCCCCAAATGACATCATGCATTGCATCACACCTTTATTAAAGTAGCTTTAGGATGAGATATTATCCAACTTACATCACTTTATGCATTATTGAAATTCAACCAAGCAAAACAACTCCATTCTCTCCATTCTTCAAAACTGCCAAGCAAGAACACTCCTCAAAGAAAAATTCATATCTCCACTTCTACCCATTCATAGATCACCAAATTTTAACCATAGCTTCCACAATATATGTAGAGTAGTCGTTCAAAATTTCATAATTTTTGAAGATCGTTTGGATAGGTAAATAAATTCAAGAAAATCACCCTGTTTTTCCCCTCAAGAAACAAGACTTCGAATTTTTGGAATTTTTAGATTTCCAAACCAAGCTTCCACTCCTTGTTTGATCATCAAATTTTTATGGTGAGTCCTATATTTCATAAAAGCAATCTCCTAAAAATTTCAAGTCCAAACTCCTTTGTTTCCATTTTCAAAAAAATCATGAAAGAGGAGGATGAATAGTGTTTCATGAACTAATCTTTGATTTTTCTTGTTTTCATGGTTGATCTTAGCTACCCTGAGGCTATCCAAGGACTATAACAAGCTTTGTAAGGCTAGTACATACTCTCAAGAAGGTATAACACTCTTGAAACCCTAGATCAACTTTAAGTTTATGGATGTTTTTGATGAGCTAAGCTTGGTTATGATGTTAGCATGATTATAAGCATAATTAGTAAGTGATTTAGTTGAGCAAGAAAGCATGTTAATTATTGTGGTAAACTGGTATGATCTGGACTTGATGATGTTCATGATCATGTGATAAGTTGTGTGGATGCCCGGTGTGGCTTGGTTGGATTGTTATAATTTTTGGAACGTTCGATATATAGCCGTCGTAATGCCGAAATTTCGTTAACCTTAAGAAAAACAACTTGGACAGTAGATGTAACTCACTGCCTAGCTTTGAAATCTGCCATGATAGGATAGGTAATGTTCTAAGCTTCGTTTTGATATAAAGATCACGTGAAACGGACTTACGGTTTAGGATTTACAACCAAATTACTAAAAGTAGTTCGAATCCGTAAACGAAAGTTCGTAACTGTAATTGAACCCTCGTAAACTATGTAACGTCATGGCAAATCTTGGTAAATAAATACTAGAGGTAAAAAGGAAGGTGTGAAAGAAAACCGTATGTCAAAAGGATCATTTTTCGATTTATTAAAAATGTTCGAGTCGAGGTTAAACGCGAACGAACCCCTAAAAGACGACTCTTTTATAACTTCGGTAAAACACTTAGAAAACGGGCGATAAAACTCGGAGTATAGTATTGGTTCGTAACGATCGACCTTAGAACTCATATGACTTAAGTATGTCCCAAGTATAAGTACAATGACATGTCGTATTAACGAACGAATGTCGGGTCGGATCAGTGATAAAAGTAATCCACAAAAAGGGGTATAACGAGATAACTCGAGAACGTGTTTCGAGTTAAGTATAACTTAACTTTTAATATGTTAAGTGATTAATCCCGAATGCCTTGGTTATTTATAGATCACCAAGCTGAACCGGGACCCGCTACCACTACCCCTTACCGTACTCGACTACCAGGCAAGTTTCAATTCCCTTCTTTTAGGCTGTTGTTGTGATTGAATAAATATATATATATGATTGCTGATATACATATGCCATTGCATGCATGCCTACTTTCAAGTTGAATTGATATACTTGTTCCCTGAATGTTATTGTTGGCTTATAAGCTAGATAGTTATACATCAGTTATAAGCCGGTTATTGTAAGACCCTCAGAGAAGGGCGCATATATCTTATTCATCGAATATAGACCGGGAGTCAATATTTCTTGATATATCGAGATTACCTCGGAGGAAAATATTTAAGTAAATATTTTCTATTATTTGGGCGACGAATATTATTTGAATATTCGTTCGAGACTAATTATTTTATCGATCCTTGCTTCAAATAATTATTTGAACGTAACTATTCAACGAATAATATTTCTCAATATTCATTCAGAGTCGAATTGATTATCGACTATTATTTCGAATATTCTTCTAAAGATGAGACTATTAAATGAATATTATTTGGATATTCTTTTAGAATATTATTTTATTAAATAAATATTACTTTTGAATATTCATTTAAGATATTAAATACTTGATGAATATTATTTTAATATTCATTTGAAGCTTGATTTAATTACCGAATATTATCTCGAATATTCCTTAAGGCTTGGATTACTAAATGAATATTACTTGATATTCATTTAGGATATTATTCATTAAATGAATATTACTTTTGAATATTCATTTAAATTCCTAATTAATTATGAATATTACCTTAAATATTCTTTTCAGGTCTTATTAATTAATGAATATTGTTTTGAATATTCATTTAAATATTTATTTATTCAATAAATATCCTCCTGATATTTCTTCAGGGATTATTTTGAGAAATACTCTGATTAAAGATATTCTTTCATATTCCCAAATATTCTTTAAATATTTTAACTCAATAAATATTCTCTGGATATTTATTCCATACTTAGAATAACGTCGATAAGGTTTATCTTCTTCGATTATTACAGAAAATATCTCGGAGTCATATTATTATTAATCTTATATCAAGAAAGGTTCTCAGACATCATTCTTCTTTGAGTCTACCCCCTTAATAATAAGGGAACCTTACTTGGAAAATGTTATTTATCTTGTCGACTTCCCGGTCATAAAGTATTCCCTTCACCCGCAACTCGGGTGCTGTTGACTTATTAAGTCGTTGCTTACCTTCTCATCTTTCGAGGGGTAAGATTACTGGAACAAGTTGATATCCGTTACCAAGTAATAGCTTGGGAGTTATTGGTAAATTTTCCTTTCCAACTAGATACGACTACTTTGTGGAGTCTTATCAACAAGTATTATACTTGGGGAAAGGGGGACGAACGTTACATTCAGAATCATGAATTCTATTTGAATTAGGAGTCGTGTAAGAGGCCGAGTAGCGCCGGTCCATCCCCTTTGGCCCAACCGTTGGCCGGGGAGAGCTAGTAAGGCGGTATACAAGTAAAGCCGTCAGTTCTTCCTTCTACCGGTAGTAAATCTAAATTGAGCTGTACGATCTCGACTGATCATCAAGATTGGAACAGCGGGCGCGGTGAATACTCCATCATTGGTTCATCATCCAAATTTATTTATTTCCTGCAACATGATTACTGTTGGCAGAGTTGGAAAAGGGTCATAACTGGAATTGCAACCTTTTCTTGCAAGTTCCTCTTCTTAATAACAATAAAAATATCTCGCTTACTTTGATGTAGCAGATATTTCTACAAACAAATACTTTAAGTTACCTTGTAACTTAATCGTTCATATTATACTGGCATCATTTCCGTAAATGCATGGCATATGGTTTGAAAGATACTTTTGAACTGTTATACATTATCGTTCAGTTATATATTATTGTTGGTGGGCTATTGCTCACCCTTGCTTTATTATTATATCACAACAACAGCTAGACCAGATGACTCGCACAAGGCGCACTCGACGCGGGCGAGGACGATGAGACTACCAGAGCTGAAGAAGAAGATATTGGTAGGGTATATTTATTCTTTCAGTACCAAGAATATGGTCTAGTATGACTTATGTAAATGGATGGCAAAGAGTATGTATTTATATTGAAATTCTTTTGGATTGTAAGAACTCATAATGTGATTAATAAAAATTTGATTGTTACTCTGATTTCATCTCTGGGACTATAACGGGTGTGTTTTATATTGTTGTGTTGGGTTATAGAGACGTAATTTATTTTATGTTAAGGAAAGTTCAATTATTGTGGACAGAATTGGAAACCGTAACCACCGGATCCCGGACCCCGGATCTGGGGGTGTTACATAACACAAGTTAGTAAAGCCTTCTATCTGTAAAATCCATGTTTATGTTTGTATGTGCAAGCTACTCAATCATTATGTGCTTAGACTTTAAAATGCCTAATTAATGATTGTTATAGGTTGCATATAGTGTGTTTTTGCATAAATTCCTTTTGTTTTAAGTGTCTTTTATAGCACAAATCTGTGAATTTATGCTTGTTAGATTGCATGATCATAGGGGGAGTTAAATTCATAATATTCTAAATATTGCATGATTTTTAGATGAATTTACCTATGAGTTTCATGTAATTAGAGGCCTTAGAATTAAAAAAAACTTCAAAATTTCGAGTTAGTTTCTATCTCGAAACTCATCTAGAAATTCGACTTGAATTTCGACTTAAGCTGTCAGAGTGAAGTTTTGAAAAATTCTAAATCTGGGAAGAATTTCAAGTTGGCTATCTCGAAATTCATCTCGAAATTCGACTTTGAGTTCGAGTTCGAGTTACCAGTGTGCCTAGTTCTATCTTCAAAATATTCGAGATAAAGTCTATCACGAATTTTGTCTCAAAAGTTGAGATGAGGTTTCCATTAAGGGAATATTTTGAAAAGAACTGAGAATTAACTTCGAGTTAGTCTATCTCGAAACTCAACTCGAATTTCGACTTGATGTTCGAGATAGAGTTCTCAGTTAAGCTAAAGGGAATTTTTCGAGTTACACTCCTAACTCGAAACATATCTTGAATTACCCTGTACTTTTTGCTTCAAGGGGGTATTTTGGAAAGAATTTGAGATTAACTTCGAGTTAGTCTATCTCGAAACTCAACTCGAATTTCGACTTGATGTTCGAGATAGAGTTCTTAGTCTATCTCGAAACTCAACTCGAATTTCGACTTGATGTTCGAGATAGAGTTAAACTTCTAACTCGAAATGTATCTCGAATTTCCCTGTTTTTTTTTCAGAGGGGAATTTTCAAGTTTACTACAAATCATTAATGTTCGAGATAGGATTTCCCTATAGTTTTTGCTGTAAAATTGGTTAAAGTGCTTACTTGTGCTTATTTGTTCGAGTTGACCTCTATCTCGAACTTCATCTCGAAGTTCGACTTGATGTTCGAGATAGAGATGTTCGAGATAGAGTTCGACTTAAGTCCTCCCTGTATGTACTTAGACTTTAATACTCTTTTTAACAAGGATACTTTTGTCATTTCACAATCATCTATATATACATCTTTAACTCGATGCATCAATCACTTTACCTAATTTCATTTTCACAGCAGCCGTTTCACAAAAATAGGGCGATTTCACAAACTTCATACCATTAATCCGTGTTTTTGTGATTAAACTCATACTAATCATGAATTACTGCCAATTTTTTGACTGCTATTCACTGTGTTATCATTAATCTTTGTGTTGGTGTGTTTTGTAACCGCATATACACGCGCATATACATACACACAAACATCAAGTGTTTGTGTATCTGTTCAAAACACGATTTCACTTTCTTCATCCATATACACACAAGATTTCACTGGTATACACACGAATATTCATCTTCTTTGAATATTCAGATTTAGTAATTGGCAACTGTTCATATCCCGTAGTTTAACTTTTCAGATTGTCTTTTGATATTCTCGAAAAATTAAAAGGGATAAAACTGTTAATTCGTAAATTATTTGTCTTTCAACATTAAAAAAAAAATTCACATCTTTTAAAGAAAAACATTTAATTAAAATGGCTCACCAATTTTCACTTGCTAAAAACAATTTTTATAATATTTCTACGGAAATTGGTGATCAACTCCCGCGATTTAAGTTTTGGATACGATTTCTTAATTTGTACTCCAAAGCTAGCCATGCTTTTACTGCTAAACCTACACTAGTACATGATGCTTTACAGCAATTATGGACTAGTGCGGTTACTTTTGGGAGCAAATCAACCCCCTTCGGTTTCAGGTTTACCTTAGCGGGTCAGGAATATGAGGTGACTGAAGAGATTGTCAACAGGGTTCTAGGATTCCCAATCAAAGATGCTTATGATGCAGAACCTACAGCTGCAGAACGCCTCAGATTCTTTGAAGAAATTGGATGTTATCCTCCGAAAGGCCCGATCACAGGAAACATCCAAAAACAATTCTTCCATGTGGAATGGAATTACTTTTTCGAGGCCATCACAAGATGTTTTCGGGCACGCGAAAAAGATTTTCATCAAATTCCAATTCCAATGCAAACCTTTGTAGTTGCCCTAGCAAGAGAACTGGATATAAATTATGGACGCATAGTTCTCTCTGAGATAGTGGCCTCAATGGGATCTCCTGCAAGCAGAGACCTCACTATAACTGATGTTGTCTGCTGGTTTCCTCGGTTCCTACAAATGCTGATTAATGACTTAATACCGAAGGATGCTCTTGCTGTTAGACAGGGATTTGCCAGAAGCCCAACATCTGCACCGCTAGGGATGGGCACTAAGTCACTTTCAACCATTGCTAATCAGGATAAACATCAAGGTAAACCGATGTCAATTCCTGAAAATATACAAATGTGGCTTACATATGATGCAGGAGTTACCAATTTGGAGGCATCATCACAAGTTTCATCACATGCTCAGAATCCATCTGTTCATGCTGAGGCATTTGATGAGATTCCTGATGAGCAAAGTGATGATGCACAAGGTAATCAATCAGGTAATCTCTCCCTGCATACTATTCATTCCTCCTCCTATGTATCTGATTCCGAGACCCAAGAGACTGCTAACCCGCAGGATCTATCCCAGGGTGAGAGCTATATTTCTGAGCTTGATACACATTCTTATTCTCTTTCACCCCTGTTAACGGAAGTCAGAAAGCCAGCACATGTATATGTAGAAGATGATGAGGAGAGTGAACCCGAAGAGCAGCAACTTATTCGAAAGAAAGCCAAACTTTTTCATGCTGCTACTTCAAAAATCCAGTCAAACCCTAGTGTGTCACACGCAAACACTCCACCTCACGAGAGTGGTTCTCCCCTTAAACAATCTGCACATAGGGATTTTGATGACAATTATGTACCTTTTGAAGATCCTGTTGCTTCAAAAGGACATGGAGTTTTAACAACTTCCGCCGTACCTTCACCGGTACGTACTGATGCTGCAAAGAGGATCGGTTCTGATGTCGTACAAGAACACTTTGCAGCCGCTCAGCCTGAGATTCCAACTCAGGACAGAACAGACATAGATCCCATAACTGCCAATTATTTTGCTTATCCAATTTCTGCAGGTACTGCTTCATATTTCGGATCAATAATTGAAGACATACACGAGCGTGAGACTGGGAGTGTGTGTGAGAGGTTAGGGAGAGAGGGACCTTCATTTTTAAGGCCCGAAACCGAGCGCCAAATACCAACAGAAAGAGTATTAGAGCGAGGTCACCTAAACCAAACACCGTCCCTTAACATTGAAAATCTTGATACGCGTATGACTTCTATGGAAAATCAGATGAGGCAGTTCGGACAGACGATGGGGCAGTTCGGGATGAACATTGGAAACAACCAAAGGGCTCTAGACGACTACGCAGCAAGAATGGCAAGTCAAGCTACAGCTTTTGATGCTTTGACAAATAAGGTCAATGACTTGGGCCATGCTGGTGGTGTCTTGGGAAGCACTCTCAATGAGAGGATGGGGGCATTGGAGTCTACAATGCATACAATGGCTGTGGAAATCAGTAGAATGATGTTCGCAGTCAGGAGTTTTGTGCCCCCGGAGTGTTTCGAGTCGCAACAATCTCCCCCCGATGCTGGTGCAGGTGGTGCTAGTGGAGCGGGAGCCTCTGGTTCTGGTTTTGGAGGTTCTTATGCAACTGGTGGATCTGGAGACCAAGGTGGAGCTCAGGATAACTCACCTAAGGGGGAGAGTGGAAAGGAGACGAGACAGCAGGCAGTTCACATCGAAGAAATTGAAGAACCCGCTGATCTTGTCAAGGAACCAGAAGTTGAGCCGTCTGTTGATGAAGAGACTCTGAGGAGGAGAAAGGGTAAGGCAATAATGGTTGATGAACCATTCGTTGACCTGAGTCATCAGGAAACAGTACAAGAGGTACTTGACTCAGATTCTGATTTGGAAGACGTACCGTTGGCACATGCTATAAAAAGATCTTTGAAGGAACAAGGTGGAGGTGCTGGGATGTCTTCCGGAATGCCTGAAGAAATTCCTGTTGATGAGGAAACCCTTAAAGCTCAATAGTTAGCCTTGGAACAAGCTCAGTTCCATAAAATGAAGATGATGCAAGAACGTGCTGCCTTCCTAGAAAAGAAAGTGGAGCTACAAGGGAAGCAGTATGATCATGAGCTTACAAGGCTAGCCGATCCTCAAGTTGATCTTGACAATAGGAGGATAGGACAGAAGTGGGATGAAGCAAGGAAGATAATGATGGGACCCTGTGCGAAAGGAGTTCATAACAAGGATGCAGATGATCTGTTCTACAACTTGAATTTGCAGAATCCAATGACTGGGGACTATATAAGTGCTTTGAAGAGATTAATTTCTAAAGTCAGGGTTGGATATAATGCAACACTTAAGGAGTGGCAGGTTATTTTGTCCTTGGTAGAAGGAGTCCCAACATCTTTCCTATATGTGGATGACCAATTCATAACGAGAAGATCTGCGTCAGAGTTGTTCTTGCTAGCGACAAAAATTCAATACTCTCATTCTGAGGAGCTAAGCATTCTGTATAGAGATCAGTTAATGCAGCTAGCAGAGGACAAGAGTCCAGAATTCTCAGCATATCCAAATTTTGTCCGGATGGTAGTTGACGGAAAGATGAAGAGGGTTAGCATGGAGGAAAATGATCTAATGGAGCTTTCAGTGGAATCTCTCAAAGCTGTCTGTAGACAAATGATGAGTAAGGGATTCGCTTCTGAGCTTAAAGATAAATCCGTGAAGATCATTGAAAGAGTCATATTCAAGAAGAGTAATGAGGTGTGGAAGTGTGATATCATTGCTCCAAACCCTCTTGACAATGTGAAGATTGAGCCGGAGCTGATGGAGAAGAAATGGAATATTCTTCAAGCAATGAAGAATGTAGATGAAGCTCTGACTCTTCCTTCTGGAGCACTGGAACAAGGAGAGATAAGGGAGGCTATTGGTGTTCCAGGAAGTGATAGTGTATACTGGATACACGCTTATGCTGAAGATACAGCTGATGCCTTAGTATTCATAGATGCAGACCAGAATCAAACATTCTTGCATATGAGTAGAAAATGGCTGCTACAGACTCACGATGCTGCATTTCTGGAGAAAGTATTATATGTATTCAAATGGGGCGAAGTGGAAGATATGCATGTGGAAGAAAAGCAGAGACTCGTGAGTTACCTATCTGAGATAGTGGTGGAAAAGAAGCGGATGGAGCGAGATGCGGCCAGTGTCCACAATACTGACCGTGTCAAGGGCTACCCCAAGATGATCTATTGTCAGTTTAAATCTGATAAATCTCACTGGAAACCTCAGCTCATAATGAAGAACTTTGAGGATATTCCAAAGATCAGGACTACTCAGGAGGTGGACAAACTCATAAGGCTTTTCAAACATCCTCATCCAGAGCCCAAGAATCCTCTAGAAATGGAAGCTGTAAGTCTGTTGAATGCTAGGTGGAAGCAGCTTCACGATCCAGTGTACAAGAAAGAACAGCAGCAGAAGGAGAAGCGCAGAAGGCAGAAAGAAGAGAAAGACCAAGCTGCTGAAGCTAGAAAGAGGAAACGGAATTAGGGTTAAAGGTCAGAGTGGTGTGAACTTGAAGTTGGAAAAACTTCATGTCTTTCGGTTGCTTTAACTCACTTGAGGAAAATTCACCTTAGAGTGAATCCAATAAGGTGATATAAGTTTGACTAAAAGGTATGAAATAATCCAGGTGATAGGAATCACTCAAATGATCTTTAATTCGAAGTTCGAATTCTGTTTCTAGTTTAAGTTCTTTGTATTGTTTTCAAGTACATTTTAGTTGTA
This sequence comes from Saposhnikovia divaricata, assembly GCA_036435485.1. Lineage (NCBI taxonomy): Eukaryota > Viridiplantae > Streptophyta > Magnoliopsida > Apiales > Apiaceae > Saposhnikovia > Saposhnikovia divaricata. Next base: position 200,076,646 of record CM071594.1, read on the forward strand.
AAGTATTCAAGACTTTAATGTTAATTATCTTTTCTCGTCTCATTGTTTAGTTGAGTTATCCTTCATTAATTTGAATGTCATTGTTAGACAATCAAATTGGGGGAGATTGAAAGGCAGAGTGTGTAAACTTGTAACACTATAACTAATGTAACTCAACTAAAGGAAAAGATACTTAACCAGAAGACAATCAAGAACAAGAAGTCACGAAGAAATCAACACTAAATGAAGACAAGGTAATTGATACAATTCAACATGTTAACTATGATCAAGCCAAGAAGAAATCATTGAGAGAAGTTCAAATCAAAGTTGTTCATGCCTCAGTGATTTGAAAAGCCAAGAATCAAGATCATAACTATCAGTATCAATAAGACTAATTGATTTCAAGTGAACAAGAAGGAAAGCAAATATTGGAAAGCCACATTACTAATTGGATATGGTAATTTATTCAAGAAGCAAAAACACTATCAAGACTAGTCACTTATGAACCAGACCGTTGCATCAAGTGTCAGGACATTGATAGCAAGTTTATGTCAGTAATAAAGATCCATGTTCAAGAGCTTAGTGAAGAATAAAGAAGACATGAAGATATCACAAGTTCAAGATGTGCATTGAAGTTTCAAGTTGAAGGCCAGAATATTTTCTAAGTACAAAATATTCTAGATGACCAAGTAGAAGTTTCTAAGTAGAAGTTCTACTTAGAAATTCGAGATGGCTAAGTAGAAATTCTCAAGTAGAAGTTCTACTTAGAGTGCAGCTTCAACATGACACATGGCATCTTCTGATTGGCAGATTTCCAAGCTTTCAAGATAAGGCAAGATTTATGTGGACATCATTGGGCCACGTATATCTTAGTCTTTGAAGACTACAGGACATAGATTACATGTAGTATAAATAGAAGTACTTGTGTAATGTTTTTAGTTAGTGAGCAATTTTTGAGAAAAACACAAGAGAAAAAGAGAGAGAGAGTGCATTCACAGAGCTTAGTATCATTCACTTCTCTCTGAACTTCTGTTATACTTTGTAATGAATGTTGTAGCAACCACTTCAAGTTATATATAAGACATATATTCCTTGAATCTGTGTGTTCGTTTATTGCATCGTATTTATTGCTTCTTATATTCGAAAAGTTGTATTCACCCCCCCCCCTCTACAACACATTTGGACCTAACAAATGTTTTGAAAAGAAATACACACACATCACTCAATTCATAAAATTTAAATTCACATATTCCACTCTGTTTCACCAAGCACATGGCTGATCAAGAGCCTCATCTTTACTTTGTACAACACTCTGGGTATGTCATTTTCTCCCTTGAGAATGAAGCTGCATTAGACCCAAATTCAGCTAACCCACATTCTATTCCATTCATTCCAATCAGACCTTCTAGACAACCAAAGACCACAAAAATAGCCTTGAAAGAATCCAAGAAAAGACCCTTGGAAACTGGTGTTGGTGGTAGTTCTGAGAATGTTGAGGGAGAAACTGCACTTGATGCAGCAAATAAGGATGTTAGTCAAAGTGAACCCATAATGGTTCCTCTTGAGCCTAAGGTGAAGAGAGCTAAGAGGGGCAAAGCCACTGTCAGCCACCCCACAGTCTCACAAAAGGCTGTGGAGGATAACATGGAATCAAACACATCCCTAGATGCTTCTTCTCAACAAGGAGTATCTATTGAAACTGGCATGTCTCAAAAGGCACCCTGTAAAGAGTCTGCACAACCTCATGTACTCACTCATGAGGAGCCTGCGCTTGCAGATATGCACAAAGAGTTAGAGCACAGTGAGGATCATGAAACTTCTACTCTTGATGTTCCACAAGTTGCCCCTGTGGAACAGCCAGAAATCCCTTCTATACCATCATCTTCTTTATTCTATGATCCATCAATTGTTTCTTCTCAACAATTTAGAGAGGGAGACAGTCCCAACCCTTCAGGTTTTGATCATCCATCTCAAATCATGGATGAGCCCCCATCAAGTAGTCCACAAGAACCCATTTCTCAAAGTGAAATGGACACCACTACCTCAAACATTGAGCTAGACCAAGGTGGAAATTTGCTAGAACGTGAAACAACCAACATCTTGGTTGACCTCCAAAAAGCAACTGACCCAAGGGAAGTTGCTGTCACAGCCTCAACTGTTGTCAAAGACACTATAAAAGTTGCTGTCAACCACCCCGTGGATAGTAACATTTTGGGTAAAGATGCTGTCACCTCTACAAAGCTTGATCAGGACTCAGTAACTGTTGAAGATGCCTCTGATGATGATCAACTAACTCTCTCTACTATAAAGGTACAATCTAAACTTTCTACTTCTTCAACTAAAATGCATGTAAGTACTGATCATACCCATGCATCTAGGATGAGTGGGGGAGTGAAAAGAAAGAAAGAGATAAAAGAAAAGAGAGGTAGCCAAATGAGCTGGCAAAAGGTGAGGGACTTGAGCATGTCCAGAGTGAAATTGAGGGAACCCCACACAAAAAGGCACTAGGCCTTGAGAGTTATTCTGTGAGGAGTGCTGAGATCACTCAGAAAAACACTGAGAGTGTAAGACACCCCATATCCTTCTTACCCCAGTCTTTTCCTTTATCATCAAAGAGGTTAAGGTCTGGTGGTCCTTCTAAACAAGCTGAATCAAGGTTGAAATCCCTTGAGGACAGGTGCGCATCCATGGAAGCTAAACTTGATGCACTGTCCACCATGGTAGCTACTGGTTTTGCTGAGCTTCAACAGTCTTTTCTATCATTTTCTACTACTCTTGGTGTTGTCAACTTAACTAAGGGGGAGAAAGTTGTAGATCAGAATAAGGAGAAAATGGTAGATCACAGCACAACAAAGCCAGTAGAGAAGGAGAAACAAGGTGGAGCTACAAGCAAGGGGGAGTCAAGGAGTAAGGGGAAGCAAGTGCAAATTGATGAAGATGAAGGTGCAAGTGAGGAGAAGCAGGAGAAAGAAGAAAGAAACTTTGGTGAAGAACTAAAGGTAGCTAGAGATGATGATTTGATTGAAGGAGAATTAGATGGTGAGGCAGTATTGTTAACTAAAGAAACATTGGAGCAATTAAAGAAGACTCAAAAGTCTGAAAGAACAGTACTGCCACCACTAAAAATCAATGAGCCAAATCCTGAAGAAACTGAAGCTCCATTCCAGCATTTGCAGAGAGAATGGAGAGAAAAAGAAAAACAAAATGCTCTAGGTAAAGGCAAAGGCAAAATGCCTGAGTATGTGAACATGACTACTGGATCTGTCTGGACAGATGGAAGTGAATACAGCCCTGAAGATGCAGAACTGATGATGGATGACTACATGGAGAGTACTTTGAACAACAATGATGAAAAGTTCAGTAAAGTAGGGGGGGCTTTCAAAAAGTTGGCATCAACATTGAGAAGCAAAGTAAGAAGTATCTCTATGAGAGTTAACTTGGAAAGAAGATGGGCTGTTCAACTTTATCTGAAGACCGGATTGACCATATTCATCACAATGCAACTTTTACAAAGTTTGCAAGCTAGAGTACTCCAAGTCCTTGGAACATTGGTGGTAAGGAATTCAATAGCCTTTAATGATAGTCTGTTAGCACAGATTAAAAGGATGGTTGAAGACAAACTTCAAGAGGTGATTCACAATCCCTATGGTGTGTGCTATAGAAAGATCACAAAGACATGAGCAAGAAGACTGAATTTCCTACCCCTAGACAAAGTTTCAGGACTAAGCACTGAGTCAATCATGATGGCGCTGAAGAAAATTCTCAAATCCAGTATCACCAGTGACAAGGTTAAAGTTATCAAAGATATTCACAAGCTATTGGCAAAAAGAGATGAGGATGTTAGCTCAATCATCAACAAGCTAATCTCTGATGCCAATGCTAAAAGAGGTGAAAAGGGAGGAAGCTGCACCTATGATGATACTCTGGATGATGATGAGGATGATATTGGAGGAAGTGGTGGACCTGGAGAAAATATGAGTCATGGTCAAGAAGCCTCTGAGAATGTTGAAGAACAAACTCAGAAGGATACAACCCAAGAAGAGCAAGAAACTCCCAGTATTGGAAAGAAAGATGCTGTCAATGAAGAAGGGGAGTCAAAAATTCTTGAAGCCTTGGAGGCAAGTATCTTGAGAATTGTAGTTGAATGCTTCGATTTAGAAAAAGATACTGTCAACAAGGATACTGTCAAAGAGGCTAAAGACACTATCAAGAAAGATGCTATCATAAGGGACACTGTCGAAAGCCAAGACAAAGAAGCTGTCATGAAAGATGTTGTCAAGAGTCAACCTGAAGAAACTGTCAAAGCACGGAGTCTTGTCAAGAACTTCACGTCTGATAGAACTAAGACTAGAGCACAAGCCTGGCGTGCAATCAAAAGAAAAGGGAAGACCATTGCAGCAGGAAAGAAAAAGAAGCATGGAGCAGTCTTGCCAGAGAAGCCCATTGGTAGAAGAAAAGTAAATAGTTTTGAACTATTGAAAAAGAAGATCGATGGGTGCATCATATCTGTTTCTGTGGTAAAGGACTCAGTCAATGGAAATGTGTCCAAGTATGTTCTCAAAGACTGTGGTACTAAAGTCATAAGCGTGGAACCAGACTTTACCATGGAATTGTCTTCACATGTGATAAGCAGTAAGGACATCTCACTTAAGATTGTGAAAGTAAGAAGAAGAATTGATTTCTTCATTCTGGAAAGGATGGTTACTCTCATGAAAGCTGACCAAGAAATTTCTTATGATATCTTAGAGCACATCAAAGAGTATTATGCTGAAAGATATGCAGAATTCTATGGGAAGTATTGACAAGGCTGTCGCGTGCCTATCAAATAATAAAAATCTAACAAATCCTTCTAACTATGCAGTAGGGTAAGTCAGAGTCGTTCCCACAGAGACAAAAGTGCCAATCACCAGTCTTTTTCTGATTTAATTTAGCTAAGCAAGTAACACAATAAATTTTGAGGATTTAATTAAACTAATTTATACTAAGAAGAATTGTGTTTATACTAATCAGATCTAAAAACATCCAGAATTAAGTATCCCCACTAGCATGGTCAATGCAATCGTGAATTTTCCTCCCCAATTAATCGTATAATACTCAACAGGAAAGATGCGCCCTATAAATACCAATAATCCCTCTCGGGTATTAATGGCTTCTCTAAAATACAATCAAGCCTATTCTCATGGTATCATGCAATTCAGAGACATTAATAACAGCACCCTAACTTCCTAACAATCCGTTCTACCTATTCTCATGGAGAAGTTCATGTTCTTATTGGATAAATCACAACCATCTAAATCCAACTCTCGTTGATAAATAGATAATGGTTCAAACAATACACATAATCACGTCTGATCTGCAATTGCTAATTAAAACAACTCAATAAGCAAGAGCAATTAAACAATCAAATTGGGGAATTCATACATCGACCATAACTAGGGTTCAACTCAACCCTAGATTAATAAACTACTCACACATGATTGAATTAACAAAACAAGAATGAATATAAGAACACATAATTATAAGAATAGAGAAAAAGTGTTTACAAAAGTATACGTACCAATGCTTTTGATCTCTAAGATTGGATGATAAAACAATACCCCTAGATGTGTTTATATAGGCACCAGGAGCCTAAAAATTAGCTAACCAAAACTAAGTAGGAAACAGCTAATAAAATATTACAATTGTAATAGAAGTAGGAATAAAAAAGGAAATATCCTCCTTGAATTAGATAAGCCTCGTAGACTTCTGGTAATTTCCCTCTTTGTGTTGGATAAGAATTTGTTGTCCAAGATTTGCCGTAATTAGAATTGAAATAGGATTCCAGGAAGTGAAATTCGTCATCTGTCTTTCAGGCCTGTTTCTGGGCTTCTCCAGTTGGAATATTGATATTGGACCACCTTTGACTTGTAGAAAATTCTGTTATCTTCGCGTGGGCTGTAAGATCACCCAATTCTGATGTCTGAAACTCAAGTTATGGCCCAAACAGTGATGTACACGCAAGCTGCCCAATAGTTACGAATTTTCTAGTAATTTAAGTCCAAATAAACTCAATTCCTTCCAAGTTTGGGAATTATTTATTTCCTGCAATAAACTCCAATAAAACTTATTAAATCGACACGATTATTCGCAAAAGCTCATTAAATGTGGGAATAAAATCCTCTAAAATATATGTAAATTATATTCTATCAAATATCCCCACACTTAGCACTTTGCGCGTCCTCGTGCAAGCTAAAATAATAACTACACTAACTAATTAGTACCACTTCCGTAGGTGATCACGGTTGCATTTAACATATGCAACAAGTCCTTTAAACCCCTAGGTAGCCCTAGTGGACGAGTAGGGTCTCGTGAGGGCTTATAGCGAATATACCCACAAAATCCATCTAGCTCATGCAAAAGATCACACATCAACACAACACCACACACACCCGTCCTCTCATGCCATATCAACTTAAGAATCAAAATGAAAATGCAATGTCTTGGTGTCTAAAGTGCAAGTATCCACATAGTTTACTCAAGAAAGATGCATAAAATTATAGAAATCCATGTCAAATGTAAGAATAGGTTGGTAAACATGCTAAGCACACAAGAGCACATCTTTGAGACAAAATCTGGGATCTCCTATGCCAAAAGCAAAAACTCACCTTCACTCACAAAGAATATTCACTCAAAACAAGGGTAAGTGTTTCACTCAACTCCAACAATATCATAAACATGCTTTGTCCTTGTTATCAATCTAACTCTTAACACAACATACATTATCGATGACAATCAAAAGGTCTTTGTTCAGGTTGTAATGGGGCTAGGGACAAGGTATGTCAAGAAAGCTAAAGAAGGTTAAGTCAAAAGCTAGTACCCAACAATGAAATTCAAACAACTCCCATACTTATGAAAACCAATGAATACTTCCCCACACTTGAACTTTTATCATAGTCCAAAAACTTTGTCTAGTCGAATCTAAGTAGGATCACAAAGGATAAGTATGCTCTCAAATTTATTTTTTCTGTTTTTTCTTTTTCTTCTTTTTTTTCTTTTTTTTTTCTTTTTTTTTTTCAAGACAAGTAATTCTCCAGTAACCACGGGTAGCGAAAAGTCACCAAAATACAATTGCTTAATACCAGCGCATGCACATGGATCGTCCCTTTCATATGTCATTGCACTTACCACCCAATGATCTCAAAGGAGTACTTGCTTCTTCCCTTTTTTTTTAGAGAGCTGAATAATAACCAGATGAACAATGATCCTTAAGATATGATTTCCAACTTCGACTAACAAGCTAACAATCAAACCCCAAATATTCCCCAAAAGTATGATCATCAATAAAACCCCCTTTTTATTACACACCTTATTAATCCCTTAAGCACAATACTAGCCTTTGACAATTGGGTTCAAATTTAATATAGGCCAATACAAGAAAAGGATATATGGCAAGTAACGTGGTGTGTCACCGAAAGAATAGGATTAAGCTCAAAGGGTTAACTAATTGATCATGTATAAATGGTTTGGTAATATGGGAAATATGAGGTTAACCTATTGCCTTCATCATGTTATCATCAATAAATGTCATGCATCTCAAGAAAGACTTCAAGCAAGTGCTAGCAATGTAAACAACAAGTGGACACTCAAGCAAACAAATAGTTATGCAAAAGATATGCATATAAGCTCAAAACTCACTTGGTGTGACAAAACATAATCAATCCCAAATAGAAGTCTCTCTAACGTACCTACTTGTATTCAAAGCATATAGACCAAATTATCTTGCACATATTCATGTCATTCTAATCATTTAGCACATTCAATAAGTCTACTAGTTTCTACTTGCTAGTGTACGTGTGTGCACAAGAACATCACATATCATCTCTCAATCAAAAGCATCCATAAACACAAGATTTCTAACAGCATGCATGGGCGCATTTACACAAGTAATCTTCACATGGCTAGAATTATTTTTGGTATTTTTCAAATTTTTTTTTTCAATTTTTTTTTTTTTTTTTTTTTGGATTTTTTTTTTATAACAAAACACATATATATATTAAGCACATCCCCACACTTAAATGTGGCAATGTCCTCAATGGCACAATACTAAGAATATCAACTAATAATAAGAAGGAAAGAAATACTCCCCTATGCCAAAGCATGAAGTGCACCAGTCCTCCACAGTATACAGAATCCATGGGTTGCCTCCCAAGTAGCGCATTTGTTTAACGTCGTTAGCCCGACACCTGTTGACAATTATCCTGGCGAAAAAGCATATAGATGTACATATCTCCTAATTTGAATTAATCTAGTGATGTGAGCACCAATTAGATAACCAAGAAGATACATAAGTTGGCATGTGAGACTCATGTGATGCTCACGAAATTTCGGGATGTGAAAATATTTAGCAAAATCCGCATCAAAACATTTATGACTACTTTTCACAAATCCCTCCCAAATCGGGTCTACAACAGGCATATACACATTCTCAATCTTAGCATTCTTCAAATCAAGCGTATCCAAATTCGGTTCTATCTCATCTACCACAATGGGAATCACAATATCCTTATTCAAATTTATATCTTCCACAACCATACTATCACCCTCGTCAAATAGCATGCAAATAGAGTCATCTAAGATATCAACATCATTATTATCAAAAGAGTTTTCACACGAGTTAATTTCTTGAGAAGCATATGGATCAATAAGAGTGAGACTTTCAAAATCATCATCAAAATCATCATAATCATCAAAAATTAGCTCACTATTACTAACCTCGTTTGGTGACTCTTTGAACTCCTTACCACTCCACAAAGTTGTATCATCAAATTGACTCATTGGTATTTCCTCCAATTGAGAGCGCCTCTCAACGAATTCAGTTACCTCTTGAGCTAGTTGAGCAATTGAGATTTCAATCAACTTACCTTGAGTTTTCAACTCATTAAGACTTGTCTCAACCTCTTCATTCTTGCTCAGCTGTGTAACAACAACTCCTTCCAACAGACTTTCCAAGTTGGATTTTTGTGGTGGCTGAAAGTAGTTGATTTGAGGTGGTTGAGCTTGGCATGGACTAACTTGCTTCTCTTCAAACTGAGCATTAAACTGTTGACGTTGAGCATCACAAGTGGCTAATGACTCATTCATCTTGGCACATGGAGAGAAATAAGTTTCCAAGGCAGTTTCCAAGCTAGATTTTTCTGGTTGAGCTGGATTGCTTTGGTAGGAAAAATCAGAATAATTTTCCAAACTAGAAGTGTATGTTTCGGAATAAGGATTGTATTGTGGTGGCTGGTCAGAGTTGTAATGGGCATTGTAATGAAAATTATTATCCCAATATTGTGCTTGGCTTGGGTAATAAGGGGTATTATATTGGCAAAAATTTAGAGTGTGTCCCTGTATACCGCAAACATCACAAGTAGCAACCAAATAAGAATTTCTTGACTCAATTTCATCGATCTTTTGAGAAAATGCCCGCATAGTCTCAATCAATGCCTCCATGTTTTCTTCCTGCTCCTCTCTTCACTCGCTTAATTTCTTGTCATAGGAATCTGAAAATCAATTTTACAAGAAACAAGAAAAACCACAAGCAAAGATCAAACAGAACAAGAATAATAGCCGAAGCAACACAACTAAAAAACTTAGCTAAACTAACTCAAAAATTAACCAATCTAACACTGCTTTGTCCCCGGCAACGGCGCCAAAAATTTGACAAGGCTGTCGCGTGCCTATCAAATAATAAAAATCTAACAAATCCTTCTAACTATGCAGTAGGGTAAGTCAGAGTCGTTCCCACAGAGACAAAAGTGCCAATCACCAGTCTTTTTCTGATTTAATTTAGCTAAGCAAGTAACACAATAAATTTTGAGGATTTAATTAAACTAATTTATACTAAGAAGAATTGTGTTTATACTAATCAGATCTAAAAACATCCAGAATTAAGTATCCCCACTAGCATGGTCAATGCAATCGTGAATTTTCCTCCCCAATTAATCGTATAATACTCAACAGGAAAGATGCGCCCTATAAATACCAATAATCCCTCTCGGGTATTAATGGCTTCTCTAAAATACAATCAAGCCTATTCTCATGGTATCATGCAATTCAGAGACATTAATAACAGCACCCTAACTTCCTAACAATCCGTTCTACCTATTCTCATGGAGAAGTTCATGTTCTTATTGGATAAATCACAACCATCTAAATCCAACTCTCGTTGATAAATAGATAATGGTTCAAACAATACACATAATCACGTCTGATCTGCAATTGCTAATTAAAACAACTCAATAAGCAAGAGCAATTAAACAATCAAATTGGGGAATTCATACATCGACCATAACTAGGGTTCAACTCAACCCTAGATTAATAAACTACTCACACATGATTGAATTAACAAAACAAGAATGAATATAAGAACACATAATTATAAGAATAGAGAAAAAGTGTTTACAAAAGTATACGTACCAATGCTTTTGATCTCTAAGATTGGATGATAAAACAATACCCCTAGATGTGTTTATATAGGCACCAGGAGCCTAAAAATTAGCTAACCAAAACTAAGTAGGAAACAGCTAATAAAATATTACAATTGTAATAGAAGTAGGAATAAAAAAGGAAATATCCTCCTTGAATTAGATAAGCCTCGTAGACTTCTGGTAATTTCCCTCTTTGTGTTGGATAAGAATTTGTTGTCCAAGATTTGCCGTAATTAGAATTGAAATAGGATTCCAGGAAGTGAAATTCGTCATCTGTCTTTCAGGCCTGTTTCTGGGCTTCTCCAGTTGGAATATTGATATTGGACCACCTTTGACTTGTAGAAAATTCTGTTATCTTCGCGTGGGCTGTAAGATCACCCAATTCTGATGTCTGAAACTCAAGTTATGGCCCAAACAGTGATGTACACGCAAGCTGCCCAATAGTTACGAATTTTCTAGTAATTTAAGTCCAAATAAACTCAATTCCTTCCAAGTTTGGGAATTATTTATTTCCTGCAATAAACTCCAATAAAACTTATTAAATCGACACGATTATTCGCAAAAGCTCATTAAATGTGGGAATAAAATCCTCTAAAATATATGTAAATTATATTCTATCAAGTATGGTGATTGGAAAGCACATGATGATGCTGACCTAGAAGTTAGCTCAGATGGTGAACCAATGCCTGATGTGGATCTTACAGAAGCACATCCTCCTTTCACTAGGGCAGGCATGGCTGAATATGAGGCAGAACAAGCTTTTTAGTCTGCTAGAGCTACATCATCCCAACCAACCAAATCTGCTAAAGAATCTGCTGAAGATACAGAAGCTCAACTAAAGGAATGTTGCAAAAAGCTTAACAAACTTAACAGTGAGAAAGCATATTATCAATCCTGTATACTGGAAAATCCTCTCAGAATCATTAGTGGAAAAGAAGAAATCTATGTTGATAGTTTTCACAAGCTAAGGACCAGTGTAGTGAAGGATCTTTACTGGAAAGTTGTTGGATCATTTCACAAGCTCGAAATGCTAGTTGCTTGGGAATCAGAGGAAATCTTTGATAAACGATGAGGTGAAGATCCAAAACTGGACAGAAAAAAGAGAGTATCTCTGAATGCTTTTCCTGGAAGGAGATTCAAGATCATCCAAGGAACCTTAAAGTTCAGAACAATCACTTATAAATTTGAAACTTGGTTTGATCTGAAAGATGCTAAAGTATTTCCTTCTCGAGTGATTAAAGGGTACAGTGAAGACATTGAAGATGATGCCAGAACTCCTGAAGAAAAAGCTTTAGTGGAAGACCTCAAGAAGGCACTAAACGAAGCTCTCAAATGAAAGGGAAGAATCTGAACGTCTAAAGACTGCTTAAATCAATCTAAGTAAAAATCTCTGATCTACTCATTCAATAGGAGTAATTGATTTGCAGTCAGTTCATTAGTTCATGTTCTAGATTCTCCAACATTTATCAGATATGGTATTTCAACTATTCTGATCTATGTTAGTAAAGTTGTCAGCATGATTAATTTTAAATTTGTTGTTATTGTCTATAAAAACAAATTGGGGGAGATTGTTGGGATTTATGGGTGATAGCATAGAGACAACTTAATTAGATATCCCTGTACTTAGTTTTTACTAAGATCGAACACACTGTCACAACCAGAGTATGTTCTTGTAATCAAATAATTGTTGTCGTGTAATAATTGTATGTCTTGGGAGAAGTTCATACATTTGTTCAAGCCTCAAAGAATACATCCAGAAGACAGCAAGAATAAAAGTCACTGTCATAGTTTTGACAGTAAGGTTACAAGAAGATAAATGTTGCAAGTCACGACAAAGGCTACATCTGATAGCAACATTGGCAGAAGCATGAGATAATGACATTCTCACACATGACAGCAAGTCTGGAGTTCCGACAACAACATTGGCGGGAGCTCATACTGTCAACCACTGAATATTCCTTTGACAGCAGACTTGGCGGCCAAGGTTATTGTCTCACTGAATTATTTGAAATGAGTACTTTTCTCAGTCAAAGCCCGTGACAGGTTATGTGTTCAAGAAACAGATTTGCTGCAACATTCCATCGTTGTAGCAGACCTGCAAAGACTACGACAGAAGCTTGAGAGTTCACAAGACAAGGCTGGTCAATTCAAAAGAGTATGAATCATCCACATTTACTAGAATTGTATTAGCTAAAAATAGAAAGTATCTAGGTTGCTTTACATGTAATGTTAACACTGTCTGTATAGCAATTTAGGAAAGTCACATGGGTGTGCAAATTGTAATGAGCTGCCACTTGAAAATGACAGCAGCTCAACACCCCATGCGATAGAGACAATAGAGTATCTTAGTCTACTTAGATACGAGTCTCTTATTACTTTCTAGAGCATCAAATCAATTGATCAACGATCTAGCATCAGGGATCAAACTTGTATATCTTAAGAAGCTTGCAACTCGAGAATTCTTTCTCGAGGTTGTAGCACCACTTCACAAGATAAATAAAACATTTATTTTGTGAGAAATCTTGTTCCACTTACGTTTGCATATCTTAACTGATAACATTAAATCTTTATCATTGTTGTTGTTTAAAAGATTGAATATTATCAGTATTGCATTCAATCCACCCCTTCTGCAATACTCTGGGACCAACAACGTTGTCCAATGAATGGGAATGTTTGTAGGAAAATATCTAGCTTAACATGTACTAGGTTCAGAATGAGATTTGATCCGATTTTCGAAAAATATTCTTGAAACAAAAAGTTAGGAGATCAATTAAACAACAGAGATTGAAAAATCTAATATCAAATAAAAAATTTAAAAAAATTGTAAGTTTATTTTTAATACAAGTTCTCGTCATATTTTTATACATAATTAGTTATAATAGATGCTTATAAATATACATACAACTTACAAAATAATGATAAATATATAAATTTGTAAAATTTCACTACTATTTGAATATATAATGTATTTCAATATAGTCATACTAACCATCTCATTTAATGTTTAGTCTTTTACATATAAAGAAACGTACGTTGACTACATTACTTGTATTCTTTCAGAGAATATAAATTATAAACAAGAAAATGATCATTCGCATGTTTGTAATGTCTTACATATAAATCACACGCACTAATAATCAATCAAGTTATATTTATTATACTTGAGACATTGCACCATATTTATTCATAAAAAAATAAATAATGTTAAAATTATGTATTGCACAAAAATGAAACTAACTTATATACAACAACATTATATCACCTTTTTTATGATAGAATTTAATGTTATACTGATTTAATAAATAGTTATCATGATTAACAATAATATAACTAAAGTTAACAGCCCTCCTAACCATTCGAATGTATTCTATAATCTCGAATGTATTTAAATGTTCTATTTCATACTATTTATAATTTTCAGCTAAATTCGAATAAATTACATTCCACGCGAAATGAAGTCGGGATATTATAAAAAACAAGTCATAAACAAACAATGGCCCATTAAAATTAAATTGAAATTTTTTATATATAACGTTAGTACACGCCTCTTCGCCCAATTCTAGAAGATAACTCGTGCCTCGCACGGAATATTATGCTAGTTATTTATATCAAGATTAACAAATTTTATTTGAGCATTATAGTTATTATTTCAATATAAAATACTAATTATATATATATATATAATTAAGAATATTTTTAGGTAAATTAACTACTTAAAATAGTTCATGTTGCGTCATTTTTATCTCGTATTCAAGATCGTTGCAGTTTCTTTTTGAACGATTGTGGGATAGACGATCTTAACGTCTCAAATATAAGTTATGGAAATATGTAGATCTTATTCTAATCGATATAGGATGTTACAAACACCCCATTTTATTAGATCAACGTCCTCGTCGAGCCCATACACACTTACGGAACCCAGGTAGTGCATCTGCACTTCCGGCAGGGCAGAGCTCTGATATCATTTATAACAAGTAAGCTCACAATCGAATGTATACCAGATCCAACAACCCAACATAGGTCATTCCAAAAGAGCTAGCAATTTGGTACACCTTAGTTGTTGACTTGTATGTAGAATTTGTATACAGATAAGATCACATATTTTTTACTTTTGCACATGATAAATCCAACCAATTTATCGGCAGATTAAATCGATAAAAAAAATTATACACGTGTTGTTTCATTATATAGTGTCAAAATAAATTAAAATTCTAATACTATTAATGATCATGTATATTATGAGAGGGGTGTCAGATTTAAAAACGTTATTTAATTATATTTATAATTTATAATTTATTTTCTTAAAAATTATGTTCTTATTGAAATTGCTATTTTTAATATTTTTATATTTTTAACATTATCAAAATCCTAGATATATAATAAGAGTGTATTATTCCAATTAATAATTCATTCAAATTGTTTAAATTATTTTTTTAGAAATTCTTAAAATACCTCTTAATTTTTTCAAGTAATAGAAATTTATTTATTTTTAATACCTAAAAAGAAGAATTTATTAACCGCGATGCGTGGGTGAAAGCCCTGAATAACTAAATTATAAAGTTTATTGCCCAAAATAACGAATATCGGGAAAGCAGTCCAAAATAACCAAATGATTACGCATTTGAAGAATGCGAATACTGACTGCGCATATGCGCGATGCGTACTCTTCAAATTTTCTTTTTTTTTAAAAACAATTAGTCGACTAAGCAGCTAAAGAATGCGTTGGTTATTCATTTTTATTTGTTTAATAACATAGGTTATTAAGCATCTGCCCCTGCGGGGCCTACACACATAACTGACATAGCAATAAAGAGGTTCACAGTTGCACACGCACTAAAGTCAATGACATTTAATTATAATAAAAATAAAATTATTCTAAAAATAAAATTATTCTAACAATGTCTGTCTTTCCTCTACATCACATCACACCTCCACGTGATTCTCTCTCCATCAGCCTGCAACTTCAATTTTTACAAATAAAAAGCATACGCATAAGACATATGCGTATAGTTCTGGTTAAAAAGGACGCTCATTCTTGCCGTGGTCATTTTGGGCACCTGTATCCTAAAAATTTGTTATTTAGGTCATTTTCTCGCGACGCGTTGCCTAATTACAATTAAGAGTTAAAGCATCTAAAACTAATATGAAATTATTTAAAATAGAGATGAAAAAAATTATATTGAACCAAATTACTAATTTAACATGCTTGAATTATTTTTTAAAAAGTTAAAATTTAGAAAAAAAAATTGAAACAAATATTAAACTAAAATTGCCATAATTAAATTAGAAAAATAAATAATGATTAAATGAAAGATCAAAAAAATCCTGTGATTTTAAAAATATAAAAAAATATGAATATGTACCATTGCAAAAGTATAAAAATATAAGAAAATATATGTTTTCCGTTTCGGTTACTGTTAAAAAATTGTAAAATTGAAATTAAATTGAGGTGAGTTTTTTTGAAAAAATTGCAAAAGTATAAAAATATAAGAAAATATATGTTTTCCGTTTCGGTTACTGTTAAAAAATTGTAAAATTGAAATTAAATTGAGGTGAGTTTTTTTGAAAAACATTCAAATTATTTTAATCAAATTTAAATTATAATATATATATATATATATATATATATATATATATATTGCATCAAAAATCAAATTTCAAACTTTCTAACGGTTTTGTCAGGTCACAAATCTTCTATCTTTCTTTTGACAACACAAACCTTCTATGTAATGCTTTCAGTTTGGGCCTTAATTACAGGCCCAAATTTCTTATTTGTTAACCCCCATTTCATCATTTATACTTACGAAGCCAAGTTTCAAAATTTTCGGGCAAAAGGTCACTTTCCCTACTGTACTATTGCAAAATTTCCAATTATCCTATTGTACTATCAATCGCATCACTGCACTTTCCTTTTTTTCTCTTTTCACCATCGCCGTCTGTTTGACTAAACTGTCGTCCATTTGACTAACGGACGGATGACTTGGCTGCACAGTCACCAGTCCACGTAGATGACACATCAGCAACACAAAACCAAAAATAAACCCTTAATTAAACCCCAAATTAAAAACCCAAAAAACCATTTCACCCCCCTGTTTTCCAGAAAACTCGAGAGACCTCTTCGCTTTTTTTTTTTCAGAGCTCTCGGTTATATCTCTCCCCAGCTCTCTCCCTCCCTCAAAATCCCTCTCTAATCTATCTCCCTAACCTCTCTCTAAGTCTCCCCTCTCTCTTTCTCTTTTCAATGGGTAACTATGTGTGTGTATATATATATGGCGCGAGTGTATGTATATGTACTGTGGGTTGTGTGTATAGCTGAATGGAAGGTCGAATTGGGGGTTTAGTGAACTCTTGATGGATAAACAGAGTGACTCTTGTGGGTGTTGATTGGTAGGGATGAACGGAATGATGGGTGGACGGTGATGGCGGAGTATTGAGGGTGGGTTGGTGTTGTGGTGTTGGTGAGGAGATGGGACAGGTTGGAGATTGATGGTTGCAGGTGGGTGAATTGGGTGAACGGAGGAGGAGGAGGCTGGGGGAGTTGAAGTACGGTGATTGACTTGTTGGCGGGGTGATGTTGAAGGCGAGGTGGTTTGAAGGAGTCGAAAGGGGGGATGGAGTATGGTGGTTGTAAGGTGGGTGGAGTTCAGGAATGGTGGTTGCGAAGATGGAATTGTCGGCGGTTGTAACGCCCCCAACTTCCCAATACTGAAAATATATATTTTATAATAAAATAGACATTGATACAGGGAAATTTTAGAAAATTTTGGCATGAAGTATTCATAAATCGGACTATCCACCTGTAATTCAACCCAAACCAAATTCCAATTTAACAATTACACTTAATACACCAACGATTCCTCACTGGGATCGATTCCAGGTTATGGTATGAAACAAGAATCTAAACCATACAAATTATTACAATTTCTTCTACTATTCTGATTCAATAACTATACCATTTAATCTGTAGCTAACTCCAATCCGTGCTTACCCGCTTTAGCTTCGAGATCTATCCTGTAAAGGCCGCCTCATTGCTCTCATATGACTCGTACGATGTAGACATCCACCCTTATTCTTAACTGAAAGATTAGAGAAAATGAAGCAAGAGTGAGCCAAAGAATGCTCAGCAAGCAAACAGTATAGTGAAACAATAATACTACAATGATTCATTGGTGAACATATCACTGACCAACTTATCTCAAAGGAATAATCCACAATTACAGAAGCTCAAGAACTTTAAAGATATAACCTTTTATTTAATTCAGGAAATGGAATAGAATTGGACTATTTTGCATTTTATTAACAAAAACAATAAGGTTAGGCTGCTGATCAGTCACGCACTAACCCCGGACAAACGCACACAGCAATGTCCTTTAATGGATCCACGGCACACATTGGCCTTACTAACTTCTGACCACGAATCTGGTCCGACCCTTTAGGGTCCACATTTTAAAAAAAAACAACAGTCCAATCCTATAATCTGAACGTCAGGTGTCGGAACAATCGACCACCTCGACCAGCCAAGCACCCTGGAAACTTACGTTCCAGGTTAACAACTTAAATCTTAAGAAGAAATGAGGTCTAGTAAAATTCTGACCTAGATATCGACAAGTTCGATATAGAGAAGGGTATTATTCCATAATATATCAGTGAAACAGGGACAACAATTTCAGCACTATTGAATGGGAATATGATAAACAACTATTCATATTTACTGAAAATTTAAGAGCAATAATATCAATGACAAATCAAATTAATATTATGATCACATGACGAAAAACATGGTTCATTTGAGTGAAATGATTTATTTGCAACATGAATAACTACAATTGTAATTATAAGATAAGCAAGGGTATAGTCAAGTGCTAAGCATTTAATAAATTTACCAACACATTGTCAGGTTGAATCAACATAAGCGAATTAAGTAGTTTTTAAAATGATCATTTGTAAAATAATTCCAAGACAATAAAATTGTAGGACAGGTTGAAGAAAACCTCTCCTAAAGGGGTCCATTGGTGAAAATCCGTTACCAAGTTTAAACTAACATGAGAGATTCGAATAGTTTAAAACGAAGATTTAAGAAATTCTCAATTACTTAAGGTCTCACTCATGTCAGCTAAGCACTTATAGGCTTCAGCTGCCAGAACCGGCATGACAAATATGAGTTTAAATAATTAAGAAGATCTCAATTCATTCTTGGTTTTAACCGTCACTGAGCAACACATGCCTCAACAACAGTATAAACCTCGAATTAGTTTACAATAATCTGAAGAAAACGCTCTTTGAAGAATATTAATAATGACGGGAAATATTTATATAAAATAATTTTTAAAAGAATCAACACCTGAACAATAGGTGAAGAGAATAACCAATGACAGAATAATTTTGAGAATGAGTGTTTGTAAATTAATAGACGAAGAATGTCACTCAAAGTAAAATAAAATAAAATAAAGGGTATGGGCACTAGCAACATGGTTTAAAAGAAATATCGAAAATTCAACAGAACAGGTTCACATTATTTAGAATAAATATGAAGAATATAATTGCTTGCAAGAAGGAATTTCGAAAGAACAATAAATAATACAAAAGGTTTCACATCACTTGAACAATAAGTGAGGAATAGTAAACTTGCCTCAATACACTTCTATTTCCATCCTTTAACTCCTTATCACTTTACATCCGTCTCTACTTGGCCTTTCTTCGATCACGCATCCATTTTCCCTTTATCACTTGTCAATCCCGATAATTCTTTCCTTCATCTACATTCCATTTCCAAATGCTCTGGCTCTTAGCTAGCCCCCTATGCGTACCTATATACAGGTAAAGTACTACTTCAGTACGCGTAGAACCTTAATCATCTAATTCTATTCTACCCAATCGTGTCCTATTTCGCTTTACAAATATAACACGTATATCACATAAGGTTATACTTATAAAATATTATAACATACTCGTATAAGTCAGGTAAACACATAACACATATTACGAATGAAGATTTATGATTTACAACTTACTCACGGCTACATTCACTCGGCCAAAGTATATACATAAGCATACAGTACACCAGCCGAGAATCACACATACCACTCCTTTCTTTTACTCTTTTACCATTTCGACTTCACAAAACACATCATTGCACAACTTCCTCTCTTTCACTTCTTCTTCATATCCCTCAATTCTCTCGACCTTAGCACCCCTACATCAACATAATCGCAACCTCCTCTTTTCCTCGCCACCACACTCTCGGTACCCCAGCCACACAATCCAACACCATACACAATCCATACCTCCACCCTTACATACCTCTAATTCACCTACCTGCCAAGGCTTCCCCCAACACATATCCACGACTGCCCAACTGCAACCTCAACCATGAATGCTTGCATACGTACCACGATATTTAAACCCACCTCGCAGCTCTAAAACATACATACACTATATGCCGATTACACATGCCTACCACAGCTCAATACCCACACGACCACAACCACGGAACACATTCGCAGCAATTACAAGCAGTAGTAGCATGAATACAAGCCTCATAGTTACACCCCCACGTTTGCCCTGCATATAAACATCCACAACGAACTCCTTATACCCTCTTCTACCCATCCACATCTACTCTCCCCTGTTCCTGACCCTCCTAACTACTACTACTCTGCACCCTACACTCTCTCTTCCTCTTTTAGCTCTCACCTTCTCCAAATCCCCTCAATCAAACTCACCCACCCTTCCAGCGCACACCCAAACAAACCATATCCTAACCCACATCAACCAACTGAACAAACCCAACAAAAATTCCCAAGGTTTGGCACCACCATTAAACCCACACCATCCAATTCACACACAAAACACATAGATGACTCGTTAATATATATATACACGAACCGTGTATACATAAACACCACAACCACGTCCAGAGAATCGAAAAAAAATGAGCATCATAAGCAGGGGAAGAGGGAGGAGAAAGGGGGAGGTGATGTTTACCAATTAAAGCCGAAAAGAAACAGAACTCAGAGGGAGAGTGGAGAGATTGGAGAGAAAAAAAAATGAGAGAGATAAGTGTTCTAGAGAGGTCTCGAGAAAGAGAGACGTGAAAACAGAACTATGGAAAAAAAAATTAGGGATTTAACACTTTAGGGATTTGGCAAGGAAAGACAAAAATGGAAATTTATTAATAAATTTTCTAATTAAAACAATCCAAATCCCCTTTTTAAAATAGAGAATAATTGAGTATAATTAAGAAAAATTACGATATCATTTTTAAAATGCAGAAAATAAATTTATCTATCTCCCCATATTTTTAAAATATTTTTAGGATCAAAAATGAGTTAAATATGAATTTTTACAAGTTTTGATCTTTTAAATGCAACATAACTCGTAAAATGATTTTAAAATACCAAAACACCTAAAATAATTCACCCAATAATTTTAAAAACTAAATAATTATACAAAGATGATATTACAAAAGATTTCATGATTTTTATCAATTCCAATGATTTAAAAAAAATTCTGAGAAAATCAATAATGCATATTTTAATCAACAAAAACACAAATCAAAATTACACGGACTTACACGGCGCACATACATCATCATATAAATGTAAACACGATATCACGTATATTGAATACTAAAAAAAAATTCACCTCATATAATCCACATTTAATATTAAATAATAATAATTATGAGTACGATATTTCTAGGGCGTTATATCCTTCCCCCCTTAAAAGGATTCTGTCCACAGAATCGACCGTAAGAAAACATATGATGGTATTCTCAAACATTTCTCTTTCAATTTCCAAGTCATTTCTTTCATTGCAGAATTCCTTTATATCAATTCATATCTCGCTAGGCTCGTCTTGTAAGCCTGTACATTCAAACATAAACTTAAGCATTTGGTTTACATGTCTCGTTAATTCTATATACGTATCACTCATACGTGCCGATCCTTTTCTACCGAAAATCGGACATGACCTATTCGTATAATGGGTTATGCCCTATACATAGCGCCTCATTACTAACCCAATCATCCATAATAATTCATTCATATACAATACTAAAACAAAACCTGCCTTAACCTGCCGCAAATATATAAGTGAAGAAATCTGTCTTGACTTGAAGTAAACATGTAAATAATTAAATCTTTAAAATGAAATTCACGTGACTAAAACAATTCATACCACTTCCAGACCTGTAACGCCCCAGATAAAACTCTGAGAAAAAGAATATCAAGAAATCCCCCAATCATTCTTACTCCCTTTTCAACGTGCAATGTGTTACTCGAGGAGGGAATAACTGGGAAACTTCTATCCATCCTTAATCCCATTGTTTTACTAAGTAACCTTTTCGAAACTAATAACCATTTACCTTGACACATATATATCTTACAGATCGTCAAAATTTAAACTCTACACATTATAACTCCCATATTTATAAATAACTCATTTCCTTGAACTATTTCATCTTCTATATTCATCCGCTTCACGTTCTGCTTCCGTCAACTCCGCTTGATACTTCCTACTTTCCTCTAACGATTCATTCGCAATAATCTAGACCTTTGGATCTTCCATCTATAACTTCCCACATTCATTGAACATTCTTGAGCATTGTATGCCTATTTAATCTTTCCTGGTTCATCCGATTGCACTGATACTTGAGCGGTTTTCGATCTCTTCTTTCACTCCTAAAAGCTTTCACCTTTATCCATTCATTTCTTGACTGGTACGCTTGTCTTCTGTTGTAGCTATCTTGGTAAAATCTTTGACAATCCTTCAATAATTCCTAGCTGGTCCTTCAAAGTTATCGATCTCCGCTAGCATCTTAGGCTGTTCCTTATTCATTTCTGTTTCGTCATCTCGACATTTACTTCGATCCTTTCGTCATATCTTGAAAATGTATTTCTTCCAAATGCAAAGATCATACTAAGTAATCATATACATGTCCTTTCTATATCCTCAAATATCTTGTTATGTCTTCCGATCTTAAATCCTTGAACTTGATTACATTCCTGGATTTCAAAATATCCTAGGTCTTACATTCCTTTCCAGTCAAATTTCACATCCCCTATTAACACAATTCTTGAAAATTTCCTGGTTTTCTGTCTTCCTTTTCTTACCGTCTCGTTCCATATGCGTAAACTTACTCTTACTCTTAATATTAGTGATCCTCTGACTATATTCGCACAAGTTATTAACTCCACACAATCACTTTACTTCCTTATCCAAAGCTTCAATCCTTGCTAAAATTCCTTACAAACGAACCGTCCCACTCTACCTTGTCTTACTCAAGTTATTCCATTCCGTCTCTAAACTTTTATATCTGACAATTTATCTCCAACATCAAAATTCCTGTAATATCTTATCTACTGTATCCATAGTGAAAATATATAATAAGCAAGTATTCTTCAACAATCTTTCCCCCACGATAACCTTCACATACCAATTATATGAATCCTCACTATATTTTCGACTTTAACAAAATTATCATTTCATGTTCTTATCATCTACTCCTTAACCATAATCAGTTTCTCCGTATTGTTGAATTTTGTACGTGTTTTGTCAATCCACTGCGTAATTTAACTTGATATTCACTCTCTGCTTTCACTTCAATTCTCAAGCCTGCTCATCAAATTTTCATTCGACATAAATGTACCTTGTACCACTTAGATGTCATTGTTTCCATCTTTACTACTCTCAAGCACTGATAGCTTTAGGATTCATAAGGGTTTATAACACAAGAAACCAATACAATGGACATATGTTAGCAAGTATGAATAAGTTGAATTTTGTTTGATATGGATTTGATAAAAGAATTTACCGAGAGATCAGAATGATCGTTGAACTGTTTCCAGGTTGAATTTGTCACTTAGGTCAACCACCATAGTACAAAAAGGTGGCCAGCCTTCAGTACTTTCATGACAAACACAATCAGTGGCGTCCCACCAGACTTCTATCACATAGATAGATGTCCCTGGATCCCCTATATATATAGGGTTGTTCTTCCCAGTCATAATAAATAAGGTTAAGTATTCAAAGAAAAACAAAAAGAATTTAAAAGTTTCAAAAAGTTTATAGATATACAATGTTGAATAAGGAATAGCAATTATTCGGGGAAATTAGAAAGAATTCAAGGGTCACAATAATTTATATGCATAATGTTGAATCAAGTTATCCCCTGGAAAATAGAGGTATCTTTGAAAAATAGAAATGTGTTTAAATGAATCTGAAAAAGTCGTCATCAATTGAAATATAGTTGATTATCAAAGGTGATGGGGTATTATCAAGATAAGAAGAAACAGAAAGAAAGGTTGAATCGAATCTCCTTAATCGATAAACTAAATGAAATCAACTGCTAGAAATGAATAACCACGCCATTCCTCTAACCCATGCCAGTAATCGCATTTCACATCTTGTTTTCAATCCTTTCGCACTTTCTATATCACTCGCGGGTAACTAACGTCACAAAAGAAATTCTAGAACATACACGAAGGTCTACACGTGACATCCTCCAAGCTGGTAACTCCGATCGTCTATTTAACGTAGGCGGCGCCAAATCAACTACCTTATCCAAAGTCGTACCTTTGAATGAATCGAATTCTGGATCGCGCGATATGTCGAAATACTAACTAACGTCGCAACCGTTGTCCTAATAACCTAAGGCGAATCTTATTCTAAATCGTTCTATCTAGCGTCCCACTTAAATACCAATACTTAATTATCCTAACTTGTTTCAGTGACCATAACCTGTCGCTCTGATACCAACCTGTAACGCCCCCAACTTCCCAATACTGAAAATATATATTTTATAATAAAATAGACATTGATACAGGGAAATTTTAGAAAATTTTGGCATGAAGTATTCATAAATCGGACTATCCACCTGTAATTCAACCCAAACCAAATTCCAATTTAACAATTACACTTAATACACCAACGATTCCTCACTGGGATCGATTCCAGGTTATGGTATGAAACAAGAATCTAAACCATACAAATTATTACAATTTCTTCTACTATTCTGATTTCAATAACTATACCATTTAATCTGTAGCTAACTCCAATCCGTGCTTACCCGCTTTAGCTTCGAGATCTATCCTGTAAAGGCCGCCTCATTGCTCTCATATGACTCGTACGATGTAGACATCCACCCTTATTCTTAACTGAAAGATTAGAGAAAATGAAGCAAGAGTGAGCCAAAGAATGCTCAGCAAGCGAACAGTATAGTGAAACAATAATACTACAATGATTCATTGGTGAACATATCACTGACCAACTTATCTCAAAGGAATAATCCACAATTACAGAAGCTCAAGAACTTTAAAGATATAACCTTTTATTTAATTCAGGAAATGGAATAGAATTGGACTATTTTGCATTTTATTAACAAAAACAATAAGGTTAGGCTGCTGATCAGTCACGCACTAACCCCGGACAAACGCACACAGCAATGTCCTTTAATGGATCCAAGGCACACATTGGCCTTACTAACTTCTGACCACGAATCTGGTCCGACCCTTTAGGGTCCACATTTTAAAAAAAAACAACAGTCCAATCCTATAATCTGAACGTCAGGTGTCGGAACAATCGACCACCTCGACCAGCCAAGCACCCTGGAAACTTACGTTCCAGGTTAACAACTTAAATCTTAAGAAGAAATGAGGTCTAGTAAAATTCTGACCTAGATATCGACAAGTTCGATATAGAGAAGGGTATTATTCCATAATATATCAGTGAAACAGGGACAACAATTTCAGCACTATTGAATGGGAATATGATAAACAACTATTCATATTTACTGAAAATTTAAGAGCAATAATATCAATGACAAATCAAATTAATATTATGATCACATGACGAAAAACATGGTTCATTTGAGTGAAATGATTTATTTGCAACATGAATAACTACAATTGTAATTATAAGATAAGCAAGGGTATAGTCAAGTGCTAAGCATTTAATAAATTTACCAACACATTGTCAGGTTGAATCAACATAAGCGAATTAAGTAGTTTTTAAAATGATCATTTGTAAAATAATTCCAAGACAATAAAATTGTAGGACAGGTTGAAGAAAACCTCACCTAAAGGGGTCCATTGGTGAAAATCCGTTACCAAGTTTAAACTAACATGAGAGATTCGAATAGTTTAAAACGAAGATTTAAGAAATTCTCAATTACTTAAGGTCTCACTCATGTCAGCTAAGCACTTATAGGCTTCAGCTGCCAGAACCGGCATGACAAATATGAGTTTAAATAATTAAGAAGATCTCAATTCATTCTTGGTTTTAACCGTCACTGAGCAACACATGCCTCAACAACAGTATAAACCTCGAATTAGTTTACAATAATCTGAAGAAAACGCTCTTTGAAGAATATTAATAATGACGGGAAATATTTATATAAAATAATTTTTAAAAGAATCAACACCTGAACAATAGGTGAAGAGAATAACCAATGACAGAATAATTTTGAGAATGAGTGTTTGTAAATTAATAGATGAAGAATGATGTGGCGGAAATGATACAATTAAAATCGCAAGCGCACGATCATCGTTTTAATATTTAAGATTCGATCCACATGGAATAATAATTTCGCAAAACCTTAATTTCTAATTTAGGCGAATTAGAACAAGTTGGGATTTTTGGAAATTTGGATTTAAGCTTTTATTTCCTAAAAGAAAATTTAAACTATTAGAAAAAGAGAATTTAAGTTAATCTAAATAAAATTCAAAAGAATAGAAAAAATAGCCACTCTAAATTACTATTAAACAAATTAATTACTCCATTTTTAAATAAATTAATCAAAAACAAAAATTAAATTACTATAAAAAATTCTGAATTCGAAATTTATTTTTTTAATTTTTCAATTTATTTTTACAAATTAAAAAAAAAAATCATTTACAGAAAATTTAGAAAATAAAATTTCGACATGACTCTTCCCTAATTAAATTAGCCTAAAAGAAACAAATCACCAATTCCCCATCTCATAATTCCAATAAACCAGAAAATCAAACTTGAAATACATGAATCGAGTTTTGACAGCAACTCGGCAGAAAACAAACACCAAGAAAACATCTACTCGAAACAGAAAACTAAGTAGCAAACTCGACCAAACGATGAATTCAGCGAATTAAAAATGCACGAAAGAAAAGAAAACTGATTGACTTGTAAAATCGGAACTAAGCTCAGCACTAATTAGATAACTTCTTCTTAGAAAATCGACTCAGCCATAAACAAAACAAACCCAAACCACAACTCAACAATCGTAAACACAAATAAAACAAAAACTGCAGTAATTCTAAACGACAATTCGGACATGAAATATTCCCAACTCGACAGCATTACAGCCTCGCAACTTGGCGAAATGGAATCGATCAGAACAAACGCAGGAGATGAAACTCAAAACGAAACTCAGCAAAAAATGACTCGACTATGGAACTCGGAAATACACAGAAAACGCAGCAAGATTCAGACACTAAAGCAACCAATATGTAATGACCATAACTGCAATTTTACAACTACAACCTGCAAACTCACGAACGAAACGATGACACTCGGACAACACTTAAACTACTCAAACAAAGACCACAATTCGGCATTCAAATCACAGCCATACACACTCTAAAATCAGCAATTATAACTGCGAATAAATAG
Organism: Saposhnikovia divaricata; assembly: GCA_036435485.1. Classification (NCBI taxonomy): domain Eukaryota; kingdom Viridiplantae; phylum Streptophyta; class Magnoliopsida; order Apiales; family Apiaceae; genus Saposhnikovia; species Saposhnikovia divaricata. The sequence continues at coordinate 200,103,723 of CM071594.1, forward strand.
CAAAACCCAGGGACAAACAGTGCTCAAGAAAGACAATAATTTTATAATGGAAAATTTAACATAAACACAGCAACACAAACAGATTATCGAATTTACAATGAAATTGGAAAGGGAAATTGCTGGATAATTCAAATAAAACAAGAGATGGGAGGGCGTGTGTTTGCAGCGGGAAGAATTAGAGAGAGAGACTATGGGCTTGATTCGAATTAGCAGGGGAAGGTGAGATTTGTTGGGTTGGAATGAATTGGCAAGGAGGAGGAAAGGAGTTGACGCGGAGAAGAGAGAAGAGATGGGGTTATGGCAAGAAGATAGGAAAGGGAAGGGAGAGAGTAATGTTTGGTTTTGATTAAAACAAGGGAAAAGGTTTGCTGGGTTACTGGGTTTGCTGTGTGTGAGAAAAACAGGAGAGTAAACAAAATGGTTCGAATTTTTAACAATTAAAAACAAGTAAAAACGAACTGACAATTTTATAAACCTAATTTTTTTGATTGATTTTTTTATTTATTAATTATACTAATACATAAAATATAAATATTAAATCTGCAATAAATGATAATACCCACAATAAAATTGAGATTTAAAGGGGCATTATTAATATTAAAACGAAAATTTAAAATTACGAAACAAATTCTTCAAATCGATATTTTCAATCTCGTGCGGTTAGCGTTGCTACTTTATCCACCCGAGAACTTACGAAAATAACGAAATAAAGAGCAAGTAGAGAAGTGAAAGAGAAGTGCAAGAAATTAAAATGAAACTTGAAAATTGCATAGAAATGAAAAGTGTTTACAAGAAAATTAAAAATTACAACTAAGAATTTTGGAGATGAACAAAATTTTAATTCTAAGGCCTAATGCCTAATGTAATGTGTTTTACAAGTGAAGATGGGGAGGCTATTTATAGGAAAATTTTAGGGTTTTAGGTAGGTGTGGGCTAATATTAACCATTGATTTGATTTTGGTTGGCTAAATCTTGGCCATTCATTTTGGTGGGCTACAAAGATGCACCACCCTCCCTAGCTTTTCATTTTTCTTTCATTTTGGTCCTTCTTTTCCTTCTTTTGCCATTTATTTCTTTATTTTGTCATTTCTTCATTTTTCTCGAATTTTCCTGAAATGCAACAAAATAATTTATTAAAATACGATTTCAAACAATAAATAGGCAATAAAAATATGCAAAAATATGCACTTATCAAATGCCCCCATACCTATCTTTTGCTCGTCCTCGAGTAAAACAAAAAGAAAATCTAGATAAAAAGTCCTATACTCCTTTTCGTAGGTGTGACGGGTAATTTTAGGTTTACCAACCCGTTAAACCTATAGACGATCTCTACAGGAGGAGTGTTGTCTCCTAAGGGTTTACAGAAGATATACCCATAAAATCTTTGAGATAAATCAGCAAGTATCCAACTTTCCTCTTTCACTCTAGCTTTCATTGGTGTCAACAAAACAATTTTGTAGGAAAATACATGCCTTAAAGATTATTCTAATAATAGCCAAGTTATAGGTTCCCACAATCCACATGATTAGACTAAAATTTTGTACAAAATCCCAAGGTGTGTAGTGAATTTTAAGGCCTTTGATGGATTAACTGCATACGAACAATTTCTCTTTTTCAACCAATATTGAACTGACCCAATCTCTATCAAAACAAGTATCTAGCCAAACTTCACGTTCTTAGTAGTTAGACCGACCGTGCAATGGTTGAGGTCCCAAAAGACTTTTGCATCAATACCCATTTAGCGAGTTTTAGGTCAACAATCCCAGATCACAAGGGACCTTAGGTTGCTAGGCACAAAGTCCCCTCGGACTTACTTACTCGGGTTATTAATGAGCCCAACCTAGCCGATTTTCCTACTAAGAATTTATTATTACAAAATTACACTAGCACTCAACAATTACAAACATTTATTGACTCTTTTTCTTTTCTTTCCCTTTTTTTTCATTTTTTTTTTTGTGATACTATAGGAACCAAATTTCGCAAAGGTTTGATTCGACATTGTTCTAACATGTGGGTTCTCTCTCAGGTATCGAATAACATTCCTATACAATTTTTCCATCAAAAGTCTTGCGCAAATGTGCCGTCTTGGTCTTTTAAGCAAAAATTTGTTCGACACAAGTTTCATGAGGAAAACCTTACCTGACTACGTTCAAATTATCTAAAGGCATTATACATATAATTTTCGAAACATAGTCAACACCAACTAGTTCTAGAATTTAAAGAGTGGGAAGGACAACTAAGCTAAAATAACTCTATTTTTGGATTTTTAAAATTTTTCAATTTTTTTGGATTTTTCAATTTTATGTATTTACACTAAAACCCTCCCCCATACCTAAATCATGCATTGTCCTCAATGTATGCAAATGCAAGAGAAATGAGGAGATAATACCTGACTAGGGATGATGGAGACTGAACGGATATTAAAAACAACTAACTTACGCACACATTTCCTCCCCCATACCTGGACTTTACGAGGGGAGGCAAAGTAACAAAACCGAATCAGCCGATGCCGGTAGGAAACTTTGGGTGAAGCTGTGAGAAAAGATCAAGACATATTTGAAAATTTTGATTAGAACAGCCTTTCTCAATCAGCGTGGGATCATGCAACCTATTAGAACAAGAATCACTAGTGTTCACCCTAAACCAACTTGAGGCTTCTTTATTTTGTTTAAGCAGATTAGGGACAATGAAAGTCTGGTTAGGGGTCGAATCACTAGGAATGACAAAAGATGAGGGTCCGATTTCTCCTAAAGGTTGTTGATCAAACTCGGGATGATAAACAATCAAGTCAAATGCAGGTGGATGTGGTGCAACGGGACCCTCAATGACAGGCTCACTACTAACAATCTCGGGTGGGGTCTCCCACGGAGAACAAATCGCATCTAATTCTCTCAACATTTCTTCCGAAGTCGTATCCCTTAACGAATCAGCATACTCTCGATTAGACTCAGGGTTGACTTTGAAATCCTCAACGAGAAGAGACTCAATTTCACTATCCTCGAAACTAGACCATGTGGAAAACTTGTTGACCACGTTAACCCCTATTGATGGTTCATAAAGCTCATTGGGTTCTTTCCCTACATTGAAAATATTAAGGTCAATGGTCATGTTACCGAAAGTGAGTTTCATCGAACCGTTCCTACAATTGATCAAGGCATTGGATGTAGCAAGAAAAGGTCTTCCTAAGATGACAGGAATTTGGTTCTTAGAATTCATGACGGGTTGAGTCTCGAGGACAACAAAGTCAACCGGAAAGATAAAATCGCCAATTTTAATCAAGACATCTTCAATTAATCCCTTGGGCATTTTTATAGAACGATCGGCAAGTTGAAGTGTCATATTGGTCTTTTTGAGCTCGCCTAAACCTAGGGCTTGATAGACCGAAAATGGGAGGAGATTCACACTGGCGCCTAAGTCAAGTAAAGCCTTGTCCACGAAAGTATTACCTATGACACATGAAATAGTTGGACAACCGGGGTCCTTGTACTTCACGGGAATTTGGTTAGAAAGAATTGAGCTCACTTGGGACGTCAAGAAGGCTTTCTTAGGGACTTGGGTGGTTCGCTTATGCATACACAAATCTTTTAGACACTTGGCATATGAAGGAATTTGTTGAATGGCATCTAAAAGAGGAATGTTTATCTCGACTTGCTTGAAAACTTCCAGAATTTTGTCTACTTGAGCTGATTGCTTGGGAAGGAGGAGTCTTTGAGGATACGGAGCTTTTGGCTTAAAGACTAGCTCATTAGACACATCGGGAAGGGATTTTGGAAGTGGAGTATCAGATGAAGATTTGGTAGGTGAAGAGGAAGAAGGCTCACTCGGAGAAGATGAGGAAGGTTTATGAGAAGATTCTGTTGAATCAGGAGTTGGGTGATTAATGTTGTGGTCAGATTCAACATTTGACTCTTCCTCTTTTTCTGGAGACTCGACACCTACTTGATTGTCAACTTGATTCCCCGACCTTAAAGAAATTATGGCATTAATACTTTCAGGAGGTCTTTGGTTAAGGGGGAATCTAGGGTTTACCTCAGGTTGACTTGGGAATTTATTCTTCTCACGCTCACTCATGGTGTTGGCTAACTGACTCACTTGAACTTCCAACTTAGATATGGCTTGAGTACTAGCGTTCAAAATTTGCCTATCTTGAGTCATGGTCTGCATGAAGGCTTGTTGAGATTGAGCCAAATTAGTTGTTGATTTTAAAAGCGCATCAAGACTCTTTTCCAACGAAGTAAGTCGCTTATCTGACTCATGAAAGCCGGGAGGATGGGCGGGTGTTTGAGTCGGAATAGGACCATGATTTTGAGTTGGGTTTGGAAAAGGTCCTTGGTTTGGAGGTGAGTAAGAATTCTGATTGGGCCTTTGAAAAGAAGGTTGAAAAGAAGGTGGCGGAGATTGAAAATTTTGGCCCTGGTTCCACGAGAAATTTGGGTGATTTTTCCAACCGGGATTGTATGTAGGTGCAAAAGGATCACTCCTAGGGTTTGGTTGAAACACCGCATTGATCTGTTGAAAATCTTGGAAACTTTGCATCCCTTGATTCGGGTTCGTAGACATGTTTGAGGGACCACTATGCGTTTCTAGGGCTTCGAGTCGTCTAGTAAGGGTGGCTAACTTGGCATCGGTTGCGATGTTATTTCCAATTGAATGCAGACCCCTAGAAGATGAACTAGATGATTCGGTAGACTTATTTGGTTCCCTAGTGGACTCCCACAACATAGTCTTCTCGGCTAACTCTTCAAAAAATTCCCACCCGTCGTCCTCATCTTTTTCCATGAATTTACCTTGACACATTGACTCTAATAAGGCAGTGGTTCGACTATCCAAGGCTTCGTAAACAATTTTGCATAGTCTCCATTTTTCTATTCCGTGGTGGGGGCATTGTGATAAAAGACTTTTGAAACGATCAAATAATTTCCAAAAAGACTCATTTTCTTTTTGATGAAATTGATTTATTTCATTTGTAATTCTCGTAGTCTTGTGATTAGGAAAATATTTTTTTAGAAACATCACCACAAATCCCTCCCACGTGGAAATAGAATTAACGGGAAGACTATACAACCATTTCTTAGCATTTTCTTTAAGCGCGAAATTGATGAGCCTAAGCCTAATTGAGTCCTCGGTTAATTGTTGGAGTTTTTGTAAGGCACAAACCTCCTCGAATTCATGAAGAAAAAGATAGGGATCCTCACCGTCGCTCCCGGTAAATTTTGGTAACATGCTAATGTGATGGGCTTTAATCTCAAAATTATTACCAGTAACCGGTGGAAGAGTGATACACGAGGGTTGAGCGGAGCGGGTGGGATAGCAACGGTCCTTAAGAGATATGGCCATGGTTACTACTGGTTCGGAATTATCTAAAGACTCGGAATCGGGTGATGAAGAAATCTCGAATGATCTCACTACTCTAGAAGAATTATCCCTAATCCAAGTAGTTCGCATAAACCACGAAAGGAAAACTCGTAGCAAATAATTTGCGAAAAATTAAGCACACAAAACAAAGGGTGAAAAATCAAAAGAAAGATCTAACCTTAAGACATACTAAAAATTTCGTAAATTAAGAATTATTCAGACCGATTCGGCCAGATTAGAGCAGGCATTGCCAAGAGGCCAAACTCGTCACTTAGACACCGAATCTTAACAGCCAGGTGAACCTTAGACACTGAAGGTCGTGAATAAGTCTTAATTACGTTTATTTTTAGGCAACTTTCTAATTGAACGTGAAATCCTAGGGGCAAACGTCTAATTAATACAACAAACAACGATATATATACAAAACTATAAACAATTATGGATGCTTACACTACGTGTTTTAACTAAAAGAAAGAAGAAATTTAACATACCTTTGGGTCCTCCAGCAATCACCACAATTTATAAGGTACGAAAAATTAAAAACAAGAAAATAAAAATCTAAATAATGTGGTCCTAAGTGATTAAATGCATGATGCAACAATTATGTATTTACAACTAATTTTTTTTTTATTTTTTTCAATTTCAAATTTTTGTGATTTTCAATTTTTTGATTTTTTTTTTTGTGATTTTCTAAAAATAAAAATGCGAAAAGAGTGAGATACGGGTTACCGAAGCACGCTTTCCAAAAATTCCGATTAATTCCAAGCTCCGTGAGAAGATTCCCGTAATTCCAAACTTTCCTAAAAAAAATGAGATAAAAAATGAGACAAGTAAAACTAATCCGAAAAATTAAAATTCAAGGCGCGAAAAATAATTGTTCCCCGGCAGCGGCGCCAAAAACTTGATGTGGCGGAAATGATACAATTAAAATCGCAAGCGCACGATCATCGTTTTAATATTTAAGATTCGATCCACAGGGAATAATAATTTCGCAAAACCTTAATTTCTAATTTAGGCGAATTAGAACAAGTTGGGATTTTTGGAAATTTGGATTTAAGCTTTTATTTCCTAAAAGAAAATTTAAACTATTAGAAAAAGAGAATTTAAGTTAATCTAAATAAAATTCAAAAGAATAGAAAAAATAGCCACTCTAAATTACTATTAAACAAATTAATTACTCCATTTTTAAACAAATTAATCAAAAACAAAAATTAAATTACTATAAAAAATTCTGAATTCGAAATTTATTTTTTTAATTTTTCAATTTATTTTTACAAATTAAAAAAAAATCATTTACAGAAAATTTAGAAAATAAAATTTCGACATGACTCTTCCCTAATTAAATTAGCCTAAAAGAAACAAATCACCAATTCCCCATCTCATAATTCCAATAAACCAGAAAATCAAACTTGAAATACATGAATCGAGTTTTGACAGCAACTCGGCAGAAAACAAACACCAAGAAAACATCTACTCGAAACAGAAAACTAAGTAGCAAACTCGACCAAACGATGAATTCAGCGAATTAAAAATGCACGAAAGAAAAGAAAACTGATTGACTTGTAAAATCGGAACTAAGCTCAGCACTAATTAGATAACTTCTTCTTAGAAAATCGACTCAGCCATAAACAAAACAAACCCAAACCACAACTCAACAATCGTAAACACAAATAAAACAAAAACTGCAGTAATTCTAAACGACAATTCGGACATGAAATATTCCCAACTCGACAGCATTACAGCCTCGCAACTTGGCGAAATGGAATCGATCAGAACAAACGCAGGAGATGAAACTCAAAACGAAACTCAGCAAAAAATGACTCGACTATGGAACTCGGAAATACACAGAAAACGCAGCAAGATTCAGACACTAAAGCAACCAATATGTAATGACCATAACTGCAATTTTACAACTACAACCTGCAAACTCACGAACGAAACGATGACACTCGGACAACACTTAAACTACTCAAACAAAGACCACAATTCGGCATTCAAATCACAGCCATACACACTCTAAAATCAGCAATTATAACTGCGAATAAATAGCAAAACCCAGGGACAAACAGTGCTCAAGAAAGACAATAATTTTATAATCGAAAATTTAACATAAACACAGCAACACAAACAGATTATCGAATTTACAATGAAATTGGAAAGGGAAATTGCTGGATAATTCAAATAAAACAAGAGATGGGAGGGCGTGTGTTTGCAGCGGGAAGAATTAGAGAGAGAGACTATGGGCTTGATTCGAATTAGCAGGGGAAGGTGAGATTTGTTGGGTTGGAATGAATTGGCAAGGAGGAGGAAAGGAGTTGGCGCGGAGAAGAGAGAAGAGATGGGGTTATGGCAAGAAGATAGGAAAGGGAAGGGAGAGAGTAATGTTTGGTTTTGATTAAAACAAGGGAAAAGGTTTGCTGGGTTACTGGGTTTGCTGTGTGTGAGAAAAACAGGAGAGTAAACAAAATGGTTCGAATTTTTAACAATTAAAAACAAGTAAAAACGAACTGACAATTTTATAAACCTAATTTTTTTGATTGATTTTTTTATTTATTAATTATACTAATACATAAAATATAAATATTAAATTTGCAATAAATAATAATACCCACAATAAAATTGAGATTTAAAGGGGCATTATTAATATTAAAACGAAAATTTAAAATTACGAAACAAATTCTTCAAATCGATATTTTCAATCCCGTGCGGTTAGCGTTGCTACTTTATCCACCCGAGAACTTACGAAAATAACGAAATAAAGAGCAAGGGGAGAAGTGAAAGAGAAGTGCAAGAAATTAAAATGAAACTTGAAAATTGCATAGAAATGAAAAGTGTTTACAAGAAAATTAAAAATTACAACTAAGAATTTTGGAGATGAACAAAATTTTAATTCTAAGGCCTAATGCCTAATGTAATGTGTTTTACAAGTGAAGATGGGGAGGCTATTTATAGGAAAATTTTAGGGTTTTAGGTAGGTGTGGGCTAATATTAACCATTGATTTGATTTTGGTTGGCTAAATCTTGGCCATTCATTTTGGTGGGCTACAAAGATGCACCACCCTCCCTAGCTTTTCATTTTTCTTTCATTTTGGTCCTTCTTTTCCTTCTTTTGCCATTTATTTCTTTATTTTGTCATTTCTTCATTTTTCTCGAATTTTCCTGAAATGCAACAAAATAATTTATTAAAATACGATTTCAAACAATAAATAGGCAATAAAAATATGCAAAAATATGCACTTATCAAAGAATGTCACTCAAAGTAAAATAAAATAAAATAAAGGGTATGGGCACTAGCAACATGGTTTAAAAGAAATATCGAAAATTCAACAGAACAGGTTCACATTATTTAGAATAAATATGAAGAATATAATTGCTTGCAAGAAGGAATTTCGAAAGAACAATAAATAATACAAAAGGTTTCACATCACTTGAACAATAAGTGAGGAATAGTAAACTTGCCTCAATACACTTCTATTTCCATCCTTTAACTCCTTATCACTTTACATCCGTCTCTACTTGGCCTTTCTTCGATCACGCATCCATTTTCCCTTTATCACTTGTCAATCCCGATAATTCTTTCCTTCCTCTACATTCCATTTCCAAATGTTCTGGCTCTTAGCTAGCCCCCTATGCGTACCTATATACAGGTAAAGTACTACTTCAGTACGCGTAGAACCTTAATCATCTAATTCTATTCTACCCAATCGTGTCCTATTTCGCTTTACAAATATAGCACGTATATCACATAAGGTTATACTTATAAAATATTATAACATACTCGTATAAGTCAGGTAAACACATAACACATATTACGAATGAAGATTTATGATTTACAACTTACTCACGGCTACATTCACTCGGCCAAAGTATATACATAAGCATACAGTACACCAGCCGAGAATCACACATACCGCTCCTTTCTTTTACTCTTTTACCATTTCGACTTCACAAAACACATCATTGCACAACTTCCTCTCTTTCACTTCTTCTTCATATCCCTCAATTCTCTCGACCTTAGCACCCCTACATCAACATAATCGCAACCTCCTCTTTTCCTCGCCACCACACTCTCGGTACCCCAGCCACACAATCCAACACCATACACAATCCATACCTCCACCCTTACATACCTCTGATTCACCTACCTGCCAAGGCTTCCCCCAACACATATCCACGACTGCCCAACTGCAACCTCAACCATGAACGCTTGCATACGCACCACGATATTTGAACCCACCTCGCAGCTCTAAAACATACATACACTATATGCCGATTACACATGCCTACCACAGCTCAATACCCACACGGCCACAACCACGGAACACATTCGCAGCAATTACAAGCAGTAGTAGCATGAATACAAGCCTCATAGTTACACCCCCACGTTTGCCCTGCATATAAACATCCACAACGAACTCCTTATACCCTCTTCTACCCATCCACATATACTCTCCCCTGTTCCTGACCCTCCTAACTACTACTACTCTGCGCCCTACATTCTCTCTTCCTCTTTTAGCTCTCACCTTCTCCAAATCCCCTCAATCAAACTCACCCACCCTTCCAGCGCACACCCAAACAAACCATATCCTAACCCACATCAACCAACTGAACAAACCCAACAAAAATTCCCAAGGTTTGGCACCACCATTAAACCCACACCATCCAATTCACACACAAAACACATAGATGACTCGTTAATATATATATACACGAACCGTGTATACATAAACACCACAACCACGTCCAGAGAATCGAAAAAAATGAGCATCATAAGCAGGGGAGGAGGGAAGAGAAAGGGGGAGGTGATGTTTACCAATTAAAGCCGAAAAGAAACAGAACTCAGAGGGAGAGTGGAGAGATTGGAGAGAAAAAAAAAATGAGAGAGATAAGTGTTCTAGAGAGGTCTCGAGAAAGAGAGACGTGAAAACAGAACTATGGAAAAAAAATTTAGGGATTTAACACTTTAGGGATTTGGCAAGGAAAGACAAAAATGGAAATTTATTAATAAATTTTCTAATTAAAACAATCCAAATCCACTTTTTAAAATAGAGAATAATTGAGTATAATTAAAAAAAATTACGATATCATTTTTAAAATGCAGAAAATAAATTTATCTATCTCCCCATATTTTTAAAATATTTTTAGGATCAAAAATGAGTTAAATATGAATTTTTACAAGTTTTGATCTTTTAAATGCAACATAACTCGTAAAATGATTTTAAAATACCAAAACACCTAAAATAATTCACCCAATAATTTTAAAAACTAAATAATTATACAAAGATGATATTACAAAAGATTTCATGATTTTTATCAATTCCAATGATTAAAAAAAAAATTCTGAGAAAATCAATAATGCATATTTTAATCAACAAAAACACAAATCAAAATTACACGGACTTACACGGCGCACATACATCATCATATAAATGTAAACACGATATCACGTATATTGAATACTAAAAAAAAATTCACCTCATATAATCCACATTTAATATTAAATAATAATAATTATGAGTACGATATTTCTAGGGCGTTATAGCGGTGGGTTGTTGGCTGAGAAGAACAGAGGAGATGGGTGGCGTTGGGTGTATGATCAACTGGTATGGGCAGTGGTCAACGAAGGGAGGGAAGAGATGATGGAGAAGAAGGGTGATGGAATTGGGTTTTAATTGAGGGTTTAATTGATGGTTTATTTTGGGATGAGTATTATTTTGGGTTAATTGTCTACGTGGATTGATGACTGAGTAGCCAAGTTATAAGTCCGTTAGTCAAATGGACGGCTGTTTTTTTTAACAGACGACGATGGTGAAAAGAGAAAAAAAGGAAAGTGCAGTGATGCGATTAATAATACGGTAGACTAATTGGAAATTTTGCAATAGTACAGTAGGGAAAGTGACTTTTTGCCCCAAAATTTTCCAACGTTCGACTCCTTTCTCAAACAGAGAGTCCTTCACCTTCCGCAATTTACAGTTTTACACACAGGGCATCTCTAATGGCAAATTACATCTTCTCCAGGTACATCTCTTTCCAACTACCATTATAGATCAATTTATCTTGTCAATTTCCTGCTTACCTATTTATCTTATTCAATTTCTGCTTAACTTTCAAGTATATCTTTTTCCATAAATACCAAAAAATCTTTTATCTTCATCAAAATCATTCCATTCCAAATCTTTCAATATTGTCTAAATAATCTTTTATCTTCCATTTCTTTTTCAATTACCATAATTCTTTTGCAAAATCCGCATATGGTCCAACTCAATTACCACAAAAAAATATAAAAAAATCTTTGACTGTTTAATAGTCCCCTGTATATTACAACTGTTTCAAGGAAAAAAAAGGAAATACTATCAATCACCATAACTCGCTTTCACAAAATCTGAGTATGGTCTCAATTACCACAAATAAAAAATATCTTTAATTGTTTCAATCCCTATAACAGAGTCTTGTATATTACAGCTCTTTCAGGAAAAAAAAGGAAATACGCTGAGTATGAGTGCACTAATCTGCATCTTGTAGTAAACTGTTACTTGCTCGAGCTTACCCTGAAGTCGACTTTCCAAGGACTCCACCAAGACATCCCACCAACTTCAATCTATTGTATCCACAGCCTCAATCCTACATACTATGACAGCAGAAATAAAACTGAGAAGGTGCAGCTGATCTACAATAACTCGCCAGTACCACCTACACCCAACTTTTCGGTAAGCTAAACAGTCCACTACATATACTTGAACAGACCATAAATCAAGTTTTATGCAAACTGATATTATGATAAATTGCAGGTGAACTACCCACAAATGATGATTTACTGGCCCCACGCAAATGGATCACTAAGATCTTACCTGCCCTATTGGAAATATCAAAAGCACAAGCACGGTTCCAAAGCACTATTCAAGGATGATTTTCTAGATACCACTCTGTTCCTAGGAATAAAGTATGAGCAGCTAATCGAAGATTTTATGAAGGAAAACGGCTTTTGGAAAATCTGGGATTTACAACTGTGGGGACTTTCAGGAAAAGCTAAACCAGAAACTAGGCTTCAAGGCAACAACTGTATTTGGTTGGAGGGGAACAATTGAGCCAAAAATAAAAAAGCTACTAAAGATTGAAATCCTCCTTGATGTGGACCTCATGGATTACCAAAGGAACCTACAGCTCCAACTTGATCAAACCTTTTTCGAGCTGCAAATACCAGATCTGGCCCAACCCTAAACTTTGAGCAAAACATTTTCTAGCTAGAGTCAGTTACACTGTCTTTCGTTCATTCCCAAACTTTAATAATCAGTTGCTTCGTGCAAACATGTTGCTTCAGTTTTGATAATTAGTTGCTTTGTGCAAACATAATGACGTACGTTCATTACGTCTTCAGTTTTTACAATTGGCATCTGAAGATGTGTTTTTTTGAGCTGTGCACATATCCATTTTGATAATTAGTTGCTTTGTGCAAACATAATGACGTACGTTCATTACGTCTTCTGTTTTTACAATTGGCATCTGAAGATGTGTTTTTTTGAGCTATGCATATATCATTTTTAATATTGAAACCTAGTTGTCCTGTATTAGTTTGTGGAAAAAATTGTCTATGACACCACAGCGTGGTTCATTTTTTAAAAATACAAGAACAGAAGAAAAAACAAGAAAATTAAATAAAGAGCAGTGCATTATGTAATAATCAGATGAAAGAAACATGTTTATACCTGCAAGCTTGTAACTTTAAAGATTCTTCACACCCTTCCAGGCTCCTAAAAAACTCAATAAGTCTTTTGATATGCAGCAACATGTCATGTAGATGAATCAGATCCAGAAATATGAGAAATGCTGTAACAGAAACCCAGAAGACTGTAGGAAAAACTTATTAGAAAGGAAAAAAACAATCGAAGGCGACAGCAGCAAGCAAAAAAAATGTAGCTAAAGAAAAAAGATTTAATCAGTTGCTTTCTGCAAACATAACGATGCTTCTGTTCATTACGTCTTCAGTTCTTACAATTTGCATCTTAAAAGAAAGTGCAAACACTAACCACAGCAGTCTAGCTTAATTGGCTTATAGTGTTCTCTAATATATGTCAGCTGCCCTTTTTCTACCAAGAAAGTGAGAAAAAAATCTGTACAAACAATATTTTGGATGGCTCATTTTCTCCTTCCACTTACTCCTCTTGCATATTCTTGTTCCTAATTCCATATATTCTATATTCATCAACTGTACGGCTGTACCAAGTTGTCCTGAATTAGTTTGTGGAAAAAATAATGTCTACAACACCATAGCATAGTCGGCATTTTATAAATATAAGAACAGAAGAAAAAGCTAGAAACCTAACTAAAGAGCAGCACATTATGCAATAATCAAATGAAAGAAACGTGTTAATACCAGCAAGAACGTAATTTTAATGATTCTTCATACCCTTCCAAGCTCCTCGTAAAATCAAGAAGTCTTTTGATATGTATCATCAACCTGTCATTTAGATGAATCAGATCCAGAAACATGAGAAATGCTGTAACAGAAATCCAGAAGTCTGTGGGAAAAACTTATTAGAAAGGAAAAAAAAGTCGGAGACGACAGCAGCCATAAAAAAAAGTAGCGTATGAAAAAAGAACTAAGCATACATTTAGGTAACAGGGCCACCTAATTGCCACATCTTCAGCAATTACTATATATATTCAGGTGTTTCGGGACCAAGAAATAAATAGGGGAGTAAGATTCCCCAAAAGAATCATTAGGAGGGATGTTCTCAAATTATAACTAATCCTTTTTTATCATCAGGTGTGGGAATCAATCTAAATGTCATGAACTATTGCTGAAATTGTACATGCCGGTGTTGGCCATGGAGCTGGTCGGCCGGTCCTGGGACAAATCCAGGCAGGCTAGCGTGTCCTGACAATACACGTTTTGACCAAATTGTACAAATCACAATGGTTTTCTTTTTAAAGTCCGAAAAAACACAGAACATTCACCTAAATAAGAGACATATATCTAATAAAGAAAGTAGATTGAAAATTGGTGGCAGCTGCCAAACTTACAAAGTCGGCAGTTTCCAGAACTAGTGCTGTGCAATGTACTGAAATCACACAATCTAATTAGAAACAACATAAAAAAAAGCACCTGAAGTTATCTACAATGACTGGAACGAAATTGTCACGTCAGTTGGCAGGCAGTAAGCTTCACAAGATATGAGTTCAGACCCATGAGAAAGATGGCTATGTGTTGGTACACCCTCTGATTTATGACTCATTCATATATGATTATAAAATGTCAAACCTGCATTTAATCAAGAAGGAAGTGAATGATAACTGGGGAAAGTATTGCAAGAGCGTACTTTTTGCACACCACAATGAACTAAATTTTAATATATTTAAATTATATTAATAGTTAATGGCAGATCAAGGCTTCATACTTTCGAAAATCATCGAAATGTCAAGAATGAACCATTGAAGTATAAATAAACTAATATACAAATTATCTGTTTGCAATCACTCCTTTTGTCATTTTCCCAATTGGTTCAAAGGCAAGAGAAATTTGTTGTATGTCTGCTTAGAAAATATTAATAGTGTTTGAGAAGCAATTGTTGGTTGATAAATTGTGATAGTCTTAGAAACAGATTTTAACAACAGTGCTTACTGTGTAGCACATGAAGAAAATAGAAAATGAGAAAACAATACAAATATATAACTATAGCCAAAGTAAATTCTACCCACACTGTTGCTCGTATCAAAGGCAGAAGATCATCATTCCTTGCCAATATCCGAATCAATCATAGGCACAACCATGGTAGCTGACATTTTGGTTCTTCGAGAGGTAGTCACATTTTGCGACAGATCATCCACTCCTAATTGTAGCATCCTAGCAAAGGCTGAAATAAAAAATAAAGTACAAGTAATTAGTAAACCAACCATGCAGATCGTTAAGATAAGAAAAAATCAAGAAAAGAACCTTTACATACTAGTAAATCAACAGAGCCTATACATTTAATTCCATGAAATCCAAAGAGATGTACAAAAGATACAATTCATTATAACATATTATCAAACATTCGAATGCCAGTTATTTCTAAAATGGCAAAGAGCATTTAGGAGAATCACTAATTATCATCGATAACCATCAGAAAGTACAACATGTAAATAGAACAGCTATAGCATAGGCTTACGAATATATAAGAAAAAACTTGTCAACTAGAGAACTGGTAAATACAAAGGATGGAAGCTTTGAACATAGGACATAACAGCACCGGCTTTTTAAAAACACAGATCTAGGAAATAAAGATCTCCTCAGATCAGTATTGCTCAACATATTTTAAAGGTGAAACAGGCAGGCAGACAGGACGAGAAACTGCGAAAACATGGTAATGTTGCAATTAAATTTGATGTAGACTCTAAAAGTTTTACACAATATGGGAAGACATTCTATGAAAATCAATGGACTCCCCAACAACACAATTCTATAATTGAAAACTATTATTTAAACAAGTACTGCTCAAACCAGATAACTGTGGTTCCACTTGATTGTCATATTTAAAATTAACTTTATTCTAAATTACTATCTATTTTACCCACAATAACATCAGAATCATGAACTACAAACACAAATCACAGACAAGTCAAAACAACTGGATCGTTAAAAAAAACAGAAGGGTTGAAAACACCCATCAATTTGTACTTAGTCCAGAACACTCTTGATCATTCTGTAATTCTCCATTAATGACACATGACACAGAAGTTATCTTAACGACCACTGTTTGCATAACAAACAATACATAACCATCAATTTAAACAAGTACTGCTCAAACCAGATAACTGTGGTTCCACTTGATTGTCATATTTAAAATTAACTTTATTCTAAATTACTATCTATTTTACCCACAATAACATCAGAATCATGAACTACAAACACAAATCACAGACAAGTCAAAACAACTGGATCGTTAAAAAAAACAGAAGGGTTGAAAACACCCATCAATTTGTACTTAGTCCAGAACACTCTTGATCATTCAGTAATTCTCCATTAATGACACATGACACAGAAGTTATCTTAACGACCACTGTTTGCATAACAAACAATACATAACCACGTGTATTGGTGGTTGTGTAAACAGAAACTAATTATGTACAAGTGGACAACCAATAAGTAACGAGCACTGTTTGCATTATGAAAATCAAATCTTCACATAATAACCATCATATACACAACTGAGAGAACCTCCTTGCATCAGTTAAAACAAATAAAACTACACATAAAGATCAAAACTACACATCGAAAGAATCACATAGGATCAAATTTAAACAAATTCTGTACAAGTAAAAGATAAAAACTTGACATGATTGTCAACTTATACACCACTTAGAGAATCATAAAAACAATTCAAACAAACTAATTAAGAGTGAAAAATCAAATCTTTGCATAGTTATCAACATATACATCAGAGCGAATCATAAGATCAATTTAAAACAAACTAATTGAAGAAAAGATCCAAACTTTCTTAACAAATATCAAAATTAAAACAGCAAGAGAATCATGGGTTCAATTAGAGAATACACACCACTTGAGATCAGAAACAATAAAGTAAAGAACAAGCTTACATTTGGTAATTTTTCCAGGCTCAGTTGTAGTATGTAACGGCTACTAATCCAAAAAGTACAAACCTTATCTATGTACCTGCATCATTACACACACAAGAACAATGTAAGAAATTACAAAATGTTTCAATAAAGTCTCAATATTTTGAATACCCAAGATGTGAAATCAATCCTAAAAATCCAAACAATTGATTTGCAGTATAAAAATAAAAACTTTACAAACCAATACTGAGCAAACATTAAAAAAAGTTCACAATCATCAACATAAAAACCATACGAGAAGCACTAAATCAATTCAAATGTACTGTAAATCTAATCTGAAAGAGCAAAATAAAAATTATTAAAAAAAGGGTGTAAAAAAAACTCACATTTGGTAAGATTACCAGGCTCATTTTGCATATACCAGCTCCTAATCTATAGATACAATCCTTGGTTATACATAAACCTGCACAAGAACGAGATGAGAAATTTTGAAATAGAAGCGGTTAAAAATGAGATGAAAAACTGAGATTAAACAGGAGCGGACTCACCATTGGTCGCGATGGGATTAAACTGAGGCTGGAAGATTCGATTTTATAGTCGAAAAATGAAATCGAAAATGAAATTTAAGACCGACTCCTCCGAAACAGAAATGAGAAGAAATGAAGTGATATGAACGATGACAGAAGAAGAATTAAAATGATAAAGTGAACCTAGCAAAAGAAAAAGAGAAAAAAATGATAAAAGTGAAAGGGCCTGTTTGGGACCGTTGGTCTTGCTTACTTTTGTACCCGTCAAACTTTTTTCACCTTTTTTTGGGAAATGCTATATTTTCATATTTTGAACATTTATTGTTAATTATTAATTAATTTTTGGTTTTTTAATATTCCTTTATACAATTAATTTAATTTTTCGAATAATAATAATGAACCCTTGTATTCACATTAATTTTCATTAATAAAAATATTTCAAATTACTAAATAATTATATTGAGATTTGTGCAGGATTGATGTTAAGTACAAAATTGAAATATTAAATATATTTATCCACTTACATCAATTCTTAACCATAGTTTAGCATTACCCTTTTTTTTAAGTTACAAGTTCTAACCTTTTTTATAAGAGAAAAAAGTCCCTGAGGTTACCCCAGTAACCTTGCAATGTAAATCCATTGTGGCATTTTTGTAAATATAGAAAATTTTCTAAAAAAATCTTGTAATTACAATTATACTCTCGTGAATTAATATGAAGAAACTAAGTTATCTCACATAATTTTTCTGAGGTAGCCTCAGGAACATCAATCCCTTTTCATAATATTATCTTGTTTTTACGATTTTACGGTTCGAAAATTCAATTAAATTTTAAAATATGAGAAAAATGTTCCTATAGTTAACTAAAAAAAATTACCTATAGTTATATGCATTTTGAATATAAAAGGTTGATGACATTTTTGTAATAATGAAATTCACCCCATGTATTTAAAAAAAATAGCGTTCTAATCGTATTATAATATTTCTTAATTATAGGTAATTACCTATAGTTAACTATAGAATCATTAAGCCTTCATTTTTCAATACAAAGTAAGGGTGTTTTTGTAAATACAGGGGGTGAAGTCTATTATTACAAAAATGCCATCAAACTTTTGTATATAAAATGCAAATGACTTTAGTTATTTTTCCTACAGCTAACTGTAGGAAATTTTTCTCTATATTGAAAATTGTGTAACCAATTATAGATTTTATTTTATTACCAAAAGACTAATATATCTTGAAAATGAAATCATACATTAATTACATTATTTATACTCTAAATATAACGATGTTTGTTATTAATATTATTGTTTTTATGATTTTACAATGAATCGAAAATTCAATAAAATTCTTTTTAACATAAAATATTTAACAAATATTATTTATGTTTTGTCATACTCTGATGCTTTTATTTTTTTGTACTAAAAAGACACAGAAGATTTATTCTTAACACTAATCCCAACAATTTATTTTTTACATTCGTATAAAAATGAGTCAATTTTATTTGTGCTCAGAAAATATCAAACTTTCTTTATGACGCATTTGCGTGGGGCCAGTAAATCACCATTTGTGGGTAGTTCACCTGCAATTTATCATAATATCAGTTTGCATACAACTTGATTAATGGTCTGTTTAAGTATAAGTAGTGGACTGTTTAGCTTACCGAAAAGTTGGGTGTAGGTGGTACTGGCGAGTTATTGCAGATCAGCTGCACCTTCTCAGTTTTATTTCTGCTGTCATAGTATGCAGGATTGAGGCTGTGGATACAATAGATTGGAGTTGGTGGGATGTCTTGGTGGAGTCCTTGGAAAGTCGACTTAGGGGTAAGCTCGAGCAAGTAACAGTTTACTACAAGATGCAGATTAGTGCACTCATACTCAGCGTATTTCCTTTTTTCCCTGAAAGAGCTGTAATATACAAGACTCTGTTATAGGGATTGAAACAATTAAAGATATTTTTTCATTTGTGTTAATTGAGACCATACTCAGATTTTGTGAAAGAGAGTTATGGTAATTGATAGTATTTTCTTTTTTTTCCTTGAAACAGTTATAATATACAGGGGACTATTAAACAGTCAAAGATTTTTTTTTATTTTTTTTTTGTGGTCATTGAGTTGGACCATATGCAGATTTTGCAAAAGAATTATGGTAATTGAAAAAGAAATGGAAGATAAAAGATTTATGTAGTAATTTAGACAATATTGAAAGATTTGGAATGGAATGATTTTGATGAAGATAAAAGATTTTTTGGTATTTAAGGAAAAAGATATACTTGAAAGTTAAGCAGGAAATTGAACAAGATAAACAGTTAAGCAGGAAATTGACAAGATAAATTGATCTATAATGGTAGTTGGAAAGAGATGTACCTAGAGAAGATGTATTTGCCATTAAAGATGCCCTGTGTGAAACTGTAAATTGAGGAAAGTGAAGGACTCGCTGTTTGAGAAAGGAGTCAAACGTTGGAAAATTTTGGGGCAAAAGGTCACTTTCCCTACTGTATTGCAAAATTTCCAATTAGCCTACTGTACTATCAATCGCATCACTGCACTTTCCTTTTTTTCTCTTTTCACCATCGCCGTTTGTTAAAAAAAACAGTCGTCCATTTGACTAACGGACTTATGACTTGGCTGCTCAGTCATCAATCCACGTAGACAATTAACCCAAAATAAAACCCACCCCAAAATAAACCCTCAATTAAACCCCCAATTTAAAGCCAATTCCATCGCCCTTCGTTGACCACTGCCCACACCAGTTGATCAACAACCCAACGCCACCCATCTCCTCTGTTCTTCTCCGCCAA
The DNA here is from genome assembly GCA_036435485.1 of Saposhnikovia divaricata. Taxonomy (NCBI): domain Eukaryota; kingdom Viridiplantae; phylum Streptophyta; class Magnoliopsida; order Apiales; family Apiaceae; genus Saposhnikovia; species Saposhnikovia divaricata. Next base: position 200,123,956 of record CM071594.1, read on the forward strand.
TAACCCACCGCCGACAGTTCCATCTTCGCAACCACCATTCTTGAACTCCACCCACCTTGCAACCACCGTACACCATCCCCCCTTTCGACTCCTTCAAACCACCTCGCCTTCAACATCAACCCGCCAACAGCTCAATCACCGTACTTCAACTCCCCCAGCCTCCTCCCTACCCACTTGCAACCATCAATCTCCAACATGTCCCATTGTGAGGTTAGGGAGAGAGATTAAAGAGGGATTTTGAGGGAGGGAGAGAGCTGGGGAGAGATATAACCGAGAGCTCTGAAAAAAAAAAAGAGAAGAGGTCTCTCGAGTTTTCTGGAAAACAGGGGGGTGAAATGGTTTTTTGGGTTTTTAATTTGGGGTTTAATTAAGGGTTTATTTTGGGATTTATTTTTGGTTTTGTGTTGCGGATGTGTCATCTACGTGGACTGGTGACTGTGCAGCCAAGTCATCCGTCCGTTAGTCAAATGGACGACAGTTTAGTCAAACAGACGGCGATGGTGAAAAGAGAAAAAAAGGAAAGTGCAGTGATGCGATTGATAGTACAATAGGATAATTGGAAATTTTGCAATAGTACAGTAGGAAAAGTGACCTTTTGCCCCTTCTCTAGGTACATCTCTTTCCAACTACCATTATAAATCAATTTATCTTGTCAATTTCCTGCTTAACTGTTTATCTTGCTCTATTTCCTACTTAACTTTCAAGTATATCTTTTTCCTTAAATACCAAAAAATATTTTATCTTCATCAAAATCATTTCATTCCAAATCTTTCAATATTGTCCAAATTCCTACATAAATCTTTTATCTTCCATTTCTTTTTCAATTATCATAATTCTTTTGCAAAATCTGCATATGGTCCAACTCAATTACCACAAAAAAAAAAAATCTTTGACTGTTTAATAGTCCCTTGTATATATATTACAACTGTTTCAAGGAAAAAAAAGGAAATACTATCAATTACCATAACTCTCTTTCACAAAATGTGAGTATGGTCTCAATTACCACAAATAAAAAAATATCTTTAACTGTTTCAATCCCTATAACAGAGTCTTGTATATTACAGCTCTTTCAAGAAAAAAAGGAAATACGCTGAGTATGAGTGCACTAATCTGCATCTTGTAGTAAACTGTTATTTGCTTGAGCTTACCCTGAAGTCGATCCTGCATAATATGACAGCAGAAATAAAACTGAGAAGGTGCAGCTGATCTGCAATAACTCGCCAGTACCACCTACACCCAACTTTTCGGTAAGCTAAACAGTACACTACATATACTTAAACTGATCAGTTGTATGCAAACTGATATTATGATAAATTACAGGTGAACAACTACCCACAAATGATGATTTACTGGCCCCACGCAAATGGACCACTAAGATCTTACCTGCCCTATTGGAAATATCAAAAGCACAAGCACGGTTCCAAAGCACTATTCAAGGACGATTTTCTCGATACCACTCTGTTCCTAGGAATGAAGTATGAGCAGCTAATCGAAGATTTTATGAAGGAAAACGGCTTTGGGAAATTTGGGATTTACAACTGTGGGGACTTTCAGGAAAAGCTAAACCAGAAACTAGGCTTCAAGGCAACAGCTGTGTTTGGTTGGAAGGGAACAATTGAGCCAAAAATAAAAAAGCTACTAAAGATTGAAATCCTCCATGATGTGGACCTCATGGATTACCAAAGGAACCTACGGCTCCAACTTGATCAAACCAAACCTTTTTCGAGCTGCAAATACCAGATCTGGCCCAACCCTAAACTTTGAGCAAAACATTTTCTAGCTACAGTCAGTTACAATGTCTTTCGTTCATTCCCAAACTTTAATAATCAGTTGCTTCGTGCAAACATGTTGCTTCAGTTTTGATAATTAGTTGCTTTGTGCAAACATAATGACGTACGTTCATTACGTCTTCAGTTTTTGCAATTGGCATCTGAAGATGTGTTTTGTTGAGCTGTGCACATACCCATTTTTGATAATTAGTTGCTTTGTGCAAACATAATGACGTACGTTCATTACGTCTTCCGGTTTTACAATTGGCATCTGAAGATGTATTTTTTTTAGCTATGCACATATCCATTTTTTAATATTGAAACCTAGTTGTCCTGTATTAGTTTGTGGAAAAAATAGTATGACACCACAGCGTGGTTCATTTTTTAAAAATACAAGAACAGAAGAAAAAACAAGAAAATTAAATAAAGAGCAGTGCATTATGTAATAATAATCAGATGAAAGAAACATGGTTATGTACCTGCAAGCTTGTAACTTTAAAGATTCTTCACACCCTTCCAGGCTCCTAGAAAACTCAATAAGTCTTTTGATATGCAGCAACCTGTCATGTAGATGAATCAGATCCAGAAATATGAGAAATGCTGTAACAGAAACCCAGAAGACTGTAGGAAAAACTTATTAGAAAGGAAAAAAACAATCGAAGGTGACAGCAGCAAGCAAAAAAAAATATAGCTAAAGAAAAAAGATTTAATCAGTTGCTTTCTGCAAAACATAACGATGCTTCTGTTCATTACGTCTTCAGTTCTTACAATTTGCATCTTAAAAGAAAGTGCAAACACTAACCACAACAGTCTAGCTTAATTGGCTTATAGTGTTCTCTAATATATGCCAGCTGCCCTTTTTCTACCAAGAAAGTGAGAAAAAAAACTGTACAAACAATATTTTGGATGGCACATTTTCTCCTTCCACTTACTCCTCTTGCATATTCTTGTTCCTAATTCCATATATTCAGTACATACCGGCTATATAATTGGGAACAGCAATATTATGCGATAATTTGGCCTACAATATATGCCTGTATATTCATCAACTGTACTGTTGTACCAAGTTGTCCTGAATTAGTTTGTGGAAAAAATAATGTCTACAACACCATAGCATGGTCCGCATTTTATAAATATAAGAATAGAAGAAAAAGCTAGAAACCTAACTAAAGAGCAGCACATTATGCAATAATCAAATGAAAGAAACGTGTTAATACCAGCAAGAACGTAATTTTAATGATTCTTCATACCCTTCCAAGCTCCTCGTAAAATCAAGAAGTCTTTTAATATGTATCATCAACCTGTCGTTTAGATGAATCAGATCCAGAAACATGAGAAATGCTGTAACAGAAATCCAGAAGTCTGTGGGAAAAACTTATTAGAAAGGAAAAAAAAGTCGGAGACGACAGCAGCCATAAAAAAAAAAGTAGCGAATGAAAAAAGAACTAAGCATACATTTAGGTAACAGGGCCACCTAATTGCCACACCTTCAGCAATTACTATATATTCAGGTATTTCGGGACCAAGAAATAAATAGGGGAGTAAGATTCCCCAAAAGAATCATTAGGAGGGATATTCTCAAATTATAACTAATCCTTTTTTATCATCAGGTGTGGGAATCAATCTAAATGTCATGAACTATTGCTGAAATTGTACATGCCGGTGTTGGCCATGGAACTGGTCGGTCGGTCCTGGGACAAATCCAGGCAGGCTAGCGTGTCCTGACAATACACGTTTTGACCAAATTGTACAAATCACAATGGTTTTCTTTTTAAAGTCCGGAAAAACACAGAACATTCACCTAAATAAGAGACATATATCTAATAAAGAAAGTAGATTGAAAATTGGTGGCAGCTGCCAAACTTACAAAGTCGGCAGTTTCCAGAACTAGTGCTGTGCAATGTACTGAAATCACACAATCTAATTAGAAACAACATAAAAAAAAAAGCACCTGAAGTTATCTACTATGACTGGAACGAAATTGTCACGTCAGTTGGCAGGCAGTAAGCTTCACAAGATATGAGTTCAGACCCATGAGAAAGATGGCTATGTGTTGGTACACCCTCTGGTTTATGACTCATTCATATATGATTATAAAATGTCAAACCTACATTTAATCAAGAAGGAAGTGAAAGATAACTGGGGAAAGTATTGCAAGAGCGTACTTTTTGTAGACCACAATGAACTAAATTTTAATATATTTAAATTATATTAATAGTTAATGGCAGATCAAGGCTTCATACTTTCGAAAATCATCGAAATGTCAAGAATGAACCAATGAAGTATAAATAAACTAATATACAAATTATCTGTTTGCAATCACTCCTTTTGTCATTTTCCCAATTGGTTCAAAGGCAGGAGAAATTTGTTGTACGTCTGCTTAGAAAATATTAATAGTGTTTGAGAAGCAATTGTTGGTTGATAAATTGTGATAGTCTTAGAAACAGATTTTAACAACAGTGCTTACTGTGTAGCACATGAAGAAAATAGAAAATGAGAAAACAATACAAATATATAACTATAGCCAAAGTAAATTCTACCCACACTGTTGCTCGTATCAAAGGCAGAAGATCATCATTCCTCGCCAATATCCGAATCAATCATAGGCACAACCATGGTAGCTGACATTTTGGTTCTTCGAGAGGTAGTCACATTTTGCGACAGATCATCCACTCCTAATTGTAGCATCCTAGCAAAGGCTGAAATAAAAAATAAAGTACAAGTAATTAGTAAACCAACCATGCAGATCGTTAAGATAAGAAAAAATCAAGAAAAGAACCTTTACATACTAGTAAATCAACAGAGCCTATACATTTAATTCCATGAAATCCAAAGAGATGTACAAAAGATACAATTCATTATAACATATTATCAAACATTCGAATGCCAGTTATTTCTAAAATGACAAAGAGCATTTAGGAGAATCACTAATTATCATGGATAACCATCAGAAAGTACAACATGTAAATAGAACAGCTATAGCATAGGCTTACGGATATATAAGAAAAAACTTGTCAACTAGAGAACTGGTAAATACAAAGGATGGAAGCTTTGAACATAGGACATAACAGCACCGACTTTTTAAAAACACAGATCTAGGAAATAAAGATCTCCTCAGATCAGTATTGCTCAACATATTTTAAAGGTGAAACAGGCAGGCAGACAGGACGAGAAACTGCGAAAACATGGTAATGTTGCAATTAAATTTGATGTAGACTCTAAAAGTTTTACACAATATGGGAAGACATTCTATTAAAATCAATGGACTCCCCAACAACACAATTCTATAATTGAAAACTATTATTTAAACAAGTACTGCTCAAACCAGATAACTGTGGTTCCACTTGATTGTCATATTTAAAATTAACTTTATTCTAAATTACTATCTATTTTACCCACAATAATATCAGAATCATGAACTACAAACACAAATCACAGACAAGTCAAAACAACTGGATCGTTAAAAAAAACAGAAGGGTTGAAAACACCCATCAATTTGTACTTAGTCCAGAACACTCTTGATCATTCAGTAATTCTCCATTAATGACACATGACACAGAAGTTATCTTAACGACCACTGTTTGCATAACAAACAATACATAACAACCACGTGTATTGGTGGTTGTGTAAACTGAGTAAACAGAAACTAATTATGTACAAGTGGACAACCAATAAGTAACGAGCACTGTTTGCATTATGAAAATCAAATCTTCACATAATAACCATCATATACACAACTGAGAGAACCTCCTTGCATCAGTTAAAACAAATAAAACTACAAATAAAGATCAAAACTACACATCGAAAGAATCACATAGGATCAAATTTAAACAAATTCTGTACAAGTAAAAGATAAAAACTTGACATGATTGTCAACTTATACACCACTTAGAGAATCATAAAAACAATTCAAACAAACTAATTAAGAGTGAAAAATCAAATCTTTGCATAGTTATCAACATATACATCAGAGCGAATCATAAGATCAATTTAAAACAAACTAATTGAAGAAAATATCCAAACTTTCTTAACAAATATCAAAATTAAAACAGCAAGAGAATCATGGGTTCAATTAGAAAATACACACCACTTGAGATCAGAAACAATAAAGTAAAGAACAAGCTTACATTTGGTAATTTTTCCAGGCTCAGTTGTAGTATGTAACGGCTACTAATCCAAAAAGTACAAACCTTATCTATGTACCTGCATCATTACACACACAAGAACAATGTAAGAAATTACAAAATGTTTCAATAAAGTCTCAATATTTTGAATACCCAAGATGTGAAATCAATCCTAAAAATCCAAACAATTGATTTGCAGTATAAAAATCAAAACTTTACAAACCAATACTGAGCAAACATTAAAAAAAGTTCACAATCATCAACATAAAAACCATACGAGAAGCACTAAATCAATTCAAATGTACTGTAAATCTAATCTGAAAGAGCATAAAAAAAATTATATAAAAAAAAGGGTGTAAAAAAACTCACATTTGGTAAGATTACCAGGCTCATTTTGCATATACCAGCTCCTAATCTATAGATACAAACCTTGTTTATACATAAACCTGCACAAGAACGAGATGAGAAATTTTGAAATAGAAGCGGTTAAAAATGAGATGAAAAACTGAGATTAAACAGGAGCGGACTCACCATTGGTCGCGATGGGATTAAACTGAGGCTGGAAGATTCGATTTTATAGTCGAAAAATGAAATCGAAAATGAAATTTAAGACCGACTCCTCCGAAACAGAAATGAGAAGAAATGAAGTGATATGAACGATGACAGAAGAAGAATTAAAATGATAAAGTGAACCTAGCAAAAGAAAAAGAGAAAAAAATGATAAAAGTGAAAGGGCCTGTTTGGGACCGTTGGTCTTGCTTACTTTTGTACCCGTCAAACTTTTTTCACCTTTTTTTGGGAAATGCTATATTTTCATATTTTGAACATTTATTGTTAATTATTAATTAATTTTTGGTTTTTTAATATTCCTTTATACAATTAATTTAATTTTTCGAATAATAATAATGAACCCTTGTATTCACATTAATTTTCATTAATAAAAATATTTCAAATTACTAAATAATTATATTGAGATTTGTGCAGGATTGATGTTAAGTACAAAATTGAAATATTAAATATATTTATCCACTTACATCAATTCTTAACCATAGTTTAGCATTACCCTTTTTTTTAAGTTACAAGTTCTAACCTTTTTTATAAGAGAAAAAAGTCCCTGAGGTTACCCCAGTAACCTTGCAATGTAAATCCATTGTGGCATTTTTGTAAATATAGAAAATTTTCTAAAAAAATCTTGTAATTACAATTATACTCTCGTGAATTAATATGAAGAATCTAAGTTATCTCACATAATTTTTCTGAGGTAGCCTCAGGAACATCAATCCCTTTTCATAATATTATCTTGTTTTTACGATTTTACGGTTCGAAAATTCAATTAAATTTTAAAATATGAGAAAAATGTTCCTATAGTTAACTAAAAAAAATTACCTATAGTTATATGCATTTTGAATATAAAAGGTTGATGACATTTTTGTAATAATGAAATTCACCCCATGTATTTAAAAAAAATAGCGTTCTAATCGTATTATAATATTTCTTAATTATAGGTAATTACCTATAGTTAACTATAGAATCATTAAGCCTTCATTTTTCAATACAAAGTAAGGGTGTTTTTGTAAATACAGGGGGTGAAGTCTATTATTACAAAAATGCCATCAAACTTTTGTATATAAAATGCAAATGACTTTAGTTATTTTTCCTACAGCTAACTGTAGGAAATTTTTCTCTATATTGAAAATTGTGTAACCAATTATAGATTTTATTTTATTACCAAAAGACTAATATATCTTGAAAATGAAATCATACATTAATTACATTATTTATACTCTAAATATAACGATGTTTGTTATTAATATTATTGTTTTTATGATTTTACAATGAATCGAAAATTCAATAAAATTCTTTTTAACATAAAATATTTAACAAATATTATTTATGTTTTGTCATACTCTGATGCTTTTATTTTTTTGTACTAAAAAGACACAGAAGATTTATTCTTAACACTAATCCCAACAATTTATTTTTTACATTCGTATAAAAATGAGTCAATTTTATTTGTGCTCAGAAAATATCAAACTTTCTTTATGACGCATTTGCGTGGGGCCAGTAAATCACCATTTGTGGGTAGTTCACCTGCAATTTATCATAATATCAGTTTGCATACAACTTGATTAATGGTCTGTTTAAGTATAAGTAGTGGACTGTTTAGCTTACCGAAAAGTTGGGTGTAGGTGGTACTGGCGAGTTATTGCAGATCAGCTGCACCTTCTCAGTTTTATTTCTGCTGTCATAGTATGCAGGATTGAGGCTGTGGATACAATAGATTGGAGTTGGTGGGATGTCTTGGCGGAGTCCTTGGAAAGTCGACTTAGGGGTAAGCTCGAGCAAGTAACAGTTTACTACAAGATGCAGATTAGTGCACTCATACTCAGCGTATTTCCTTTTTTTCCTGAAAGAGCTGTAATATACAAGACTCTGTTATAGGGATTGAAACAATTAAAGATATTTTTTCATTTGTGTTAATTGAGACCATACTCAGATTTTGTGAAAGAGAGTTATGGTAATTGATAGTATTTTCTTTTTTTTCCTTGAAACAGTTATAATATACAGGGGACTATTAAACAGTCAAAGATTTTTTTTTATTTTTTTTTTGTGGTCATTGAGTTGGACCATATGCAGATTTTGCAAAAGAATTATGGTAATTGAAAAAGAAATGGAAGATAAAAGATTTATGTAGTAATTTAGACAATATTGAAAGATTTGGAATGGAATGATTTTGATGAAGATAAAAGATTTTTTGGTATTTAAGGAAAAAGATATACTTGAAAGTTAAGCAGGAAATTGAACAAGATAAACAGTTAAGCAGGAAATTGACAAGATAAATTGATCTATAATGGTAGTTGGAAAGAGATGTACCTAGAGAAGATGTATTTGCCATTAAAGATGCCCTGTGTGAAACTGTAAATTGAGGAAAGTGAAGGACTCGCTGTTTGAGAAAGGAGTCAAACGTTGGAAAATTTTGGGGCAAAAGGTCACTTTCCCTACTGTATTGCAAAATTTCCAATTAGCCTACTGTACTATCAATCGCATCACTGCACTTTCCTTTTTTTCTCTTTTCACCATCGCCGTTTGTTAAAAAAAACAGTCGTCCATTTGACTAACGGACTTATGACTTGGCTGCTCAGTCATCAATCCACGTAGACAATTAACCCAAAATAAAACCCACCCCAAAATAAACCCTCAATTAAACCCCCAATTTAAAGCCAATTCCATCGCCCTTCGTTGACCACTGCCCACACCAGTTGATCAACAACCCAACGCCACCCATCTCCTCTGTTCTTCTCCGCCAATAACCCACCGCCGACAGTTCCATCTTCGCAACCACCATTCTTGAACTCCACCCACCTTGCAACCACCGTACACCATCCCCCCTTTCGACTCCTTCAAACCACCTCGCCTTCAACATCAACCCGCCAACAGCTCAATCACCGTACTTCAACTCCCCCAGCCTCCTCCCTACCCACTTGCAACCATCAATCTCCAACATGTCCCATTGTGAGGTTAGGGAGAGAGATTAAAGAGGGATTTTGAGGGAGGGAGAGAGCTGGGGAGAGATATAACCGAGAGCTCTGAAAAAAAAAAGAGAAGAGGTCTCTCGAGTTTTCTGGAAAACAGGGGGGTGAAATGGTTTTTTGGGTTTTTAATTTGGGGTTTAATTAAGGGTTTATTTTGGGATTTATTTTTGGTTTTGTGTTGCGGATGTGTCATCTACGTGGACTGGTGACTGTGCAGCCAAGTCATCCGTCCGTTAGTCAAATGGACGACAGTTTAGTCAAACAGACGGCGATGGTGAAAAGAGAAAAAAAGGAAAGTGCAGTGATGCGATTGATAGTACAATAGGATAATTGGAAATTTTGCAATAGTACAATAGGAAAAGTGACCTTTTGCCCCTTCTCTAGGTACATCTCTTTCCAACTACCATTATAAATCAATTTATCTTGTCAATTTCCTGCTTAACTGTTTATCTTGCTCTATTTCCTACTTAACTTTCAAGTATATCTTTTTCCTTAAATACCAAAAAATATTTTATCTTCATCAAAATCATTTCATTCCAAATCTTTCAATATTGTCCAAATTCCTACATAAATCTTTTATCTTCCATTTCTTTTTCAATTATCATAATTCTTTTGCAAAATCTGCATATGGTCCAACTCAATTACCACAAAAAAAAAAAAAATCTTTGACTGTTTAATAGTCCCTTGTATATATATTACAACTGTTTCAAGGAAAAAAAAGGAAATACTATCAATTACCATAACTCTCTTTCACAAAATGTGAGTATGGTCTCAATTACCACAAATAAAAAAATATCTTTAACTGTTTCAATCCCTATAACAGAGTCTTGTATATTACAGCTCTTTCAAGAAAAAAAGGAAATACGCTGAGTATGAGTGCACTAATCTGCATCTTGTAGTAAACTGTTATTTGCTTGAGCTTACCCTGAAGTCGATCCTGCATAATATGACAGCAGAAATAAAACTGAGAAGGTGCAGCTGATCTGCAATAACTCGCCAGTACCACCTACACCCAACTTTTCGGTAAGCTAAACAGTACACTACATATACTTAAACTGATCAGTTGTATGCAAACTGATATTATGATAAATTACAGGTGAACAACTACCCACAAATGATGATTTACTGGCCCCACGCAAATGGACCACTAAGATCTTACCTGCCCTATTGGAAATATCAAAAGCACAAGCACGGTTCCAAAGCACTATTCAAGGACGATTTTCTCGATACCACTCTGTTCCTAGGAATGAAGTATGAGCAGCTAATCGAAGATTTTATGAAGGAAAACGGCTTTGGGAAATTTGGGATTTACAACTGTGGGGACTTTCAGGAAAAGCTAAACCAGAAACTAGGCTTCAAGGCAACAGCTGTGTTTGGTTGGAAGGGAACAATTGAGCCAAAAATAAAAAAGCTACTAAAGATTGAAATCCTCCATGATGTGGACCTCATGGATTACCAAAGGAACCTACGGCTCCAACTTGATCAAACCAAACCTTTTTCGAGCTGCAAATACCAGATCTGGCCCAACCCTAAACTTTGAGCAAAACATTTTCTAGCTACAGTCAGTTACAATGTCTTTCGTTCATTCCCAAACTTTAATAATCAGTTGCTTCGTGCAAACATGTTGCTTCAGTTTTGATAATTAGTTGCTTTGTGCAAACATAATGACGTACGTTCATTACGTCTTCAGTTTTTGCAATTGGCATCTGAAGATGTGTTTTGTTGAGCTGTGCACATACCCATTTTTGATAATTAGTTGCTTTGTGCAAACATAATGACGTACGTTCATTACGTCTTCCGGTTTTACAATTGGCATCTGAAGATGTATTTTTTTTAGCTATGCACATATCCATTTTTTAATATTGAAACCTAGTTGTCCTGTATTAGTTTGTGGAAAAAATAGTATGACACCACAGCGTGGTTCATTTTTTAAAAATACAAGAACAGAAGAAAAAACAAGAAAATTAAATAAAGAGCAGTGCATTATGTAATAATAATCAGATGAAAGAAACATGGTTATGTACCTGCAAGCTTGTAACTTTAAAGATTCTTCACACCCTTCCAGGCTCCTAGAAAACTCAATAAGTCTTTTGATATGCAGCAACCTGTCATGTAGATGAATCAGATCCAGAAATATGAGAAATGCTGTAACAGAAACCCAGAAGACTGTAGGAAAAACTTATTAGAAAGGAAAAAAACAATCGAAGGTGACAGCAGCAAGCAAAAAAAAATATAGCTAAAGAAAAAAGATTTAATCAGTTGCTTTCTGCAAAACATAACGATGCTTCTGTTCATTACGTCTTCAGTTCTTACAATTTGCATCTTAAAAGAAAGTGCAAACACTAACCACAACAGTCTAGCTTAATTGGCTTATAGTGTTCTCTAATATATGCCAGCTGCCCTTTTTCTACCAAGAAAGTGAGAAAAAAAACTGTACAAACAATATTTTGGATGGCACATTTTCTCCTTCCACTTACTCCTCTTGCATATTCTTGTTCCTAATTCCATATATTCAGTACATACCGGCTATATAATTGGGAACAGCAATATTATGCGATAATTTGGCCTACAATATATGCCTGTATATTCATCAACTGTACTGTTGTACCAAGTTGTCCTGAATTAGTTTGTGGAAAAAATAATGTCTACAACACCATAGCATGGTCCGCATTTTATAAATATAAGAATAGAAGAAAAAGCTAGAAACCTAACTAAAGAGCAGCACATTATGCAATAATCAAATGAAAGAAACGTGTTAATACCAGCAAGAACGTAATTTTAATGATTCTTCATACCCTTCCAAGCTCCTCGTAAAATCAAGAAGTCTTTTAATATGTATCATCAACCTGTCGTTTAGATGAATCAGATCCAGAAACATGAGAAATGCTGTAACAGAAATCCAGAAGTCTGTGGGAAAAACTTATTAGAAAGGAAAAAAAAGTCGGAGACGACAGCAGCCATAAAAAAAAAGTAGCGAATGAAAAAAGAACTAAGCATACATTTAGGTAACAGGGCCACCTAATTGCCACACCTTCAGCAATTACTATATATTCAGGTATTTCGGGACCAAGAAATAAATAGGGGAGTAAGATTCCCCAAAAGAATCATTAGGAGGGATATTCTCAAATTATAACTAATCCTTTTTTATCATCAGGTGTGGGAATCAATCTAAATGTCATGAACTATTGCTGAAATTGTACATGCCGGTGTTGGCCATGGAACTGGTCGGTCGGTCCTGGGACAAATCCAGGCAGGCTAGCGTGTCCTGACAATACACGTTTTGACCAAATTGTACAAATCACAATGGTTTTCTTTTTAAAGTCCGGAAAAACACAGAACATTCACCTAAATAAGAGACATATATCTAATAAAGAAAGTAGATTGAAAATTGGTGGCAGCTGCCAAACTTACAAAGTCGGCAGTTTCCAGAACTAGTGCTGTGCAATGTACTGAAATCACACAATCTAATTAGAAACAACATAAAAAAAAAAGCACCTGAAGTTATCTACTATGACTGGAACGAAATTGTCACGTCAGTTGGCAGGCAGTAAGCTTCACAAGATATGAGTTCAGACCCATGAGAAAGATGGCTATGTGTTGGTACACCCTCTGGTTTATGACTCATTCATATATGATTATAAAATGTCAAACCTACATTTAATCAAGAAGGAAGTGAAAGATAACTGGGGAAAGTATTGCAAGAGCGTACTTTTTGTAGACCACAATGAACTAAATTTTAATATATTTAAATTATATTAATAGTTAATGGCAGATCAAGGCTTCATACTTTCGAAAATCATCGAAATGTCAAGAATGAACCAATGAAGTATAAATAAACTAATATACAAATTATCTGTTTGCAATCACTCCTTTTGTCATTTTCCCAATTGGTTCAAAGGCAGGAGAAATTTGTTGTACGTCTGCTTAGAAAATATTAATAGTGTTTGAGAAGCAATTGTTGGTTGATAAATTGTGATAGTCTTAGAAACAGATTTTAACAACAGTGCTTACTGTGTAGCACATGAAGAAAATAGAAAATGAGAAAACAATACAAATATATAACTATAGCCAAAGTAAATTCTACCCACACTGTTGCTCGTATCAAAGGCAGAAGATCATCATTCCTCGCCAATATCCGAATCAATCATAGGCACAACCATGGTAGCTGACATTTTGGTTCTTCGAGAGGTAGTCACATTTTGCGACAGATCATCCACTCCTAATTGTAGCATCCTAGCAAAGGCTGAAATAAAAAATAAAGTACAAGTAATTAGTAAACCAACCATGCAGATCGTTAAGATAAGAAAAAATCAAGAAAAGAACCTTTACATACTAGTAAATCAACAGAGCCTATACATTTAATTCCATGAAATCCAAAGAGATGTACAAAAGATACAATTCATTATAACATATTATCAAACATTCGAATGCCAGTTATTTCTAAAATGACAAAGAGCATTTAGGAGAATCACTAATTATCATGGATAACCATCAGAAAGTACAACATGTAAATAGAACAGCTATAGCATAGGCTTACGGATATATAAGAAAAAACTTGTCAACTAGAGAACTGGTAAATACAAAGGATGGAAGCTTTGAACATAGGACATAACAGCACCGACTTTTTAAAAACACAGATCTAGGAAATAAAGATCTCCTCAGATCAGTATTGCTCAACATATTTTAAAGGTGAAACAGGCAGGCAGACAGGACGAGAAACTGCGAAAACATGGTAATGTTGCAATTAAATTTGATGTAGACTCTAAAAGTTTTACACAATATGGGAAGACATTCTATTAAAATCAATGGACTCCCCAACAACACAATTCTATAATTGAAAACTATTATTTAAACAAGTACTGCTCAAACCAGATAACTGTGGTTCCACTTGATTGTCATATTTAAAATTAACTTTATTCTAAATTACTATCTATTTTACCCACAATAATATCAGAATCATGAACTACAAACACAAATCACAGACAAGTCAAAACAACTGGATCGTTAAAAAAAACAGAAGGGTTGAAAACACCCATCAATTTGTACTTAGTCCAGAACACTCTTGATCATTCAGTAATTCTCCATTAATGACACATGACACAGAAGTTATCTTAACGACCACTGTTTGCATAACAAACAATACATAACAACCACGTGTATTGGTGGTTGTGTAAACTGAGTAAACAGAAACTAATTATGTACAAGTGGACAACCAATAAGTAACGAGCACTGTTTGCATTATGAAAATCAAATCTTCACATAATAACCATCATATACACAACTGAGAGAACCTCCTTGCATCAGTTAAAACAAATAAAACTACAAATAAAGATCAAAACTACACATCGAAAGAATCACATAGGATCAAATTTAAACAAATTCTGTACAAGTAAAAGATAAAAACTTGACATGATTGTCAACTTATACACCACTTAGAGAATCATAAAAACAATTCAAACAAACTAATTAAGAGTGAAAAATCAAATCTTTGCATAGTTATCAACATATACATCAGAGCGAATCATAAGATCAATTTAAAACAAACTAATTGAAGAAAATATCCAAACTTTCTTAACAAATATCAAAATTAAAACAGCAAGAGAATCATGGGTTCAATTAGAAAATACACACCACTTGAGATCAGAA
Organism: Saposhnikovia divaricata; assembly: GCA_036435485.1. Lineage (NCBI taxonomy): Eukaryota > Viridiplantae > Streptophyta > Magnoliopsida > Apiales > Apiaceae > Saposhnikovia > Saposhnikovia divaricata. Next base: position 200,139,028 of record CM071594.1, read on the forward strand.
ACAATAAAGTAAAGAACAAGCTTACATTTGGTAATTTTTCCAGGCTCAGTTGTAGTATGTAACGGCTACTAATCCAAAAAGTACAAACCTTATCTATGTACCTGCATCATTACACACACAAGAACAATGTAAGAAATTACAAAATGTTTCAATAAAGTCTCAATATTTTGAATACCCAAGATGTGAAATCAATCCTAAAAATCCAAACAATTGATTTGCAGTATAAAAATCAAAACTTTACAAACCAATACTGAGCAAACATTAAAAAAAGTTCACAATCATCAACATAAAAACCATACGAGAAGCACTAAATCAATTCAAATGTACTGTAAATCTAATCTGAAAGAGCATAAAAAAAATTATATAAAAAAAAGGGTGTAAAAAAACTCACATTTGGTAAGATTACCAGGCTCATTTTGCATATACCAGCTCCTAATCTATAGATACAAACCTTGTTTATACATAAACCTGCACAAGAACGAGATGAGAAATTTTGAAATAGAAGCGGTTAAAAATGAGATGAAAAACTGAGATTAAACAGGAGCGGACTCACCATTGGTCGCGATGCGATTACACTGAGGCTGGAAGATTTGATTTTATAGTCGAAAAAATGAAATCGAAAATGAAATTTAAGACCGACTCCTCGGAAACGGAAATGAGAAGAAATGAAGTGATATGAACGATGACATAAGAAGAATTAACAGGGTGGTATTGTATTACGATTTTTAATGATAATTTTTGGGTAACGATTTTTATGGATTCTATAGACTTTTAATGATTCTTAATGATTCTTGTTGAATCACTAAAAATTTTGAAATACTTTTGATGACTTCTAATGAAATGATTTCTGAAAACTTTCATAGACTTTTTGATAGATTTTGTGGTTTACTAGACGAACTACAAAGATCATGTATTAGCCTATGCTGTCAAATTCTTTAACTTTTTTTCACTTCAGTCCAATTTCGATCGTGTGTTCTCTGATTAATTCGACCACCAAGTATATTTCTTGTTAATTGAGTATTCACTACATATTTTTATCTGAGAATTATATATTTGTCACTATTCATTAGCCAGCAATATTTTTATGATGCAAAGCTATTTTATTGGTGTTTTATGTGAATTTTTGCAAGCACAATATTTTTAAAAACCCATAAATTCCTATAATGTTTGATGGATTTTATTTTACTTTGTGTGTTATGATCTAGTTTTACAAAATTGCAAAAGATGATCTAGTTTTACAAAATTGCAAAAGATCGCCCCCTCAATAATATTCCTATAATGCGTTTAGCGTTAAGGGGGTGGGTTTGTTTTTTTCCTGTTTTGTTGTGCTGAAACGCTACTTTAGACAGTGTGTTGTACAAAAACGTTACTTTAGACCATGTGTTTAGTTCAAACGCCATTTATGTGGCGTTTTTGTGCTTTTTTCTTTTTTTAATTTTTTTTAATTAAAATCATATTTTTTAAATTTTAAAAGTACAATTTAATTAAATTTAGGGATTCAACAATTAACTTTTGGGATTCAATGTTTCCATTCTGGGTTTTAAAAATATTTGGAACGACGAATTAACCGTATACGAACTTAGGGTTTAGGGTTTGGGATTTAGGGTTGTCCTAGATCCTAAACCCTAACTAATCCTGATTGTTAAACGTGTTAGCGTTTAAAAATCAGGCTGGCCAATTCAAATTTTTAATTAAAATTTTAAAATTAAAAAAAATTAATTAAATTTAGGGGTTCAACAATTAACTTTTGGGGTTCCACATTTCCATTTTGGGTTTTAGAAATATTCAGAACGACGAATAAACCGTATACGAACTTAGGGTTTAGGGTTTAGGGTAACTTATCCTGATTTTTAAACGCGTTAGCGTTTAAAAATTAGGCCGCCGGATTCATTTTTTATTTAAAATTTTAATTAAATTTAGGGGTTCAACAATTAATTTTTGGGGTTCAATCTTTGCTTTTTGGGTTTCAAAAATAATCAAAACAACGAATAAACCGTATACGAACTTTAAAAAATATATGTTTATATTTTAATTGACCATTTATAAATAAATTTCTTTATATTTTTTTGCAAATATATTACTTCAAGTAGCGTTTTATTCAGAAATAAGTTTCCTGCATAATTTTAGCAAAAAAAAAAAAAAATGTTTCCGGCATAAACACAGTTTTAATAAACGTTTTTATGTGATAACCAATTATGATTCAGCGTTTTCAGGTGGCAACAAACTTTAAAGCAGCGTTCCAGAGTAAACACCTGATCCAGTAGAGTAAACGCTCCATAATCTAGCGTTTTGGCCTTCCAAAACCAAATTTTATTTAGCGTTTTCAGCTAAAAAACTATATAAAAAAAAATGTAACGCTACACGATGTAGCGTTTTTTTAATAAAATGAAAACGCTACACGACCCTCTGTCTTGGAGTGATATTTGGGGCCAAGTTTTTGAACTGTGATATTTGGGACCATTTACTTTAAAATTGTGATATATGGGGCCAACACCCATTGATAAAGTGAACCTCGCAAAAGAAAAAGAGAAAAAAATGATAAAAGTGAAAGGGCCTGTTTGCAGTTTGGGACCGTTGGTCTTGCTTACTTTTGTACATTTGTACCCGTCAAACTTTTTTCACCTTTTTTTTGGGAAATGCTATATTTTCATATTTTGAACATTTATTGTTAATTATTAATTTTTGGTTTTTTAATATTCCTTTATAATATTAATTTAATTTTTTGAATAATAATAATGAACCCTTGTATTCACAATAATTTTCATTAATAAAAACATTCCAAATTACTAAATAATTATATTGAGATTTGTGCAGGATTAATGTTAAGTACAAAATTGAAATATTAAATGTATTTATCCACTTACATCAATTCTTAACCATAGTTTAGCGTTACACTTTTTATTTAAGTTACAAGTTCTAACCTTTTTTATAAGAGAAAAAAGTCCTCGAGGTTACCCACTAACCTTGCAATGTAAATACATTGTGGCATTTTTGTAAATATAGAAAACTTTCTAAAAAAATCTCGTAATTACAATTATACCCTCGTGCATTAATATGGAGAATCTTAGTTATCTCACATAGTTTTTCTGAGGTAACCTCAGGAACATCAATCCCTTTTTATAATATTATCTTGTTTTTATGATTTTACGGTGGGTCGAAAATTTAATTAAATTTTAAAATATGAGAAAAATGTTCCTATAGTTAACTATAAAAAATTACCTATAGCTATATGCATTTTGAATATAAAAGGTTGATGACATTTTTGTAATAATGAAATTCACCCCATGTATTTAAAAAAAAAAAAAGCCTTCTAATCGTATTATAATATGTCTTAATTATAGGTAATTACCCATAGTTAACTATAGGATCATTAAGCCCAAAGATTTTTTGGTATTTAAGGAAAAAGATATATTTGAAAATTATGCTGGTAGGATCGTAAATGAACTTATACACTCATGATATGTAAAAAGCTCCATTCGGGTTCGATTCGATTCAAAAACGAATCGATCTTGGACATAATTTTTAGAATTGATTTATAAACGAGCTGAACTTGCTCCCGATAAAGTTTGACTCGATAGTTCGCGAACAATTAACGTACATGTTCGTGAACATATCTCATGAACATGTTCGTGAATAAGTTCGATAATTGAGTTCGTTAACATGCTCGATATACGAGTTTATTAGTGGTTTATAAACAAATTCGATAAATATTCTCATATTTATAATAAATGTTTGATTAGAATATACTCTCGAAATTCTTAATAAATTGTACACCCTTAATTAAAATATTTTATATGTTATGCAAGATTTTATTATTGTTTATTTTTTTTAATTTTGATTAATTTTAATAATAACAATAGCAATAATAATAATAATAATAATAATAATAATAATGGTAATAATAATAATAACAATAATAATAATAATAATAATAATAATAATAATAATAATAATAATAATAATAATAATAATAACAACAACAACAACAATAACAACGATAACAACTCAGTCTAGCAATTAGTATAACTAGTTTATATTTGTCAAAATGTATATTATCCAATTAAATACTTACATTATTTTAAATGCTAAATTTTAATATTAAATATTAGTGATGTATAAATTTATTTATACTACTTAAATATACAAAAAGGTATTAATATATTTTAATGTTTGTCTAAAATTTAAAACTAAAATAACTTGCTATACACGCAAATATTTAATTCAAAGACCAAATAATTTATTTTAACACAACAATTACATTAATTATTGTTTTTTCTATAAATTTGTACTTCAAATTTATATCAGGAGATAATATATTAAATGTATAATCTATGTCAAAATTTACATATAAGATTATAGTTTTATGTAAGAAGACTAATCTTTTTGTATGACTATGACATTTTATAGATTTTATGTAAAATAAGTAGTATTGTTGTATGATTATGATGATAGTAACGATCAGTAATATTTTAAGTTTACAATATATAAATTTAACTTAATTTATATTATTTTGTAAGAAAATCAATTTTTTACGTTTAAAAAATGAGTCAACTCTTAAGTAGATTACAAGTTTCTCGTGAAATATTAATAAGAATATGTTTCTCAAATATTTAAAATTTATTCGTTAGTATAATTTCGCAAACGAGCTCATGAACAAGGTTAATGAGTTGTTCGAAGTAAAAGTTCGTGAGCAAACTCATGAGATTTGTTCATGAGTTCGTGAACTGTTCGCGAACAATCATTTTTCTTAACGAACTGAGCTCAAACACATTTTTTGGCTCGATTCAAGTTCGAGCTCGACTTCGAGTTCGATAATTTCTTAACAAACGATACATGCAAATTCTAAAGTTCAACTCGACTGGGCTCGTTTACACTCATACTTGTGTCAATAGTTGGTAAATGAAATACAAATTTCCATCTTATTAATGTTAATTCTTTTTAATAAAAAGTATTCCTGTAATTTTTAAACAACACGTATTCATTTGGTGTCGTGTTTAAATACGATGATATTAAACCATTGTTAGAGCTATAAGTTGAATTAAAAAAAACACAATATATATGTTCATCTGTGACGCTCCCAAATCCGCCCTGTCCGGGGACATGGGTCGTCACATTGTCTCGATATCCTGCAGCACACGTTATCTCAACAATAAACAAAATATTTATTACAACGAAGCAGAGTAGTCCCACTCCACAGATCCAAGATCGGTCTGGCACATTATTAAAATATGATTTATTACATCTCTGAATAATATCTTACACAAGTCTATAACGTTAGCTCAACAATAAACAAAATATTTATTACAACGGAGCAGAGTAGTCCTACTCCACAGATCCAAGATCAGTCTGGCACATTATTAAAATACGATTTATTACATCTCTGAATAATATCTTACAAAAGTCTATAACGTAGAAAAGATAACAGGTTCCAGCTGATCATCCTAATCCTTGTCACAATAGCCTGGAGTTTTCTCTTTCCCTTTATGCCTGTGGCTGAACGGCTCACCTTTTTTTTTTCCTTTTTGACAGCTGAACAAGTGTTGTAAAGCAAGAATGAGCAACTATAGTGTTCAGCAAGTTCTCTCCTTGCTCGGTATATAAACATAATAAAATTTACCGAAAAGTAAACTCGAAATTCACTGAACAATCGGATATCAGTAATCTGACATTAACTCAAGACTCGTCTCAATAATAGAATACTCGAAATAAAGACTCTTTTGGTGTGTCTCTGATGACTCATGAGAAAAGAATAAACTGGTCTTCCTCCTTTCGGTATCTCGGTGGGGCGATCAACTATCCGACCGGGAATACCGTTCTCCTATGACACCGCACTTCGCCCGATCACGGCTACAATGTGATATCAACCAAAATATAGAGGCTGTTTGGGTAACGTAACTTTAAGTTAAAAACAACTTTCAAGAGCTTTTCATGTGTTTGGGTGACTTGCTTAATGGAGGGCTTTAAGTTAAAAAAACTTCATTAAGTCATAAGTTCCATTTAGGTACTTTTGACTTATGACTTATCAAGTTTTTTTTCTTCAGGACTCTTGTAAAGTTTAAATAATATGAATTTAAATTTTTTTAAGTCAAATTTCACTTTAAGTCAAAATTATTAAACCCCCATTTAACTTTAAGTAAAATTACCCAAACACATTCATTCAACCTAAAGTAAACACTTTACTTTTTCCGTTAAGTTAAAATAAAGCACTTTAAGTCAAAAGTAACTTATTTTAAGCAATCCCAAACGCCCTCATAATATATATGTATGTATGCTAGAAACATAGTGGGTTATTAAATCAACCCTGGCAACATAGTGCCTAAATATTCTCGTGTCTGTATAACAATGCACAAGTCTCTATTTCTCTAACATGGGCCTCTTTCCCAAAAATTTACCAGTATAATTCAGAATTCCCGAATAATTAATGATCTGAAAATTTGAAATAAACTTCACAAGAAAATACTTGTAAATCTGACGGACTGCCAGTCTGACTCAAATGTGCCACCAATCCGAACAATGGACTGATGTAAACTCTCAATAATAATATTTTGTTGATTGACACGAACAAAGTGCCAACCCCTCACAATAAAGGCAATTATCTCGAAATAATGAGAATAGTCTTAAAGTGAAACATAATGAGTTGTACTGAACAAGTAGTACCACTCGAATATTTATAATACTCTTAATTGATGAACGTTTAAATGGGAAGTTTTGCACTTGATCAACGAGTAAATACTCTAACGATCCTAATTATATAGCTCTTATTTGTTGATTCGAAAGATGAACCAACTAAAAGATGATGAATAAATATTGTCGAATTTGTACAATAAATTTGACTGAAAAGAATGAATTTAACTATCTCGAACAATGAGATTAGTTCGACTGAATCAAAATAAATAGTCGTCTCGAATTAATGAGATCGACCCGATAGCAACGGAGTCGCTTCTGCGCTTATAAGAGATACGATTCGCAAGAAAACTAATTTAACAGTAAAATAATATTTAACGAGGAAATAATACTCAAATGAAATTATTGCATCATAAAGAGCAACATATAAATCTCATAATTTATAGCTCGAAAAATAAATAAGGAATGACATAATAAGAATAGAAATACGAAATTTTTGAGATTTAGGGTAGGAATGAACTTGCCTCTGTCTCGACGCTAAAAGTACCGAATAATTAAAAGCGTTACCCGCGAGCGGAAATCTCAATTCTCAGAAAGAATCTCTATAATAAATTATCAAAATGATTTTAGTACTCGGGTAAGTAATTAATCACGTAATTTTTAAAAATATAATTTAAAATATTATTGTATTCTTAAAATCTCACTAAAGTATTATTCGCAAAAAATCAAATAATATCTTAGAATGGAAGCTCTATTCGTTTTCCTAATAAATTTTAATAATGTATTTTATATCATCGATCTAATGAAAATTTAATTTATTCATAAGGGAAAATCTCCATCTAAAAAGTTCTCTATTTATTCCTAAAATATATGGCACTAATTGGTTTGTTTAACAACACATCTCGAATAAAAAGGGTCTTTCATAACATCCTCACTAATTTATTCATAATTCTCATTTTATAACGAAATGCTCTAATTAATTACCTAATTCGCACTTCTAAATCAATATGGCTCGTATCAAGTCTCTAAATTTTTATATAGAAATTCTATATTTTAATTAAGTCCATTTCAGAGAACTAATAATATTAGTCCGATTTATTCTCAAAATTAAAGAATCCATCCCTTTTATTTCCAATTTAACTCCATCATAATTTTCTTACTTTTGGAAAAATGCAATTAAAATAATCCTAATTTGATTTTATTAACATGTTTAAAAATCTATATCATTTTATTGCTATAATTAACCAAATCCTCATTTTAATCAAGTCAACACCAATATATTAGTTCCATTATTTTAAAATAGATTTTATTTTTATTTATTCCTACCAAATTCCATTCTTTATTCTATTTAGTACTTTATTTTTATTATTTTTTTAAAAAAAACAATTACCAATTTAGTCAATTACAAGACCCCTAATATAATTGAACTCCACCACCACCATCAGTCGGCAGCCACCGGCCGGATGCCACGGCGGCGCCGACGGTGATCACCGCCCAGACCTTCCCCGTCGCCGTCTCTCTCCCTTCCTGATCTCTCTACTCTCTCCTCTATCTCTCTCTGGCTCACTGTGTCTCTCCACTTTCTCTCAATCTCTCGACCTCACTTTTCTCTCTCTACTCCTCTCTCTCTCTCTCGACCTCTCTTCCTCGCTGTCTCTCTCAACTCTTAATCTCTCTTCCTCCCTCAATCTCTCTTGATCAATCTCCTCTTCTCCATCTTTCCGATCAATCTCCCTCTCTCTCCTCCCTCGAGCTCTCGTCTCTCTCTCTACCTTTCTTGATCTCACTCTCCCTATCTCTTCCTTCCATCTCCTGCTGTCTCACCGAACACACACGCACCACCGCCGGCCAACCCCGCCGCCGCGGTGGTGATCTCCTCCCGACATACAACCCGAAAAATCCCCCTCCCCAAACTCAAAACCCCTCTATTAACCATTTACCCCATTCAACATATCAATAATTTACAATATGCACAATATTTACAAATCCCTAATCAATTAAATATAAAAACCAATTTCATGAAAATTTACACTACACAAAATAACTTCATAGAGATATCGGTAAAGGTTTTTAAGAAAAGAGATCATAACAAAAACAATTTTCATACCTTTTTGAAAATCCGAATTTTTGATCTTCGATTACAATAAAACTTTCCGAAACCCCTCAGATATATATGTCAAATTGTAGAGCTCGAAACCCTCTTCTCAATTACGTGATTGCATGTAAGATCAAGATTATATTCTTAAAGATATGGGATTTACAAGTTCTTGGTTTTTTGAGAGAGAAAATGGTGTGGGTGTTTTTGTTTTGACTCGGTGAAAAGAAAAGAAAAAGGAGATGAGACCAATTCTTTTAGATTTCTATCCTAATATGATTTTTACACAATTTATCCTTGTTGGGCTAGGCTACTTGTATTGGGCTTGCTCTCTTGAATCAACACAAGGCCTATTAAAATTATTTGGACTAAATTTTAAATCAAACCCAATTAGTAGAATGGTCTCTACTCAATATCCTACACAATATTTATTAATAATTCAAAAATCATAACAATAAATGTAATAATATTAGATACCTATAATAATAATAGTAGGAATTATTAAAGGCCTAATTAATCGCACTGGTTTTACATAAAATTATTTGAAATTAATAAAATCCTCACACTCGTTATCTTAAAGAAAGTTAAATGCTAATATTAAAAGAAATAATAGAACTTTATTTGAACTTTTAACAAAGAAACTTGATATTAACGATTAGCAAAAAAATTATGGTTATTACAGTCTCCCCTCCTTAAAAGGATTCCGTCCTCGGGATCAACATTAAGGGCTAAATAACTCAGGTATTTTGTTCGCATTTCACTCTCAAGCTCCCAAGTAGCTTCTTCGATTTGACGATTCCTCCAAATTACCTTTACTAAATTTACTTTCTTATTTCGTAGCTCATGCACTTTGAAATCTACAACTTCCACTGGTTTCTCTACGTAGGTCAGGTCAGCTTTGACATCGATGGGCTCATACTCTAATACGTGTCGATGATCAGGATGATAAGCTCTCAGTATTGATACGTGGAATAGATCGTGAATTTGCTGGAGATCTGGCGGTAAGGCTAATTGATATGACACGGTCCCGATTTTCTTAAGAATCTCAAATGGTCCAATATACCTAGGACTCAGTTTTCCCTTTTTCCCGAATCTCATCACCCCTTTCCACGGGGAAACACCTTATCTCCCATCACAAATGACTTATCCTTTTTCTTCAGATTTGCATATTTTCATTGACGGTCTTGAGCAGCAACTAACCTCTTTCGAATCTTCTCGATGGACTGTTTTGTCTGATGGACCATTTCTGGCCGTAGCAACCTTCGTTCACCAACTTCATCCCAACATAGTGGGGATCTGCATCCATATAAAGCTTCATATGGGGCCATGCCAGTACTGGAGTGATAGCTATTGTTGTATGCAAATTCAACTAATGGCAGATGATCCTCCCAACTTCCTTTGAAATCCAAGGCACAGTCTCACAGCATATCTTCTATTGTCTGAATCGTCCTTTTACTCTGTCCATCAGTCTGCGGGTGATAGGCTGTACTCAGATTCAGCTTGGTGCCAAGGCATTCCTGAAAACTTTTCCAGAATCTAGAAGTAAAGCGGGCATCTCTGTCTGACACAATTGACACAGGCACTCCATGACCAACCACCACTTCTTTAGTACAGACCTACTAGTCTTTCCACCGAATACCTTTCACTGATTGGAAGAAAATGCGCGGACTTCGTGAGTGTGTCAACTATAACCCATATGGCATCGAAATTCGCTCTGGTTCGAGGTAAACCTACTATAAAATCCATGGTGATGTGTTCCCATTTCTACTCTGGAATCTATAATGATTGAAGTAATCCACTGGGTTATTGATGTTCGGCTTTCACTCTCTGACAGGTCAAACACTTGCTTACCCATTCTGCAATCACTCTTTTCATGCCACCAATAATTCAGCTTGATGTCTTGATACATTTTTATGCTCCCTGGGTGAATGGAATATCTTGAATTATGCGCTTCGCTCATTATTTCTTCCTTCAATTCTGTAACAGTAGGAACTCAAATTCTCGAAGCAAAATGTTTGATTCCCTTATCGTCTCTTGGTCTCAAAAACTCTTTTCCTGTCAACTCTGATCTTCTTTCTTCCATTATTTATTCCTGACAACAGCGAATCTTCTCGAGCAACTCTGGTTGAAAATGAATGCTGTAAACTCTTTAATTGTTTTGGACTGGGTCCTTGACTTCAAACTCCATTTTCTCGAATTCTTTGATTAGTTCTTCTGAGGTTGTCAACAGGTTGAGTCTTTCTTTTCTACTTAAAGCATCAGCTATAACATTAGCCTTTCCTGGGTGATAATTTATCGTGCAGTCGTAGTCTTTGATCAATTCCAACCATCTTCTCTGTCTCATGTTCAATTCTTTCTTCGTGAATATGTACTTTAGGCTCTTGTGATCCGTGTAAATCTCACATTTTTCTCCGTACAAGTAATGTCTCCAAATCTTGAGTGCAAAAACAATAGCAGCAAGTTCTAAATCATGAGTAGGGTACCCGCCCTTATATTCTTTCAATTGTCGAGAGGCATAAGCTATCACTTTACATAGTGGGTTATTTAAAATATTCTTGTATTCTTAAAATCTCACTAAAGTATTATTCGCAAAAAATCAAATAATATCTTAGAATGGAAGCTCTATTCGTTTTCCTAATAAATTTTAATAATGTATTTTATATCATCGATCTAATGAAAATTTAATTTATTCATAAGGGAAAATCTCCGTCTAAAAAGTTCTCTATTTATTCCTAAAATATATGGCACTAATTGGTTTGTTTAACAACACATCTCGAATAAAAAGGGTCTTTCATAACATCCTCACTAATTTATTCATAATTCTCATTTTATAACGAAATGCTCTAATTAATTACCTAATTCGCACTTCTAAATTTATATGGCTCGTATCAAGTCTCTAAATTTTTATATAGAAATTCTCTATTTTAATTAAGTCCATTTTAGAGAACTAATAATATTAGTCCCGATTTATTCTCAAAATGAAAGAATCCATCCCTTTTATTTCCAATTTAACTCCATCATAATTTTCTTACTTTTAGAAAAATGCAATTAAAATAATCCTAATTTGATTTTATTAACATGTTTAAAAATCTATATCATTTTATTGCTATAATTAACCAAATTCTCATTTTAATCAAGTCAGCACCAATATATTGGTTCCTTTATTTTAAAACAAATTTTATTTTTATTTATTCCTACCAGATTCCATTCTTTATTCTATTTATTATTTTTAAAAAAAAAACAATTACCAATTTAGTTAATTACAAGACCCCTAATATAATTGAACTCCACCACCACCATCAGTCGGCAGCCACCGGCCGGACGCCATGGAGGCGCCGGCGGTGACCACCGCCCAGACATTCCCGTCGCCGTCTCTCTCCCTTCCCGATCTCTCTGCTCTCTCCAGTATCTCTTTCTCGCTCTCTGTCTCTCTCCACTTTCTCTCAATCTCTCGACCTCACTTCTCTCTCTCTACTCCTCCCGTCTTCTCCTATCTCTCTCTCGACCTCTCTTCCCCGCTGTCTCTCTCAACTCTTAATCTCTCTGCCTCCCTCAATCTCTCTCGATCAATCTCCTCTTCTCCATCTCTCCGATCAATCTCCCTCTCTCTCCTCCCTCGAGCTCTCACCACTCTCTCTCTCTACCTTTCTCGATCTCACTCTTCCTTCCATCTCGTAAGATTTGCCAAATGACCCCTTAATCATGGTTAGGTTTACATTATTTTCAATATTTTACATGGTTGTGTTAATATGCAAAAAAAATTGATCATTGGTTTTTTAATAGTTTAATGATTAATGACTTTTTAAAGGTAAGTTTCTAGCTTAACATGTTATGTGCTCAACACCTCAGACATCTAACGACGTGACTCCTATCAGCCGCTATAACCGAATGATGTGGCTAGTATGGTCAGTATCTATTACAACTCTCCAAAGAAGTCATTCCAGAACGTGAAAGAAAAATCCTGAAAAATTAAGCCATTTTAAGGTGCCCAACAACAAAACGCTTTCGTGTTGCTCATCCTTTCTAAAATTTGACTTCCTTTAATGTTTTCTGTGGGAAACATTATAATCAAGCCTTCACTTCATCACTCCAATCAGATATATTTCTGTACAGAGATAACCTATGTTGAGTCCAAACATACAGACACCGATAATGTTGTTTGACAACAGCGTGATAATTAAACTCACAACTCACAAGACAAGTCAGCCTAACACAGCAAAACCCAAAGCACTATGTATCTCTTCCGGTAAAGGACACATGATGCCAAATTAAACTGAAGGAGCATCCCTTTGCACAGTGAGCTTCCAAGCGATCTACCATGGCCTTGAACTGGCATAGCTATTCAGGCACCGTAAGGTAAGACTTCTAATCCAACGAGTCAAGTGTCACTGCCGACATTAACCATGTAGACATTCAATCTCATGGTCAAAAATAGGGAACTCCCCGACCAAACTTTGGCAAGCAAACAGTGCACATATTTGCAATAAGCAAACCACGCTACAGATTCTACAATCTCACAGTGCAACCTAATTTGACTTTAAACAACTTCCTTCCCATCTTTGAATCTTATAAAAGTACAAATGTGTGTAATTATGGGAACTTCAATACTAGTTACACTTATTTTTAAAGATTTGTTGCATTAAAAGAACATTAAGATAAAAAAAACCATTCAACAGCAACATTTATTTTTTTTCATTTTTGACAGGAATGGCAACATTTATATCAAATGGAATCATTAAATCAAAATTTATTATTTTTTTTATACGTACAGAAAATCTTAATCTTCTATTTATTTTATACATATTTATAATGCTTTAAGTTAAATATAAATTTAAACATCACATAAAATCATTAATACTAGGAAGTGACAGTGACCAATAATCTACCACCGTCCAAGCCCTGTCTCCTGTTTAACAATCCTCTTATACTCAGACTTATATAACCAAGTTCTACACAATTATTTGGAGAGTCATATGATATTCCTGCATCACGTGTAAAAATCACTAGGCATAGCTTCCCAAACATGGTCGTACTACTATTATCAGCTTAATGGTCGATAAAAGTTCTACTTGTAAGTTGTAAATCATATATTTAAAACCTTGACCTTAATTAACTACAGCTTCATTCTGACAACATTCTTCCACAATCCTACTACACTAAAAAATTACACTAACTATAAATCTTACTTTAGAACAAAAAACTGGCACTTGGCCACTTTTGGTATTTAAATCTGTTTGATTCAAAAACTAAGTATTACAACAAACGGAACTGTATCAAAATGGCAAACAAGGGAACTATATATCATATTGAAGCTGTTAAGAAACGGTGGAACTTTTGCACCTTTGCCTCAGTCTGGTTAGACAATGTAGACAATTTTCTTCTGTTTCTTCTGTCACGATAAATGAGATCTTCTGTGTCTAGGACATAAGATATCTGCAGCACAACATGACAACAATGAGATACTTTATTGCTAATCATTTCTCTAACAAAAACTATCTTGAGAGCATTTTCCCAATTTTAGGTAGGTACATTCTGTTCCCTAGATGACAGCCCAGCCCACGCTATGATCTTTGTAAAGTACGTTATGTTACAATCATGTCTGAAAATAAATGGCCCAATCTACTTCAAGGGTTTTATCTCACTTTATATGATAGTGAATGTCTAAATAACTACGCAGGTACTTAAGCTGGGTTCGTCATTGCACTTGACTGTGGTTCATGTACATAAACCGACACAAACCTGGTGCAATGGTGCTTCAGCCTTTTTGAAGTTTTAACGAAAAATCAATGTACCATGTGGAACTAGCATCCTGAATAAATGGTTTTTAGCTGAGGTGCTCTATACCATCAAACTAAAACTTCATGATCTCAAAACTCTTCACAACTTGACCTCTCTTTTTAAGGTGAACAGACCAACTGAATGAAATCTGTCTGGATGCTAATCTCGTTGCTACCAAAGTAAAACACTAGGTTGAATATAATGTGAACCATATAGCATCAAGACCAAACAAAAAGCAGCAGGGTGTATATGGTGAAAATGTTTTGACCTGCATAAGACGGAGCAAGTGATAGAAGAAAACAAAAGTCTTACATAACCAGTGCACAACGAAGATGGCAAAAAAAAAAAGCTTCATGATTTCGATCAACATCATGGCCAGGCATCCTAACAATTAAAACACCACCAAGAAAATACTACAGGTACAATGATACCTTGGATGAGTTACAATTCATCTTGCACTCTAAGCCATTGACCACTTTGACATCTTCCATAGCAATGCCTAAAGCAGAATATTCATCATGGTCTGCATACCTGCGTTTATTCCTGCATATATATCATATATGCACACTGTATTATTAACATGTCACATTTACAATCAGTTAAAATCAGTCTACTACATTGACGCAATACTAATTTATTAGCAGCTTCAGAATCTATATAGCAGAACGACACGATCATCCACCAAAAAATAACCATACAGACAGATGTAATATGTGTGAGGGTCTTTAAGCAGTCAACCGACAAGTACCTCCTAAATATATAAGTGAATTGCCTTTTCAATTATTTTAATCTTCTAGTATCCCGGTCATATATATAATTCTTCTATATGTTCATTGTAGGCACCTAAATATTGGTGCTTTATGCATGCTAATTTCATATGTACCTTTGCAACATGATTCCATCGGAATCCTTAATAATAGGAATCGACAAATAATCATCATTAAGATAAGCTGCAAAATTAGGATCCATGGATACTGCAACCACCTCTTTCTTTTCATTTCCATCATCCATGAGCTGTATAGACATATGTGACTGGGCTGACGTCTGAAGAAATCGGAGGAAAAATCACTTCAAATTACCCCATGATAAATGAGATAAAGGCATAACTCATTCCAGAATCTTAAAGAACGGTTTAAAGGAGCAGAAGACGTACACATTCAAATCGGTATATGTTTTCATCATGGAGAAGGACATGAGCATTTTCATAATAAACTGAATCAACATATTTATCAGGTTTCCGAGATTTTTCATACTCATTCAATTGGAGCAGCTTGTTATCCATCTCGTCACTTGCAACAGTTTGAAGCTGTGGGAGAGGTATTAAACTTAAAAAAGCATCTTGGAAACAATGTATTATGGACGATCTGTTTTAAAAATTACCTGTTTGACAATCTTATATATCAATTTGTCCAAAGTAAACAGCACATAAGCCTGATTACCAATAATAGCTCGGCAATCATCCTCAAACTTTGCATTATCAGAAGAACCATCAAGCAAATCGTACAATGCACCCAAAAATCTACATCAAATTTATACCCACCAAAATTAGTATACATCAGAGTGCTAAAGTAAGAAGTGAAGCAAACCATCATACTCACCTGGAATATAGGTCAGCCGGACAAGCATCATTCGCATTTCTCATTTTCAGTTCCCCCGAAGCCGAATGTTTCTTAGAAAATAACAATCTTTCATACATAATCTAGCAACAAAAAAATATAAAACATTGACATTTATTATTCCAACAAAATATAAAGGTAAGAAAGAAACCACAATTACTTGTTCATATATGTAAAGGATCAGAGAAAAGAAAAAATATATTAAACTCTATTCCTACCTGGTGGAGACGGAAAAGCACATAAAATGCATCATTCCCGTAGAAAACCTTGGAACCTTTTCCCGTATCATGTAATGCAGGCGAAACATGCTTTGCCAGAGGCTTTGAGGTCAGCAGAAACCGCTCAGATGGTGGTGATAAAAGTCCGTCTTCTTCAGCAACTGCATCATCCAACCCCTCAGCTTCACATTCACTTTCACCTTTACAATCATTTTCATCATGGTCTCCATCTTCCCCTTCATTCTCTTCACGGGAGCAATCATCAGCAGCAGACTCGCTGCCGGAAACATCTTCGCCAGCCTCAGAAACATTTTCGCTATTCTCATCATCAGCATCTGCATCATTCTCTCTAACATTCTGAAGAGAGGTGTCTTCACCAGTCCTTGCCTCATGCCTTGTAGTTTCCGCACTTCTTTCTGCAACAGAACCATCCTCTTCAAAATCACCTGTAGGTGACAGCTCACCTTCTTCTTTCTCGACCTTAGAAGCATCAACTAAATCTTCCTTGGGCACATTGGGGACATCTGCCGAAACCCCACTCGCAGCTGCACTTGTGACTGATCTCAAAACATCATGATGGTGCATATCATTGATTTCACAAGCTATTCCCTGACCATTTTCATTAGCATGAATACTAGGCCTCTGAGCTACATCATGCCCTGGAACATTAAAAGGTCTTGATATTCAAAAAACATATAAAGCAAACGAGTAAAGACATCATACAAATGTCTAAATATCCCAGATAGTTTATAAGATAATAAGAAGACCAGGCAATATAAATTCCATGCTCAATCTGCCAGGATGTCTACCTGCTTTAACAAGTGCTGCATCTGAACTGGCTAAACGCTTAGCACAAGTAGATGTGCCATTAACACTTGTAAGGTCTAGAGCTTTTTGCAAGCCAACTCCATCACCTTCGACGGATATTTCCCCACTTAATATGCAGGCATTGCCAGATTGCATTAGATCTGGGGACACATCTCCGTTTGGCAAAGTTTTTGCTTCTAAGTTCATAGCTTCAGGATCAGCAGCACTAGGGCTTCCATATTTTTCTTTGACGTCTGTTCCGTCACTTTGCATAGCATCAGAATCCTCAGGTTCAAGGGGCCGCGAAGGAAGACTCAACATGGGCTCCAAAAATGTACTCCAAAGCCTCATAGCCTTTTTTGACTGCTCTTTGGTTGCACAAATCTCGTCACACGAATACTTTATAAGCTTATAGAAGTCTTCATGAATCTTAACATCAGAGTAGTCAAATTCAAGATCTGGAGTTATAGGATGTCTGCACGCAGCAGATATGTTGAGAAGCATACTATCCTCCTGCTTTCTTTTCTCCTTTAGTTCTTTAACTTCAGTCACTAATGCTGTATGTCAAAGCAGGAAACAATAGAACATCAAGAAATGAGCTTCGCCAGAATATGCATACTCAAAATCAAAAATGCCCGTATCATTTACGAGAGAAAAAAAATGTCATCCTTAAAATATTCTAAAAAAAGAGACAAGTTGCGCTTTGAGCCATTAATATGTGCCATCATTAATACAAACACTTGCGAGAAAACCTATATGAAAAGCAATATAGTTCATATTGCTTGTTTCAAAACTGATGCATAACCACAATATGACAAAGTCACTTTTCAATGATCATATTTTTAGGCCATATAGAATTAGAAACACACTGGTGAAAGAACGCATAAGATTGAATTGAATTTTTTTGGAGACAATGGTGCTAAATATGACGCTTGCATATTTCAACAGTAGGTAGGTAGGTACTGGTATCTACATTAGACAGAAATGAAAAAAAACTTCAACTTTAAAGATATTCTGATGCATATATTTATGTATCCCTCCTTGTGCTTGCTTGTTAACTTTTATTTTTTTCATTCTTGTAATTCTAATTTGTCAGTAACAACAGGCTAAAAGTTAATCATAACTTGATCCAAAAATTGATAACTATGATTACCAAAGCACCCAGCCATATTTTGTTTAAGCTTTTTCACAAAAAGAAAATCACAAAGCAACGCCCAAAAATATCTACCAATAAACGATACCAGGGAAATATTTTTACTCACATTTAGTGCTCAAATTCTTTGAATCTTGCTGCTTGAAATAGAAACTACGGTGATCAAGGGATTTGTAATGGTTCTTAGCATAGATTTCAGCCCAAACTTTATTGAAATCTAACCGACACTTCGACCACTCTTCTTGTTTCTGCTTCAGGCGGATTAATATAACGGGCAGAGAAAGGGATGTATTTTTACGTAGTATGTCCAAGACATCCAGTCCATGATCACCATATAAACGTTCAATGCACCTAAAATTAAGGGCTAAAAACAAAAGGGAAAGAATGACATTAGCATTTAATAATAGTTTTAACAGACAGTATAATAGAAAAAGCAATATTAAACCTGTGAAGTGGTCTTCCACACAGATGGTGCCCTCTGAACTGATAGAATTTTTGTTCATGATGTTCAGTAACTCCTCCGCACGCTTAGCAGTAGCAGTCACAGATTCCAACAACATATCGAGCTCAAACCTGGAATCATCAGAAAAGGTTTAGATGCCAGGTAGCCAAGCAGAAACAGCACCGCAACATTGGTTGACGAGTCAAAATCCCGCACTAAAATCTACTTTAAATATTTCAACAAACAAGACAAGCAAATAATAGTGTAATATCCATAAATTTAAGGTAACTTTATATGAAATTAAGAAGGTTAAAGTAGAACATTTCCAGATCTTAACTAAGTATTTCATACACTCCACATCATACTTGATGTATCAATTTATTCTACCTTGCCGCAACAAGATTAGGAAGTGTGAAACTCGAAAAATTGAATAACATCAAAACAGACTATAATATGATAATGGCAGATAAACGAAATAGATACAGGAAGATATTGTACCTATCATCTTCACATCTAAACAGACTCTCTTCATATTGATTTCTGCGCATATGCTTGAAAGAGTAATCCTCACTACCTGACGTCACAGATACCCAGTGATCATTCAGTACCTGTGCTCCCAGCTCTGATTTCTGGCTTGCAATCGGTATTGGATACTAAAAAGAGAAAAGTTAAGCACTATGCAACCAACACATAAACTGTAGTATCCACAAAATAGCAAAGAAAGATTGACATATTCCTACATCATCAGGAAGAAGCCTGTAACTAGGAGTACATCGTTGACAACTAGTGAGATCCAGCTCTTGTATGGATTTCCCCCAATATTTCTCCTTCACCCTGTCCCTTTCTTTAATTAAATCTATGTCACGTCGAGGATCCTTTTCTTTATCCTCTACTTTCAGTGTTTTGGATGCAAACCCTTCAGTCCAGAAATGTTCTGCAATCATTTAACGACTTCAGCAGGATTCTCATAACATTCAGCACAACAAAAATTAGGAGTTCAACTGGTATTCATCCACATGCCGCAATCATGAAATACACAAACTAAATAAAGTAAAAGTTAGAGTGCTGCCCTAATATATATACAAACAAAAATCAGAAAACGTACTTTTGCTCATTACACCAGCAAGAAATCCATCTGCAAAAGTGGATTACAAAAGATAATAAAAAATTGTAGACAGATACAAAATCAACAATTTGGCAACTCTTTTCAATGTAATTACCAGTTCCTTCACATAATTCTAGAAAATCCTTGAACCCTTCCATAAGATCTGTGTCTTTTCCAATTAAATCTGCAACCTGAAAAGTGAAAGCATTTTAAACCACTTCATAACAAAGAAATACTTTTACTTGCTTTTCAGAAGTTTAATATTTCTACAGTTGAGTTTTAGCATCTTGCAGTCAGTTATTAGACCTATCACCAACGAAACAGAGTTTGATTGTAATTTTTTAAGCTTCTATCACTTCATGCCTATTTAGGTTTAATGGAACCCAAATCAGAGACCGAGAAATTCTTTATAAACAATACAGCAAGGAGAACTTGTTGATTAAACAAAAATAGCAAGTCCCATAAACTTCAATGAAAAGACTTTGTAATACTTTGGAGCCAATAAAAAACAATCGGAAGCAAGTCAAGCACTTGTGACAAACAAACTGAACCTAGACCAATGGCCATTTATTAACATCCCTAAGTTCCCTCATTTTCAAGCATGTTGACTAATCGCATCTAAAAGTTAACATGCTATACTGTTGAAGGTGAAAATTTTGAAGGCAGCGACTTCTTATTCGGGATGTAAAGAATGGCACGATGCACTTCATTGTTTTACACATGTGATGGTATGGGCCGGAGAGATGAAGTTTTAATTTGTCAACAACTCGATTCTTTATATTGCACTCATCATGAGAATAAAGTACACACAACTGTGATTTAATCTCAGATCAGACAAACAAAAACATCAGGACAAGCAAACCATTACTGACAAATAGCAAGCTCGTGTATGAAAAACAAGGTCAATGGACAGATGCGTAATTGAGTAAAGGGAGTAAAGGTGGCATCATGATGTGCTCATAAAATTCAATACCTATGTCACATGTTTAGTCAATGTGGGAAACATGAACTGAAATAATATCTAGACCCTCGTATACTAATATGCCACAATTAAGTTTTTACAATAAACATAAACAAAACTTCAAATAACTACTACAACTTAAGTTAATCATTGTCTGTACTCCAAATTGCGGGATAAATTAGGGGTTAGCAAAAGTAACAGTTGAACAGATACTTACCAAACCCTGTAATTCGCTTCTTGTTATTATGTCAGTGCTATAAATATGAAGACACTTCAAGAATGCCTGGTAATCAGCTGGACTTCGTAGTCTCTCCTTCACTTTTTCACAGAAAATGAACTCTTGCTTGTAAATACCTGGCATGGTAAAGAGCAACCGATGGTAACACACGAGAAAATTGTTACGAAAATTTAGTAACGTTCATAATATCAATAAGCCAATATAGGATAATGATAATAACGTATATTTTTCAATGATTTGCTCTATTTCTGTTAAAGTGTAAAGATAATCTATACCAGGCTTGACAGATAACGTCCTGCTAAATAAAAAGAAAGTACAACTAGTAACTACAATCTAAAGCATAGCTAGTTAACAAGGTAAACCCGGCTATTTGCACCTGAAAACGGGAGACAACAACACATGACATATAAATGGCAGAGCTATTTAACAAGATCACAATTAACTCACTTTTTAAGGCATCTGTATCATCGTACGGGCCCGAAAAATGATCCCCTCCAAAGCCATCCACCTTCCTAGAAGATTTCCTTTTCACAGGTGTACGATGCATGTCTTGTTCAGGGTCTCTAAAATCTTGATCTCGATTCCTCCTGTCAAGGTTCATCTTTTCAGATCGCCTTCTCTGCTCTTTGTGCAACTTAATCATTGTTTTTTCATCTAAATCGGGATGCTCAAGATTTTGATCATGCTCAGTGTGTGAAGCAATAATTCTGTCCCGCTGAAAACGTTGCTGGGAAAACATAGCAGGGGTCCTTGGTTCACTAAAAAAGGATGAAAAGAACAACCAAAATAACAAAAAATAATCAATGTGAAAAAATCACCTTATCCATTGGTGTGCCCCGCTGTGCTAACACAGCAGAACTGCGCTCATCATAGCGGTTCAACAGTTGCCTGCCAACTGAAGCATTGTGTGCTGAAGCAACCGCTGAAGCATCAGGTAAAAATCTTATGAACTCGTCAAGCAAATCTGGATGATCATCAAAAAGTGCAGCAACCTGCAATTCATTATTAGATGAATCATAACTACTAAAATACATTTGTAAAAAACACTAGAGATAGAAGAAGGTATATCTTTACTAGCTATATACAAAACCATTCACATTAATTACCTCATGGTAGACCTCCTCAATACCCTTATGCTCCTTCCTGTACATGTTTAATATGTCTAAAAAAGATTTGTACACATGATCATCATCATTTTGAAATCTTTTCTGTAAAACAAGAAACAGGAGTCAATACGCTAATCCCGAACCATCAATATCAGAGTCAGTAACTTGCAGTTATAAAACACCAGTTCCACCTTTATCTTGTTTACAAAACTTATAGCTTCTTCAAACTCAACAGTTTTCTTTGGTGGAGCCTCTGCCTCCTCAATAACAGTAATTTCATAGCCTTTAGGTAAGAATGTATTAAAACCAAAAATAAGATTATTGTGCCCTTTAAACAAATCTTTCACCCTTGCAATGACACCAGTAGTATCAATTCTGCAATAAATTAGAATGCCTAATATTAAAAAAAAACAAGCTTTTCGGAAGACCATCTAAAAAATGAGACACAAGCATGTCCATGGTTCAACATGCTTACCTTTGAGCCTTAAAATCTTTCATTACATCCAGGAAAGTGTCATATTTCTCCCGCTGATCATGAAACATGTCCTTAACTTCTTTCAAATAACTTAATGCATCATTGGTGGTAAGTCTCTGTGCTGCAGGGCCTGCAGTTCCTCCTCCCGCAACATGAGGTTGAGCATATCTTCATCACCACCAAAAAGGGAGAGATGAAGTTTAGCAAAAATGAAACTTCATACTAAAATAAAGATAATCCAATTTACAAAACAATTAGTGACCCAAAATTTCAAACTTCCTGATCGCGATACACTGTAGCACCGTGCTCAGTTTAAATTCAATTTATACCATGTTAATTACCTCTCTTAATATTTATCCAATAAAACATCAAAAAATCTAAAAAAAATAACTACCGAACCTCAAGCACAAATAATACACGAATCAAATACAAAATTAACAAGAAGCAACCCTAAAATCAACAACTAAATTTAAAAAAGTTGACAAATTTCACAGAAAAAAACATACACGCTATACAAATCAACAATTGCATGTTCACATACACAATCTCACCCTACACCAATCACATCCACACATCAAACAAATCACAATCATAAACACACACAATTACACACACAAAACAATCACTAAAATCACAATTGCACACACACACACCTACACACACAACAACAACAAAAACAGATAGACAAGCAGTAAAATCAAAGGCAGAGAGCTTACGGTTCAGCACGAGAAGAACCGAAGGAGCGTTTAAATTGCGAATTAACATAATCATCTCGAAAGCGCTTCATTTCTGCAAATCAAACAACACAATCAAATCAATTCAAATAAAATCAACAACAATTAACAAACAATTAAGAAACGTACCAAACAATTAAGAGGAAGCAGAAAAGTGACAGATCTAAATGAAAACACAGTTCAAAAATGAATGAAATTGTGTAACGACAAGATCGAAAATTTTGTAAAGGAGAAGTTTTGCATTTTGGTTTGGGGGAGAGGGAGAGAAATATAATTTGTAAGAACGTGATAGTGTATGTATGTATATGTTGGTACTAATCTTATATATTTATGCAGCTTTTATTTTCGAAAATCTTGCCGATTTTATTTCACCTTTTTATATCTTGGACATCTTGGGCTTTGAATTTTTAGTCTATGGATTTTAAAGCCCATTAAGGAGATGTCTTTGGGTTTTTTGAGGGAACATTTAGGGCACACTTAAGGAAATGGTCAAACCTGATGATGCATTGCTGACACGGGTTTGGGTTAATAATTTACCCACCGTTTTATTTTCTAGATAATTCAGTCTACATTTCTTCTATTTATCATTTTATATTTATTAATGGCACTCTTATATAATAAACAACAATAAAGATCACCATATAATCTTACATAAAATCTCATTTACATTCTAATTTTCACATCAAAAAATATTTTTTTATGAATAAAAATAGAATCAACAAAAAATTAGGATAAAATATAACATCAATACACATAATTTTATTATTACAAGAATATATATAGGATTCCATACTGGATTTTATGTAACATTTGATTTTTAAATTTAGATAAGATTCTACGTTAAATTCGATATGTTAAGCTTAATTATTGCTATAATTTGTGATTTTTATCATAACAAATTATTTTTAATGAAAAATAAAGCATTATGACAGTGCTTTTTATTATTATTTATATTAGGTGTTCTTTGTAGAGAAAGATTGACAGGATTGACCTGTTTTTGAATTTTTTTCACCGAAACATCCTTTTTTGAGAAGTTGAGTAATAAAAATTTCGTCGAAATATCCTTTTCTGAGAAGTTGAGCAAAAATAGTCGATGGGTTACGTAGATGGGATTAGGATATTTGGGATATGCATTTTAAAAATATATATCTCATACAAATGTTTTTTTTTTAAAACTCTCCATAATGGGCCCTGCAAGGAGAAAGAAAAAAGGAATACACAATTCAAAATATGGGTGATACGCAACCAAGAGTTGCTTATTTAATCAATACCCACATGTCACTTGTGTAATCTAGGCATAATTCATAAAAAAAAAAAAAAAAAAATCAGTGAAGGATACGTATTTGTGAAATGCGTATCCCAGGATACCCATTTGGCAAATGCGTATTCAACCGACTATTTTTACGCATTTTTTCAGAATAAATTACTTTCGTTACTTTGGTTCTAAAAACATATCATTTTTGTTCTTCATCCACATTTATATATCGATAATTGATCGATGTTAAATGGTGAATTACCAACTATACTACAATCGGGTAGCATACTTAACAACTTGTCAGCCACTTACTGACGTACTACTACTAGCATATTATAACTAGATGCTTGTAACTTGATGACAGTTAGTTTTCTCTAAGAACTAAGAAGTGTAATTACAAAGTCACACCTGTTGTGCCAATTTTAACATGCTCAGTGCTCAACTGTTGCATATATACTTTTTTTTTTGCTCAACTGTTGCATATATACTTAAATGTTCATATAGGTGTTAAACTACAGAGAAAGTATGTATGCCTGTTTAAACTTTAATTCTTACAAATGCACGGTATGATAGGACGCCCGGTCGTTTTTCCATCTAAACCAATTTATTAACCAGAATGTTCCGGACATAGACCCAGGAGTGGAGAAATGTTTTTGGCCAGCTTAATCAAGAATTCGAACCATTGTTTACCATCTTTGCAAAATAAAAACATTTATGTACCATAACCAAGAAAGAAAAACAAAATCAAAAGAAGATCATATACAAAGGCAAAATAATTTTTTTAATCACTCACGACATTATTCAGCTGCTTTTTTGACATACAAAATTATATTACTCCTACAAAACAACAATTGAAGATAAATAGACATGTTTATATATCTTCTTCTTAAATGCCTTTTTGTATAATACCTGCTATATATGCTAGGCCTTACTACACCCCCAGCAGTCCATCACTCCAACTACTTGATTCTTTGAAGGTTAACCAAAGTGTAATAGGCTCCGGTGGGTCCCTGTGCAAGCAAGGCCGAATGAGTCCCCTTTTCGACAACCTTCCCTTTGTCAAGCACTGCAATTGTGTCGCAATTTTGTATTGTACTTAATCTATGTGCCACTACTACACTAGTCCTTCCCACCATAACTTGCTCCACCGCATCCTGCACCACTTCCTCAGACTGACTATCAAGAGCACTGGTAGCTTCATCTCGGGCGATTGCAATGCGCTGTTTTTGACCACCGGATAATTGTGATCCTCTGTCGCCACACAATGTGTCATATCCATCTTTTAATCCGGTGATGAAATCATGAGCATTAGCTGCCTCAATGATTTCCATTTCATCAGTCTCCTCGGATGCCCCATAGGTGATGTTCTCGCGTATTGTAACTGCAAACAATGTAGGTTCTTGACTAACAAGTGCAATGTGCTTTCTTAATGATCTAAGGTGAAATGATCTTACATCTTTCGCATCAATTTTCACTGAACCTTTAAGCGGGTCGTAGAATCTTTGAATTAGTCCAATTATAGTTGACTTGCCAGAGCCGCTTTGGCCCACCAATGCTGTTGATTTTCCTGATTCAATATTAATTGTAAAGCCTGCAAAAATCGCCGCATCTGACCTCGTGGGATATGCAAAGTCCACATCCAGGAGCTCTATGTGGCCTGATACTCTGTCAGGCTTATGTCCATTAGGGCTTTCAGGGTCAATGAGTGTATATCGGTCCATCACAGCAAAAACTGATCCCACAGCATCAGAACCTTTGGCAAGATCATTAGTCATGGATCCGGCATCAGCAATAACTCGACCCGAACTTACCAAGACCATAAAGGTCTCAGAAAAAGCTTTAGAATCGATCACACCATTAGATATAAGTTTGCCACCATACCAATCAGTGGCGGATACAAGAGTTGAAACATGGTAGGTCACCGCGCGAAAAATAATAGACTAAGTACCACTAGGGAATCAAACCTGGGGTCCTTGATAGTAGAACTTGTTACCAACCACTACACCAAAACATAATTTTATGTTAAGAAGTCCTAAAAAACATTTACATATAACATATTATAACCAAAAAAAAATTTAAATGGTAGGTCACAAATTATTATAATCATTAATTTGTGCTAAAAAACCTAAAAAACATATACATATAACATAAAATTTGTTATGCACGCACGTTGCTAATTTGTAAACAAAAAAAATTTTTTTTTTTTTAAAAATATTTGTAGGTCCTGTGACCTATGGTGAACACATGTAAATCCGCCACTGATACCAATAGTCCAAGGCCCAAGTGCATGACATGAGACTTTGGGAAACTCCAAGACCAAGACCCGCATACCATGATTGTCTACCAGTTTCACGTCTTGGGCCTTCTTGGGCTTGTTCGAACATTTTGAGTATTCGAGCCTGGGACGAAAAGGCTGTGACAGTTCTGAGATTAGAAACAGCTTCAGCTGCCAGCTTGCTAGTCTGGTCCTGTAATTTTACGGCCTTTGCAGACAGTTTTTTTAGCAAAATACGTTTGCAGTAGAAGCAAACAATGACAAGGGGCTGGACGGCGATCATCACAATTGCAAGCTTCCAAGCAATGACTAGGCCCATGATGAATGCCATCATCACTGCTGACAATGTCTGAACTACAAGTGCCATGCGATCACCCACTAGAGATCTCACCTGAACAGGAAAATATGTTAATTAAGTTCTGCATATGTTCCATAAACAATATTACCTGCTACTAATATAGAAATCACTATGCAATAACTATAAATGTATGTAATAAAAAGATTACCACACTGGCATCCTTGGTGAGCCTAGAACAAACAGCACCACTAGAATTCTCTTCTTGATCAAACCAACCAATCTCGAAAGTTAGTATTTTGGACAACATTCTTTCTCTGATCCTCTTTGTCAGATACTCTCCCATAGCCGCGAAGTTATAGTGCTGGATTACATTGACAGTTAAAGAGAACACTGCCAACCCAACAAAGCACAAAGCATACATCCTTGTTTTCTCCTTAATTTTGTCATGGTCTGCCAAAAAATACACTGATATCATAGAACCCGTAGTAAAAGCATATATAGGCTGAATGGCACCAAATAAAATCGCCCCAAAAACCCCTAGTACAGCTTGTCTCCATTCAGGAATATTCAATGCTAGTAGTCTTTTGAAAGATGGTACTAACAAAATCTTGTCATTGGGATTCTTATGGTCGACATTGACATACTCACCTCCTTTGGAGTTGGCTGAGCTTGATTGACTAATCATTGATAATCTTTGACAACTCTTACTTTTGATGTCAATGTTTGACACTGAAGAAACACAATAATTAGTAGCGTTGGTACTTGCGAACGACGTCATGCTATTTGTTTTAGTATGCTGGAGGTGGACTAAAGTTGAGTACAGGCTGTCTGATTCTTGAATGAGGTCATCGTGTGAACCGGTTTCTCTGATTTCGCCATCTTGAAGAATGGCAACAAGGTCTACATTTCGGATGGTTGAGAGGCAGTGAGCAATGATGATGGTGGTGCGGCCAACAGAGGCCCCGTCAAGTGCTTCTTGTACGACACGTTCGGACTCGGAATCCAGAGCTATTGCTATTCTTTGCTTTTGTCCTCCTGACATTTAAACGCCTCTTTCTCCTACCTGTGTCCATGCACGAAGAGTGTGAGTTGATTAATAGTAACTAGCAATATATCAAAGTTTACCCATCTGTGTCCAAAAGGTAACTACTTCTTAGAGTGGTTAAAGCTCTTATCTTAAACCACACGATGCAGGGTCCCAAATGATTCATGTATATTATTTATAAAAGGACTCTTTTAGAATTTGAAACTCAACTAACTAATAGCAACTAGACATGAAATCGTGATAGACTTGCCCTATTGCCTATTGGCTATTGGTCCTCATGTCTTAAACTTCCAAGTGATGACTTGCTTTGTTTGGACATTCTAAAGTTATGGTCAAATCTTTGTAATCATAAAACATAAGGTAAGACGTCAAACTAAAAACCAGTGTATAGAAGTAAAATAATTGTTATTTAGTTGACTGACTAATGTAAATTAAAACGAAATGAATTAATATGAATATTTACATGTAAAAAAAGGAAGGAAAAAGAAAGCAGGACAAACCTGAGTATCATAACCCTGAGGCAATTGAATAATGAAGTTATGAGCATTTGCAGCTAGGGCCGCCCCAATAACCTCCTCCATACTTCCATCTTCTTTGCCAAAAAGTATATTCTCTTTTATTGTTGTTGCAAACAATGCTGGCTCTTGACTCACCAACCCCATTAGTGACCTCAGGCATTTCAACTGCAACTTCTCTATGCCTACTCCATCCACCAATATTTCTCCCCCTATAGGATCATAAAATCTCTGCAACAACGCTATTACTGTTGATTTCCCAGAGCCGCTCCCACCAACCAATGCCACTGCCTTCCCCGCAGGAATCTTGAGGTTCAAGTCTTTGAATATTATAGTTTCTGGTCTTGAAGGGTACGCGAATTCTACGTGTTTGAATTCAACCTCCCCAGATACATTTTCTAGTATTTCTCCTTGAATGTTGTCTGAATCAATTTTTGGGATTCTGTTTATCACTTCCATTATTTGTTCTCCAGCTGCAGTGGCTTCAGAGAAGTACTTCATATTTGATATAGCATGACCAAGTGATCTTGTTCGCACAGATGTAGATAGATATTAATTTGATTAACAAAATGGCATTACAAATTTAATTAAAAGAGCATTCATTAGCAAAGAGGTCTCCTATGACTAGTAATAAGTCTCAAGGGATTATGCTTGTCCACTGCAGTTCATGTTTATTATTTCAAATAATATATTAGCATGTAACTCGTGTAAAGTACGGACAGTTTCATACCAAACGTTTGGTTGGAGATTCTAAAATTTGAAACCATCTTCTAAACTCACCATATAGGGGTTTAGAAACCTAGGGAGGGAGGTGGGTTGAAGTGAGAGATATGAGGAATGATGTTAAATCGCACTCTTTATCACATTCTCGAATTTGATTCTTTTCTACTAATACTAATAACTAATACTTAAATATATTTTCATCAATAAATAAATTAAATCTATTCGTTTAGTAAATTTTATTACTCACAATACAATGATATTGCTTGATTTTAAAGGAGTTATAAATATTTATAATAAAAAAAAATTGGTTATATTATATTGTTTGTAAAAAAAATATTAAATTAATGTTTCAAAGCAAATATTAAGAGAGTGTATTAATTCCAGAATTAAACCAAACACATCATATCAGAATCTAGTTCCAACCTACCACCCCAATGACATGATACCAAAGTCTAAACTCCCCCTCAATTTTTTCTTATAAGAAATGGCCTCTCTTTAACAGAGATGTATGGCAGATTGTTAAAGTCCATGTATTTTTAATTTCAAGCATTCCACAGTTTTAATATATTGACTCTGCCAAAGCACCGACCAATACTTTGATACTTCGGGATGTATAATTTCAACTTTGATAGGATAGCAGTGACTCAAACAATTATAGATAATGGATATGGAACTATAAACAATATATATATTAGGATAAAGTGAAAACCAAAATATGTTAATACTCTGTCCTATTATTGAAAGGCCTATGGGTTTTCATAAGTGTACAAGATATGGACGCCATATATTACTAATGATATTGTAAACTGGAAAAGAAGTTATATTAGGAGAATATGCTTACAATCCGCCTACAGCATTGGCAGCACCGACAGCAAAAACAGTTCCACCATGGGCGCCGTGGTACATCACCATTTTGCTACCATAGTAAGACATGAAGGCCCAGAGAGCAAACACAAGGCTATTACTTCCTGCAGCCAAACCTTTTGATAAACCCTGTTTAAGTCCCAAATCTACTGTCCCTTGAAGTGCAGCAGAGTATTCTTTTAGAGTTTTACTTTCTCCAACAAATGAATAAACTGTTCTGATCGATGAGATTGCTTTTTCTACTACTGTCCCTGCTTTGCTAGACTCCTCTCTCATCTTTCTTGCAATTCCCATTAAAGTTCGCCCGTAAATCAACCCTGGTACAACCAAAAGTACTACAAATGGCAAGCCGACAATAGCTAGTCTCCACAGCATTAAGAATCCCGCCAAGTATGCACTGAAAAATGATGTCACATTCATCACAAACAAGGGGACCTGTATAAAGTATACTCTCAAATCAGTGATAAATTTATATAGTAAGCGTGGGTATGTAAAATGAATAATACTAATGAAATCAAACTATGAGCAGTTACTTTGATTTCTTTCACACTTTTGGTAGCCAATGGTCAAATACAATTGGCGCAGTTAGCATATACCAGATAATTAGGAAGAGATATATATAGAGTATGTATAAACCTTTTCACTGATAACATCTTGAATAACAAGGCTATCACCAGACACGCTGGTGATAATACTGGCAATGCTTGACACGTGCAAATCAAAGTAAGCGACATCTTGCCTTAGTACTGCTTTCAAGTATCTTGCTCTTAATCTTGAAGCTTGTCTCTCCGCAGTTCTTGTCCAGCAATACCCCTCTTCATACATTTGATTAGAATGATTATAACTACCAGTAAAAATTTGATGCACAAAAAAAAAAATTGGAAAGGAAAGGGATTTTCAAATGGATTCAGGGAGGGTTACCAAGAAAACAAGCAACCAGTTGACCACAACCCAAGTAACATAACACCAGAGCATTCTGTTCTCATGACAAACATTAATTTCAATTAATTACTTAAATATACAAATTATAAGCACTTATACATATCAAAACAAGAAACACATACACATTTGTGTATGTGTATTTATGTGCAAATTAAGGATAAACCAATGGACCTCGTTAATGCGATGGATGAACTGGGACTCAACTCCAGTTGATGAATCACCTATAGCATTCATGAGCTTGCTAGTAATATATATCCTGAGAGGCATGGAGATGCCATCACCAACAGCACCAATTAAACCAAGGATCATTAAAATTATATCAGCGCCATCAGCATGAATAAATATGGATTGAATTGATCCCATATTTTTTTTTTCTGCCGTCTTCGTAAAGCTAATTTACCTTTTTCTTGTGCTTATAATCTCTACTTCAAGTTTCCTCTCACCCCATTATAAATAGGGATCAATGAAGGACCGTTACATATGTAGTTAGATGGGGACCTATTTGTCTTGCAAATGAAAACTTGCAGATTTTCTTAGTTGCTTCTGAAAATTTCAACATCTTAATACATGGAGCAGATTGAAGGTTATGGAAGAGGAGGTTTCCTATATAGTGTTTAATGTTCTGTAAAACCGTATTGATTGCAGGCTGATTATATAACCTCTCTCTGCAGTATTACAGTGTAGCTGTCATTTTTAAGTAATATCTACTAGTTTATATTAAAAGTTGTGCTTGAGCAATGCTTAGACCTCTACTTACTTACCGCTAAGTCAGGGATTTGAACCAGAATAATAGTCTTCTTATAGATATAGATGAAGCACGTTTAGCATCGGATACTAGCTTATACTGAAGTTTGTCGCATGGGTCACCCTAAAATAAGGCCTCACAATAACATTACATGTAGTAAACTAGTTTGTCTTTAATAGTACAAACAAAGTAATATAAGAACAAGCAAAATATATTTATGATTTGTCTTTAGTCAATGACGAGAACTTCTTATAAGCAGAGGCTCTACATTAGAGAACGAACAAATACGTAAATGTAGAAAAACACAAATTGCAGCACTATTATAAAAATACTACATATATGTACAGTGAGTCAGTGACAGACTGATAAACTATTACAGGGGGCAGAATGTAACTTGCCATTTTTTCTTGCTGATTTACTTGCCACTCTTTTACTTTTAACATTACCGAAATTCTTTTTGTGCATTTTGTTAAACACGTGGAATGCGAATTAAGAAAACTTGGTTAATCCATCAACAAACCAATAAGAAAGAATATAATGACAGCTTACCAAGTAAGATGGTTGATCAGACAGGAGGGCGGTGACCAACTGAGCCATGGCCCTTCTCACTGCATATTTAAATATACTACATGCATATTGCATAGTTTATAATTACTCTGCTCCCGTTGCCTTTCTCTTATGGGAGTACTTCTCAACATGGTTGCAGGGCTGCGCAAAAAAAAAAAATGACAAAATAAACGTTTTAATACTATTTCATGATATTTTTTAAAAGACTGAGGATAATTTTAATTTGTGAAATAAGTATTTCTAAAGTGAATATTTTATTGTGTGAGACATTTCATTTAGAACCATGAAAGTAAAAGTAAATAAGTATTGTTAAGTACATAAAGATAATTTATTTATGCAATTGTACTATTTATTTTTGACACATTCAAATATTGGTATAATTTTTTGATTCTCCTAAAATTTAAATAATTAGTGAGAATATATTTATAGAATTTATATTACATTTTAGAGTTATTAACAAAAAAAGATAATCAACTTAAATAAACCTATAAACTCTTTTTTTCACATACAAATTCCAACAAACTTTATTATAATATGAAAATTTTAACTCAAGTTTAATTATATTCTTATATATAATAAGCGTAAAAGCAATCTTATCAAAACAACCAAAATAATCTCAACCGTCGAAATTAATATTTTAAAAAAAATGATTAAGATTATATCATAATAAAAAGAAAATTATAATCTAAAAAGGATATAATTAAAAAAGTTGTAATAAAATTGAATTTTATAAAAAAAATTATAATATGAAAAAATATAATTAAGAAGGGATACAATTGTTATTTTTTTATTTTTTTATTAATATTAAAAAGTTCATATTTATTACTTGGGCTCTATCTCGAGATTTATAAATCAGATTTGGATAATGTTAGCCCACGCGAAGCTCATAAAATTATCTATAATTTAATGATGATTTAACACTTATTATCGAAATGGAAACACTCGGAATATCAAGAGAAAAGATAATTATGAATTTTAACATTAATCTTATTCAGTGTAGAAGACCTACATTGATAATCCTATTCAATGCAGAAAACCAAATTATATATGATTTAAATCGTTGGCATACACTTTTTCGTATTTCAATATAAATACACTTTTTAGTTTACCTGTTATAATATAAAATATTTATTATGTTAGATTCAACATTTTTCATCTATTTATTATATGGTCTAACGGTTCTTATTTATTTTGTTGTACTGAACACCAGATAACTGACTAACAAAGTTTTGGACAAAATCACTCTTACACTTTGTTAGGAATGTGTTGTACTTGATGATAACTTCACAATCAATCAAATTGTATAAGGTTTTGTAGCTGTTAACAGATGAGGATTTATAACTCTATCCGTTGACAGGTAGCTCATCAACGGATGAGGTTTTGTAGCATACTGCAGTATCTCTATGTTATCAGTTGATAGTGTTTTTATCCACAGTCATGTTAACCATCAATGGATAGGCAGAATAGGGCAGCCAATTGTAAATAAGCTATGCTATGTAATTCTGTTAAGTGAAAGTGTATCAACGGATGAAGACAGAACTCTATCAACGGATACAACTCAAAACTACAATATCAACGGATACAGCTCAAATCTCAATATCAACAGATACAGCTCAATATATCATCAACGGATGTCACTGTACAATGTCAACGGATAATCATTGACACTTACTTCTATTCTAAGCTGGGGATTAGCAGTTAATAAAGACAGGTTTGACTGACAGATCACATGGGTTGATAGTAGATACAAAAAGCAGTATGGCAGCCATACTTTGGAAACACAGAAGAAAGAAGCATTCCGTTTACACTATGAATACAAGAAAGGTGCAGGGGACATGTCTGTTCACAAGGACAACCTTTCGGCTACATGTGTATTTGGAGTGTAGTAGCAAGTCAACTTGAATTAGATTAATATTATCTTATTCCTGTAGTACTTGTAGACTTGGGATTTATAACCAAGTGTAGCAACACTTTAGAAGCTAAGAAAACAGATACGTTTGCTTAGGTTTTTATTGAATATCCTTAGAAAGCAAAGAGTTGTAAAACAGAAGCTGTGTACATTTGTATCACAGAGTTTTCTTCGAATAAAAGCTTCAGGTGGTGCATTTAACCACCTGATTTTTATGTGTTTGTGCATTAATCTTTTTACAGCAATTATCTAAGTATAGATTTCTGGAGTTCTTATCAGAAATTTATAAATATCAAGAATTGTATTCAACCCCCCCTTCTACAATTATACAAGTGTGTAATTTGGGAATAACAATTGGTATCAAAGCTAGCTTCTAACATATTTGAAGTTTAAAGATCAACACACTTCCAACATGTCTAAGAAGGATTATGGAGTAAAGATACCAGTTCTTGATAGAGAGAATTACTTTCACTGGAAAGTAAAAATGCGGCTACATCTCTTGTCTATTGATGAGGGTTTTGTGGATTGCATTGACAAGGGTCCTTACATTCCAATGAAGACTGCAACAAGTTGGCCTGGCTGAAGATGTGCCTGACACTCTCATTCCCAAACCTGTTTCTGAATGGAGTCTTGAAGATATTGCAGAAGTCCACAAAGACAAAAAGACCATGAATATACTGTTCAATGGTCTAGAAACAGACATGGTTGACAATGTTCTGTACCACCTCCAAGGAAGTATGGGACACTGTTCAAACCCTTTGTGAAGGAACAGAACAGGTGAGGGAAAACAAGATGCAACTGCTAATCCAACAGTATGAACACTTCCATTTTAAGAGTGGAGAAACATTGAATGATACATTTAGTAGATTTCAAAAGCTACTAAATGGTTTGAAACTGTATGGAAGAATCTATCAAGTTAAAGATTCTAATCTCAAATTTCTGAGATCACTGCCCAAGGAATGGAAGCTAATGACTGTTTCTCTAAGAAACACTCAAGAGTACAAGACATTTACTCTTGAAAGGCTCTATGGAACTTTAAAGACATATGAGCTGGAAATGGAGCAGGATGAAGAGATTGAGAAGTCCCAAAAGAAAAGTGGGTCAGTTGCACTTGTTGCCAACTTGGAGCAGAAGGAGGAAAGGACAGAAGCTGCTTATTCTACACCAAACAAGGAGGTTTGTAAAGGTAGAGCAGAATCAAGCAGGAGCAAGGAAAAGGTGTCTGAGGAATTGAATGTCCTTCAGCAGGATGAATTGGATGAGATAGATGAGCACTTAGCTTTTCTGTCTAGGAGATTCTCTAAGCTGAAATTCAAGAGCTCTGGGGTGGCCAAGCCATTTAACAAGGATTTTTCCACAAGCAACTATGTGGATAAATCCAAAATTAAATGCTACAATTGTGGAATTGCTGGTCACATGATAAGTGAATGCAGGAAACCTAGATCTGAGAACAAGGGAAAGTCAACTGAGATTGGTGACTACAAGAAGAAATATTTTGATCTTTTCAGGCAGAAAGGAAAGGCATTCTTGACCCATGAGTATGACTGGGCTGCTGATGACAATCATTCTGATGATGATGTTGAGTTTGTCAACCTTGCATTGATGGCTGATTCTGGAGAGCAGGAAGCAAGTTCAGCTAGCAATCAGGTATTTTCTACTAATCTCTCTGAGCTCACCAAAGAGGAATGCAATAGTGTTATAGATGAAATGTCTACTGAACTATATCACTTAAGTGTTACTCTTAAATCACTTACTAAAGAGAACAATAGGATTAAAGAGACTAATTTGTTTTTAAGTGATAGAAATGCTGCTCTAGAAGCTCAATTTCTAGAATTTGAGAAAATGAGAGTTGATTGCAATAATGCTAAAAGTGAACTTGAAGCTTTGTTAAAAAGTGAACTGATTTTAAAAGACCAGCTTGAAAAAGAACAAAGGGATAATTGCTAAATTTCAAAGCTGTAGGAATATTTCACAAAACATAATAGAAGTCCAGGGAATAGAATCATTTATGAAGGATACCTGGACTCAAAAGAAAAAGGAGCTAGAACCTGGCCTTGAGGATCTAGAGACTATTTGTGAATCAACGGATAGTGATCATCCGTTGACAGATGAACCATCAATAGATGAGAGGTATCCGTCGACTAACAAAAAGTTTGTTAGTAAGAAGGAACTCAAGAAACTGGATATTAAGTATGGTCCAGTCAACAAGAACTTTGTTAATGGTGAGAGTAGCCAAACCAAATCTAGTGGGAAGGCTGAGGCAGGTGATTTACATAACAAAAAGGCTGTTGGTAAATCAAATAATGAAAAGGTAGAAATTGAGGGTAAAAAGAAAAAGAACAGAAATGGTAAGATAGGCATCAACAAGAAAAACAATTATTCTCCTGACAAGTTTGCCCCTAGGAAAACTTGTAGTAATTGTAATAGTGTCAATCACCTATCTTCTAACAGTAAGATTGTTAACAAGGCTCCTGTTCATGTACCTCAAACAATACCATGTATGCCTGGTTTGTATCAAAATGCTAGTTTTTCAAATCCATATGTGAACATGCCATATGTGCCTAATCCTTATTTTCAATCTGTGAATATGCCACAAATGTCATGGAGCATTCCTAGCATGAATAATATGTATGCCAATTTTCCACAAATGCATGCATCAAATATTCATGCAAATAAGCATTTGTTAAACCCCATCACTCAAGCATCTACATCTAAGTTGAAGAATGCTAAGAGTGCAAAGTCAAAGGCTAACAAGAAAGGACCCAAGGAAGCTTGGGTACCAAAATCAACTTGATTTGTTTTTGGAATGTGTGCAGGGAAATAGAAGGAATCTATGGTACCTAGACAGTGGATGCTCTAGGCACATGATAGGAGATTCAACCCTGCTCACAGAGTTCAAGGAAGGAGCTGGCCCTAGAATTACCTTTGGAGATGACAGCAAAGGATATACTAAGGGATATGGCCTGATTTCAAAAGACAATGTCATCATTGAAGAAGTGGCTTTAGTTGAAGGTTTGAAGCACAATTTGCTGAGTGTCAGTCAGATTTGTGACAAAGACTATGAAGTAAAGTTCACAAAAGAAGCCTGTGTTGTTTCTGCCAAGGAAGACAACAAAGTGGTATTGATAGGTTTTAGAAAAGGAAATGTTTACATAGCTGACTTCAATTCAGCATGCTTAGAATCCATTACTTGTCTCTTCAGCAAAGCAAGTAAGGATGAGAGTTGGCTATGCCATAAGAAGCTGTCACATTTGAATTTTAAAGTTATGAATGATTTGGTAAGAAAGGATCTTGCTAGAGGAATCCCTCAATTGGAATTTATCAGAGATGGACTGTGAGATGCCTGCCAATTAGGGAAACAAAAGAAATCATCCTTCAAGAGCAAGACAGAGTCATCCATTGTTAAGCCTCTTCAGTTGCTGCATATGGACTTATTTGGTCCAGTAAATGTCATGTCTATTTCTAAGAAGAAATACTGTCTGGTGATTGTAGATGATTTTTCTAAGTTTACATGGACCTTCTTCCTGCACTCCAAGGATTGTGCAATTGAAATCATCATCAATCACCTCAGAATACTAAACAATGGTTCTGAAGACAGAGTTCAAAGAATCAGGAGTGACAATGGTACTGAATTCAAGAATTCCACAATGAAGATTTTCTGTGAAGAAAATGGAATTGTCCATGAATTTTCTGCTGCCAGAACACCTCAACAAAATGGGGTTGTTGAAAAATGGGGTTGTTGAAAGGAAAAACAGAACTCTCATTGAAGCGGCTAGAACAATGTTAAGTGAATCAAGGTTACCAACATATTTCTGGGCTGAAGCTGTCAACACTGCATGCTTTACTCAGAATATTTCCTTGGTCAACCAAGCTAGAGGAATGACTCTTTATCAGTTGTTAACCAACAAGAAACCAACTTTAGCTTTCCTTCATGTCTTTGGATGTAAGTGTTTTGTGCTAAGGAATCATGGAGATAACTTGGGCAAATTTGAAGCAAAGGCAGATGAAGCTATTTTTGTTGGATATGCAGCAGGGAAAGCCTATAAAGTCTACAATCTAAGAACCAACATTGTTATGGAATCTGTACATGTTGTGTTTGATGATCAAAAGATTCTAGGTCTAAATGATGGAGGCTCCCATGAAAAGTTGGAATTTGAGAATGAAGGTGAAGGAAGAATGTACTATGATGATGATGAGGAAGATGAAGATCATGACCACAGAGATCCACCAAGAGTTGTTGTACCAACTAGAAGTGATGCTTACACTGGAAATGAAGCATCCGTTGACAGTCATTCTGGAGTATCCGTTGACAATATTAGAGATGCATCCGTTGACAGAGATTCTCAAGCATCCGTCGACAGGCAAAATGATGCATCCGTTGACAGTCAACTTCATAATTCAGCAAGGACAACAAACTCAGGGGGAGTTTCTCAGGGTCAAAATTCAATGCTAAATCAACATGATCATGCTCATGAAAATGGAGCAACCTCATCAAGATCAAACCTTCCACCTGCAAGAAAATGGACTAGAGATCATCCATTTAAGTTAATCATTGGTGAATCAAATTCAAGAGTCCAAACTAGAAGGGCCACTCAAGCAGAATGTCTATACAGTAGCTTCCTGTCTCAAGAGGAACCTAAGAAAGTGGAAGATGCCCTTCTAGATCCAGATTGGGTCTTAGCAATGCAAGAAGAGCTAAACCAATTTCAAAGAAATAAAGTATGGAAGCTTGTGCCCAAACCTGATGATAGAAGTGTCATAGGTACTAAATGGGTTCTCAAGAACAAGACAGATGAAAATGGTATAATTGTGAGGAATAAAGGTAGATTAGTGGCAAAGGGCTATTCTCAAGAAGAAGGGATAGATTTTGATGAAACTTTTGCTCTAGTGGCAAGACTTGAGGCAATAAGAATCTTCCTAGCCTATGCAGCACATGCCAATTTCAAGGTCTATCAGATGGATGTCAAAAGTGCCTTTCTAAATGGGGAACTGGAAGAAGAGGTCTATGTCCATCAACCTCCTGGCTTTGAAGATCCAGAATTTCCAGAATATGTATATCTTCTCATGAAAGCACTTTATGGTTTGAAGCAAGCACCAAGAGCCTGGTATGACACTTTATCTCAATTTCTTTTGGAGAATCACTTCACTAGAGGTACAGTAGATAAAACCTTATTTCATAGGAATATCAATGGCTCTTCAATACTTGTTCAAATCTATGTAGATGATATTATTTTTGGGTCTATAGATGAGAAGCTTTGCAAAAGGTTTGCCAAACTTATGCAAAGTAGGTATGAAATGAGCATGATGGGTGAATTAACTTACTTTCTTGGCCTACAAGTAAAGCAAGTTAATGAGGGCATTTTCATAAGTCAAACAAAATATATTTATGATCTTTTAAAGAAATTTGACTTAATGGATTGTACCTCTGCAAAAACACCTATGGCCACTGCAACTAAGCTTGAGTTGAATACTAAGGAAAAGTCTGTGGACATCTCAGGCTATAGAGGCATGGTAGGTTCACTTCTATACCTAACAGCTAGTAGACCTGATACAATGTTTTCTACTTGTCTTTGTGCTAGATTTCAAGCTGACCCTAGAGAGTCTCACTTGATAGCTATTAAGAGAATTTTCAGGTATCTCAAGGGAACACCAAACCTTGGCATTTGGTACCCAAGAGAATCTGGTTTCGATCTAACTGGTTATTCAGATGCAGATTATGCAGGTTGCAGAGTTGATAGGAAAAGTACTACAGGTTCCTGCCAATTTCTAGGAAACAGGCTTGTTTCATGGTTCAGTAAGAAACAGAACTCAGTCTCCACTTCTACAGCTGAAGCTGAGTACATTGTTGCTGGAAGTTGTTGTGCACAGATTCTATGGATGAGAAATCAACTTATTGACTATGGTCTAAAAGTTGAGAAGATTCCAATTTTCTGTGACAACAAAAGTGCTATTGCCATCACAGGGAATCTAGTGCAACATTTGAGAACCAAGCATATTGACATCAAATACCACTTCATTAGAGAACATGTGATGAATGGTACAGTAGAAATGCACTTTGTGCCAAGTGAAATGCAGCTTGCAGATATCTTCACTAAGCCTCTTGATGAATCCACATTCACAAGATTGGTAGGTGAACTAGGTATGCTTAATTTGTCATAATTCCTAGTGATATTTGATTTTACTGCATTGCAGATAGAAATGTGTTTTGATTTACTTGAGAATTAAAAACTCTCAGAAAAATTTTCTTCAGAAATTTTGTCCAAGGCAAAATTATCTTATCAAAGGATATCCTTTTACCCGTTGATAGCATAAACACATTCCTAGATTTTCGTATATCAACGGATAACAGGTTATCCACGTCATCAACGGATAAACTGTTTCTCAACCGTTCATTTCATATCCGTTGATATACATATTTTCTTTTAAATATAACCGTTGGTAAACGTGTATCTGTATAGGACTGGTTATATTTATTTTCTTTTATTATTTGACAGTTACTTTTGACCAATGGGTAATTACTTTTAATTATTTCATTTTCAATTCTTGAAAAGTATAAAAGGCTGTCTTGTACTCTCACATCTCACCTTTATCGACTTTCAAGATTCTCTTAAGTAAACTGCATCTTCTTCACAAAAACTCTCTGCAACAAAAGTTCAAACACTTCAATGGCGCTTATTGTTAAGATGATGTCTTCCACTGGGTTCACCTATGAGAAGAACAACTTCGCGGCCTATGTCGATACAGTGAATGCCCCAGAAGCTTATCACACCATGATGAATTTTGTAAAGAACTGTAAACTTTCGTATGCTATGACTGCCACCACTCCTCTAATCCATGAGGTAATCGAAGAGGTGTGGGCATCTGCTGAGTTAAATGGCACAGACGGTACAATTGCTTTTTCCTTAAAGGGTAAAAACTATGTAGTTAACTCTGATGTGATAACTGCTTGTTTAAAATTGCCTGAGAATAACTGTCTGAAAGTACCCAGTGATGCTGAAATAGTTGCCATGCTTAATTCCATAAATTATGCCCTTAGTACTGATAATTTAGGGAAAATTGTTAGGAAAGAGATGGTTAAAGAATGGAGTTATTTTTGTGATGCCTTCATTAAAACTTTTTCAGGCAAAATTAGTAATTTTGATGTTGTTACCCATTCCATGCTAGTTATGTTGTGTATGCTTCTGATTGATAAATTCTATAACTTTGGCACACTAGTCATGTATGAGATAGCAGCAAAATTAGGTAAAAAGGAAACTAGGAGCAAGAATATCTATTTTGCTAGATTTTTGATGCTCTTAGCACTGCATGTATATGAGAATGAGCTATCCATTGCTAACCCGGATAGCAAGTTCACATGTTTTGTTCAGGAGAAGAAAGTCTTAAGTGATTTAATTCGAATGAACTCCAATGCAGGAGTACAATTGGTATATCTACCAATTGTTCAGGTAACTATTTCTAACCTTGAAACTCCTATCTCTAACCCCCAAAATTTCTTTGCCTTCCACAGTCACAATGGAGTCTGTAGTAGTGACCAAACAGGCTCCTACCCAAGTGACTAAAACAAAAGTTTCCAAACCAAAATCTAATAGACAAACCTCAGGTGCTTCTCAAAAAGCACCTGTTGCAAAAACTACCACAACTCTTGAGGGGAGTGTGAAGGAGGTAGTGAGTGGTGAGGGACAAGGTGCAAGCCCTAAGAATAAGGTAGGTGAGGAAAGTGAAACTCTATGATTTTGATGATCATACTTAGTAAGCAAGCTGGATTCCGCATTAGACTAATTTTGTTTTGCAGGATTACTTCATATAAAATTTTATGAGAAAAACAGGGTAACTCAGCTAGCTGACAGTTCAACTCAGCAAGCTGGCTGGCAGTCTGTCCAGTTTCAAAGGATTCAAATAAATGGTTTTATTATGCTTATAATTGCAAAAGTGGCATGAACGGTTTTTTATACATTAATAACATGATATAATTTCAAAAGTATATCTAAAACAATACTTTCTTAGAAAAAGGAATCTTTGAATTCTTTAATGTTCTTAAAAAGGCAACCCATGTGCTTACTTTCCAAGCATGCTCTTATTTAATATCATTTATGCTTTATTCCATCCTCCACCATCTGTTGTCTTTGTTAAAGATTGTAAAGAATTACATGCACTCATTATCATATTCTTTCATATTCTTTATCTTCTTCAAGTTTCTCTCTAACGGTTTCTTTCATTCTTAAACATTCTTATCTCTCCATTACTAAACTAAATTATTTTCTGAGTAAGAATTATTGTTTAAACTGATTGTGAACGTTAGAAGTAGAATTAATGGAACAAATCTTGAAACGTGAGAAATGCTATTCAAGACCGTTACAAGTTTGCATCTTTAATTCTAGCTTCTTTACTTCACTATATATACTTGTATGAATGTTCTTCACAGGTACGAACCAAGAGAAAAACATACAAGCAATATTCAAGTGTCAAGAAAACGACTCAGCACATATACTTCAAAAGAGCTCGTGTATTATATCATATATACAGTTTAGAGAGTTCAAATCTTTTGAGTTGTATTTATTTATTTCATCCTTGTATTGTTCAACTTGTAAAGTTGGTAGTTGCTGGTTTGTCAAGCTTGTGGAACCAGGGTTCAAGGAGCATTAGGCTAGAGAAGTTTATACTTGGTTTAGTATAGAGCTTAGAGAGCTGTGTTCAAGAAACAAGGGGTTCCAGCTAGCTGCAGTCAGTAACTGGGTGATAAGGGAGATATATTATTGTGTCTTGTAATTGGATTTAATTGTGATCAATAATATATTCTCTTACCAAGTTGGTAAGGGACTAGGACGTAGACCATAGAAGATTAGGGGTCGAACCTAGCTAAAATTCTTGGTGTTCTTTAATTACTGCATTTTTGTCCTTCTGCATTGCATATCACAGCTAGCTGCTTATTTGTTAATCTGCCATATCAAGTTAAATCAGCTAGCTGCTTATTCACTAATTTATTGCATCCAGCTAGCTGCCAGAGTAAAATTTTAGACAGATTTTTTATTTGATCATTGTTAGTCATAACACCTATTCACCCCCCCTCTAGGTGTATTTTCATTTGGTATCAGAGCTTTGGTATACTAATATTTCTGTAACAGGAAAAGTATCGATCAAATGGCTGACAATTATCTAGAAGGCAGGTCGGATTATAAGGCTCCACTTCTCACTGGATCAGAGAACTATAGTTAGTGGAAATGCAGAATGGAGACTTATTTGTCCAAGAAACCTCTAGTTCTAAGAGTTGTGCAGAAAGGGAACTATGAATTTCTCAACGACAAAAACGAACCAAAAGATGTTGATGATCTCACTCTCGATGAGATTATCAAGTGTGGCTATAATGGAGAAGCAAGAAACTCCATAATGAATGCACTTGATCAATCTGAATATGACAAGGTATCCTCTCTAAAAACAGCAAAAGAAATGTGGGATGCTTTGGAATCCTATCATGAAGGTTCGAAAACTTTGAGAAAAGTTAAACTTAGCAAATTAATGAATGACTTCGGAAATTTCAAGCTCAAGAATGGTGAAACTATCAAAGAGAGCCAAGCAAGGTTTCAAATCACTATCAACACTCTGAAGAGACTTGGAAAAACCATTCCTCAAGATGAAATCAACATGAAAATTCTAAGTGCAGTTCCATTTATATTCGAAGCTAAAGTCACTGCATTGGAATCAAGTCCCTCCATTGATTATATGGATCATTTGGCCGTATTTGCAGAATTGGAACAATTTGAAAGCAAAATCAATAGTAGAAAGATGGAATCAGTCAAGGCTCCAGTTGAAAAGATGAAGAATTTAGCTTTGCATTCCAGTTGCAGCAAGCTGGATTCAGAATCAGAATCAGATTCTGATGAAGAATTAGCACTTTTATCCAGAAAAATCAAGAAGATGCTTGACTTAAGAAACAAGCTAAAGAAGGAGAAAGGTAGAGCTTCTGGAACAAAGAAAG
Source organism: Saposhnikovia divaricata (assembly GCA_036435485.1). NCBI lineage: Eukaryota > Viridiplantae > Streptophyta > Magnoliopsida > Apiales > Apiaceae > Saposhnikovia > Saposhnikovia divaricata. Next base: position 200,183,491 of record CM071594.1, read on the forward strand.
ATGTCAAAGAGGAAGCATGTTTTGAATGTGGCAAGAAAGGTCACTACAAAAGAGACTGCTACAAGCTGAAAAATAAGCAGAAGCAGTTAGCTGCCTCTAAAGACAAAAAGAAAGCTAAGGCATTTTTGACATGGAGTGATGATGAAAATTCAGATTCTGATAATGAGTCAAGTGATGAGATGGTGAACCTAGCTCTTGTTGGTCTTGATGATGAGAATAATGCTCAAGGAATTTTTCAAGATGGCCTTGTAGATAGTGATGTCTCGGATTCGGATGACAACAATAGTGAGGTAAATTATTTTTCTGATATGTATTCTCATTCCTCAAAGTTAGATGAATTAACCATGCAGGATCATAGTAATCTATCAAATGAAGTGTTTGAAGAATTAAGATATGAGAATGATAAACTCAAAAAGAAAAATATTCAACTTAAGAAGATCATATCTGAGTTAATGGATGAGAAGACACCTGCTACAAATCATGCTCAAAAGCTTACTGATCTTAAGGCTGAGATATCCCAGCTTGAAGGGATAAACAAAGTTCTTGTCAAGAGAAATGATACACTTATGAAGGAACTCAGTGAGCTGAGAACAGAAATAGAGGCTCAAGATGCATGTTTAGAAGCATTTAGTCCAAGGGAATCATGCTCAAGGGAAATATCTCAACAAGCTGAAAGAATCAAAGAATTGGAAACTGAAATCAAGGATCTCCAGAAAGGAATGGGAAAGTTCATTCAAGGAGAAGATACTCTCAAAACTATGATGAGATATGCAAAAGTTCCAATCGAAAGAGAAGGAGTTGGATCGGCTTCCAAAACACCTCTAAAGTATGATGGCAAACATGGAATCCCTTATGACTATGCCATGCCATGGAGAATCTGCCATAAATGTGGAAATAAAGGCCATTTGGCAAATCATTGCAAAATTCAGAATGCCAACCCAGCTAGCTGGAACAGACAGACAGGTCACAGGCAGCTAGCTGACAGAACAGTTGGAACAAGAAATACAGCTTCTAAAGTGGTCCAAATGTGGATCAAGAAATCTGATTTAAATGTTTTATATGTTCTATCAACTAACCATTCTGGACCCAAGAAAATATGGGTACCAAAACGTTGAGTTGGCTCTTTATTTGTTTTGTAGGTATGTCTTGTTGTCAAAGTGAGATCAAATCAATGGATTTTGGATAGTGGATGCACAAGACATATGAGTGGTGATAAATCTCAATTCATGTCTCTCAGTAAGAAAAGGGGTGGAAATGTCACCATTGGTGATAGCAAAACACTCCAGATTCTTGGGAAAGGGAAAATTGGTAATAGTGTCATTTCTATTGAAAAAGTACAATATGTTCAAGGTCTTAAATATAATTTGATTAGTGTAAGTCAGTTATATGATGATGGACATTCTGTTCTTTTTGATAAAGAAAAGTGTACTATTATTGTTGGCACTAACAAAGTCCCCCTAGTTGCTAGAAGGGAAGGATATATATATATATATATATATATTTTTGGACTTTGAAATGCAGGATTCATCTTGTTGTCTAGCTGCTGTTGATTCAAATCCAGAAATTTGGCATAGAAGGCTTGGACATGCTCATATGGACTTACTCAGCAAGTTGTCTTCAAAGAAGCTAGTTAGAGGATTGCCAAAATTGAAGTATGTCAAAATGGAAACTTGTTCGGCTTGCCAATTAGGCAAACAAATCAGGACTCCACATAAATCAAAGAAGATGGTATCAACTTCTAAACCTTTAGAGCTACTTCATTTAGATTTATTTGGTCCGGAAGCATATAAAAGCATTGGAGGTAAACAATATGCATTTGTTATAGTAGATGATTATTCTAGATATACTTGGGTATTGTTTCTTCGTACTAAAGATTGTGCTTTCAGTGAATTTGAAAAGCTAATTAAGTTACTTGAGAACAAGTTTAAGTTAAGACTTGTAAGTATAAGGAGTGATCGAGGTGGTGAATTCCAAAAAGACTTTATCTCATATTGTGAAGATAGAGGCATTTCACATGAATTCTCTGCTCCAAGAACCCCACAACAAAATGGAGTTGTGGAGAGAAAGAACAGGTCATTGCAAGAAACAGCTAGAACATTGCTGCAAGAGAGCAAGCTGCCAAGAAGTTTCTGGGCAGAAGCAGTCAACACAGCTAGCTACGTTCTTAACAGAGTACTAATCAGGCCTATTCTCAACAAGACTCCTTACGAATTGCTAAAGAACAAGAAGCCAAACATAGGCTACTTTAAAGTCTTTGGATCCAGGTGCTTTGTACTCAAATCCATTGATAGAGATGGTAAATTTGATGCTAAATCATATGAAGCTATATTTTTGGGTTATTCTACAACAAGTCGTGCATATAGAGTTTATAATATATCTAAACGTACTGTTGAAGAGTCAATTGATGTCTCATTTCAAGAATCTAATGTTGATCTGTCAAGAGATGAGGAAGATATTGCAGGTTCAGATGATGCCAGCAAGCTGCCAAGGTCAGATACAGCAACTCAGCGAGCTGACAAAGAAGCATATTCCAAAAATACAGCAACTCAGCGAGCTGCCAATGAAGCAGACTCAGGAAATGCAGCAACCCAGCGAGCTGCAGTAGAAACTGAATCAAGTTCAGCTAATGATAATCAAGCTGAAATCTCTCCTCCAGTAGATGAAACTTGTGATAAGGTGTCAAAGCTCACCTTGGAAGATTCTAGAGGCCAGAGATCACAAGAAAAGATGCCAATTTATAATGGGGATGAATCCCCTCCTCCATCCAAGAGAATTAGAGCCAATGAAGAAGTTATGGCTCATCATCATTTTCCAAAGTCAACAAGGACAGTAAAGAACCATCCTCCAGAGTTGATTATTGGTGATAAATCAGAAGGCATCAAGACAAGGAGAAGCCAAGCTAACTTTTGTGCATTTTCTACCTTCCTAGCTCAAGAGGAACCAAAGAATGTCAATGAAGCACTAAAAGATGAGAATTGGATCATGGCAATGCAAGAAGAACTTAATCAATTTGAAAGATGTGATGTTTGGGAACTTGTAGAGCCACCTAAAGATGCTTCAATCATTGGTACTAAATGGGTTTTCAAAAACAAAGTTGATGAAGAAGGAACGGTTACTAGGAATAAAGCAAGGCTTGTTGCACAAGGATATAATCAACAAGAAGGAATCGATTTTGATGAAACTTATGCCCCGGTTGCAAGGCTAGAGTCAATAAGGATGCTACTCTCATTTGCATGCTTCAAGAAGTTCAAGCTACATCAAATGGACGTGAAAAGTGCATTTCCTAATGGATACTTGAAAGAATAAGTATATGTCAAGCAACCTCCTGGATTTGAGAGTGATAAATTTCCTAATTATGCTTTCAAATTAAAGAAGGCACTATATGGATTACGACAAGCTCCTAGATCTTGGTATGAAAGGCTAAGTAAGTTTTTGATAAAGAATGGGTTCATTCGAGGTAAAATCGATCCTACATTATTTACTAAACTTACTGGTAATGACATTCTAGTTGTGCAAATATATGTAGATGATATTATATTTGGATCAACTAATGATAAAATGTGCAAGTGGTTTTCTAAGTGTATGCATAGTGAGTTTGACATGAGCATGATGGGTGAGCTCAACTACTTTTTGGGGCTCCAAATCAAGCAAACTCAAGATGGAATATATGTACATCAGTCCAAGTACATCAAGAACTTGCTAAAGAAGTTTGGATATGAGAATATCAAGGCAAAATCTACACCTATGGGTTCTGCCAGCAAGCTGGCTGCAGATGAACGAGGTAAAGATGTAGATGTTCGAAAGTATAGAGGTATGATTGGTAGTTTATTATATCTTACAGCCTCTAGACCTGATATTATGTATAGTGTATGTGTGTGTGCTAGGTTTCAAGCTCAACCAAAAGAATCTCACTTGAATGCTATTAAAAGAATTTTTAAATATTTAAGTGGAACTACTACTCTTGGTTTATTTTATCCAATCACAAATGCATTTGATCTTGTTGGGTATAGTGATGCAGATTATGCAGGTTGTCAAACTGATCAAAAGAGTACAAGTGGTGTTTGTGCATTTTTAGGACAGAGTTTAGTATCTTGGCAAAGCAAGAAGCAAACTTCTGTTGCATTATCCACAGCTGAAGGGGAGTATCTAGCAGCTGGAAGTTGTTGCTCTCAAATGCTATGGATGAGACAAACACTTCTAGATTTTGGAATTAAATGTGGCAAAGTCCCCATTTATTGTGACAATACAAGCACTATCAACATATCAAAGAATCCAGTGAATCACTCAAGAACAAAGCATATTGATGTTCGACATCATTTCTTGAGAGACAATGTTGCAAAGGGAAAAATTGAGATAATCTTTGTAAGTACAGAGTACCAGCTAGCTGACATCTTCACAAAGCCAATAGCTGAGGAGCGTTTCTCTGTGCTTCGTAGAGAATTAGGCATGTGTAATGTCTAGCCAACCAGCTGCTATGGAAGGATGGAAATCTTTTATGACTAGCCAGCTAGCTGCCATGGAAATTCGGTACATTCTTATGATATTATGTACAATTTCATGCTCAATGGTTTTGTGCTAATTGTTTATTTTTTTTAAGTGCTGAGTTAAAATTAATTGTTTAATTTATGCATTGAAATATGTCTCTGTGATTTCTTTTTATTTATTTATACTTAGTACCTTATTCTATGCTATTGGTCAAATATGTTATATGTCGGGATGAAATGATTTTTTATTTTAATAAGTAAGTTTTTCCCCTTAATTAATAAAAGGGAATTACTTAATACATTCCAATCCGACTCTTGAGATATCTTAAAACCACTCCCAAATCAAGTTTAGGGTTTCTAGCCGCTCTTACCATTTCTCTTTCTCTTCGACACCAAATCTCACCATGGGCAAAACTAGATCCTCCAAGAAAACTCCAATCTCTGTCCCCAAAACTCAGAAAGGGCAGAACAAAAGGCTCTTTGATGAAGAAGATGACATTGATAGGGTTCAAGTCGACAGCGGAGATAAAATGTCAGAAGTTCAGAAATCAGGGCTTAAGGATGGCACGCCTGCTAAGAGAACCAAGTATGGAATTAAGTTTACAAGTGAAGAACTAGAATCCAGGTTCAAGCAACTCGATCTAGCCAACCGTTGAATCGTTTTTGGACGCCCAATTGCAGGTAATTCCTATGTCAAATGCGGGGCTCTTGCTTATTTCTCTAAATTAGGGTTTGATTCCTTTATCAAAGATTTACCCCGAGAATGTTATCCATCTCTTGTCTATGAGTTTTATTCAAACCTTGTTATTGTCAAACCAATGGTCTTTTCTTCGGTAGTTCGTAGTCAAAAACTAATGTTAACTACTAATGTTTTGAATGATATCCTTGGAATTGAGAAACCATCATCTGTTTCTATCACAACCAAAAAGGGTCCTACTGAATTTCCAAATTTTACTGAATTGGACCAGTTGAGATTAATTCGTGGTTTAGATGGTTTACTTGTTTATGCCCCTCCAACTACTTCCATTGTGACCCCTATCAGTCATGTGTTGTTTAAGATGTGTATCGATAATGTAAACCCTCGTACTGGAAGTCGATCGAATTTTGCGGGTCAAGATGTTTCTGTGGTGGCTATGTTACTCTCTGAGAAGCCATTCAACCTGGCTGGACTTATCTTGAAAAATATGTTGGATGTATTCGAGCCACATACCTCTCCAAGTCTCCCTTATGGCTGTTTATTGACTAGAATTTTTGAATGGTATGGTATTGACTTAAAAAATGAAGAGTGTGAGCTTGCTAAAGAATTTTTGGATGCTAAGAGCTTGTTGCAATCTCATTTGAAGTTGGATTCTGATGGTAATGTAATTCGAATGGAACCTCCTCCACCTCCAATCCCATCCCCTGCATTGTTGGAAAGTGAGAGTAGGACTGAGGCTGGCCATTCTGAAAACATGAAGGAAATTCGAGCTGCCCTGAAAGTGTTGACTGATAAGGTAACTGATATGGCTGATGAACTTTCCTTCCTTCGTGACATCGTTTCTGGTCCACGTCCGTCTACCTCAACTCGCACTGGTTTATTCTCTGCCACTGTCTCTGATGCACAAGGGCTTAATGACCTTGCAAATGCTGCTACCGGAGATGTGCTCAAAGAAAGTGTGGATGCTCCAACTGTGGCTGCTTCTGGGGTGGTTCAAGCTGAGAATGCTCAAGTTGATGATGAGGATAAGGACTTTTAAGTTTTTCCTTTTTATGATTAAGGGGGAGAACTTTTTTAGGATGATATGATATGATGTCTATGCACCTGTGTTGTTTAAAAATCTATGCACCTGTGAACCTGTTTAAGTTTTTTTTAAGTACCTGTGAACTTGTTTATGTGTTTAAGAATTATGTATGTCTGAACCTATTATGTGGGATATTTTGGTTTGAGAACATGTGTTATTTATGTGCTTATCTGTCATGTGTTGGTTTTGATCTTTCTTAAGTTATCCTTGTGTATTACCCTTGGTTTTTATCAAATTGTTAAGGTTGCTAGACTCAGGGGGAGTTTGTTTTCATCTCTCCTAAAAATTGGTGTATAATCATCAAAAAGGGGGAGATTGAAACTCTATGATTTTGATGAGCATACTTAGTAAGCAAGCTGGATTCTGCATTAGACTAATTTTGTTTTGCAGGATTACTTCATATAAAATTTTATGAGAAAAACAGGGTAACTCAGCTAGCTGACAGTTCAACTCAGCAAGCTGGCTGGCAGTCTATCCAGTTTCAAAGGATTCGAATAAATGGTTTTATTATGCTTATAATTGCAAAAGTGGCATGAACGGTTTTTTATACATTAATAACATGATATAATTTCAAAAGTATCTCTAAAACAATACTTTCTTAGAAAAAGGAATCTTTGAATTCTTTAATGTTCTTAAAAAGGCAACCCATGTGCTTACTTTCCAAGCATGCTCTTATTTAATATCATTTATGCTTTATTCCATCCTCCACCATCTGTTGTCTTTGTTAAAGATTGTAAAGAATTACATGCACTCATTATCATATTCTTTCATATTCTTTATCTTCTTCAAGTTTCTCTCTAACGGTTTCTTTCATTCTTAAACATTCTTATCTCTCCATTACTAAACTAAATTATTTTCTGAGTAAGAATTATTGTTTAAACTGATTGTGAACGTTAGAAGTAGAATTAATGGAACAAATCTTGAAAAGTGAGAAATGCTATTCAAGACCGTTACAAGTTTGCATCTTTAATTCTAGCTTCTTTACTTCACTATATATACTTGTATGAATGTTCTTCACAGGTACGAACCAAGAGAAAAACATACAAGCAATATTCAAGTGTCAAGAAAACAACTCAGCACATATACTTCAAAAGAGCTCGTGTATTATATCATATATACAGTTTAGAGAGTTCAAATCTTTTGAGTTGTATTTATTTATTTCATCCTTGTATTGTTCAACTTGTAAAGTTGGTAGTTGCTGGTTTGTCAAGCTTGTGGAACCAGGGTTCAAGGAGCATTAGGCTAGAGAAGTTTATACTTGGTTTAGTATAGAGCTTAGAGAGCTGTGTTCAAGAAACAAGGGGTTCCAGCTAGTTGCAGTCAGTAACTGGGTGATAAGGGAGATATATTATTGTGTCTTGTAATTGGATTTAATTGTGATCAATAATATATTCTCTTACCAAGTTGGTAAGGGACTAGGACGTAGACCATAGAAGATTAGGGGTCGAACCTAGCTAAAATTCTTGGTGTTCTTTAATTACTGCATTTTTGTCCTTCTGCATTGCATATCACAGCTAGCTGCTTATTTGTTAATCTGCCATATCAAGTTAACTCAGCTAGCTGCTTATTCACTAATTTATTGCATCCAGCTAGCTGCCAGAGTAAAATTTTAGACAGATTTTTTATTTGATCATTGTTAGTCATAACACCTATTCACGCCCCCCTCTAGGTGTATTTTCAGAAAGTGCACCAAATAGCCAAGCCCAAGTTACATCCTCTCAACAGGGTGTGACTACTAGTTCCACAACAACTCTGCACAAAAGGGTAAGGGACACTAGCCCTCTCTCAAAAACCTATGAAAGAAAAGTAAAATCTAAAACCATAGGGGAATCACAGGGTGCATACACAGTACATCAAACTGTACCTTCTCAAATTCAGTTTGATGTGACTTCAATAAATGTGGAGTCACAACCCCTTGATCTTAACCTTCAAATCGATACACATTACAATCCCCCATCACCAACTCCATCTCTGGATGTGGATATGATATCTATATCAATTCCTGATTCTCCATCTTTAAGATTCTTGGAGAAGCCCCACTCTGCAATTGGTGGTCATCATCTTTTAGATGATTTGTTGGGCCATCAATCTTCCATTCCTGAATTCATAACAACATCTGTGGCCTCATCTTTAAAATCAATCTCCACAGATTCAGTGTTGGTTTTCACTTCAACGGATACCATCATTCCTTCATCAACGGATATCCTTCATCCGTTGACAAGTGTTTCTCCATCAACGGATGCGCCTATGTCTAGCCATCCGTTGACAGCTATAACTACTCCATCAATGGATATCCCTTATCCGTTGATAACTCACTCTACCACTGCTATATTTGACATTCCTGTGTCAAGTGTGGAGGAGTTCTCAGTAGTTGAAACACTTTTAGGATTGAGGGAAGGGAGTAAGAGGCTGCCTTGTGAGCAGGCAAAAGGAGAGGCAAATAATGAGAGGCTGACCATTTCTTCAGGTCAGGCAAAAGGAGAGCAAGAGAGTTCCACCTTAGTAGGTGAAGGTGAGGGTGTGAGAGGTGTGAGCCAGGGGGAGCCCCTGATGCAAGAAAAGAGAGATGAGTGGAGAGAAGGGACTAAAGGAGAAATAAAGCAGGAAGATCCAGCGATTGCAAGTGAGTTAATGGAGGTTAATGAAGCTTCTAAAGAGATGGAATTTCGATAAGAATATCAGTCAATCATTGACTCCATCTCTTTGGATCCTGAAACCTTTACTCATCCTGTTTCTGCCTATCAAGTCATGGCACAACAGGGCAATGTGGAGGCAGAGGAGGCAATGCACCTAGTGCACACCTCACAATCTCTACAAAGAGCAAAGGAAGCTTTGACAACTCTACCTTCAGATGCTGAAAGTGAAGAGTTTGGCAGTGATGACAGTGATAGCACAGCAAATGATGAAGAAGTCAAAGTGGCAGATACTCCAGAATGGCTATTTTCTACTGCCACTGTGGCTGGTGACTTCAACGTGGAGATTATGAAGCAATATCAATCTACTAGGGATGAGCACCAAAATGCAGATCCACAGAGGAAGGCTGTCCTTCAGCAAATAATGGACTCCCTGAAACTTCACAAGATGCACATGGTTATTCAAAGAACACAACAGGAGGAGGTCCAAACTGCAATCAGAGAAATGAAAGTGGAACTAGATGCCAGGATTGAGGCACTAGCCCCTACTACCACTCAGAAGGTGCTGACTAGCAAACTATTGAAGGAAGATAGCCTGGCCAAATCTGTTCAGCATCTCTCCTCCAGAGTGGATAGTATGGAATCTCAAATGCAGACACTCATTACCAATCAAGCCAAACAGACTGAGCTACTGGAAAGGCTACTTGCAGCCTCACCTCCAGCCCTTGATGCTAACAAAAAGGGGGAGAAAAAGGTAGAAGAGGTTGCAGCTACTTCTAGTAAAATTCAAGCTTCCAGTAGCAAGATAACACAAATTGAGGGGGAGCAACAGCCAATTATAGTGGTCAATCCAACAGAGTTTACTATAGAGGCATCCCCTATGAAGAAACAAAAGGCTTTGCCTGTGATTCCTGACTTATCAGAAATCTCAGATGGTGAAAGGCAAGCCAGAATAGAGGCCTTAGAAAAGATCAACAAAGAGGCGAATGAAAGAATTTTGAGGACAGAGAGAATGATCAATGCATCAATTGTATCAACTCTGTTCTCTACTCAGTCCTCAGCTCCAACAATATCAACTACAATTCTGAAGGTGCTCACTCTAGAGATTGTGGCTCCTACATTCTATGATGATGAACCATCTTATGTCAAGGAATTTGAACCATACATAAGAACCAGAGCCTACTCTCCACCAAAGGCAAATGGGAAGAACAAGTTACAATTAGACTTTCCATTTCCTAAGGATGATGATGAGAAGCTAATGGGAAAGACAATCAAAGAGTTCAAGGAAAAGACAAATAAGAGTGTAAGAGATTGGATGGCTGTAATAATAAGGAATGGAAAAGTGTTAAATATATCCAACAGCCATCCTAGATTTGTTGAAGCAAAAAGAGAGGAGACCTCCAAACTTCTAAGGGAAGCTCATCCAAGTGAAGAATATCAATATGAAAACTCAGATGAGAAGCAAGCCAGGCTGGCTCAGGAGTTAATGGATGAGGTAGAGGATGAAATGAGGGAACCTGAGGAAGTCCCCAAATCCAAACCTAAAAGGAGAGTGAAATCAAAGGCAAGGAGGCCTGTCTCTCCAGAAATTGAAAGAAAGGAAACAGTTGGCTCATCACAACCTATTTCTGCACAAGTATTCAACCCAGCTGTGAATTTCCATGGTGACCCTATAATACCTAAAGAGGAACCAATGAATCTTGACTCCATTGAGGTTCCTTCATTCTTGCTGAAGCCTCAACAGAAGCCTAAACAGAAGAAAAGGATACCAAGGAAGCAACCTTCAAAGGAACCAATTCAAGTTGCTAGGGTACCTGCTATTGTCAAGCAGCCAATCTTGGAAAACAAGGATGATTTTATCTATCAGGCAGATATTGAAGAATACTCTGGCATGAATTTGTATCTTGATGAATTGTCAGAAGTAAGAGGAATTGACAAATATAAACATTTGCCTGAGAGATTGGTCTTTGTATACAAGGGGGGAAAGGAAAGGACATGGCCACTACAGAGGGTTCTTGGAGAAAATTATCTGACATTAACCAAGGTGTTCTCTGCAATTAAGAGATACACAGGGTTCTCCAAGATAGCAAAAAGGGAGATACTGGACAGAATAGAACAGATAAGGAGAGAATGGAACTCACCATCAAGTCTACCAAGGAAGATGAAGATCCCATACAATGGACAGAAAATCCACCTTCAACCCTTCTGGATGTTGGAGTTCAGGGATGAAGATGGTAACAAGAGATTCTTCAGGTTAGAAGACCAACTATCAAAGGCTAGTTCTCAATACCTGAGATGGTTACAACAAAAGCTAAATCCAAAAGTTGATGAAGAAGATGCCTTCTATAGGCAACTCCAAATGCAGATTGAGTCCAACTCTGCCAAAGAAGGAAAATCAAGGGTGATGCCAACAAGAGAGAAGAAACAGTGTTAATCTGCTCAGTCTAGAGGAGCACTTCTCTGTAAATTTCTCAACCTTTCAGTTTTTAATTTTTGTAGCTTAATACAATTTTTGCATTGTTATATATATATATCTTTAGGAATGTTTTGTTATCATCAAGGTCCTGAATTTATGCTTTATTGCCATCAAGTATAAATTGGGGGAGATTGTTAGGAATGTGTTGTACTTGATGATAACTTCACAATCAATCAAATTTTATAAGGTTTTGTAGCTGTCAACGGATGAGGATTTATAACTCTATCCGTTGACAGGTAGCTCATCAACAAATGAGGTTTTGTAGCATACTGCAGTATCTCTATGTTATCAGTTGATAGTGTTTTTATCTACAGTCATGTTGACCATCAATGGATAGGCAGAATAGGGTAGCCAATTGTAAATAAACTATGCTATGTAATTCTGTTTAAGTGAAAGTGTATCAACGGATGAAGACAGAACTCTATCAACGGATACAGCTCAAAACTACAATATCAACGGATACAGCTCAAATCTCAATATCAACGGATACAACTCAATATATCATCAACGGATGTCAGTGTACAATGTCAACGGATAATCATTGACACTTACTTCTATGCTAAGCTGGGGATTAGCAGTTGATAAAGACAGGTTTGACTGACAGATCACATGGGTTGATAGTAGATACAAAAAGCAGTATGGCAGCCATACTTTGGAAACATAGAAGAAAGAAGCATTCCGTTTACACTATGAATACAAGACAGGTGCAGGGGACATGTCTGTTCACAAGGACAACCTTTCGGCTACATGTGTATTTGGAGTGTAGTAGCAAGTCAACTTGAATTAGATTAATATTATCTTATTCCTGTAGTACTTGTAAACATGGGATTAATAACCAAGTGTAGCAACTCTTTAGAAGCTAAAAAAATAGATACGTTTGCTTAGGTTTTTATTGAATATCCTTAGAAAGCAAAGAGTTGTAAAACAGAAGCTGTGTACATTTGTATCACAGAGTTTTCTTCGAATAAAAGCTTCAGGTGGTGCATTTAACCACCTGATTTTTATGTGTTTGTGCATTAATCTTTTTACAGCAATTATCTAAGTATAGATCTCTGGAGTTCTTATCAGAAATTTATAAATATCAAGAATTGTATTCATTCCCCCCTTCTACAATTATACAAGTGTGTAATCTGGGAATAACACACTTATTATTAAAACTGTATTTTCAAGATTATATCATATTAAAAAGAAAATTATAATTTAAAAAAATATAATTAAAAAAGGTTGTATTAGAATTGAATTTTAAAAAGAAAATTATAACATGAAAATGATATAATTAAAAAAGGATACAAGTGAATTTTATTTATTTTTTCATTAATAATAAAAAAAAGTTCAAATCTATTATATATCTAATACAACAACAAGGGGGTTTGATGAGCAAATTAAATCAAAATGCCCATTTTACCCTTATCTTTAGTATATTTCTTTAGGGTTATTTTGGTCTTTTAACATTAACATATTTATTACAAATTAATGTCTAATATTTTGTATTCATTAATGTATAATTATTAATTATACATACATACATACACACACACACACACATACATACATACATACATACATACATACATACATACATACATACATACTGTATAATATATTAATATTTCATTATTTTTAATCTATTAATTTTGTATAATTAATATGCGTATTTATATATACATACATATGTACATACATAAATACATACATGAGTCCCACTCTAGAGATACCCCTCTTACATGGGAAACCGTGAGACCCCTCATATTCTGATTCTATAGTAGAACCAAAGTCTAATTTTGATTCTATAAGAGTAATAAAGTTCAATTTTCCTGATTCTGTTGCAGAACCAAATTCTTATTTTCTGGTTCTGTGCTGTAGTGGCAGTGGGGCCCACAAAAAAATTTAATTTTTTTTTAGTTCAACAAAAAATTAAAAAAATGCCACATCATCATGTGGCACTGCCACGTCAACAGTGACGGCATCGCTGCTAACGCGGCACTGCCACGTCAGCATACCGTGTCAGCAATGATGATATGGCATGTTGACGTGGCAGTGCCACGTCAGCAGTGATGACGTGGCACTGCCACGTCAGCATGCCAGATTTTTAATTTTTTTGTAAAAATTTTTTTAAGAAAAAAATTAAATTGATTCTACTATAGAAGCATGGGGGGTCCGTAAGAGGGGTCTCGATGGAACAATGGCCTACATACATTTATGTTGATATATATAATATATTACAATATTCAGTAACATACACCATATCTCATTAATCATTTTAGATCTATTGTAAATATTTACGAATAAAATATTTTAAAAAATATCACAATACAAAAAGAGAACCTTCAGACGTATATAAGTATAATACACACTTGTATTAACATTAACTATCGTAAAACTCATCAATCATATTTTAATACGTAAACGCATAAAAAAATATAACAAATATCGAATCTTAGTATATATAAGAATAACATTTTAAGCAAATTACATTAATCGCACAATAGAAGAACAACGATCATATAACTCATTTATCTTATCTTTAGCATGTAAGTACATAATATATTTTAAAAAAATATAACAATTTATTCATTTTTAGAACATGTCCGTGCCTTGCATGGGCTAGAGAGCTAGTTTACTATTTGATCTCTATCTCGAGATCTAGAAATCAGATTTTGTTGATTTTAAAGCCCATGTGAAGCTTATAAAATTGTCTTTAATTTAGTGATGATTTACAATTATTAACGAAATTGAAACACTTAGAATCTCAAGAAAAAATATATTTACGAATTTTTACATTAATCCTATCAGTGTAGAAGACCTACATCGATAATCCTATTCAATGTAGAAAACTAAATTATCTATGAAGTAAATAATTAACAGACACTTTTTCATATTTCAATATAAATACACTTTCTAGTTTACATATTAAAATATAAATATTTATTATGGTAGATCCAACCTTTTTCATCCATTTATTTTATGATCTAACGGTTCGTATTTATTTTGTTGTACTGAAAAACAGATTACCGACTATCAAAGTTTTGGACAAAATCACTCTTACACTTATTATTAAAACTGTATTTGGTTGTTAGCAGAACTATTCAAATAATAAAAGGATAGTTTAATAGTCAAAACGAAATATAAGTTAATTTCATATATCGAATAGAATTTTCATAGTAAAAAATCTTCAATTTTTTCTCTCTTTTGTTTCTGCATAGTTTTAATTGGAAAATAATTGTTAAACCATCACTAAAATTAAAAGTTATTTTATTAATTTCATTTGGGCTGTAAAATCGTCCAAATCAAATTTTAAGAATTCAAGATAGAGAACAAATATTAAATTCAATGTGCAAAATCTTATATATATATATATATATATATATATATATATATATATATATATATATATATATATATATATATATATATATAGTAGAGTTCTAGGGAGAACCTCCGTATCAAGAAAACTAAGAGACCCAATCTTAAACCATTGATTCAATATAATTATTATATAGATTAAATAATAATTAACAATGGCATTCTTGTTATTATTTAATAGTATGAGGGGACATATGTATTGCAATGACACTGATTGCTTTGACGGATTTTCTTCATCATGGCAAGGATGTGAATTAGGTTTTTATTGATGAAATCAAGATCTTTGAAATTAAGGTAACAAAATATTGTAAAAACAAAGCGTCAATAGATAATTTCAATACATATCAATACATTTCATTAGATATGAATACATGCCCTAAGCATGATTCTCTCTTGAGCATAGGCCTATATATATATCAGTTTTTTAACAACAATTTGATATGTAAATTAATAACATATTAATATAAAAAATAAATATAAATGTCGATATTAATATAAATATAGATGTTCATGATTAATATTATAACTTAATGTATATTTATCAACTATAAGTATTTATAATAAATATAGCTTATAACCCGTGCAACGCGCGGCTCCTTTTCTAATATCTATAATTATATAATTTTTTTTAATATTTAATTGTTACTAGTTTACATATCAAATTACTTGCAAAAAATTGATATATATATATATATATATATATATATATATATATATATATATATATATATATATATATATATATATATGATTTTAGACGTTCAATTTACTATGTGTTTTATCTTGTATTCTTAAAATTTCATTTGGACGATTTTATAGCCCACATGAAATTAACAAATTAATCTTTAATTTAGTGATGGTTTACGATTATTTTTTCAATTAAAACTACCAAGAAATAAAGAGAGAAGAAATTGATGATTTTTTACGTTGAAAATTCTATTCGATTTAGGAAATCTACTTATATTTCGTTTTGATTATTAAAATAACCTTCTTATTATTTGAAGATAGTTTTACTAACAACGAAATACAGTTTTAATGATAAATTTAAAAGGGATTTTCTCCAGAATTTTGGTAGTCAGTAGTTTGGTTCTCAGCATGACAAAATAAATAAAAACCATTAGATCTTAAAATAAATAGACGAAAAACGTTGGATCTATCATAAAAAATATTTTATATTTTAGCATGTGAACTAAGCGTATTTATATTGAAATACGAAAAAGTGAATGTCAATGATTTAAATCATATAAAATTAGGTTTTCTACATTGAATAGGATTATCAATGTATTTCTTCTACATTGAATAGGATTAAAAATTCATTATTATATTTAATCTTGAGATTCTGAGTGTTTTCATTTGGAGGACAATTGTTAAATCATCACTAAATTAAAGATAATTTTATGAGGTTCGCGTGGGCTGTAAATCATCAAAATCTAATTTTTAGATCTCGAGATAGAGCACAAATAGTAAATATGAACTTTTTAATATTAATAAAAAATAAATAAAATTTAATTCTAATAGAACCTTTTTAAACATATCATTTTTAGATTTTTTTTTAAAATTCAATTTTAAAATAAACTTTTTTAATTATATCCTTTTCAGATTATCATTTTCTTTTTAATATGATATAATTTTGATCGTCTATTTTTAAAGTTATTAAATTCGATGGTTGAAGCTCTCTCGTTATTGAAGATTGCGTAATGTTTGTTCGCAAAATAAAGACTTACCATTAGCAAAAGAAAAAAAATTGAAAATAGTCTAGCGGCTCTGGCCACAGACTTTACTGATTTTTATCACACTGCAAACGTAAAACAGTGAAGCAATATCATAATCCCAAAGGGGGGAGCTCCGTAATATAAGTCACAAAAAATATAGATTGATGATTTAGATCGTAAAATTTTTGTTAGAATTTCTGAAATTTATAATATAAATATTAAATTATAATATTTTTTAGTGAGATTTGGACCTTTAAGAATTATAATTTTGGTATCTTTAAGAATATATATATATATATATATCAAAACTTTGACCTATGGTAGTACCTTCATATTATCCCTTTTAGCTTTATTACATAATAGGATATAATAAGGATATCTATACTATATTAAAATAAGCGAAAGGGGGTATAATTTGTTGTTTGGTTATCCCCTATTTTTGGTTATCCCGCATTCACAACCGTTAGATCTTCAACTCAAATAGATCATGATCGTTAAATACAACAATACTAAAAGTTGGAGGTCTAAGGTTCTAATTTCACCAACAACATTTTAATATAAAATTAACACTAGATTATGTTATATAGAAAGATTGAAGGTTCGATTCCCACCAACAGCATATTAATTTAGATTTAATAAAAAAAATATTTATATACAAAGATCTAAAATTTAAATTCTCCCAGCATATTAAAAGTAATGTTTATAATATTTATACTATACTATAGTAAGCAAAAGGGGTATAATTTGTAGTTTGGTTACCACCTATTTTGGTTTCTCATTTTTTGTTATCCCCATTCACAACCGTTAGATCTTCAACTCAAATAGATCATGACTATTAGATATAACAATACTAAAAGTTTAAGTTGAAGGTCTAAGGTTCGAATCCCACCAACAACATTTTAATATAAAATTATTACTAGATTATGTTATATAGAAAAGTTGAAGGTTCGATTCCTACCGACAGCATATTAATTTAGATTTAATACTAAAAATTATTAATATACAAAGGTCTAAAATTTGAATTCTGCCAGCATATTAAAAGTAATGTTTATAATATTATATATACTAAACTATAAGTAAATTAAAAAAAATTAAAAGTAACCTGTGCTTTGCACGGGCTATAAGCTAGTAATTTATAATCCAACAAACGACTTTTAACCCAACTTTTTAATCTAACAAACGGCTTTTAATCCAATTTTTTAATCTAACAGATCATATACTTTTGGTAATACACTGGTCATATCAAAAATTTGGATAAAATTCTTTTTATGCTTATTATATATAAAGAATATAATATTCTAGGTTATATTGTCCTTCTACTAAATATCGAGAGTTCTAATTATAAGCGGAATGTCCCTAGTATACTACATTTGTGAAATAACTCAAGTTTTTATATTGTATCAATATAACTATTTATAAAAGATTTCATAAAAGATGTATCCTTATTAAATTGAAGTAGTTAAATTAATGATATGATCACCGATGATCGTGAAAGTAGTGCAATTGAATTTGGAAACATAGATAAATATATGGAAATAAATCTGGTTAAATATACTTGGTTTTCGATGCAAAGACATCGCCCAATTGCCTAGCTTGCTGCTTGGTGCCTGCTATATAACTTCAAGCCATGCTAAATTGAACGTGACTTCAAGTAACATGTAATACTTTCGAAGTTAGTATGTATAGATAGACTAAATCTTTATATGATTTTTGTGAGATCTTTGTTGATATTTTCCAAATTATAAATTATAAATTTTGATTTAAATATTAAGTTTTACATGAAAAATTGGTTATATTGTTTTATTATGTAGTTAGCAAGAATGAATCCCTTGACCTATGGTAGCACTCTCCTATTATCCCTCTGTTAGGCCGAATACACAATTATAATCAAGATCGTATGAGAGATTAACAATAGAATACGCGTTTAATTAAAAACTGTTTGGAACTAATAACTCCTCTCTCAGTGATATAAAATATCACAGAGAGCTGCTTAGGTTACAATGAATAATGTTTCACAATGATAGATACCCCTCTAGGGTTAACCTAACTGTATTTATAAGATAAACAGCTGCTATACGATCGTTAATAGATACTCCTATAAATTAGCTATACAATTGTTATCAATTACGATTGCTACACGTCTCCTTAGTCAACTCAATCTCTTTGACAACTATCCAATCTTCAAAGATATTGCTTCCATAATAAATCTTCAATCACTGTTGACCAGTAGACGCTGCCTCCAGACAGAGTTTAATAAACTCTGTCAAGCTTCCATCTGTCAGCGTTTAACTAAACTCTGACCGCTTCCAGCTAAACTCTGATTATTCACTGTAACACTTAAACACTGATTAACACTAACATCAATTATATCTAACAATCTCCCCCAACTTGTTCATTAACAAAAATGCACAAGTTAACAAATAATTGATGATGTCAAAACAATAAGACAAGTACAGTGTTTAATGTACAAACAGAGTTTAAGCTTCTACTTAACAAAATTTACAGAAAATAAGAAATACTTACAGACTCTTATCTATCTAATCTCCTCAACATCTGGTGTTGTTCTGAGATAGTCTATGAGTAATCTTCTCTCTGCATTATCTAGCTCTCTCTGCATGATCTCCTTAATCTCTTTCAGCTTTGGATCATCCTCTCCAGTTTGATAAATTGCAGGTCTCAGAGCATAGATTTTATTTCTTCTCATCTCATTCCCCAGTCTGATGAACTGTGCTTTAGCTGACTCTGAGTTAAAATCAAGAACTGTTATACCCAGGTCTGTCTTCAATTTAGCACTACCCTTCTTCATTTCAACAATATTCTCATGATAATCTCTGTATTTTGGAACATATTGACTTTTGTATCTCATACCTCTGACTGCCAAATTATGCAACATCTTCTTCTTTAGCACATTCGCAGCTTGTTGAGTCCTTTGATTTTTCACCTTGAAAAGATATAGAACATATTCTAATTCCTCCCATAGCTTCAAATCAAGATCATGCTCACCAATTTTGTATACAGTACCATCTTCCATGAAATACAGTAGATAATCTTTATCCAAGCTTCTTTGATGAATTAACTGTACTGACTCCAGTCTGTCTAAGCTCTCCTGAGTGACACCAAGACCTGGAACAGCCAGTGATGAAGGATCTCTAGGACCAGTGTTCATTCTGACTTCTTTAAGAGAGCCCAATCCAGATTTATCTCGACCTTGCTTTCCTGTAAAAGCTCTACCATGCAGAAAATCAGTAGTAGTACCTCCTGTCATCAGAGATGAATCATGAAGAGTTGGTTTCCCAAAAACCATTTGCATCTGAGTAGATAAAGGTCTCTGTACAACTTGTGTAGAAATAGAGGTTGTATCTTTCTTCTTTGAGTCTTCTCTTTCTATAGCAATGCCTTTTAGCTTGAGTTTAGCTTCAGCTTCTGTTGGTTTCTTAGATAAATGAGATCTTTGATCAGCACCAACATTTTCTTTGATCACAATGCCTTTAAGAACCAGCCTAGGAGCTTTTTCTTTCTTTTTAAACTTTCCAGACTTTAATTCCTCCCATAGCTTCAAATCAAGATCATGCTCACCAATTTTGTATACAGTACCATCTTCCATGAAATACAATAGATAATCTTTATCCAAGCTTCTTTGATGAATCAACTGTACTGACTCCAGTCTGTCTAAACTCTCCTGAGTGACACCAAGACCTGGAACAGCCAGTGATGAAGGATCTCTAGGACCAGTGTTCATTCTGACTTCTTTAAGAGAGCTCAATCCAGATTTATCTCGACCTTGCTTTCCTGTAAAAGCTCTACCATGCAGAAAATCAGTAGTAGTACCTCCTGTCATCAGAGATGAATCATGAAGAGTTGGTTTCCCAAAAACCATTTGCATCTGAGTAGATAAAGGTCTCTGTACAACTTGTGTAGAAATAGAGGTTGTATCTTTCTTCTTTGAGTCTTCTCTTTCTATAGCAATGCCTTTTAGCTGGAGTCTAGCTTCAGCTTCTGTTGGTTTCTTAGATAAATGAGATCTTTGATCAGCACCAACATTTTCTTTGATCACAATGCCTTTAAGAACCAGCCTAGGAGCTTTTTCTTTCTTTTTAAACTTTCCAGACTTTAAAGCTTTCTGATGTTGTTCTTGTAAGTTCTTTTCTTCAGCTTTAATATCTTCAGTAGTAACTCCCTCTTCATTTTCTTCAATAAATAACTTAGCAGCCAATTCCTCATCAGTCAGTGGATTCTCAGTGAATAATAAACTCTTGGTGTTTGAAGTACCCTGAGTATCAGTATATATTCCAATAGACTTTGACTTGGAAGACTTGCTAAATTCCAGACTTTGATAAGCTCTTAATATTTTCTTCCCTTTGCCCTTTGCTCCTTCTCCCCCATCTTCAGTATCTTCATCCTCTTTAGTCAGAGTTTGAGATTGCCTACACTTAGACTTAGCAACTCTCTCCCCCTTTTTGACATCATCAGGAATCAAGATAGAAGTGATCAGCTCCAAAGAGTTAGCAATAGAGTCAATCTTTCCAGATAAGATAGTCTGATTTTGTTCAACCTGACCCAGTCTCTGAAACAGAGTTTCTTGAGCTTTAGAAATGGTCTTAAACTTTGTCTGATTATCCCTCTACATAGTCATATCTCTAGCAACAACATCAGCTCTCAGTTCATTAATAGCTTGTTGAGACTCATCAAATCTTGTATTCAGAGTCTTGACTTGAATAATGGTTGCTTGTAGACTTGAGATAATATCAGGATTAGAGATCTTTGTAGCAGATTGATAAACAAATTTAGCTGCTCTCTCAATAGGAAAAATATAGTCTGACTTATACCAATCCCTTGAATTCTTGGCAAAGTGCTCAGCTTCAATGTTGTGTTGTTCTGAAGGTTTAGAAAAAGGTGTGTGCTTAGCATCAGTTTGAACTGGTATACTCTGAGAAGAGTTTGATTCTGCACTGCCTTCATCTTCAACATCAACAACTGCATTTTCAACTTGATAGTGTGAACTGCAACGTCCTCTTCAACAATCTCTGCAGTTTCAGTAACAATCTCTGAAGTTGTGTCTCTAGCCTCAACAGACCGTGGAACATCAACTTGTTCAACCTCTTCACCTTGTTCAGGAACCTGGTGAGCATCAGAGAATAGCTCAGTGTGTGATGCCACTGTTTCATCAAGTACTACAGTTGGCTGATCAGCTGTACCAATTTCTTCAGAGTTTGCAATAACAGGTGAGAGAGGGACATTAATGTTATCAGAGAATGGTATGAGATTTTCATCAAAATCATTCATAGCAGTAAAATCTTCTCTGTTGTCCTCAGCCATTTGTACATTGACAGCTTCTTCTGCAGTAGTTGCCTCAACAGTAGATATTTCCTTCGAAATTACCTCTGGAGCTTCAATGTTCATTTCTTCATCAGAATCATCAAGAATTAATCGTCTTCTTTTATCCTGAGGCACTTCAACTGTCTCTTCTTCAGTAGAATCATCTAAGACAGAAGGTGATCGAGGTCTGTTTGCCCTTTCCTTTCTAACCCTTTTAGGTCTAGCAGACTCCTTTTGAACTTTAGCAGAATCTCTTTTTGCCTTAGCCAATCGATGCTGTGTATTTGCTGCTGTGTGTTTTCTTTTACCTCCATGTTTTGGTTTGGGTTTGGTAATAGATGGTTGTTGTTCAGGTTGAGGTGAAGATTGAGGTTGGGTTTGTGTTTCAGAGTTTAGAATTGGAGGTTCAGTGGTTTGAGTTTGAAGTTCAATGTTTGAAGTTGGTTATATAGGTTCAGTGTTTAGATTTTGTTGAGGTTCAGAGTTTGTAGATTCAGAGATAGGCTGTGGTGATTCTTGAGGTTGTGGAGACTGTGGAGGTTCTTGAGGTTGGTGTAGAAAGTTTTGAATTGCAAGTGGCAACACTAAATCAGGTAGTTGCTCCTTGTTAGCATCTTTGTTGGTTAGGTCAGAGAATATTCTCTTATTAACCTTAAAGGCTAATATGGTGTCATTCTCAACAATTTCAACACTAGAAACACAAGCAGTAAATAATAATTGACAGAATCTAGCAAAATAAACAGTACTAGACTCTGACAACCTATCACCTAAATTCATTAAGACAAGTCTCCCAAAGTCGAAATTACTTCCATAGAGAAGAGAATACCCGATTTGAAGACTGTCAGTAGGAATGGCATCCCAGTTGGTGACTTTCTTGCCAAAAGCTCTTGTGATGCAATCAAAGAAGAAACTCCATTCCTTCTTGAGCCCTGGCCTTTTAACATTACCAAGCTTGTCTAAAGAACCAGAAAACCTCAGCTGCTGTAACATTTCCTTCAATTCATTCTCACCAGCAACAGTGTATGAGGTGTGAGTGTCAAAACCCATAGTATCTCTAACAGTTGCCGAAGTAATTTTAAGCCATGAAATTATTGCACCAAAGGAGTCTTCGTTGTAACAATCTCTGCTTATGAATTATACTCCATTTATAATTATGTAATAAATGGATCTGCTCGAAATCTTCTTGGATTTGCTGAGACGTTCTATTTTTCCTAGCTTCCCAAGTCATTTTGGAATTCTGTAGAAAATAGCGATCAATTTGATCTTCGATACGCTTGATTTTGCGGTTTTGCTTTTTTAATCTCTTAAAAGCTGGACCAAGAGTATACATGATTAATTCTCTGAATTTTTTCTTTTGCTGGAATCTCCAAGTTTTTGATTCAGATGTTGTGGCTCGGAGACTTCCTCATCATCTGAGACTTCCTCACCAGTTTGTTGTTGGAGTAGAGAAATCTGTTGGATTACTCGTTCTCTGATGAAGGGGTTGAAATGCATGACATGCCATCCGTTCCTTCTTGCTACGACGTTGAAGTCAAAATTTACTGATAATCTCGAAAGATTATTTTCTTCTAAAGCCTGATTGGCTTGTTGTTCTAGAAATTGTAACACAACCTCTGTTGTTACCGGTATAACACCGATTTCTTGATGAATTAACCATGGGAGGTTAATATCTTCTTGATTTTCGCTAATCATTAACGTCTTTTTGTTCTTCACAAAAACAAATTATTGTAAGACCTTCAGAGTTAAGTATTTAAAGTATATGAAGCAAACCTGAGAATCTCCTGCTAAGCCTTTTTCTCTTGCTTTTTGAAGATTTGACCTTGATTGTTTTACAATTTTTTACCGTAATATCCATCTCCTTCGCCTCATCTGCCAAGCAATAACGTGTTCCCTAAACGGCCTCTTGCCTTCAGCGGTACTAACTTCAACATGCCTCCAGGTTTGAATCCGTACGTC
Source organism: Saposhnikovia divaricata (assembly GCA_036435485.1). Classification (NCBI taxonomy): domain Eukaryota; kingdom Viridiplantae; phylum Streptophyta; class Magnoliopsida; order Apiales; family Apiaceae; genus Saposhnikovia; species Saposhnikovia divaricata. Next base: position 200,207,212 of record CM071594.1, read on the forward strand.
GGTTAATGGACATATGTGAAAACATAAAAGTATAAAATTGAAAATGTTAGGCCGAATACACAATTAATAATCAAATTCGTATGAGAGTTTAACAAGAAAGATGATTATGCACTTTAAAACTTCTGATATTAAAAACCCTCTTCGTGATGTAAACTATCACAAAGAGCTGCTAGGTTACAATAAAGATAGTTCAATGCACGATACCCTTCTAAGGTTAACCTAACTGTATTTATAAAATATACAGCTTCGATACAATCGCTAATTGATATTCCTAATAATCAGCTATACAATGATATCAATTATAGATTGTCACACGTCTCCTAAGTCAACTCGATCTCTTTGATAGCTATCCAGTCTCCAAAGATCTCGCTTCCATATCAATCTTCAATTGATCTCTAATATCTTCTGTTGACTCTGTACGCGCTGCTTCTAGACAGACTTTACTAAACTCTGTCCAGCTTCCGTCAGTCAGACTTTACTAAACTCCGACTTCCTTCCAGTTAAACTCTGATATTTCACTGTTACACTTAAACACTGAAATATTACATCAATTATATCTAACAATCTCCCCCAACTTGTTCATTAACAAAAATGCACAAGTTAATAGATAATTGATGATGTCAAAAACAAATAATCATAACAGTGTTTAACAACTAAACAGAGTTTAGACTGATACTTAACAAAATTACAGAAAATATGAAAAACTTACAGAGCATAAATTACTTAATCCTTTCAACATCCCATGCTGTCCTCAAGTACTCTGTTAGCAATCTCTCTTCTGCAACTTCAAGTGCTCTTTCCATCTGTAACTTGATCTCTCGAAGCTTAGAATCTGTACCATCTATCTGATAAATAGCTGATCTCAAATCATAGATGCTGTTCTTCTTCATTTCATTTCCAAGTCTGATAAAGTATGACTTTTCTGATTCTGAATTGAATTCAAGCACAGTGATACCCAAATCAGTTCTCAGCTTAGCACTGTTTCTCTTCATTTCAACCATTCTTCCTTTGTAATCTAAGTACTTTGGTACATATTCAGACTTGTCTTTAATTCCACAAATCATCTTTGATCTTTCCATCTGGTATCTAAGCACTTCTGCAGCTCGATAAGTACAACTGTTATTCACCTTGAAAATATGTAAGACATACTGCAGTTCTTCATACATTTTCAAATGAATATCATGCTCTCCAATTTTGTAAACAGTCCCATCCTCCATGAAATACAGAAGAAAGTCTTTATTTAGACTTCTTTGATGAATCAACTGTACTGATTCCAGTTTGTCCAAATTAACTTGAAGGACACCCTTGCCTGGAGCAGCCAGTGATGAATGATCTCTAGGAGTAATATTCAAAGTCCTTTCTCTGTTTGATCCTAAACCAGCCAAATCATGAGGTTGCTTAGCAATCATTGCTCTGCTTTGAAAAATATCACCTCCTTGAACTTTCTCAGTATTCTCAGGAATAGTAGGTCTCACAAAACCATGAATTGGAAGAGTAGTTTGTACAACATGTGTAGAAACAGAGGTTGTAACTTGCTTTAACTTCTTTGAACTCTTATAAACTTCAACAACTTTTTCTTTAAGCTTCAATCTAGCCTCATCTGCTGTTGGCTTTCTTGAATAAGACAATCTCTGATCAGCATTGACATTTTCATTTATCTTAATGCCTTTAACAACAGGTCTTGATGCCTTTTCATCTTTCTTCTTGAATTTTCCAGATTTAAGCTTTTTCTCATGTTCAGCTTTAAGCCTTAGCTCTTCAGCCTTTACATCTTCTAGAGTGATATCATTTCCATGTTCTTCAAGAAATATGTTTGCAGCTAACTCTGTATCATTCCGTGGACCTTCAGCAGTGTTTGCTTTAGCAGAGTTTACTCTAGACCTTGTAATTGTTCTTTTGGTTCTGTCAGATCCACCTCCATCTGCAGCATCATCCTTCTTCTCAAAGGATTGAAGTTGTTTGCAAGCAGTTTTTGCAACTTTCTCCCCCTTTTTGACATCATCAGGAATCAGAATGGAGGTTAGCAACTCCAAAGAGTTTGCAATGGAATCTATTTTAACAGACAAGGCAGACTGATTTTCTTCAACTTTACCCAGCCTGGCAAAGAGATTGTCTTGGGCTTTAGAAAATTTGGTATTCATGAGTTTAGACTCTCTTTCCATTTTCATTTCTCTAGTTACGATCTCAGTCCTCAAATCACTGATTGCCTTTGTAGTTTCATCAAATCTACTATCCAGAGTTTTGACCTGAACGACAGTTGCTTTTAAGCAAGAAAGAATCTCTGGATTGGAGATGGTATTGGCAGTTTGCTTAACAAAATTAGCTGCTCTCCCTCTTGGAAAAATGCAATCCTCTTTGAACCAGTCAGCAGTATATTTTGCAAGTTGTGCTTTCTCAATTTCATGAGACTTACAAGGTTGAGTGAAAGAGGTATGTTTATTGTCTGTTTGCACTGGTGCACTCAGAAAAGAATCAGAGTTTGCACTGCTTTCACCTTCAAGTTCAACACTTGCAGCTTTAGCATGTTCATCTTCAAGTAAAACTCTGTGCTGAGCATTGCCAGCCACTGTTTCTGCAATTTCTTCTGCAGCCTTGTCAAGATTTTCTCCATGTTGCTCAGGCTCAGCAACAGAGTTTACATTTTTGTCATCAACAGGCATAGACTGAGAAGTAGCCTTGGTTGCTTGATCAACCTCATCTCCTCCTTCAATAGTCTGGTGAGCATCTGAGAGTAATTCTGTATGTGATGCTACAGTTTCAGAAAGGACAACTGTAGGTTGATCAGCTGCACCAGTTGCTTCAGATTGAGCAAAAATAGATGAGATAGGATCAGAGAATGGTATTAATGAATCAAGAATATCATCCATTGGAGAAAAGCCATCTCTAGTATCCTCCTCTACAGGCATTTTGTCCTCTGCAGGCATTTCAACCTCTGCAGGCATTTCAACCTCTGCAGGCATTTTATCTTTTTCAGCCTCAACAGTAGGTGTTTGCTGTGAAACCACCTCTGGAGCTTCAACATGTTCATCATCAGAATCAGAGATTACCAGTTTTCTTCTCTTAGCTAGAGGCACTTCATCTGAATCCTCTTTATTAGATTCTGCTACCACAGAGGGTGACTTAGGTCTTTTTGCTCTTTGTATCATTCTTCTAGTATAAACAGCTCCAGGAGATGTCTGTTTTGTCTTGATGTGTGTCTCTACTGTCTTCTTAACTCTTGCATGTCTTTCAGTGGTTGCTGCTGATTGCTTTACTCTGCCTCTTTTTGCTTTAGGCTGTGGTTGTGGTTGAGATTGTGATGGTTCAGTGTTTAGTTGTTGAGTGTGTGAAGATTGTTTTGTTATTGGAGATTGAGGGTTTTGGGTTGAAGCAGTGTTTGTGATTGGTTCAGGTTGTGGTTGGTCTTGAGGCTGGTTGAGAAAGTTCTGCAAAGCAAGTGGCAGAACAAAGGCAGGTAGGTTTTCTTTACCAGCATCCTTTTTAGTCATATTAGAGAATATTCTCTTGTTGACTCTAAAAGGCTGAATTTCATCAGTTTCAGCAATCTCTAAACCAGATACACAAGCAGTAAATAGCATTTGACAAAATCGAGCAAAATAAACTGTAGTAGACTCTGACAGTTTATCACCTAGATTCATCAGAACATATCTACCAAAATCAAAATTACTGCCATAAAGTAGAGAATACCCGATTTGTAGACTGTCCATTGGAATAGCATCCCAGTTAGTGACCTTCTTCTGGAATGTCCTTGTAATGCAATCGAAGAAAAAATTCCATTCCTTCCTGAGATTAGGCCTCTTTACACTGCCAAGCTTGTCAAGAGAATCCATGTAGCCTATCTCCTGTAGCATCTGTCTCAATTGAGGTTCAGCAACGTAAGTATAAGAGGTGTGTGTATCAAACCCCATCGTTTCTCTGAAAGTTTGTGGAGTAATTACAAACTCTTGTTCTTCATGAGTGAAGATGATGTTTGGAGTCCCATTCTCTCCTCCATCCACATAGACTGAGTTTTGCCAAAAGGTGGCAATTTGAGATGCAGAGAGAGTACTAGGTTCAACCAGAGCTTGTCCAATCTCTGAGTCTCTCAAGAAATTCTGCATAAGATGAAACGCTTCTGGAACACGTTCATGATTGAGTGGGGCTGCATAATTGTTAGGAACAAAACGTAGACCAAGAACAATGAATGGTTTAGAAGCCATTGAATCAAGAAATGAGCAAGAAATCACAGAGAAAAGTGTATGTAGGAAAGGTGTTTGTGAAAATGCGCAAGTGAAAACTGAGAGAACTGTGAGATGTAAAAGTGAGTGGGTGAAAGAAAAACACAATCGTTTGGACACAAAAGTAATTAGAGTTGTAATTAAAAATTAAAACTCAATCATTTGTGTATTCAAACACTCAACAGTTCCTAGATTAATGTGTGAGTGGGACACAATAATGGGTGAGTGGGACACACGCGCTCGTAATTTTAAGAAGTGTATTTGTGAATATAACAATAAAATATTTGATTTTTAAAAAAAAATCAAATAACACTCTCTTAAAATACCTGGTACCATTAAAAACCAGAATACGAAGCGTTTACCTGAAATCATTAAAAACCAGAATACGAAGCGTTTTAGTACTTCGTTACTTACCCATCTCTATTTAACGCCTAGAGACTTGTTCACTATCCCTTTAATCTTTCATTCTCTCCTGAAAATCAAAAACCCTTCACACAACACACCGTTAAACAATGTCAAAACTTACCATCAAGGAAAAGAATCTCCATCTCGTAGAGAACAGAGATATCTTCAGTTATACTCGTGAAAAGTTTGATGCCTTTGACTGGGAAAGGCAGCTTGAAACTCTGTGGCTGCAGATGGATGCCAGTCTTCAAGAAATCGAGAGAGAAAAGCCTGCAAGAGTGATCGACATCGATGCTGCTCTTCAAGAAACATTAATATGGCTTTCCTCTAAGGCATCCTCATCCAACACCACCAACCATTGTTAATGAATATGTCAGCAAAAATAACCTTATCCCTTCAACTTCCACCCAAACAAAGTGGCAAAGATGGGATCTGGGATGGCTGCTAACAATGGAGTGGTTTGGACTTTACTTTTTATTTTCCTGTTGAATGGATTAGTAGATAGAGAGAACAAAAAGATGTAATACTTGCATGAAATCTCTTTCTTATTATTAATGAAGAATCCTATTTCTCTAATTTATTCAATGTGTTCTCCAAATTTTATGTTTATGAATTGTTCTTCAAAGAATTAAATCAAAGAAAATGAAAACTAATTAAAGTAATCATATAAGTAACAAATTCATCAACAATAACCACAATTAAATCAAGAACAGAACAATTAGGGATTACTTGTAGTATACATACAGTGGATCAATTAATCATGCGCAGTAATCTCTTTCCTATTTCCAAGACACTTTAACACAATACACTTATTAACAGTTGTCAAAAGCACTATTTACTCCAAAATTTTCAAATTATCCAAATGAAAATTTACCTCAGAGTACTAACCACAAATCAACAGCGTTTGTCAATTCTCCAACTTTATCACCGAAACCCTTTCAAAAATTGCACAGTTGTGAAAATATGTGTGTGTGAAGCAGAGTTTACCAAATCAATTTTTAGAGCATCTAATTTTTCATAAAATCCATAAAGTAAATCAATAAACACTGGATGCACAAACTCTCATAGTAAACACTGACTGTATGATGAAAGCTAAACTCTGTAGTAATCAATCTATATACAGTAACATTTAATTTATTTTATACCCCCTCGATTGCTAATTTTTTTTTATTCATTCCAGTAATTAGAGGTTGGAGTTAGTCACCAAAAATTCAAAAATTTTAGCCCTTATCATTTTGATAAGTTCCTGGGTCATCCTAGTATTTGACTAGTCACCAAAAATTAGAGAATTTTAGCACATATTATATACCAATAAGTTCCTGGGTCATCCTAGTCTCCAACATAATCTCAAAGGAGTATAGCAACCTATATATATTTTCTTTGGGGTATTGCAGTAATCATTTTAATCTACCAGAGTATAACTAACAGAGTTTAGAGTTCATCAACATCAGTAGTTATTCATGAAAGGAAATACACACAGTATTTATAGACTCAGAGTTTAGGACCAAATAAACTAAGAGATGCTATAAATATGAACCAGTATCATGCTGTGTTAAATTTCTGTACAATCTAAGATTGGATCACAATAACTCAGAAAGATTCATGATTAATTGCTGAGAATCATGCCTCATATATATTTCTTCATTGGTGTTTTCACTCAGACAAAAATCAACTCAGAGTTCACAGATTTTATTAAACTTATTAACAGTGTATGACATACAGGCATGCTGACAGAGTTTAATAGAGTTTAATCAACAGAGATCACTTAGCACTTAACAAATCAAGGAAATATGAGCAACACATTACATAAGTAAAATTTGAATCTAACCAACAGTCCTAGTCAGAACCAGAGACCATTCCTAGTTCATTGACCAGTCTTGTAAATGTAGCTTCACTCAATGGTTTGGTGAAGATATCTGCAAGCTGTTGTTCTGTAGACACAAAATGTAGTTCAATATTCCCTTCTTCCACATGTTCTCTGATGAAGTGGTACCTTATGCTGATGTGCTTGGTCATTGAATGCTGTACTGGATTACCTGTCATAGCAATAGCACTTTGATTATCACAGTAAATAGGAATCTTACTGTACCTCAATCCATAATCCAGCAACTGATTCTTCATCCACAAGATCTGTGCACAACAGCTACCAGCTGCAATATACTCTGCTTCAGCTGTAGATGTAGAAATTGATTTCTGTTTCTTGCTGTACCAAGAGACAAGTCTGTCACCAAGAAATTGACAACTTCCACTAGTGCTCTTTCTGTCTATCTTGCAGCCTGCAAAGTCTGCATCAGAATACCCAAGTAGCTTGAAATCTGATTCTCTGGGGTACCACAGACCTAATGATATGGTGCCCTTGAGATACTTGAAGATTCTTTTCACAGCTGTCAGATGTGGCTCTCTAGGATCTGCCTGAAACCTTGCACAAAGACAGGTTGCATACATGATGTCAGGCCTACTAGCTGTCAAGTAAATAAGAGATCCTATCATGCCCCTGTAGTTTGTCATATCCACTGAAGCTCCTGTGTCTTTGTCCAATTTAGTTGCTGTTGCCATGGGAGTTGATGCAGATGAACAGTCAAGCATACCAAATTTCTTGAGAAGATTTCTGGTATATTTTGCTTGATTAATGAAGATACCATCATCTGTTTGTTTCACCTGTAGGCCTAGAAAATAACTAAGCTCTCCCATCATGCTCATTTGATATCTGGAATGCATGAGCTTGGCAAACTTCTTATAGAGTTTATCATTAGTAGACCCAAAGATAATGTCATCAACATATATCTGAACTAAAAGCAAGTCACTCCCAGATTTGAAATAAAACAGAGTTTTGTCAATAGTACCTCTGTTGAATCCACTTTCTAAGAGAAATTGAGCCAGAGTTTCATACCATGCCCTTGGTGCTTGCTTAAGTCCATAGAGTGCTGTAGACATAGTCTGGATATTTTGGGTCCACAAATCCTGGTGGTTGTTCAACAAACACTTCTTCTTCAAGCTTCCCATTCAGAAAAGCACTTTTCACATCCATCTGGAACACTTTGAATTTCTTGTGAGAGGCATATGCTAGAAAAATTCTGATTGCCTCCAATCTTGCAACTGGAGCAAATGTTTCATCATAGTTTATTCCTTCCTGCTGTGAATAGCCTTTTGCTACCAGTCTAGCCTTGTTCCTTGTGATAACACCTTCACTGTCAGTCTTGTTTCTGAAAACCCATTTAGTACCAACAATAGATCTGTTCTTTGGCCTTGGTACAAGGGTCCAAACTTCATTCCTTTCAAATTCATTCAACTCTTCCTACATTGCTGTTATCCAGTCAGCATCTTGAAGAGCTTCTTCCACTTTCTTTGGTTCATTCTTAGACAAGAATCCATGAAACAAACATTCACTTGCAGTGGCACTTCTTGTTTTCACTTTTTCATCTGGATCGCCAATTATCAAATCAGGTGTATGTGATTTGGTCCATTTCCTAGCAGAAGGCAAATGACTTCTGTCAGTATGTGATCCTCCCCCTTGATCCATGCTCTACTGATTTTGTTGTGGGATTTCTTCATTTTCTGAGACTCCCCCTGAACTTGACTGCCCAGAGTCAGAATTTGAATTTTCAGAGTTTGAATCATCAGAGTTTGATCCAGATTTTTCATTTGACTCAGTATCAATGTTTGAGTCTTCATCTTGATCATGCTCCCCCTCAACTGGTTCTTCTCTTTGTTGTGGATGAGAAGTTTCTCCAGTGTTTACCAGTAGAGGTTCAGAGTTTGTTTCAACAAGGTCTGTCAGAATAGTTTGATCAGAGTTTACTTCAACAGAGTTTAAATCTTCATTTTCAAAGTTCAGTTGATCATATTCATCTATGTCTTCAAGTCCAGTTATCTTCTTATCATCAAAAGACACATGTATAGATTCCATGATCACTTTAGTTCTCAGATTGTAAACTCTGAATGCCTTTGTTGACAGTGGATAGCCAACAAAAATTCCTTCATCTGCCTTTAGCTCAAACTTGGTCAACTGTTCAGGATGAGTCTTCAAAACAAAGCATTTACACCCGAAAATATGAAAGTATTTCAGGTTAGGCTTCTTTTTCTTCACCATCTCATATGGTGTCTTTCCATGCTTATTGATCAGTGTAGCATTTTGAGTAAAACAAGCAGTTTGAACAGCTTCTGCCCAGAAATAAGTTGGCAATTTTGCTTCATCAAGCATAGTTCTGGCAGCTTCTATCAAGGTTCTATTTTTCCTTTCAACTACACCATTTTGTTGTGGCGTACCAGGTGCTGAAAATTCTTGCTTCACTCCATTGTCCTTGCAGAATTCTTCCATTGTTGCATTCCTGAACTCAGTTCCATTATCACTTCTGATGATTCTGACTTTGTTACTTGATACTTTGTCCAGAAGTTTCACATGCTCCATCAGAGTTAATGTAGTTTCATCCTTATTTGCTAGAAAATACACCCAAGTGAATCTAGTGTATTCATCAACAATGACTAAAGCATATTTCTTCCTTACTATAGACATAACATTTACTGGACCAAAAAGATCAACATGCAGAAGATGATAAGGATCAGTGATTGAAAATTCTGTCTTGCTCTTGAAAGATGACTTCCTTTGCTTGGCCTTTTGACATGAATCACATAGGCCATCAACATTTAACAGAGCCTTTGGGAGTCCTCTTACAAGATCCTTTCTGATCAATTCATTGATGTTGTTCAAGTTCAAATGTGAGAGTTTCTTGTGCCACTTCCAACTCTCTTCACTAGACATTCTTGTAGACAGGCAAACAGCTTTTCCAACAGAGTCTATTAAAAGCTTGATTTCATAAATGTTGTTTTGCCTATTAGCAAATAGAACAACCTTTCCTGTAGATTTGCTGATAACTTCACAATATTCAGGTTGAAAATCTACATGATATCCCTTGTCACAGATTTGACTCACTGATAACAAGTCATGCTTGAGTCCTGGGACATGAGCTACATTGTTGATGATGACATTTCCAATATTAATATTGCCATATCCCAGTGTTCTTCCTACATTGCCATCACCATAGGAAACTTTTGGGCCAGCCTTCTCCTCATAGTCTGATAGCAGGGCTTTATTTCCAGTCATGTGTCCTGAACATCCACTTTCCACAACTAGGGTTGCCTCCCTGTTGCCCTGTAATCACAAGCAATTACTGAGGGTTAGATTTAAGGATCCAGACTTGCTTGGATCCTTTGACATTCTTAACTTTGTTAGCTTTAGCAGCGGAATTAACATTATCAGAGTTTGAGCTAACAGTATCAGAGTTTACACTTGTAGTATTAACTTTAACCCATTTCAGATTGGGTTTAAGTTCATAGTAGTTATGATAGATAGCATGATACTGTCTGCAAGTATAAATAGAATGCCAAGTGCTTCCACAGTGTGTGCATAAAGTCTGTGGTTTAGTTCTAGCAAAGTCCTTCTTTACCTCAGACTTGGAAGGTAAAGAATTTATATTTTTGTTTTTCTTGCAGAAATTTGCAAGATGCTTAGTACTACCACAGTTATGACATGTCTTTCTTGGAGCATAACTAGCAAGCATTGGTTTATTTCCTGAAGTGATGCCTACTTTTCCATTTCAGTTCTTATTTGACACTCCCTGTTTCTTAACAGATTTTAACTCCTTCAGTTTATGTTTGAGTTGTTTATCTGTCATTGAACCAATATTAACCTGTTTAACACTAGTTTTTACTGGTTCACTTTTAACAGCTTCTTTTTCATTATCAGACAAAAATTTACTGGCTCCATGTACAAAATGAGGTCTGATTTTAACTTGATTTTGAAATCTAATTTCATCTCCCTCATTATAACCTAGACCAACAGTGTCTGTTTGAAAAATCTGTTGAGTGTCCTTTCCAGAATTAGTCCAAGTCCTAATTTTCTTATTTGCTTCCTCCAACTCAGATTCTAGTTGTTTATATTTCTAAAGCAAATCCTGTTTTATAGAAACAGCATCATCTCTCTCTTTCTGAACTTGTTGCATATTTTCAAGTTTTTCTTCAACAAGTTTATTTCTAACCTTAAGTTCAGAATTTTCAGATTTTATCGTCTCATTCTCTAAAGTCTGATCCCTATAACTTATATGCAATGACTTAAGATAAATTCTTAATTGAGAAATGTCATCAATATTATAAGCATAGGTAGTTAAAGGTACCTGATTTTCAGAAGTTTCTGATTCAGTAGCAGCCATGAGAGCATAGTTCACTTCTTCATCAGAATCTGAAGTGTCTGCCCAATCTCTGCCTTTAGTGTAGAGTACCTTTCCAGTTTTACCCTTCTTGCACTCAGGAGCATAGTGACCCATCTCCTTACACTTGTAGCATTGAATTTCAGACTTATCCTTCTTCCCCTTTGAATCTCTCTTATCAGACTTCCTGAAGCTTTTTCTGTCTTCATTTGAATCTCTAGAAAACCTTTTCCCTTTCTTGAAATTCTTGAAACCCATTTTCTTGAAGGTCTTCACCATCAACACAGCCATTTTCCTCATTTCTTCTTCATCATCCTCAGAGTCAGATGATTCAGAAGAGTTTGAATCACAATCAGAGTTTGATGATTCACTTTCTGAGTGTATGACCAAAGCTTTTCCCTTCATTTTCCTTCTTGATGCCTCTTTCTTCTGAGGCTTCTCTTCAACCTTAAGAGCAATACACTTTGCCTTCCTGCTTGATCTCCTGTTTCTCTGCTCCATTTCCAATTCATGACTTTTGAGCAGCCCATAGATTTCATCAATCTCTGTTTCAGCAAGTTCATAGTTGTCTCTAATAGTGGTTGTTTTCACATCCCACTTTTCAGGTAGAGAAAGAAGAAACTTGAGATTTGAGTCTTCTAGAACATACTCTTTGTTGACCAATGACAGATCATTGAGCAGTTTACAGAATCTATCAAATGTTTCTGTCATGGTCTCTTCAGGTTTAGCCTCAAAGTGCTCATACTCTTGTGTGAGTATGTTTCTCCTATTCTTCTTAATAGCAGCAGTTCCTTGACATCTGACTTCAAGAGCATCCCAGATCTCTTTTGCAGTGGTGCAGTTAATCACTTTGTTAGACATAACATTGTCTAAAGCACTATGCAGTAAATGCCTAACCTTCGCATCCTTAGCAATTGATGATAGATCTTCAGGAGTCATGTCCTTCTTTTCCTTTGGAACTATTTTAGCTTCTTCACCAGCAGTTGCAACAGATAGCTTTGTAGGATTGTGAGGGCCTTCATAAATCCTGTCAAGATATTCTGGATCTGTAGCCTCCAGAAACATAGTCATCTTGACCTTCCACATGGCATACTCTGATGGCCTGAGAATAGGAACCCTGATTGGTTCATAACGACTCACAGTAGTAGGAGCCTTTTCAGAACTAGTAGATGTTGGTGGAGGAATTGCTGACATGATTATTGTTGTGTTTGGATCTTAACCTGTAATAAAGTAACAGATTGGCTCTGATACCACTTGTTAGGCCGAATACACAATTAATAATCAAATTAGTATGAGAGTTTAACAAGAAAGATGATTATGCACTTTAAAACTTCTGATATTAAAAACCCTCTTCGTGATGTCAACTATCACAAAGAGCTGCTAGGTTACAATAAAGATAGTTCAATGCACGATACCCTTCTAGGGTTAACCTAACTGTATTTATAAAATATACAGCTTCGATACAATCGCTAATTGATATTCCTAATAATCAGCTATACAATGATATCAATTACAGATTGTCACACGTCTCCTAAGTCAACTCGATCTCTTTGATAGCTATCCAGTCTCCAAAGATCTCGCTTCAATATCAATCTTCAATTGATCTCTAATATCTTCTGTTGACTCTGTACGCGCTGCTTCTAGACAGACTTTACTAAACTCTGTCCAGCTTCCGTCAGTCAGACTTTACTAAACTCTGACTTCCTTCCAGTTAAACTCTGATATTTCACTGTTACACTTAAACACTGAAATATTACATCAATTATATCTAACAGAAAAACAATCTTAATCATAAATATTCAAAATTTTTCAAGAGATCAAGGTTATAGCCTTGAGATCTTGGCTTCATTGCCTATACTTTAACCCCGAAGGGTTCATCTTACTTGCACCAAATTTTTGGTGTTTTGGTGTAGAGAGAGTGTTTGGTGTTATTGTTGTTTGGTGTTATTGTTGTTTGGTGTGATTTTTCTTCTCCAAATCCTCTCGTATTTATAGCCAGAATTCAGGCTTTGGATTCCTGCAAAAGTAAAGATAATAAGAAATGTCATGTCATAAACTTTACACCTGTTTTTACTGGAATTCTCTTGTTAAAAAATCTGCTAAGTAGTTTTTAACTCCTTCGATATGTTGAACATCGAAACTGTAGCGGGATAGCCATTGTTGCCATCTCACCAGTCTTCCTTGCTTATTATTTCCCTGTAACTTAATACGAAGAAAATAAGAGAAATTTTTATTATCAGTTCTAACCAGAAATTTAACTGGAGTTAGATAAATAGAAAATTTGTTAATTACTCTAATGACTACCAAATACTCCTTTTCTTTCGAGTGATAATTCTTTTCGGCGTCTTTAAAGCTTCCTGAAGCATATCTGCATATTAATTCTTTATCAGAATTAACAGCCTTGAGCACTCCTCCCCAATATTCTCCTGAGGCGTCTGTCTCAATGATAAGCTTGTCATCCGGTTCTGTATGATAGAGTTTTGGAAAACTCTTAAGATTCTTCTTGACTTTGACCATGTAGCTGGTGTCTGAATCTTTCCATTCCCAAGGAACATCTTTCTTGAGCTTTGCCTGCAAAGGAGCACGTATAGCTGCAAGTTTGGGAATATAATCAGAAGCATAAGTTAATATACCTAAAAACCTTTACAACTGTTTTTTGTCTTCAATTTTATCCGGGAACTTATGAATATGTTCTAGGATGTGCGTCTGAGGACAATGAGTTCCTTGATCAATTTCTAATCCTAAGAAATTAATCTTTGTCTTGAAGAGCTGAGCTTTCTTCTTTGACAATATAATACCAAGTTGTTGGCATTTCTTTAATACTGCTGCTAAATGTCTGAGATGATCCTATTCATTATCACTAAAAATAAGAATATCATCTACATATACACAACAGAATTTTTCAAAAGACCTGAATGCATTTTGCATATGTCTTTGGAATATAGAGGGCGCTTACTTGAATCCAAAAGGTAGCACCTTCCACTGGTAATGTCCTTGAGGACATGTGAATGCTGTCAATAGCTGTGATTCTTCGTCTAGCAATACCTGCCAAAAACCAGATTTACAGTCTAGTGAACTAAACATTTTCTTACCTCTGATAAGGGTGAGTAATTCATCCTTATTTGGTAAATTATGGCTGTCTCCTATGGTGGCATCATTAACCGCCTTGTAGTTGACTACCATTCTCTTTTTTCCTCTTCTCCTTCCTGCTTCGTTTTCTACCAGAAATGCTGGAGACATGTGAGGTGATTTATTGGGTATGATAATGTTCATATCCAATAATTCTTGAATTTGTTTGCCAAATTCTTCTCGATCCTGAGGATTGTACTTCATAGGTTTTACCTTGATTACTGTCTTTGGATCTCTGAGCTTGATGCTTCCTTTCATCCATTGCTTAGTCTTTTTAGGATCTAAAGGATTTTCAGAGCATACTGAATCTAATAATCTCTCGATCATAGATTTCTTTTCTATGTCTAGAATCAAATTTTTACAAATAAAATTCAATTCTTTAAATTTTTCTAAACTATCCTTCCCCCTTTTTAAAAGTTGAATTTTATTGGGACTGATGTTTATAGCTTCTGGCTGACGAGTCTTAGACTTTTTCTTCATTGATTCAAGGAAGTCTTTAACTCCAAATTTTTTAGCTATAATCAATTTTTTGACATATACTTTCTCACCTGAAAGAGTTAAAATAATATGATCCGGGTGTTGAGTAAATGGTCCATATAAGTTTAGAAAGTTGTTACCTATAATAAGGTCTACACCTGATTCTTGCTGATAGATTGTAGGAATGTGAAATATTTCTCCTGCAATCATTATATCAAGGTTTTTACATACCTTTGTAATAGTAATGGAACTATTATCTGCTATACTTACCTGTATTGGCTTTTCTGCATTAACCCAATGTTCTTCTGGGATAACGTATTTACTTGCTAAGCAGAGACTTGCACCTGTATCAACATAGCAATGTAATTCTATCTTTTTATATCCTGCAAAATTTAAGATACCAGGGATATAAATATGATATGGGCTAAAAGTAAGCCTTAAAGACACCTTTAATGTGGTATTAATTATACCCGGAATGGTCCAAACGTGGGGCCCACCAGGTGGGCCCAAACCCTATTTATAATATTAATTTCGTAATTAATATTGGGGGAAATAAACGACTCAGCAATAAGAGTTGGATAAGGATAATATCCCTTTCAGACTTAGCCACCAAGGCATCCAATTCGATATGGAAACTGATTCCTATAAGGAATAGATCTAGAACCTTCCTCAAAGACTTGTCCACCAAGTCTCCAAATCCTACCATAATTCTAAGGCTTCTCAGCCTATATAAAGGGCCTGACCCCTCATTCTCAGAACTACGTTTTTTGGCTTGATCTTTGATATTCATCAAAGTACGTAGGCATCTTGTGAAGGCAGAATCAGCCACGAGCACAAGAGCAGCCATTAAAGCACGAAGCTCACACCCCTTTGCATTAAATACATCAACCCTAGCCGCAATACTAGTAACCTAGTTTTTATTCCACAACATTTGGCGCCGTCTGTGGGACGACAACATCAACCATGGTTCAAACACGAAGAATAACATCAACCGAGGCCGTGCCCCTTAACTCTGCTCCACCAGCCACTTCTGATCCGTTCATCGTCACTGAGGAAGGACAAATACTCCCATCAACAGGGACGGTCATTCAACCTCTGCCCACTCAGCCCCCAGGGACGACTCCCCATATAGAGGGGACCCACTCAGTGATTGTCCATCAAGGCCAAGAAACTAACCCTCTCCAGATGGTGGTTTCTCCTCTTGGTAACGTTGATCGCACGGGGGTACAGATCCATACTACGGATCTCCCTTTGAACACCAACCCTATGTATGGGCTGCCTAACTACCCCCCTCGACGAAGGGAACCTGGACCAAGCGGACACGCCTTACAGATCCGGGATCGAGAATATGATGATTACTCTGGTCCATATACTGATGATTCATCATCATCTGAGGATGATGATCGAGATGAAGCCCCGAGGAGGCGACGTGCTAGCAAGGAACCTCTAAGAAGATCACGAAGAATCCATGATGGACTCCCCTTGAAAACTGCTGAGAAAATCAAGGCTTACGAGGCAGAGATCTCAAAATTGAAGGACGATATTGCAAGAGAACAAGATAGGTTGAATCAAACTCAGCCTCCTCCAATTGCAGAGAGGATTCCCGTTATAAATTTGGAGAGGCCTTCAAGAAGGCAAAGGAGGGCTGATCCCCGAACCGAAAAATCCACAAGGGTGGAGACCCCCAGAAGCAACCCCAAAGATCTGATGCCACTTGGGGACCTTGACGATCCCACACCTCCGTTTACTGAGGAGGTGATGAATGCCCACATCTCAAGGAAATTTAAGATGCCAACTATTAAGGCCTATGATGGAACGGGCGATCCCGCAAATCATGTCAGAACATTCTCAAACGCACTGCTGCTGCAGCCTACTAGTGATGCCTTAAAGTGTAGGGCGTTCCCTCAAACTCTGTCAGGCATGGCTCAAAGATGGTATAGCCGTCTACCTGCAAACTCGATTGGCTCTTTTAAGGAGTTGAGCGCTGCCTTTATCAGCCAATTCATCAGTGGGAGAATTCATGAGAAAAGTTCTGCATCCCTTATGTATGTGGTGCAGGGAAAGAATGAGAACTTAAGGGATTATCTCAAGCGATTCACCAAAGAGACGTTGAATATCACCGATCTGGAAAATAAGGTGGCCATGGTAGCCCTGGAACACGGAACCACTGACCTCTTCTTCAAAAGGTATTTGGCAAAACACCCTCCTGAGAACATGGTAGAGCTCCAGAGAAGAGCCGATAAATATATCAAGGCTGAGGACAACATTAAGAAGGAAACCACAGGAGGTAATGGCAAGGGCTCTAATGATTCAAAGAAAAGAAAGTCAGAGCAAGAGTACGTCGCTAGGGACAAGTATCCCCGGGCTGGCAAGGACTCCGAGTCATCACCCAAGAAGGGTTTTGGGCCAAGGTTCTCTGATTATGCAAGGTTGAATGCTCCTAGGAGCCAAATTTTGTTGGACATTGAGAAGGATAAGGACTTTCGCTGGCCTAAACCACTCAGGGGTGACCCCGAAAAGAGGAACAAAGATTTGTATTGTAGATTCCATAAGGATGTGGGGAATGACACAGATGCCTGCAGACAGTTAAAGGATGAAATTGAATTTTTAATCCGGAAGGGAAAGTTAAACAAGTTCACCAAGGGTGAAGACCGTGGAACCCAGAAAAGGGATTATGATAGAAGAGACAATGATAGGAGGGATAACGATCGCGATCGTAACCCACAGCCTCGAGGACCAGTAATCAATATGATTTGGGGAGGACCAACAGCGGCCGGCACTACCCGAAACTCTCGAAAGGCTTATGCCAGAGAAGTGATGCACATCGTAGGAGAAGCCCCGAAGCGTGCTAAGACTGAGACAGTGATTGGTTTTGATGATTCAGACCTTGAAGGGGTGAAATTCCCCCATGACGACCTGTTGGTCATAACTCCTGTAATTGGAAACTCGGAAGTGAAGCGGGTCCTGATAGACAATGGAGCTTCTGTCGATATCTTGTTTCATGACGCTTTTGTGAAGATGGGGTATACTGACTCTCAACTAACCCCGACTAACATGCCGATCTACGGATTTAATGGAGTTGAGTCCAAGGTTGAAGGGACCATTCAGCTGCCCATGACGATAGGGCAAGAACCTAAGGAAGCCACCCAGATGCTGAACTTTCTAGTAATTAAGGCTGCCTCAACGTACAATGCAATCTTAGGGAGGACCGGACTTCATGCATTCAAGGCTGTTGCCTCTACTTATCACATGAAGGTCAAATTTCCAACCAGGAATGGTGTTAGGGAACAGAAAGGAGATCAGAAAATGGCCAGGAGTTGCTATGTGGCTGCTTTGAGAGCTGATGGAACCGGGGGGCAGGTACTCCCGATTGAAGACATGGATGTCCGTGGTGATGATGAACACCGAGGAAAGCCAGCAGAGGACTTAATACCTATCCCACTGGAGCTAGGCGACCCTGAGAAGGTGACTTATATTGGAGCCTCTTTGAAAGAACCCCTGAAGGGCAAGTTGATAGAGTTCTTACAAAAGAATAGCGACGTTTTCGCTTGGACAGCAGCTGATATGCCAGGGATCGATCCCCAACTTATAACTCATAGATTGAATGTCGACCCTAATCGGAAGATAATACAGCAGAAGAAGAGAAATTTTGCTCCGGAAAGACAAGAGGCCATTAAGCAAGAAGTGGATAAGCTCTTGGAGGCTGGTTTTATTGAAGAAATTCAGTTTCCCGAATGGTTAGCAAACCCTGTGATGGTCAAGAAAGCGAATGGGAAGTGGAGGATGTGTATAGACTTCACTGACCTGAATGATGCATGCCCAAAGGATTGTTTCCCCCTGCCAAGAATAGATATGTTAATTGATGCCATAGGCTGTTGCCTCTACTTATCACATGAAGGTCAAATTTCCAACCAGGAATGGTGTTGGGGAACAGAAAGGAGATCAGAAAATGGCCAGGAGTTGCTATGTGGCTGCTTTGAGAGCTGATGGAACCGGGGGGGCAGGTACTCCCGATTGAAGACATGGATGTCCGTGGTGATGATGAACACCGAGGAAAGCCAGCAGAGGACTTAATACCTATCCCTCTGGAGCTAGGCGACCCTGAGAAGGTGACTTATATTGGAGTCTCTTTGAAAGAACCCCTGAAGGGCAAGTTGATAGAGTTCTTACAAAAGAATAGCGACGTTTTCGCTTGGACAGCAGCTGATATGCCAGGGATCGATCCCCAACTTATAACTCATAGATTGAATGTCGACCCTAATCGGAAGATAATATAGCAGAAGAAGAGAAATTTTGCTCCGGAAAGACAAGAGGCCATTAAGCAAGAAGTGGATAAGCTTTTGGAGGCTGGTTTTATTGAAGAAATTCAGTTTCCCGAATGGTTAGCAAACCCTGTGATGGTCAAGAAAGCGAATGGGAAGTGGAGGATGTGTATAGACTTCACTGACCTGAATGATGCATGCCCAAAGGATTGTTTCCCCCTGCCAAGAATAGATATGTTGATTGATGCCACAGCTGGACATGAGATGTTGAGCTTCATGGATGGATTCAGCGGCTATAATCAGATTAAGATGCACAAGGATGACATCCCGAAGGTATCTTTCATAACTGACTTTGGTGTTTTCTGCTATCTTGTTATGGCGTTTGGTCTAAAGAATGCGGGAGATACTTACCAACGATTGGTGAATAAGATATTCGCCCATCTGATTGGAAAAACCATGGAGGTCTATGTCGATGATATGCTGGTTAAAAGCTTGGTCAAAGCGGACGATATTAAACACCTTAGAGAGGCATTTGAAGTGCTGAGGCACCACAAAATGATGTTGAATCCAGCAAAGTGTGCCTTTGGCGTTGGATCAGGCAAATTTTTGGGTCTGATGGTTTCTAAAAGAGGCATAGAGGCCAACCCCGACAAGATCAAGGCGATCTTAGACATGGAACCCCCACGCTCTATAAGAGATGTGCAGAAGTTAACAGGCCGGGTAGCGGCTTTAGGAAGATTCATCTCCAAGTCTGGTGACAAATGCTTGCCTTTCTTTCAAGCATTGAAGAAGGTGAAAAATTTTGAGTGGACCCCTGAGAGCCAAGAGGCCTTTGAACAACTGAAGAAGTACATGGTTGAAGCCCCATTGTTGACCAAACCAAGTCCTGGGGAGACTCTTTGTCTATATTTGGCGGTATCTGAACAAGCCCTGAGTGCTGTCCTTATCCGGGAAGAGGAGAAAGTCCGGAAACCTATCTACTATGTGAGAAAAGTGTTGCATGGGGCTGAGTTGAATTACTCACCCATAGAAAAGTTTGCTTTGGCATTAGTAACTGCCTCAAGGAAATTGCGGCCTTACTTCCAGGCACATAAGATTCAAGTTCTGACGAACCAGCAGTTGAGGAACATATTGCATAGCCCTAAGATCAGTGGAAGGCTAATCAAATGGGCAATTGAGTTAGGAGAATTCGATATTACATACAAGCCTCGGACAGCCATCAAGGCTCAGGCATTGGCTGACTTCGTGGTTGAATGCACTATTAACAACCAAGAAGTCGGGGGGGAAGAGATAATGACTACCCCTGGGCAAGAGAAAAAAGAAGAGGAACTTACACCTGATCTGAAGGAATATTGGGTGCTCTATTTTGATGGAGCATCAAAAACAAAATCTAGTGGTGCAGGTTTGGTTTTGCAAAGCCCCGACGGGTTTACAGTTGAGTACGCTTTAAAACTGGATTTTCCTACTACCAACAATGAGGCGGAGTATGAGGCATTAATAGCTGGTTTGGGTTTAGCTAGAATCATGAGGGTCAAAAACCTCAAAGTTTGTGGAGATTCACGGCTTGTGATATCCCAAGAAAATGGTGAATTTGAAGCTAAGGATGAGACTATGGCGAAATACCTGAGAGTGGTGAAGGCTGTTATGTCTCAGTTTGAGGAGTGTCATGTTGAACACATTCCGAGAGAAGAAAACGTTAAGGCCGATGCCCTGTCTAAGTTTGCTTCTTCTGAGATAGAAAATTATGCTGGGAGTGTCTACTTTCAGGTCTTGAAGGCCCCGACCGTTAACGCAAAGCTAGTGGCACCAATTGATATAGGAGGATCTTGGATAGATCCTATCAAGGCACACCTTGAGACCGGGTGGCTCCCAGACAATGCCTTGGAGGCACGAAAACTTTCAGTAAGAGCATTGAGATACACTTTGATTGAGGGCATTCTGTACAAAAGGTCTTTCGTCATCCCATACTTGAAGTGTCTAAGGCCTCAAGAGGCAAGGGAAGCATTGGAGGAAGTTCATGAAGGGATCTGTGGGCAACACTTGGGGGGCAGAGCCCTAGCTCACAAGATAATTCATTTAGGGTTCTATTGGCCGGAGATGTTGGGTGATGCACAAAACTATGTCAAGAGATGTGAGAGATGCCAGAAGCATGCCCCGATTGTGAGGCAACCGCCTGAGGTGTTGACCTCGATTAACTCTCCCGTTCCATTTGCGATGTGGGGGATGGATATACTTGGACCCTTTCCCATGGCTTCAGCACAAAGGAAATTCCTGATAGTGGCCATTGATTACTTCATCAAGTGGATTGAGGCTAAACCCCTGGCCAAGATAACCACCAAGCAAGTTTCCCAGTTCTTTTGGGAGAACATCATTTGCAGATACGGAATCCCACGAATCCTTGTGACAGACAATGGAACACAGTTCAATAATGAAGAGTTTAAGAAGTATTGTGAAGAGAATGCGATTGAGCTCCGTTTTACCTCAGTGGCACATCCACAAGCCAATGGGCAAGCTGAGGTAGCTAATCGAATTATCCTTGATGGACTGAAGAAGAGGGTCGAACGCTCTAGGAACACTTGGGTAGATGAATTGCTGCCCATACTTTGGGCATATCGTACCACTTGTAAGGTAACAACTGGAGCAACCCCATTTTTGCTGGCTTACGGAGCCGAGGCAGTTGTGCCTTTGGAGATCATGCAAGCATCACCTCGAGTCGAGGCATATGAGCCAGAAACTAATGAAGAAGGGATGAGACTTGCCCTTGACTTAATTGACGAGGTTAGAGATGAAGCTAATGCTAGGAATGCTGTGTATCAGAAGAGAGCCTCTTTTCATTACAACTAGAGAGTTAAGGAAAGATTTTTTCGACAAGGCGACATGGTTCTGAGGAAGATTGAAGCCTCAGGAGTTGGCCAAAAAGGAAAGTTAGCACCAAACTGGGAAGGACCGTATCTAGTCAAAAAGGTGTTAGGACGAGGATCCTACAAGTTAGAAACCTTGGATGGGGTTGAGGTGCCCCGAACTTGGCATGCTGTGAACCTCAAAGTTTATTATGTTTAAGTTCTTTTGACAAAGGCTTGGACTTTTGTCTATTTATTAGAAATAAGGTTCGAATGAAACCATTATAGAGCATGTTGCTGCCAGTAGTTGATAGAGTATCTATGTAAGGGTTGAACCCATTTTATTGATGTCCTTTAACAGCATAATGGAATTTATTCTGTTTTCTCTATTGGTTATCCTTCCTTCTTAAAACAAACGAAAGACAAATGTTGGACCAACTTGTGAGTTTAGTACCAGCCAGGAGGCCAAGTACTCGAAAATTCTAAAGTTTAACAAACTATGAGCAAAAACAAGAAAAATGAACAGAAACTAACTGCATAAATAGTTAAGTTAAAAGTTACAAAGGCCCGAAGGCTATCAAGTTAAATGGTGGAAACCCAGAGTTCAGAAAAGCAAAAGATAAGTAAATAAAGCTTAAGGGGCCTTAGGGGCCTCCTTAGCAGGAGAAGCATCCTCGGAGCTAGTCTCAGTAGTAGACCCATCATCGGCAGAGTTAGCAGCACCAGGCTGAGCTAGAGGAGGCTCGGGATCCAAAGCTGAAGTGGTGGCGGTAGCATGCTCCTTGACCAAAGCATCATCCTCCCCGAATAGCTCTTCACTGGAACCAGGCTCATGTGTCAAGGCACTGGGAAGGTGAGGACTAGGAAAAGCAGAAGGCAAGAATAACCCTGGATGCTGCCTCAGAACTGCTTCAAGGGCTTTGGTCCACCCATCAGTAAACTGGCTAGGAAAGAGCATCTCATCATGCTGATCCATGAGAGTCTTGTACTCATCCGAATCCAGATACTCATCAATATGCTTCTCCTTGTCATCCTTCAAGGCAACCAGCTCCGCATGCATCCCAACCATCTCTTCATCTTTCTTCTTTAGCTGCTCTTCCAGTCGGTTAATGTGGAGAGTCTTCTTCTGAGACTCAGACTCATAACCTTTGGACTTCTCCTTCCAAGCTTTGGCTTTATGAACCAAGCTTTGGAAATGGACGTTAGCCTGCATGAAAGGTTAGCATTAAAATCAAATAATGAATCTAAGCCGTTAAGATATTGAAAAACAAAGTTCGAGACTCACCACAGCGATAGCTTGAGCACCAAGTGCCTCTGACTCACCAATACCTCCACTAAGGACCATGTCCTTATAGTCAGGAGTGGTGATTGAGTTCAAAGACCAATCCATGGAGTGCTTGGTAGAGCCCACCACAGAATCCTGCTTTCTGAAGCCCTAGGGAGGCCTAAAAACTGTCGACTGGACGTTAACCTGGGAGCTCCCCTCCAATCCAGCTATGTCACCATACCTCAAGTCTCCTTTCTGGACCTTGTGGGGGCGTAGAAAAGCAGGCTCTGTGTTTTTCCCTCGAGGGTAAGCAGCCCTCTTAGCTCGAACCATCCTGGAAGTCTCTTCATCAGGAGAGGGCGCAGCCTCCACAATCAACTTCGCAACTGCAAGAACAACCAAAAATAGAGTTGGAATAAATTCAGTAAAAAAGTAAATGGCAAAGATTAGTAAGAAAATTACCCCGTTCAGAAACTCTGGAAAGGCCTACTCCCCTCAGAGATTCCTCATTTAAAAGGCTTAGGCACGTAATAGAACTACCGT
Organism: Saposhnikovia divaricata; assembly: GCA_036435485.1. Taxonomy (NCBI): domain Eukaryota; kingdom Viridiplantae; phylum Streptophyta; class Magnoliopsida; order Apiales; family Apiaceae; genus Saposhnikovia; species Saposhnikovia divaricata. The sequence continues at coordinate 200,230,555 of CM071594.1, forward strand.
CTGCCTGGGTCAGAGTATTATAAGCGGCCTGTTCCTCGCTACTAAGGACGATTCCCTTAGCGCTTCCGTCTGAAACTCTCGAAAATGTCTGCCTAAAGAGAGTGCCCCAATCACCTCCATCCCACTCTAAGTATGCAAACTCATTTTTCCAGCCCGTATTATTATCAGGGATTGACTTGCCGTTAAAAATTGGGGGAACTCTAGGGCGGAGCTTAACATATACCCAGCCAGGGTTCGTGGCAGGACTATTGTAAAATTGAAAAATTTTGCGGAAAAGCGCAACAGATAAAGGGAGTTGTTGTCTGAGACACAAAACCATGAAACACAATATGATTCTCCACGCATTTGGCGGGAGTTGACATGGACTAATTTGAACATCAGCTAAGAGTCTAGGAATGAATTCATGAAATGGAAAACGAAGACCAGCTACTAAACTCTCCCTATAAACACATAAAGAATTGGGTTTCCAGTGACAAGGTCTGTCACCTGGCTCAGCTGGGACAAGTTTATAAGGTGATTTGATTTTAAAAAGTTTGTTATATCTAGTGATTTCATCAACATCATGATACGAGCTACAGCAGTCATATGCATCTAATTCTGACAAAGAAGGGTAATCATCTCCACGTTGATTTAACATATCTACTAGAGATGTGTAAGAAGAGCGAATGGTGATAGTACCTTTGGAGGAGGCAGAATTCATTTTTGCAAGACGAGACTTAGCTTTGTCCTCCATTGATGCTCCTGGAAAAAGGTTTGAAGCTCCGCTAAAACTCAGAAAATTTGAAGATTTGAAGAAATCTTCAAAGAAAACCCAGAAACTATGAAGATATGAAGAGATCTTCAAGGAAAAACCCGGAAACCACCGTGAGGGGGAGGAGCTCGATGAAAACTCTCGCCGGAAATCGCCTTGAAATAAAGAGAACTATAGAGAGAATTTCTAGTGAAGTGTTTGAGTAGAAGTGAGAATGAGAAAGTGAACTCTCCACTCTCACTCTTATATACAACTTTTCAGCCGGTTAAAATTCCTCCAAACGGTCAGAAAACCTACAGTGACAGGTCAAAAAAGCCCATGAAATCGGCCCAAATTAAGGCCCAATTCTAGGACATTCTTAGAAAAATATCTTGGAAAAATATCATAGATATTTTGAAAAAAATTATAGATATTTTTGAAAAATATCATAGACAAAAGATCCTAAATTTGGATTCGAATAGCCCGGACAGGCCCAATAATAGCCATGAGGTCAAGCCCATTCTGAAAAGAAACCTATCAGGCCCAATAAGAATAGGCCCAAAGCCCAAGTGGCCCTTATTTCGACCAGAATCCTGGTCAAAACGACCAAGAATCCTGGTCGAAAAACCTTTCGACCAAAGCGTTGGAAACGCCCTTATTTCGACCAGAATCCTGGTCGAAACGACCAAGAATCCTGGTCGAAAAACCTTTCGACCAAAGCGTTGGAAACGCCCTTATTTCGACCAGAATCCTGGTCGAAACGACCAAGAATCCTGTTCGAAAAACCCTTCGACTAAAGCGTTGGAAACGCCCTTATTTCGACCAGAATCCTGGTCGAAACGACCAAGAATCCTGGTCAAAACGACCAAGAATCCTGGTCGAAAAACCCTTCGACCAAAACCATTCTGGGGCCCTTATTTCGACCAAGATCCTGGTCGAAACGACCAGGAATCCTGGTCGAAAATCCTTCGACCAGAACAAAATTGGACCCTTATTTCGACCAAGATTCTGGTCGAAACGACCAAGAATCCTGGTCGAAAATCTCTTCGACCAGGAAGCCAAAGAAGGCCTTATTTCGACCAGAATCCTGGTCGAATTCCTGGTCGAATTCCTGGTCGAATTTCTGATCGAAAATACTCAATCCTGGTCGAAATTTGCTATAAAAATTGATTTTTTGACAGCAAATCTTCACGGACATGGAATTTTGATACCTGTGGGTACCATAATAGGATAAATATGGAAATACGAGGAATTTCATAGATAATTCCTTGAAGAAAAATATTCTGTAACTGAAGTTATGGAAATTGCTTAGCCTCGAATAAGGCATATCGTCGTAAACGTGTCGGTCGCTCCACACTTTGCATCGAGACGACATTTGTGAAACACTAGTGTACAAAGCCCTGACCCAAGTCTCAAGAAAGGTAGTTAAAACTTCAAGGAAAACCTGATCAGTTTTCCTAGAAGTTGGGGGGCAAATGATATGGGCTAAAAGTAAGCCTTAAAGACACCTTTAATGTGGTATTAATTATACCCGGAATGGTCCAAACGTGGGGCCCACCATGTGGGCCCAAACCCTATTTATAATATTAATTTCGTAATTAATATTGGGGGAAATAAACGACTCAGCAATAAGAGTTGGATAAGGATAATATCCCTTTCAGATTTAGCCACCAAGGCATCCAATTCGATATGGAAACTGATTCCTATAAGGAATAGATCTAGAACCTTCCTCAAAGACTTGTCCACCAAGTCTCCAAATCCTACCATAATTCTAAGGCTTCTCAGCCTATATAAAGGGCCTGACCCCTCATTCTCAGAACTACGTTTTTTGGCTTGATCTTTGATATTCATCAAAGTACGTAGGCATCTTGTGAAGGCAGAATCAGCCACGAGCACAAGAGCAGCCATTAAAGCACGAAGCTCACACCCCTTTGCATTAAATACATCAACCCTAGCCGCAATACTAGTAACCTAGTTTTTATTCCACAACAAAATAGAATTAGTGTAACGATCGGGAAAATTTCGTGTAATTTATTATGTTAAAATATGTTTTTAGTTGATTTTATTGTGTTTTTATTTAATTTTTAATGCATTTAAACACATTATGATTTTTATTAATTAGGAAAATTATCCCATACGTGTTATGTGACTTCTGTGTAGTATAGATTATTTTATTATATTTTTTTGGAATTTTATATTTTTAGAATACAATTATATCGCATTTTAATTTCCGGATCCAGCCCCTATACTGAATCTGAGGCCCCGTTTTTGATAAAATTATTTTTATAAAATGGTAGGATATATAAAAATGAATTTTGTAGTAATTTTTGTAATATGAATAATTTTTGGGAAATTTTGACATATATATTGTATTTGTTTAAAATTAAAAATTTTACATTTTTATCCCATAAAATTTATTTTTAAGGCTTAATAATTTTAATTAGGGATTAAAAATATTTTTGGGGTATTAATATGGATTAATATAAAAACCACAGATTTTTCATTTATTAATTAAAAATAATCAAAAATCAGATTTTTGATTTTCAGTTTTCTGGAAAAATCCTTTAAGTGTTCTTCATCGTTCTTGAGGATCAATCGACCTTTTGAAGGTGATTTTGTTATCCAAATCTTTCATATGAGTATTCAAACTGAATCTTATGATGAGTACTACACGTTTATATGTGTGTGTATCTGTTTATATGCTTTGTTCGAAATTTTATAATTTTCGGATATTAATTCGAATTTCCATGTTCTTGTTGGATGATTTGCTGTATGTTTGGTTGTTATGAATGTGTAGATCGTGTTCCCAGCAACTCGTAGGTGATTTTTAATTGTGATTTGGTTGTGTTTTGAGCTCGCCGGAGTTTGGCCGGACTCCGGTCGGGTTTTGGTAAAAATTGATTGAAAATCGATTTGTTGTGTTGATTGGCATGTTATTCGTGTTGTGGGAAGCATTTGGGTCACGGGGGACTCAAAACCCCGTGATTTGGTGGAGAAACGAAGTCGAATAATCGACTTTTGTGTCGCCGAAATCTGGTAAAGTCGGCCGGAGTTCACGCCGCCGGCGTGAACAGTGTTTGCAGGGAGGCTGAGGAAGACGATGATGTAAAAAAAAAAAAAATTTATTCTATTATTTTACTTTTATTTACTTTTAATTACTTTTAAATCTTTTAAAAATTCTGAATTTAATTATAAAATTCAGAAAATTATTTTCTGAAAATATTTTGGAAATTTAAAATTTATTTCTAAATTTTATTTTTTTAAATTTTAAAAATTATTTTATTATTTATTTTTAATTCAAAGTAATTAAGAATTAAAAACTTTTAATTATACTAATTAATTTCAAATAATGATTTAATTAATTTAATTAATTGATAAATTTAATTATTTATTGAATAATTTTATTAATTAATTATTATTTGATTTTAATTAATTTAATTAGGATTATTTAATTTTAAATTAACCAATTTTCTGTTTAAAAATGATTTAAAAATAGAAAGTAATTGTTTTAAATCCTAAAAATAATCCGGAAGTGATAAAAATAGTTTTAAAATTCTAAAATTATTTATAAACCCGGATTAAATATTTATTAAAATATTTTAGGGATCCAATAATTACTCAAAGGGTTTATTAACGATCCTTTTTGATTCAAAAAGGGTTATTTAAATCTTTTAAAATTCTTTTGAGTGCTTTATAAATATTTTTAATATTCTAGAAATACTTTTAAATATTATAAGAATAATTTGAGTGATCTTTTATTTGTGAGTCGTATCTGTTATGTGAATTATGTGATGATTACTCTGTACATGTTACTATTTGTTTAAAATATTTAGTCGGTAGCAATACAACGTACGGGCAGATCCTAAAACCGAGGTTAGATCTGTATGTGATCTTGTACTTAGCCAGTTATTTAAAATAGAATATTTTAACTGTAGAAGCGAGAGATACCCTAGTCAGAGGGCAGAGCTTACCAACAGTATACATAGAAGCGAGAGAAACCCTAGCCAGAAAGCAGAGCTTACCAGCCATATATACAGGCAAGTATTTTCTCCCTTGATCATCTTAAACACTGTTTATTTATGTTTCATTGATTCATATCATGACGAATAGCTATTGTCCAGAGCTATTTGTGATTCTTAAATATTTTGTGCGAACACAGTTGTTTGATATTGGTACCCTTGATGGGGGAAATTGTTTAAGATAAACTCTTCATATCCTTATTATCGTAGTAAATAATAGGGATGTGAACTGTATGTGAAACTAAGCATTTCCTGTTGAATTCGGAAATTGCTCTATTGGATTGGTAAATGGTAAAACGTAGGAGGCTATGATGATTTCATAGTCCAGCAATATTTAAGGAGGATATGGTAACCATTCCATCTTCCTATAGGCTAACATTACTTGCCTATTTTGGTACCCTCATGAAATCCGGATTATACACACGGGTATAGCTGTACCAGTGGAGTATAAAGGGTCCCATTGCTTTTGAACCTGATTAGGGGGCAATGGTGTTTCAGTTATGTATATCCAATCCATATCGCCCGAATGGCTATTATATATTGTGAGTTGACAAATGATTCAGTTTTATGTCATGTCAAATGATTTCAGTTATGATCGAATTATAATTCAGTTGTTGATTCAGTTTGCTTTATAAACTGTTTTACTTTTCAGTCGATATTATGCAGCATTTGTTCTGGTTTTATTTTAAAACTGTTTATATATATACTTGCTGGGCTTTTCTTTGGCTCACTCTTGCTTTCACTAAACCTTTCTAGACGGGAAGTATGGTTCCGATCAGCAGTCCAGACAGTACTAGAGGGGGTCAGAGTGGTCGGGTATCCGCACCTCAGGCCGTGCAGGTACTTGTGCGTTTCAGTTGGCGCTAGATAGAATTTTAAATAAAATGGGATGTAATAATAAAATTGAATTAGACTAGATTTAAGTTGACTTGATTTGGTGATTTGTAATAAGTGATTAGTTTATTTTGGAATATGTCTACTTGAATTCACACAATAACCTGTTTGCGATCTTTGGTTGCGGGGTCGGTTGCGCATTCTTATATTTTTGGTTGTGATTGGTTGGTGACCCCCGGATCTGGACCCCGGATTTGGAGGGGTGTCACAGTTGGTATCAGAGCTGACAGGTTATAGTCATTGAAATAAGCAGATATATACCATAGGAAAGATTAGGCAGATCACAAATGAGATAGGACGACGTTTTTGTGTTACGTTGCGTTTGATTTTAGTCTAAGCCTAAGTTGTGAGGTGATTGTGATATTATGTTACTGGGTTGCGCAGGTTTCTGTTGTGGTGACTACACCGGTGGTTGCACCTCAGCCTATGCCGGCCCTGGAGTCAGTAACACCACCGTTGTTCCCACCTATTGATTTACCACCTATTCCAGCTATTATGGATCCTGACTACCCAGTGATGGGGGTAGACTATTGGCTGGGCTGGGAGTTTCCGCGGGAGCCGATGAGTCCCGTACCACCAGTTCATCCTGTTGATCCAGGTGAGTGGATGGGCTTACTAGCGCTTGGGGAGCCGAGTTATGTGGCGCATTTGGGTATGGCACATGAGGAGGAGATCATGGTGGTTGACCCTCCAGCACCAGTCCCCGTACGGATGTTTGTTCCTGATCAGCAGCAGGGAGTAGTGATGCCACCCGCTTTACCTGAGCTTCATCTACCCGATGCCGAGGCAGTTATAGGAGGATTTCTTATGCCAGCAGAGTTCACGGATCAGTCAGACCCCACTGTGCAGGGTCCCTATGTACCACTCTCACCAGTTATACCTTGGCATCAGATGCCACTAGGAGAGGAGAGAGTGCGTGCTTTGATAGAGGAGGTTACAGGCAGGGCAGAGGCTGAGTCGAGGGGCCATATAGGTGCACCACGCACTGTTCCTTTTGGTGAGTACCGTGAGCTTTGGGAGGCATATGACTTTTTGAGAGGGTAGAATGTGGAGCTGCGTAGGATGACAGGTCGTTCTGTTTCAGACTCGGAGATTCGTCATAACCTCCGGGAGTTGATTGCAGCCGGTACTTATGAGGTGGAGGCATTGAGGTTGGGTGATTCGGGTACTATTGATTATCGTCGGGCCTACCGTATCCTCCAGAGGATGTTAGCGGATCTTCAGCAGATGGTAGATCCCAGTTGGGATTAGTGACTGTGGGACAGAGTCATAGAAGGAAGAATGCTACCTGTGTTTGTTTGGTTTTGGTTGTTTGTAAAATAGTGTATGTGTGTATGAGCAGTAGTTTGGTAGAATAAGTCGGGAATTTTGTTGTATATAGCCGGCATTAAAGTTGTTAAGGTAGGTTATGAGCAATATGATGGTGGGTAACCCGATCCAAAGTCATGTATGACTGTAAGTGGTTATTTATATATCAGCAGTACTTTTGTAGCGTTACGTGTATCGATTCCATCCAGCATGCATTTATTTATTTTTTCAATATTCAAGTGAATTAGTGATTGGGTGACATGAGTTGATAAATATTCTTGATTCATGCTTCTTTTCAATGAATGTCTATCAAAAACATGTGTAGCCAATTACTAAGGAACTTGTGTATTTTCCTCTACCAGATTATGGATAATCAGCAACCACATGGAAATCACGCAGGAAATGTGAATAATAATCAGAACGCCGGGGAGCAGGGCAATATTAATATGATACAGCAAATGCTAGAGCTGTTCCGACAGCAAACCGAAAACCTCACTCGTCAGCAGCAGCAGCCGCCAGTACCCCAGGTAACGACCTTTAAAACTTTTCAATCTGTTAAACCCCCAGAATTCCAAGGCTCAGCGAATCCAGTTGAGGCCCGAGCTTGGTTAAAAGAGATGGAGAAAGCTCTTGCATTGGTGAATGTAGAAGAGAATAAAAAGACCGAGTTCGTGAGTTACTTTTTGAAAGGAGAAGCGAACTACTGGTGGGAAGCCAGGAAGGCTTTGGAAGGAGAAGGGGTAACTACGTGGGAAAGATTCAAGGAGTTGTTTTTGGAAAAGTATTTTCCCCGCTATATGCAGAATCAGATGGAGATTAAATTTTTGGAATTAAAACAAGAAGGCAGTGCCACTGACTATGAAGCAAAGTTTACAGAATTAGCCAGGTTTGTTCCAGACTTGGTTGATACTGAAGAGAAGCGAGCAAGGAGATTCCAATAGGGTTTGAAGCCGTGGCTCCGAAGCCGGGTAGCCGCTTTTGAGTTGACCACCTATTCAGCTGTGGTCCAGAAGGCACTGATCATAGAAGGAGAAAGTGATAGCTCTCAGAAAGAAAGGGAAGGTAAGAAGAGGAAATTCCATAGCCAATCAGGGAATTCGTTCCAAGGTAGAATGCAAAACAATTTTAGCTATGGACCAGCATTTCAGCCTAGAGGCAACGGAGGACCAGGGAATGGAACCTAGAATTTTGGGAATCAGGGGAATCGATTTCGGAATAGCAATCAACAGCAAGGAAGTCAGTTTTTGAGCAATAATCAACAACAAGGAGCTCGAATTCCAAACAATAATCAGCAACAAGGGATGCGACCACCACTGCCAGCATGTTGAATATGTGGAAGGAACCATGGAGGTGCATGTAATCTGGCTAATATAGTTTGTTTTCGGTGTGGCAAGAAAGGGCATTATGCCAACGGGTGCGATATGCCAGCAGCTAGTGGGATTGGTTGTCACAAATGTGGGAACAAAGGGCATCTTGCTAAAGATTGTAGAGTTAACTTGAATTCGGGAAACCAGAATAAAGCTGCAGGGACAAATAATGCGGGACAGCCAAGGGCTCGAGTTTTCAATATGACCATGTCAGATGCAGAGCGGAATTCTGATGTTATTACAGGTACACTTTCCGTAAACTCTACTAATGCCAAAGTACTTATTGATTCAGGAGCTTCTAAATCTTTTATTTCGGAAGAGTTTGCGGGTAAGCTAGAATGTGAATGTCAGTTATTAAATGAAGCATTAGTAGTAGAGATAGCTAATCAGGAGCGTATACCCGTTAGACAAATTTACCCAGCATGTGATATCAAAATATCCGGTCAACATTTTCATGCCAACTTGATTCCTTTCAAGTTGGGAGAGTTCGAGGTTATACTGGGAATGGATTGGTTGACAAAGTATAATGCCCAGATTGATTGTAAAAAGAAGGAGTTGAAACTAAAGTTGGATGGGGATAAAGAAGTGGTGTTTCACGGGCAAAAGCAAGCGAAGAAACTTTTGACTATGATGCGAGCCAAACGATTGTTGCAGCAGGGATGTAAAGCATGCTTGGCTTATGTAATGGATACCAATAAGGAAGTGCCACAGATAGAACAGATTCCAGTAGTGAATGAATTTCTGGATGTGTTCCCTGATGAATTGCCAGGCTTACCTCCAGATAGAGAAATTGAGTTTGCTATTGATTTGGCACCAGGTACTGAACCTATATCGAAAGCTCCGTACAGAATGGCGCCAGTGGAAATGAAAGAATTGGCCAAGCAGCTGCAGGAGCTACTAGAAAAAGGGGTGATCAGACCAAGTATATCACCATGGGGCGCACCAGTATTGTTTGTGAAAAAGAAGGATGGAAGCATGAGACTTTGTATTGACTACCGGGAGTTAAACAAATTGACGATTAAAAACAAGTACCCATTGCCGAGGATCGACGACTTGTTTGATCAATTAAAAGGCGTAGCATGGTTTTCCAAAATCGATTTACGATCGGGATATCACCAGTTGAAGATCAAGTCAGATGATATTCCTAAGACAGCATTTCGTACGAGATATGGGCATTACAAATTTTTAGTTATGACATTCGGATTAACTAATGCACCAGTCGCTTTTATGGACTTGATGAATCGAGTTTTCAAGAAATATCTGGATAAATTCGTGATCGTTTTCATAGATGATATCTTGATATATTCTAAGACAGAGGAAGATCATGCGGAGCACTTGAGAACAGCTTTAAAAATTTTGCGGAAGGAGAAGCTATATGCCAAATTTTCGAAATGCGAGTTTTGGTTAAGGGAGGTACAATTTCTGGGGCACGTTGTCACTAACGAAGGAATTAAAGTGGATCCAGCCAAGATCGAAGCTATTAAGAGTTGGGAGCGACCAAGAACACCAACCGAAGTTCGAAGTTTTCTGGGATTAGCTGGATATTATAGAAGGTTTGTTAAGGATTTTGCTAAAATAGCAGCATCTTTGACAAAACTCACCAGGAAGAATGAGAAATTTGAATGGAACGAGAAGTGTGAGCAGAGTTTCCAAGAATTAAAGAAGCGATTGATGACTGCACCAGTGTTAGTTCTACCCAACGAAACTGGAGATTTTGTAATCTATAGTGATGCATCGCAGAAGGGGTTAGGGTGTGTGTTGATGCAGGATGGCAAGGTAATTGCTTACGCGTCTAGGCAACTCAAGAATCATGAACAAAAGTATCCAACGCATGATCTGGAATTTGCAGCAATTGTTTTTGCACTAAAGCTTTGGAGGCACTACCTATATGGAGAAAAGTGTGAAATATTCACGGATCACAAAAGTTTGAAGTATATCTTCACTCAAAAGGAGCTCAACATGAGGCAAAGACGATGGTTGGAGTTAATCAAGGATTACGACTGTACTATCAGCTATCATCCAGGCAAGGCCAACGTAGTGGCAGATGCACTAAGCAGGAAGGAGAGGTTAAATCTATTAACCTCATTCGAGGAGTTGCTGAATGAATTCGAGAAATTGGAAATAGAGGTCCATACATCATAAGAGACCAGTGAAGTATTCTATGCCATGACCTTTCAGCCAGCGTTATTGGAAAAGATTCGTAGGTGTCAAGAACAGATAATGGACCAAGACAAAGCAAGTCTAACCGGAGAGGAAATCGGGAGTCAAAAGGATAATAAAGGAATTCTCAGATTTTCTTCACGTATATGGGTACCTAATGTCGCAGAACTGAAAGATGAAATCTTACGTGACGCGCACAACTCCAGGTATTCTATTCACCCTGGCAGTACCAAGATGTATAGAGACTTAAAGCAACACTTTTGGTGGCCCGATATGAAGAAAGAAATTGCAGAATACGTCAGCAAATGCTACACCTGTCAGAGAGTTAAAGCTGAATATCAAAGGCCAAGTGGATTGCTACAACCTTTGGAAATTCTAGAATGGAAGTGGGAACATCTCGCAATGGATTTTGTAGTAGGACTTCCGAAGACTAAATCAAACCACGATGCAATCTGGGTGATCATTGATAGGTTGACCAAATCAGCACATTTCCTCCCAATCAACGAAAGATTTTCGCTAGAGAAACTGGTTCAACTATATTTGAAAGAGATCGTAGTACGACACGGGGTTCCCGTATCTATAGTATCTGATCGAGATCCTCGTTTTAATTCAAGATTCTGGAGGCAATTCCAAAAACGTTTAGGAACCAAACTAAACATGAGTACGGCATATCATCCTCAAACAGATGGGAAAAGCGAGAGAACAATTCAGACCATTGAAGATATGCTAAGGGTATGTGCCCTAGATTTTAAGGGTAGCTGGGACGAGCACTTACCGTTGGTGGAATTCTCATACAATAATAGTTACCATACCAGCATTGGAATGCCACCATATGAAGCTCTTTATGGAAGAAGATGTAGATCTCCGGTGTATTGGGAAGAAGTAGGAGAACGCGCAATCTTAGGTCCAGAACTACTCCAACAGACGAAGGAAAAGATTGGATTGATACAGAAAAGATTGATTACCGCTCAAGATCGACAGAAGAAATATGCAGATCAAACTAGAAAGGACCAGAGTTTTGAAGTTGGGGAATTGGTATTGCTGAGAGTATCACCATGGAAAGCAGTGACCAGATTTGGGAAAAGAGGTAAACTCAATCCAAGATATGTAGGACCGTTTGAGATATTGAAGAAGGTAGGGAAGCTTGCTTATGAACTAGCATTACCGCCTCACATGCAGAACATCCATAACGTATTCCATATATCGATGCTGAAGAAGTATAATCCTGATCCAATGCACGCAATAGAATTTGAACCTGTAGATATTCGACCCGATTTATCTTTTGTCGAGCAGCCAATTAAGATATTAGATCGTAAGGATAAGGTATTAAGAAATAAGACAATACCTTTAGTTAGGGTATTGTGGAGGAATCCCTTGGTTGAAGAATCAACATGGGAATTAGAGAGTGAAATGCGAGCTCAGTACCCTCAGTTATTTTCTTAAGTAGGATTCTGGGGGCAGAATCCTTATAGGGGGGGAAGGATGTAACGACCGGGAAAATTTCGTGTAATTTATTATGTTAAAATATGTTTTTAGTTGATTTTATTGTGTTTTTATTTAATTTTTAATGCATTTAAACACATTATGATTTTTATTAAATAGGAAAATTATCCCATACGTGTTATGTGACTTCTGTGTAGTATAGATTATTTTATTATATTTTTTTGGAATTTTTATATTTTTAGAATACAATTATTTCACATTTTAATTTCCGGATCCAGCCCCTATACTAAATCTGAGGCCCTGTTTTTGAAAAAATTATTTTTATAAAATGGTAGGATATATAAAAATGAATTTTGTAGTAATTTTTGTAATATGCATAATTTTTGGGAAATTTTGACATATATATTGTATTTGTTTAAAATTAAAAATTTTACATTTTTATCCCATAAAATTTATTTTTAAGGCTTAATAATTTTAATTAGGGATTAAAAATATTTTTGGGGTATTAATTTGGATTAATATAAAAACCACAGATTTTTCATTTATTAATTAAAAATAATCAAAAATCAGATTTTTGATTTTCAGTTTTCTGGAAAAATCCTTTAAGTGTTCTTCATCGTTCTTGAGGATCAATCGACCTTTTGAAGGTGATTTTGTTATCCAAATCTTTCATATGAGTATTCAAACTGAATCTTATGATGAGTACTACACGTTTATATGTGTGTGTATCTGTTTATATGCTTTGTTCGAAATTTTATAATTTTCGGATATTAATTCGAATTTCCATATTCTTGTTGGGTGATTTGCTGTATGTTTGGTTGTTATGAATGTGTAGATCGTGTTCCCAGCAACTCGTAGGTGATTTTTAATTGTGATTTGGTTGTGTTTTGAGCTCGCCGGAGTTTGGCTGGACTCCGGTCGGGTTTTGGTAAAAACCGATTGAAAATCGATTTGTTGTGTTGATTGGCATGTTATTCGTGTTGTTGGAAGCATTTGGGTCACGGGGGACTCAAAACCCCGTGATTTGGTGGAGAAACGAAGTCGAATAATCGACTTTTGTGTCGCCGGAATCTGGTATAGTCGGCCGGAGTTCACGCCGCCGGCGTGAACAGTGTTTGCAGGGAGGCTGAGGAAGACGATGATGTAAATTTTTTTTTTTATTTTTTTTTACTTTTATCTACTTTTAATTACTTTTAAATCTTTTAAAAATTCTGAATTTAATTATAAAATTAAGAAAATTATTTTCTGAAAATATTTTGGAAAGTCAAAATTTATTTCAAAATTTTATTTTTTTAAATTTTAAAAATTATTTTATTATTTATTTTTAATTCAAAGTAATTAAGAATTAAAAACTTTTAATTATACTAATTAATTTCAAATAATGATTTAATTAATTTAATTAATTGATAAATTTAATTATTTATTGAATAATTTTATTAATTAATTATTATTTGATTTTAATTAATTTAATTAGGATTATTTAATTTTAAATTAACCAATTTTCTGTTTAAAAATGATTTAAAAATAGAAAGTAATTGTTTTAAATCCTAAAAATAATCCGGAAGTGATAAAAATAGTTTTAAAATTCTAAAATTATTTATAAACCCGGATTAAATATTTATTAAAATATTTTAGGGATCCAATAATTACTCAAAGGGTTTATTAACGATCCTTTTTGATTCAAAAAGGGTTATTTAAATCTTTTAAAATTCTTTTGAGTGCTTTATAAATATTTTTAATATTCTAGAAATACTTTTAAATATTATAATAATAATTTGAGTGATCTTTTATTTGTGAGTCGTATCTGTTATGTGAATTACGTGTTGATTACTCTGTACATGTTACTATTTGTTTAAAATATTTAGTCGGTAGCAATACAACGTACGGGCAGATCCTAAAACCGAGGTTAGATCTGTATGTGATCTTGTACTTAGCCAGTTATTTAAAATAGAATATTTTAACTGTAGAAGCGAGAGAAACCCTAGTCAGAGGGCAGAGCTTACCAACAGTATACATAGAAGCGAGAGAAACCCTAGCCAGAAAGCAGAGCTTACCAGCCATATATACAGGCAAGTATTTTCTCCCTTGATCATCTTAAACACTGTTTATTTATGTTTCATTGATTCATATCATGACGAATAGCTATTGTCCAGAGCTATTTGTGATTCTTAAATATTTTGTGCGAACACAGTTGTTTGATATTGGTACCCTTGATGGGGGAAATTGTTTAAGATAAACTCTTCATATCCTTATTATCGTAGTAAATAATAGGGATGTGAACTGTATGTGAAACTAAGCATTTCCTGTTGAATTCGGAAATTGCTCTATTGGATTGGCAAATGGTAAAGCATAGGAGGCTATGATGATTTCATAGTCCAGCAATATTTAAGGAGGATATGGTAACCATTCCATCTTCCTATAGGCTAACATTACTTGCCTATTTTGGTACCCTCATGAAATCCGAATTATACACACGGGTATAGCTGTACCAGTGGAGTATAAAGGGTCCCATTGCTTTTGAACCTGATCAGGGGGCAATGGTGTTTCAGTTATGTATATCCAATCCATATCGCCCGAATGGCTATTATATATTGTGAGTTGACAAATGATTCAGTTTTATGTCATGTCAAATGATTTCAGTTATGATCGAATTATAATTCAGTTGTTGATTCAGTTTGCTTTATAAACTATTTTACTTTTCAGTCGATATTATGCAGCATTTGTTCTGGTTTTATTTTAAAACTGTTTATATATATACTTGCTGGGCTTTTCTTTGGCTCACTCTTGCTTTCACTAAACCTTTCCAGACGGGAAGTATGGTTCCGATCAGCAGTCCAGACAGTATTAGAGGGAGTCAGAGTGGTCGGGTATCCGCACCTCAGGCCGTGCAGGTACTTGTGCGTTTCAGTTGGCGCTAGATAGAATTTTAAATAAATGGGATGTAATAATAAAATTGAATTAGACTGGATTTAAGTTGACTTGATTTGGTGATTTGTAATAAGTGACTAGTTTATTTTGGAATATGTCTGCTTGTATTCACACAATAACATGTTTGCGATCTTTGTTTGCGGGGTCGGTTGCGCATTCTGATATTTTTGGTTGTGATTGGTTGGTGACCCCCGGATCTGGACCCCGGATTTGGAGGGGTGTCACAATTAGGGTTGGTGATATTAGATATCGTCAGATCTTTTACTTCTTCAGTCTGAATCTGATGAAGTATATTCATTAGTCTCTGACTCTTCTGGTCCGGGATCTAATTCTTCTTCTAAGATATACACTTCTTGTATATCTTCGTAAGGTTCTTCAATAGGAATATATCCTAGTGAATATACCTGTTCAAGCATTCGAGCTTTACTCTCATGCTTCTGCCTGTTTGGGCACTCATTTGCATAGTGTCCTTCTTCATTGCAAATCCAACACCTGCATTTTTTCTTGCCTTTTGGGCAAAAATTTTGTTTATCGTTAGAAAACTTCTTTGAAGATTTTTTCTTAACATATTTTCATGATTTGAAGGGCTTCTTTTTCCTAAAAAATCGATATTTTTTCGTATATTTCTTATACGATTTTTTCCTGTGGAAACTTCTAGATGTCTTACTACATCCATACTCAAATGGTTGTTCTACCACTTTTTCACAGCATTTTTTACTAAATTGTTTTAGCTATTTTTGCTTTTTAGTCAAATCATAAATCTTACTGATTTCTTCTTTAACTATTCTATGAGCATAGCCCAAACTATTTTCAGCAGCTCCTGTTGCTTCAAGGTTAAAACGCTCAAGAGCTTTTTCACCTAGTAGAGGTATTTTAAGAAGATAATCTATGATAAACTTCTTATAGTCTGCTAGCTCAACTAATTGATATAAATATTTCTCATAATCATTATAGAATAGATCAAGAAAACATATATCGCAAAGTTGCATTTTAGTAAGCATAGATTTTGCTTTACTAACTATCTTAGCCAATTCTTGAATTTTATTGGTCTGTAGATCTATTCCTAAGAAAAATGTATAAATTGCATTTATAACATTTTCATAGGCCGTTATTGGATTCATTACTGGAACCCATGTGGTGTTTTTAATCATGCTATTAACAACACCTGTGGTCTTATGTTCCATCAATAACAAGACTGTTTCTTGATCATCATAAGCTTCGCTGTTAGTCTGTATTATTAGACTAATTTCTTGAGACCATTTATCAATGAGCTCTTTTCTATTGGTTTTACCATCAATATTCAAAATATTACTACCATAGATGTTAGTAACATTTTTAGAATCTGGAATAGAATAAGAAGGATAAAAATTACCTTTCCTTTTTCTACTACCTGTGGTTTTGCCTTCATGCTCCTCCTCCTTTTTGACTCCTGAGTGTTCTCCTTTTTCTGGAGAAGCCTGTTTGTCCATTCTGAAGTTTTCTGGAAAAAATTCTTCTTCTGATTTTTCAGCTTGAAATGATTCTTCCGAACCTTCCCAAGGGTCTGTTCCCTCTTCGTCAGTACTGAAAGATTCAATAATGTTTAGAGTTTCATAAGGATTAAAACCAAATAAAGATTTTAACTCACTGCTTGACTATATTTCCTGGTTGGCAATAGAGTCATCCTCTATTTCCATTAACCTGATTGCTTGTTCCAATTGACTATAATTGTCATCTGTAACATGCAATTCTTCATCTTCTAGATTTTTCCAGAAGAATTCTTCTACCATTTGCATGTAGTTCATGATGATTCTTTATCAAATGGCCAGGTTAAGCTTCCTGAGTTCTTTCCAGAACCCATTTCTTCATTACCAACGTTGAAGTTAGGATAACTGTATTTCAAGGGTTTCTTGAATTTTTCATCTGCTAAGACGATTTCTCTGTTTGATGTACCTGTCTTAAGAACATCAAGAATTTCTTTATTGCAAGGACAATCATGAATAATTAATTTTATTTCATTGATAATCTTTGCTGCTGCCGCTTCAATGTTATCGGCATTCTGTTGATTCTTAAGCAACTCTAGAATTTCTTCTAATTGTGGCTTAATAATCTTAGCGAAATCTTCTTATAATTCCTTAAGACTCATCCAAGAATTTTCTTAAGGTATTCCTCGATTTCTATGAGTTTAGAAGTAAAGTCTAATACTTCTTTTCTCGAGATAGGTATGTCATGCTTATTATTACTAAGCTTTTCTACCTGTTCTGTAAGCTTCTTAATCTCTTCGTTATTTTTAACTAAAAGATTCATAGCTTTGTTATTAATCTCATTTACGAGATTTTTTATATCTTCTAGCCTGCTACTACTGCTAGATCCACTTCCCCCTCTCTAAAAATATGTGGTTCCATATTTACCAAAAAGGCTCGTAGCTTTTGAGAATTTTTCGCTTGGATCTTTACTAAGCCCAAAATAGGATAGCATTTTATAAACTCCTAGAAAAATTCTTCCTGTAATCTGATTGAGATTATTAGTAGATGCAATTATTGTAGTAATTCTTGCACTACCAGGGTGACTACTGAAGGTATAATTCTTCAGCTCTTGTCCTTCTACTTCGCTTAATCTTTTGAGATTAAGAACTTTTCCTTTCTTGTAAATATGTGGATTTACAGGTAAAGAAGTAGCCATTTAACTGATACGTTCAAGCTTTCGTCCTAAACTATCAATTCTGGTTGAGACATTCCTTAAAAGGTTGTCTGTTGAGGATTCTCTTATGACTAGGTTTTTCCCTTTAAAGCTTATTCTAGGTTTTTCTCCTAAATGAGGTTTATTCCTAGCAATATCTATTGCCCATGAATTTTCTAAGGGACTGATTTCTGAGAATTGTTTCTCTTCAACAGATCCTATATCAGAGAATATATCTTCTAACTCGATATATTCAGATTTTTTGTAATCTATACTGAGATGACTATTAGTCAGGGCATAGGCTACAACGTAAGATATGCTAAAGACTTTTTCTCCGGCATCCATAAGGTTTTCTCGTTCAAACTAATGTACGAATGATAAAACCGAGTCTAAATTCTTTGTGTCTAGGCTAAGTCCAAACTTAGGGTAGACTGAGAACATGAATTTTTGGTATGCTAAGTTTCCTCTAGCAGCACCTAAAATACAATCTCTACGATCCTTGATTCTGTTATCTATTAAAGCCATTTTAATAGGTGAATCAATTCCTTCCTGAAATTCAGATTTTAACAAAATCTTTACAGCTCCTAAATGAACCGTGCTGATTGTTGATCTAATCTTAGAAGGGATCTTTAAAAGGTTTTTCCTAATTTCTTCTCTATTAATGAGTGATAGGAAAACAGAACCTTTTGTATCTTTTATGTCGACATGCATTTCTTTTGTGCTGACAAAATAAAAGATATTGTTTTTTCTATTCGGAATATTTAAACCAAATGAATTTGGGATTCTAAATATTTTTTCTTTCTTTAGATCAAGTTTCAAATTCTTGATTTTTGAAAGTGTTTCTTGTTTTACCAAAAAACTTCCTTGAAATCCTTTTTCGTTTTCTGAAAACTCGATTTCAAAATCTTGATTATCATCAGAAGTCTGAGGATCATCAATTTCTTTGCCTTTTTCTTTTAAAAGATTCATTTTAAAAGATTTTTCCTTGGCTCTGATACCAATTTGCGGATAACTTATTTTTTGCCTTTACAAAAACAAAAGGCATGACACCCATCGTTAGCTTCTCCAATAAAGCTACCAATATGGTTTTTTAAACCGTCAATTTCTTGACTATTTCTAATATAGAACCTACCATGCTGTTCGTACATCATTTCTAAACTAATATAGAATTCTCTAAGTCGGTCTAGTCTATTATTATTGATATCTAGACATGCTAGATCTCTGATTCTAGTGAAGAAGTCTTCATCACTAAGTCTAATGGTTTCGCCATTAATGGTTAAGCTCCAAGGGAACATTACAGACCTTTGATTATTGCTAATCATGATCAAAATTGTTAAATATATAAAAAGATTTATATAAATTTATTTAAAACAGGGTTTAGAGTTTTACCAGGCTTCTCAAATGATCCGTATCTGTTCAGTAAAACAAACCGATGTCCAATAAGGCCTTAGACATCATTTCACTTCCAAATAATGATGTATATGTTGATGTGTGACTTGTGCCCAACATGTTTAATTGCATTTAACACTTGTAATAGTACGGTAGAAAAGTCAAGCTCATGCAATTTAAGCAAAACAATTAGATATAAACATCATTTTTTGGTTACATAATCGATGTGTAAAAGCTTCCTGGACATCGGTCAAAAACCGATGTCTATGAGATGGACCTTTTACATCACCGACAAAGACATCGGTATAAATTTTTAATAGACATCGGCCAGAAACCGATGTCTATGAGCTTTTTTCTAGTAGTGCATGGATAAACGTGTATGTCGAAAATCTTTTCTATTAGAATTCAAAAAGAGAGTACAAAATGTTTTATTTGTATCTAGTTAATCAGAAGAGAATTTCTTGGAGCTGCGTTTGGAGGAAGCTGACAGTAGATGCAACTGTTGAACAGGTGTAGATAGATGCTATTAGTTTGTACAGAGTATCTTTTATCATTTATAGTTTTATATGATAGGAGTAAATTTATTTATATATAGTATTACGGTTTGATTCACTTTTAAGGAGTATCTTGACTTTCCTTGATAAACCTGTAGATAGATTAAGGCTTTACTTGATAACAAAGTATTGTTGAAGGCTTGAAGTAATTTCTAAAACTAACTAATGAGAAAATAAAATATTCTAGTGTCATGTTTTATCATTAGAACATGACTCCGAGATGTGGTGATGCGTTTTCGTTTTTATTTTATATTAATTTGAAAGTCAAATTGTTTCGTTGATAAAAGATCATGTGACATCTATAAAAAAAAAAATTCAACAAACATATAAGTGATCAAATCAAAATTTTATTGAGAAAAGTAACGATCAATGAATAGATTATAATTGTAATCTGCGGAGTATCCCTTACTTTCACTAAAAGACAATCTAACAATTTGTTATAATCGCAAAGAACACGTAAATCTAATTTATTGAAATGCATTTGAAAAATTAACAAAAACTATAAGTTTATATAACTTTTCTATGAAAAAATATTGTGAAGTTCTTGCAAATCAATGATCCATGAAAATAAAACAAAATAAATTTTCAAAAGAAGAGAAAACATAATATATGGATAGAAAAATTTAAATAAATGAATAGAAAATTTTAAGTGTAAATTTTTAAATAAGAACTTAATCAAGAAAAAGATGACGAAAATGAGGATTATCATCGACCAAGTGGCTGAAAATATTTCCAATATCGATGAGCAGATATTTAAGAAAATTGAGTAGGTATACCTTCAGTTAAATCAAACAAATTTGTCCTACGTAATTAAATAAAAAAATCGTGCATCACACAGATTATAAGCTAGTATCAAATAATTTAACTAAATAAATTCATAAAAATATAGGTATGTTACAGATAACCTGCCTCGCCAAATCATAGGCAATACATATCCTAAAACATGGAGAGTCGTAGCTAGTCCATGTCCCAAAAGAGCCAATAGTATAATTGCATAAATCGTCTTCAGAAGGAGCTGCAAGAAACATAACATTTTACCTGAAAAATTGACGTTGATGCAAGCTCCAGCTTTTGCAAACTCGTAATTCTGGCTTCAACTTTATCTTTCTCAGATCATCAGCTAAACACCAAAAATAGAGGGCCAAACGGACAAATTCTTTAAAGAGACCTTATGGAGCAATACAATCTGGTTATATAAATGGAGTTTCATTAAACTACAAAGTTTTTCATCCTAAACATTGTACGTCAAAATTTATTTTAATTTCTATGTGATTTTCAAGATCGAATAATTCTAGAATTTTAATTTTGAAAAATGGCCAAATCTAAGACAACATTAAGAATTTGTCTGAAAACCATGCACGTTTTATTCAAAGCTACCAATGATTTAATTCATGGCTTTGAACCAATGATTTTAATTGAAACATGACCTACTTTGCAGGTTTTCATTCCTATTTTGTCAAAAAATATCAAAATGAGAAATAGCAAAAGACAAAATAATATTTTAATAGAATGGTATACACTATTCACCTTTTCTTATCACATATAATTTACTTAGTTATGAAATTGTGATTTGCAAACGATATACTCCAAATAATATAATTATTGTAGTGAGTAACATTTTAGAGAATAATTTATTTCATTTTTCGTTAAATATTTTTCCAAAATTCTAATTTTAAACAAAGACAAAGTTTAAAAGTTTTTGAGCCACCATACATGTATTAAATGTCATGGAAAGCTTTTTTTTTTTTTTCTGCTTGTGATCGTATACATTACAAGAAGACTAGACATATAGTGTCCTATCATAAGATTTATGAGCCATTGGAGTCTTCCGCGTGCCTGAAAACATGCAGATATTGATTCCTTCGTTATCGAAGAAGATAAAAAAGAAAGGTAAAAGTTTAGTAGATTCGTTATTTACTTTGTAAAATTTTAATCACAGTATAGGATATCTTGGGTTTGCTTTTGTATTGCAAAGTATGATCGGGCACCAATCTTGTTGGCTGTAGAGTAATTGATTGTACTATTTCTCATTCGTATTGATAATTGCATATTTTTGCATATTTTTATTACCTATTTATTGCTTGAACTCGTATTTTAATAATTTATTTTGTTGCATTTCAGGAATTTCGTGAATAAATAAAGAAATGACAAATTAAAGAAATAAAGAGCAAGGAAGGGAAAAAGAGGAAGAAAAAGGATTAAATGAAAAAAAGGAAAAAGAATTAGGAGCTTGGAGGAAAGGGAATCTTTTAAGGCTCATGGAAGGTGGAGATCATCCCAACACACTAAATAAGTGTATGGCCAAGATCCACTCTACAAAGCTTAAGGAGGAAGGAAACAATTGGATGGCTAGGATTTCTCCACCACATTAAAAGGTGTATGGTGGAGATTAACCCAACACACCCCTAAACCCTAATTCTTATCCTATAAATACCCCCTCACCCCCTTGTATTTATCAACTTAGATTTTAGGGTGGCTTTAATTTCTTTTTTTTTAGTTTCAAATCTTGTAAACAATTTTTTATTTTAATGCAAAAATTTCGTTTCCTTTAATTTCTCGTCTTGTTCTTTCGTTTTTGTTGCATAGCTTTCGTTATTTTCATAAATCCGTTTAGTGGACAAAGTAGCGAAATGCTAACCACTATGGGTTGAAAATAACGATTTTTATTTTTTTGCTCGTAGTTTTAATTTTAGTTTTAATTCGTAATTTTGTCCCTTTAAATTTCGATTTTATTGTGGGCCATTTAATTCAAAATCCTCGTTTTAGTATAATTTTCATTTTTTAGTTAATCTCTTTATTTTCATATTTAATTTTTTTTTTAAAAAAAAATTTATTAGTTTAAATTTTTAGGTCGTGTTTTCTGTTTCGTTAATTGTTAAATTCGTAGTTTAATTTTAGTTTCCCCTATTTTCGTTTCCTTTGTTTTTTTTTTTTCACATCCCCAAACCCAGCTACTTCTTTTTCTTCATTTCCCTTCTTCTTCATTTCTCCCTTTCTTCTTCGAACGAACTCACAAACCCAACAGTGTCTTACTTTTCTTCGATTAAAACAAACACCTCTCTATCCTTCTTCTTCCTTTCCCCACAAAACCCCCCAACTCCTTTTATCCCTCTTTTCACCACAAAACCCTTTCATTTTCGGTTCTATTTTGTTCGAATTTTTTTAGAATTAAGATTGTTTTGGTGTGTTTTTGCTGAGTTCTCAGTTCGTGTATTCCTTTTATGTATTAACTCATGGCTTCCGAGTTATTTGTTTGCGTCTGATTTGCTGTGTGTACGCTGAGTTGACTCAGAATGTTTTATAGTGCTGAGTCGTTTGTTTTGTTTGGTTCTGTTTGCTTTGTTGTCGAAGTAACTGTTAAATGTTTAGTTCGCAACTGATGTGCTATTTTTTTTTCTTTTATCTGTTTCGATTAGCTGTTTACCGAGTTGTAATCTGGTGCTTTATGTTGGACCGAGTTGATGCACGAGTTGCCACAGAGTCTCCAATGTTTAGTTTATGTTTGCCTTTTTTTTTAGTTTTATTTTCTGATTGTTCTGGGTTCTCGCAGTGAATTGGTTGCGATTTATTGTTTTTTTCTGTATGGTTTTGCAGCCGAGTTTGAATTCGTCTCTGTCCGAGTTGCCGTGTTGGTTTTCTGAGTTGTTCTCATGAGACTAAGTTGCTTTGTTTGCGTTTGATTTTTTGTTTCTTTTGCTGATTATGTGCATCTTTCTGTTATATTAAGTCGACAAGTCGAGTCACCAGTTTTGCGTGTTAGTTGAATTAAGTTTGTTTCAGTTTTAGTCTGTACTGAGTCGACTCAGTGTTTGTTCTAGCCTAGTTTGTGGTTTGTGTCTTGTTGATGTTTTAATTACGGTACTGGGATTTTGTTTACTGAGTTTCTCTCTTGTGGCTTGTTGAATTTTCAAACACTTCATGTCGAATTTTTCAAAAAAAAAAATCCTGTTAATAAAATTTGTTTAATTCGATTTAGATAAAAGGAGGGAATTTTAGAATAAAATCATAGTTTAAATTTAAATTTAGAATTTTTAAAGTAATTTAGTTCTTACTCTTTTCACTATTAATTAGTTTAGAATTAGAATAAAATTTAGTTTCCTTTTAAAATTGATTAAATTTTCCTTTCGGAATTGATTAAAATTGATTAAATTGATTAAAGTTTCCTTTCGTAATTAATTAGATCAAATTCTCAAAAATCCACTTGTCCTAATTCGATTAAATTGAAAACAAAGTTTGCGAAAATCTTAATCTCCGAGGATCAAACGTAAAATAATTCAATGAACGAGTCATGCGCTTACTGTTAGGTCCCGAAGTATCGTAGAAGGGGGGTTGAATACGATACTACCAAAAATAAAAAATAATTCCGAGAATATATCTTTATTGATAATAAACTCGAAGGGGTGTTACAACTTCTAATCCAATGGATTAGCTTCAAAACAGAACACTCCTAAGGATAGTTTAGGCACGAGGACCTTCTACCCGACACTTCCTGAAAGCAGGCTAAGCCGGGTTTCCTACTAGATGGACTGTCTAGTAGCTTACACAGAAAAGATATAGAAGAGAGAAGAGATGTTGAGGTGTGTTTTGAAATGAAATGAACAGGCCTATTTATATGTTATAGAAAATCACTATGCAGCTAATATACGTAACTGATGACGATACTGCTGCCTGTTTTTCTTCTTCAATCAGCCGAACTTTCAAAATCAAAAAGCTTGACCCGCTTACTTTTCCAAAAGTTTGATTGATACTTTTGCTTTTTATATGAATAGTAATTTCAGTTACTATTCATATGAATAGTAATTTCGGTTACTATTCATATGAATAGTAATTTAGTTACTATTCATGTGAATAGTGATTTCAGATACTATTCATATGAATAGTGATTTCGAATACTATTCATTTTCCTCTTAATTTGACATCCTTAAATATTCAGCTTCCAATTAAATAGAGGATATCAATACTGCTCCAAACTCAATCATACCTCTTGAACAGTTTTTCTGAGTTAGATACTTTGATTCCTTTGTGAAGTGTTGACGCATAGTGCAACTTGTCTAGTTCACAGACGACTATCATTCACTCGTGGTCTTCGTATCATGTCTTTAAGAACACTGCTAAGAATTGTGCAACCATCAAAACTTTATCACTGGAATCTTTTGGCCGTTGAACTGAATCATCTGTACATCTTATTTTGTCAATGAGGCTTGATCATGTTAATGAACTTCTTTCAGCAACTTGATCCTTGTTGATGCTTGCTCTTCAAATTTCACGATCCCTATATAGAGTTAATATTATTTATCTTTTATCCTAGTTGAGTTATATATGTCTCTATTACATATTACATTACATTATGCTTTACAATCTCCCCCTATTTGATTGTTAAGGTTTAACAAGCAAATTCCTAGAGGATAACTGAACTGATACAACAAAATAAAATACAAAGATAAATAATATTAAAGTGCATTCTGGATCATATATATACATTTTCCAGATTTCTAAAATTAACCAAGTGCAAGTTAATTGTTCCTCTAGACTGAACATATCTTCAAGTTTGTCTTGCTTTCTTTCCACATAGCACTAATACTCCCGTTAGCTTTTCCTTCCCCAAAATAAAGTTAATTCCGTGTCAACAACCTTTTCTTTACCCTTACGCCTAGTAGATTTTTCTTGATCATCCAACTTTTCCCCCTCAGTTGTGTTATCCTCCAGAGTAGTAGGATGTGGAGTTGGTAAATTAGACGAAGATGGCTTTACCAAGGAGTTGATTGCATCATTTAACTGGGTTGCCATGGTGTTCAATTGAACCTGGAATACATTATGTTGAATAAGTTGCAAATTTTTGATTTCCGCAATGGACTTACAGATATTTGGCAACTCTTTCTCCATTGTTTGGACCCGTGTAAGGAGTCTGTTGTATTCCTTTCTGGTTACAGGTGCATGTGGTTGAGTAGGTTGCTCACTCGTACGTTCTGCAGGTGTTTCACTCAACACTCTATATTCACTCGGTTTAGTGGTTTGGGTTACACTTACATGTTCTGTTCGTGTTTCCCTCAACTCTCCTCTAGAGCTTCCACCGATATGTGTACCTGAAAATGAAATCATCCTAGCCCTTTTTTCAGAGGTCACGGATGGTGCAATGAAAGTTCGTGAGCTTCCGTCCTCGCATGAAGCGAGTTGCCGACCACTGGTAAAGAGTGGTAAATCTCGAAAGAGATCCAGAGATTTTCCCTCTCGGAGGTTAAACTTGAATCGATTAAATGGCACAAAACCCAAGTTTCCCTCGTATGTCTGTGAAGACACTTGGTTCATAAAAGAACCACCTACCGATGGATCTTTCCGTAAAATGGAAGATTCACCTGCAGTTATTGAGGTAGGTAATTCCACCTCGGATGCCTGTGAAGGCATTTGATCTTTAGAAAATCATCAACCACTCTTATGTTCCGTGAAATGGAACTCAAGATAGTTGCTCCCGTCAATTCAACCTCATTTACATTTTCACTCATTGGATAAGGAAGAAATGTTTCACTAACAGTTGCCGTTACCTCAGATTCATTGGGTTTACTCCGTTTAGAATGAGGTAGAGTGGCTGATGTAACTAACTCCTTATGTGGTGTTGCTGAGGCACTATCTCTCTCAAAAGTGTTGATGGATGGTCGTTTAAGTGACAATTGAGGTGTAGGAGTTTGTTGTGTTTGTGTTTGCATTTGTAAAATGGGCTCTTCGACCTGTGTTAGAGTCGGTGGGATTTCCTGCTCTTGGTCGGGTAAGATGGCCACTAGGGGCTGTAGAAACTGTATTTCCTGTGACACCCACTAGGGGCTGTAGAAACTGTATTTCTTGTGACACAGCAGGGAATACAGAGGTTGGAATAGCAGGGATTGAAATATTTCCTTGTCGTATACCTGCTCTCACTGGTCTTAGTAACAACGGAAGTGGGACAGTCTTTAGATATTCAGTTAGGATTGTAGGCACATCTGTATATTTCTTTTTGCTTATGTAATTAATTACATTCGTCTTTATGGAAGAACATTCCACCTTTTGACCATTTTCCAAGCGTGCCCTGTCTTCATCATTCAAAAAATCATTTAATATTAGCTGTAGAAACCTTGGATATAGACATTTGACATTTTGAGCCTGAACATCTCTTGTTCCCAAGTGTTTCATCTTTAAAATGATTTGACCAAGCACTATTTTTACAAAATTAATCCTCAAATTATTGGCGACCGCATGCCCTATTTTTTGAGTAAATTCAGGTATTCGATCTTGATTTGTTCTATCTGAGGAAAAAACATGGTTAAGAGTGTGAAAGAAGAAATTCCAATACTGGGTTAGAAACGTTCTATAATGATTACCAGTATTGAAATTGCCATCTTGGTACCTTATAAAATGAAAGAACATTTCAATCTGTTAAGGTGTAGGATCAAAAACAAGATTTTCCATAGGAAAATGAAGAATTCGATTAACATCTCGTTCAGTGACCCTAATCGACCTACCAAACAGTCGATATATGATTGCACACCCGTCTTGTCCAGAAGTGTTAACCACACTGCAATATAGTTCACGCAATGCATCATGATTAAGCTGCACTGGTGTAACTAAAGCATAGCGAATTAATGAATGTTCATTCAGAAATTGTGTCCAAGCCCAAAATTGCTCATCCAGAATGGTTTCGATTTGCTGAATGGAAATAGGATTAACTTTAGCAATTAAAAAGCTTCCCTGCAATGCCATTTTCAAAACTTTGAGAAAATTCAAAAACAAGGGTTAGCTTTTATAAAGGATGATGCATAAAGCAAGAATATAAAATCCGATCTAAAAACCACCAGCTAGATTGAGAGATCTTTCCGATCAAAGCTCGAAATATTCAGCAATTATGTGTATATGCTCTGTATATCTGAAAAATGATGATGTTAAACACAAACAAAAACTCATCATTTATAAGGTTTCAAGGACTAGTGGGTTAGGTGAGAGCGTGATAGGTTAGGTTAGAAAAGAAATTAAATGCATTTATCACCGCTCAATAATTCTAACCAAACAACCTAACCAGCCGAAAAACATCTTATCACCGAGACCTATCAGCCTATGTACACATATACACATATTTAATACTTCTAATTATTATGGATTTAAAAATACTCACGCAGTAAATCAAGAATTAATCCACAATAATCAGATAAACTCACAATTAAATAGATATAAAATTAACAAAATATCATTAATTGATATATGTCAATAAAATATTTATTTAATTATGCTACAATGATATCTCCAGAATAATCATGCAGATAAGCAAATAAAACAAACAAAATCCAGAGAATGAAATTCACTGGCTGCAATAAATTGAACAGACATTTTAAAAGATCATGTGAAATTTAACATACCAAGCTCACTTACCAACCTTGAAAAGGTTGCTTCATCCAAAGATTTAGTAAAAATGTCTGCCAACTGTTTTTCACTAGGAACAAAATGCAGTTCCACAGTGCCTTCCATCACATGCTCCCTGATGAAATGGTATCTGATGTCTCTGTGCTTGGTTCTAGAATGCTGCACTGGATTCTGTGATATTGCAATTGCACTAGTGTTATCACAGAAAATTGGGATCTTTTCAACTTTAACTCCATAGTCAAGTAGTTGATTTCTTATCCATAGAATCTGTGAACAACAACTCCCAACTGCTATGTATTCAGCCTCTACAGTTGAGGTAGATATTGAGTTCTGCTTCTTACTGAACCATGAGACCAGCTTGTTTCCCAAGAATTGACAGGTTCCTGTTGTACTTTTTCTATCCATTTTGCAACCTGCATAATCTGCATCTGAGTAACCAATTAGATCAAAACCAGAATCTCTATGGTACCAAATGCAAGGTTTGGTGTTCCCTTGAGATATCTGAAAATCCTTTTAATAGCTACTAAGTGAGATTCCCTAGGATCAGCTTGAAATCTAGCACATAAACATGTAGCAAACATAATATCAGGTCTATTAGCTGTTAAGTATAAAAGAGATTCAACCATGCCCCTATAGCTTGTCATGTCCACCTTCTTTTCCTTAGTATTCAGTTCAAGCTTAGCGGCAGTGGCCATGGGTGTTTTTGCAGAAGAGCAATCTGCTAAATCAAACCTTTTTAAAAGATCATAAATGTATTTTGTTTGACTTATAAAAATTCCCTCATTCACTTGTTTAACTTGTAAACCAAGAAAATAAGTTAATTCACCCATCATACTCATATCATATCTACTTTGCATGAGTTTGGCAAATCTCTTGCAAAGTTTCTTATCTGTAGACCCAAATATTATATCATCTACATAAACTTGGACAAGTATCATAGAGCCATTGACATTTCTATAAAAGAGAGTTTTATCAATAGTACCTCAAATGAAGTGATTCTCTATAAGGAACTGTGAGAGTGTGTCATACCAGGCTCAAGGTGCTTGCTTCAGGCCATAGAGTGCTTTGAGTAGAAAGAACACATATTCTGGAAAGTCTGGATCTTCAAAACCAGGCGGTTGACTAACATACACCTCCTCCTCCAGAATACCATTCAGAAATGCACTCTTGACGTCCATTTGATAGACTTTGAAATTGGCATGCGCTGCATAGGCCTGGAAGATCCTTATTGCTTCTAACCTTGCCATTGGAGCAAAGGTTTCTTCAAAATCAATTCCTTCCTCTTGACAGTAGCCTTTAGCAACTAATCTAGCTTTATTCCTTGTGACTATGTCATTCTCATCCATCTTGTTCTTGAATACCCATTTAGTGCCAATCACTGATTTGTCTTTAGGTTTGGGTACAAGTTTCCATACTTCATTTCTTTCAAACTGGTTTAGCTCTTCTTGCATTGCTAAAACCCAGTCTGGATCAAGAAGAGCATGTTCAACTCTCTTTGGTTCCTCTTTGGATAGAAAACTGCTATATAAGCATTCTTCATGAGTTGCTCTTCTGGTTTGGACCTTTGCATTAGGATCTCCAATGATAAGCTCAAATGGATGATCCCTGCTCCATTTTCTTTGTGGTGGTAAGTTTGACCTTGATGAAGTGGCTTCATTTTCTCTGTGTTGATCATTGTGAGAAACTCCCCCTGAGTGTATGGCCCTCGATATTGATGGAGTACTTGCAGATTCATCAATAGATGCTTCTCTTTGATTTCCAACTGATGGTGTAAGTTGCTCTTCAACAGGTGGTTCATTCTGCACTTCAACTGATGTTCCTTCTCTATTTCTCACACCATTTGATCTCCATTCTTCATCATCATCATCTTCACTTTCTTCAACACTTCTCTCATTCTCAAATGAGAGAGACTCATGAAAACCTTCATCTACTAGACCAGATATTTTTTTGTCATCAAAGACAACATGTATGGACTCCATTACAATGTTTAGTCTTAGGTTGTAGACTCTGTAGGATTTTCCAGCTGAGTATCCAACAAAGATAGCTTCATCTACCTTTGAATCAAATTTTCCAAGATGCTCACCATGATTTTTCAGTATAAAGCATTTGCATCCAAAGACATGCAGAAAGTTGATTGTTGGTTTCTTGCCGTTGAAAAATTGATAAGGTGTCATGCCTTTTATTTGATTGACCAAAGAAATATTCTGAGTGTAGCATGCAGTGTTTATAGCTTCTACCCAGAAGTATGTTTGTAGCTTAGACTCTTCAAGAATTGTTCTTGCAGCTTCAATTAGAGTTCTGTTCTTTCTTTCCACTACACCATTTTGTTGAGGAGTTCTTGGTGCAAAGAATTCTTGGATAATTCCTTCTTCTTCACAAAACTCTCTTATTACAGAATTCTTGAACTCGGTTCCATTGTCACTTCTAATTCTCCTTACTTTGCGTATAGGATTGTTGTTGACTATCTTGATATGATTTATAATGACTTCACCCACCTTATCCTTAGAGTACAGAAAGAATGTCCAAGAGAATTTTGAGAAATCATCAATAATCACAAGACAGTATTTCTTCTTTGAGATTGACAACACATTGACTGATCCAAAGAGATCCATGTGAAGTAGTTGCAAGGGTTGATCAATTGATGACATTGACTTTGATTTGAAAGAGGCCTTCTTCTGCTTCCATTTCTGGCATGCATCACACAATCCATCCTTGGAGTAATCCAATTTTGGAATACCTCTAACCAAATCCTTCTTTACCAACTCATTCATTGCTTTAAAACTCAAGTGTGACAATCTTTTGTGCCAAAGCCAACCTTCATCTATACTTGCCTTGCTGAGAAGACATGTAGTCATGTTTGCATTTTTTGAATTGAAGTCAGCAATGTACACATTTCCTCTTCTATCTCCTGTCAACACTACCTTGTTGTCACTTTTCTTAAAGATGACACAAGCTTCATATGTGAACCAGACATTCTGGCCTTTATCACACAGTTGACTGACACTTAGCAAGTTATGCTTAAGTCCATCAACCAGTGCTACTTCTTCAATGACAACATTCCCTTGTGAAATCAAGCCATATCCTCTAGTATATCCTTTGCTGTTGTCTCCAAAGGTAATGCTAGGGCCAGCTCTCTCCTTAAACTTAGTGAGCAGGGTAGAATCTCCAGTCATATGCCTAGAACAACCACTGTCCAGATACCAAAGATTCTTTCTGTTTCCCTGCACACATCAAAACAAAATCAAGTTGATTTTGGTACCCAAGTTTTCTTGGGTCCTACCTTGTTAGCCAATTTCTTACCCTTCAAATCCCTTTTAACTGAGAGTTTAGATTGAGTTAAATCAATTTTCACTTTAGGTTTGGGCCTTTGAGAGACAGAATTTGATACTTGCTTATATTTGTTATAGTTAATAGCATTGTTAGGCATAGTCTGTGCAAACATGTTATTCATCATCCATGGCATTTGAGGCATATTGAAAGCATTGTAGTATGGATAATGCATGAATGTCATGTTAGCATATTGACTAGATGCATGAGCAGAAGGAGCATACATATTTGGCATAACATTCATAGCAGGCACAAACATAGGCATGTTAGGCATCAAAGGATTTTTCTTAGCTTTGCAGTTGGTAGATAAATGATTAATACTTCCACACTTTACACATTCTTTCCTAGGAGCATATTTATCAAGTGTGTAATTGTTGTGTTTGTTAATCCCTACCTTACCATTTCTGTTCTTTTTCTTGTCCTTAACACCTGACTTAACATTTTCTAACTTGTCCTTCAATTGTTTGTGGGACAAGTTGCCTATGTTTCTTTTCTCAGCTGATTCAGTATTGCTACATTCTCCATTAACAAAGTTCTTGTTGACAGGCCCGTACTTTTTATTCAATTTAGTTAAAGTTTCTTTGCTAACAGGCTTAAGTCTTAAAGAACATTCTTTTTCGACTAAATCACTGTCTGAAGTAACTTCCCTATCAACATCTAACTTAGCTTCTGCTAATTTGCAGAAAGAATCAATTCCTTGAACATTACGAATTTCCTCAGTTACAACTGCTGATCCTTTCCACTTAGCAATCAGATTCTGTTCCTCTACTAACTGTTTCTTTAAAACTTCCTATCTCTTTATAGCCTCAATCATTTCATTTTTAGCATCCAAGCAATCTCTTCTCAAAGTTTGAAACTCAATCAACTGTATTTCTATTAAAGTATTCTTATCACTTAACTTTTCATTAAGGTCTTTAATCCTCTTATTCTCTCTGTTAAGTGATTTTAAGGTAACATGCATGTTATACAATTCAATAGACATTTCATCAATTGTGCTAGCACATTCAGCTTTAGAAAGATCAGTTAAGATTGTAGAGAATACCTGGTTGCTTGCTGAGCTAGCTTATTCATCAGTTTCGTTTGCCATGAGTGCAAGATTGACAAACTCCTCTTCTGCATCTGAGTCACCTCCAGCAGCCCAGCCACTGTCTTTTGACACGAATGCTCTCCCTTGTTGGTTGAGAAGATCAAAATATTTCTTCTTGTAATCAACAGCCTCGAACTGTTTCTTCTCTTTCTCAGCTTTGGATTTTCTGCATTCATTGGCAAAGTGATCAGCAATTCCACAGTTATAGCATTTGATCTTTGATCTTTCAACCACATCCTTGTTCGGTTGATAGCTTTTCTTGAATTGCCCGGCTCCTGCTGGATTCTTCTTGAATCTTAGATTCGAAAATCGCTTTGACAGAAATGCCAAATACTCATCTAGATCTTCAGCTTCATCCTCACTTAATGCATCAGGTTCTTCAATCATCTTGCTTTTACCTTTGCTAGTTTCAGCTTCACCTTCACAAGTTTTTGAACTTAGTGTGGCTTCTACACTCTTCATTCTTCCACCACATTGGATTGTTGGAATATTGGCCACCAAGGCAACAGATCCACCTTTCTTCTGGATTTTCTCCACTTCCTCATCTTGCTGCATTTCAAGCTCATAGGTCTTCAGGATGCCATACAGTCTCTTAAGTGTAAAATCTTTGTAGTCTTGAGAGTTCCTCAACGAGACTGTCACTGGCTTCCATTCCTTAGGAAGAGATCTCAGAAACTTTAGGTTGGAGTCCTTGGTTTCATATTTTCTTCAATACAACTTTAAAACATTCAGTAACTTTTGAAACCTACTCTGAATATGTCTGTTAGATTTTCACCAGAGAAGTAGTGAAAATGCTCATATTGTTGTATTATGAGCTGCATCTTGTTCTCTCTGACCTGCTCAGTCCCTTCACAGATGGTTTGGATAATGTCCCACATTTGCTTAGCAGTGGTGCAGTTAATGACATTATCAAACATGTCTTGATCGATTCCATTGAACAAAATGTTCATGGTCTTCCTATCTTTGTGAATTTCCTCCAAGTCTTCATCTGTGTACTCAGCTTGATTCTTTGGAATAGGCCTTCTAGCAGCTACAGTTTCAGCATCTTGACCAATCCCAGAGTTGGCCTTCATTGCAACATGAGGTCCTTTCTCTATGCAATCTACATAGCCTTCATCGATGGCTGAGAGATGAAGGTGCATTTTTTCTTTCCAGTGAAAGTAATTATCTTTGTCATGCATTGGAATCTTCACGCCTATATCCTTAATTCCCATGGTAGTGATCTTTAAACTTCTTGTATGTTAGAAGCTTGCTTTGATACCAATTGTTAGGTCCCGAAGTATCGTAGAAGGGGGGTTGAATACGATACTACCAAAAATAAAAAATAATTCCGAGAATATATCTTTATTGATAATAAACTCGAAGGGATGTTACAACTTCTAATCCAATGGATTAGCTTCAAAACAGAGCACTCCTAAGGATAGTTTAGGCATGAGGACCTTCTACCCGACACTTCCTGAAAGCGGGCTAAGCTGGCTTTCCTACTAGATGGACTGTCTAGCAGTTTACACAGAAAAGATATAAGAGAGAGAAGAGAGATTTGTGTGTTGAGGTGTGTTTCGAAATGAAATACAACAGGCCTATTTATAGGTTATAGAAAATCACTATGCAGCTAATATACGTAACTGATGACGATACCGCTGCCTATTTTTCTTCTTCAATCAGCTAAACTTTCAAAATCAAAATGCTTGACCTGCTTACTTTTCCAAAAGTTTGATTGATACTTTTGCTTTTTATATGAATAGTAATTTTGGTTACTATTCATATGAATAGTAATTTCGGTTACTATTCATATGAATAGTAATTTAGTTACTATTCATGTGAATAGTGATTTCAGATACTATTCATTTTCCTCTTAATTTGACATCCTTAAATATTCAACTTCCAATTAAATAGAGGATATCAATGCTGCTCCAAACTCAATCATACCTCTTGAACAGTTTTTCTGAGTTAGATACTTTGATTCCTTTGTGAAGTGTTGACGCCTAGTGCAACTGGTC
Source organism: Saposhnikovia divaricata (assembly GCA_036435485.1). Taxonomy (NCBI): domain Eukaryota; kingdom Viridiplantae; phylum Streptophyta; class Magnoliopsida; order Apiales; family Apiaceae; genus Saposhnikovia; species Saposhnikovia divaricata. The sequence goes on from CM071594.1 coordinate 200,264,801, forward strand.
TGGTTCACAGACGACTAACATTCACTCGTGGTCTTCGTATCATGTCTTTAAGAACACTGCTAAGAATTGTGCAACCATAAAAACTTTATCACTGGAATCTTTTGGCCCTTCAACTGAATTATCTGTACATCTTATTTTGTCACCGAGGCTTGATCATGTTAATGAACTTCTTTCAGCAACTTGATCCTTATTGATGCCTGTTCTTCAAATTTCACGATCCCTGTATAGAGTTAATATTATTTATCTTTTATCCTAGTTGAGTTATATATGTCTCTATTACATATTACATTACATTATGCTTTACACTTGCGATTTAAAATTGTATTTATTTTAGCACATCAAGTTTTTGGCACCGCTACCGGGGACTAATCATTTTTCGCGCCTTGATTTTTAATTGTTTGGATTAGTTTTGATTTCTGCTTAATAAGTTCCTGGAGAGGGCATACAACGTTCTTATCGAAAACTTCATTACGAAGTATGGAGTTGAGAATGCTGAAATGGAAAGAGTTACGACAAAGTCATTTGATGCAAGTTTTCGGCGTAGTGATATAGTACCAGTAGATTTACAAAAATCAACCAAGAAGATAGCGATTTATATAAAATATATCAACTCCACACTTCGTAATGAAGTTTTCGATAAGAACGTTGTATGCCCTCTCCAGGAACTTATTAAGCAGAAATTTCTCTCGGGCGCTGGTTCTTCATCTTCTGGTGGCGGTGGTGGTGGTGCAAGAAAATGATTTCAGAACCTGCAAAATAATGTTTTAAGTTTATGCATTATCTGCTTTTTATTTATGTTTGTTTGGTGTGCTATTTTTGTTTATTATGTACGTATATACATTTGAATGTTGTTGATGTACCCCTCAAACTCAACAATTGAGTTTGTTTAATTAGGTTTTTTATTAATGGAATGAAATTATATATAACAATCTTAAAATCAAATAGCTAACCATTTAAAAATATTGCAATTTGTTAATTAAGGATGAAATTAACAATCAGAAGGGTATTGTTGGACAAGAATAGCGGAAAGACAAGATTCAAGATTAAGAGCAAGACAATTAAAAGTAATACTGAGGCAAGTAGTCGGTTAATTTGATTTGCACATTACAAGAATTGCCGAAATTATCACTAGTGTTTCTAGTGATAGCTTTTTTATTCAAGATGTTATCATTAAAAGGTTTAATTGTATATATTCTATATTAACCTCCTTTTAGTTATCTGGTATCTGCTTAATTGCATCAATTGTCTTTGACCATTCCCTACCCAAAGTCCATGTATGCAATAGATAGGTATTTAAGGACAGAATAAACATGTCTATTAAACTTCAGTGTTGTACAGTATAAGATATGTATTAAGTCCTGAACATTCTGATATAGATGGAAAAATGATGATAAGTTGCAATTACTTGTACATTTTGAAAAGAAATTTGTCACTATATTATATACTGGTTTAACAATTCAGTCCTTAATTTTTCAGGTCAGGTTGAGTCCTACTGCTATCAAGTCGTAGAACAATTTTTTTCGGTGTCTTTGTGCTTGAAATTAATGAAAAATTTAATAGAGAACTAGAACAAATGAACAACAATGAAAACAAATTAAATTTCATCTTTAATACTGTTAATTTCATCCTTAATATTAGTAAAAGGTTAGAATAAACTATATTAAGTTAGAATGATCAAAATAACCAGTAAAAGGTTGACGTATAAACTTTAAGATAGATTCTGTGAGGGTTACGAATAAAATAAGCAACCAATTGGCGATAAGCTAAGTAACACAAAACAGTGCATTATGTTTTCCGGAACATACATTAATCTTAATCAATTACTTAAAATGTATAAATTAAAGTAACATCCACTTGTGTATATAAATGTGCATGTAGATTAGGGATATACCTCTTCGATGTTACAGATGAACAAAGAGTCAACTCCTTTAGATGAATCACCAATGGAATTCATGAGCTTGCTAGTTATATAAATCACAGGCATGAAGATGCCATCACCAATGGTTCCTATTAAAATAAGACTGTCAAGAATCTATTATGCATAAAAATGGATCAAACATATCCAATGTTCTACTTTTTTAATTCTTTCTACGTTGTTGCTTCAAATTTTTTTAATAATTTAATAGAGGTATCAGACAAAGGAAATGGTAGGGGGGTTTCTACATATATTGGCTAATGTTCTGGGAAACCGTGGCTATGCATGCGGATGGAACATATACTTTCTCTCTGCAATATTGTATTCTAGTTTCTAGTTGTTATGTTAAAGACCTGTTAGTTTATCATAGAAAACTGTAATGGTGCCGGGGAGGGAACCACGGAGTTAAAAAATCAAGTTTGAGGGGATGAACTATTTTTCCCTTAAAAACTAAGAATATACAATTTTTCTCAAAAATTTTACTACTAATTTTATAATTATACAAGATTTTGGGGTGATGGTCGCACCCGCCGGCCACCCCTTGCCTCTATCCCTAAATGGAGTTATGGTTAACTGTCTGTAGACAATTAGGGGTGTGCACGGGTTGGTTCGGTTCGGTTCGCTTTCTAGCTATAATTACCAAACCGTGTATTTTGGTTCAGTTTGTTTTTTTATTTTGTAACTGTTACCAAACCGTTCTAAAATGTTTTTTCCGGTTCGGTTAATCATTGTCTGCTTTTTTTCAATTTTATTTAATCAAAAATATAATTAGATTTAATAATAATAATTTTAAAATTTTAACATAAAATAAAATAATCTTATAATTTACAATGGTATAATTTTTATTATCACACAATTACCAATACAATTTATAAACCAAACTGAAGTAAGAGGAGATGATTGGGTGTACACAGAATTGAAAGGTGTATATAGCCTATCAACTTAATCGTCTAGAAATGAACTATTTGATCATTCAAACTTCCGATGAAAAACTAGCATGAAAGCCCATGCAAAGCGCGGACACCATTTTAATTCATATAATTCGACTTTTTTTATTTTTCAAATACATAACATGTAGTTTTGAAACACTATGTACTGATAATATGAATCATATGATGTATTTGCGAAAAATTTATTTTTATGGAAATTAATATTAGCTTAAACTTCTTACTAAAATTCCAGTTATGATCATAACATTATAATCACACCTAATAATTTAAAAAACATAACTTCAAAATAGTGAAAGACCAAACAATTCGCAGTTTCTAAAATCTAACCATGAGTTAGTCAATTCACATGTGGTATATATATGAGCAAGTGTTAAAATAAGAACCTATACTGAAATGAGAACTGAAAACTAATTTGAGACTTTTATATTTTATATATATATATATATATATATTTAATCATAGCCACACATTCATACATAATTTACTTCTCCATCTCCATCCTCATGCCCCCTCTAATTTCGGCGACCTATTATACAATCAATTGTAATACCTAACTATCATCATCACCTTTTTCTCTGCTTATATATTCCATTTGTCATCATCATTCATGATCTCTCGCACACACACACACACTTATATATATATATATAGGCCTTTGCTCCATACAGAACACTCTTATATAACAAACAATAAAGAACACTATAAAATCATTTATTCCAATAGATCCATTGGCCCCGTCAGGGGCACCCAATACAAAAAGTTCTTATTTTTTTAGGCTCCATCCATCCAGCAAAAAAAAAATTTGAAATTTTACTGTTCATCGATGACGTCACTGATGACGTCATCATGACGTCATCGATGAACAGTAAAATTTCAATTTTTTTTGCTGGATGGATGGAGCCTAAAAAAATAAGAACTTTTTGTATTGGGTGGCCCCGCCAGGGGCAATGAATCTATGAGATATGAGGTGTTCTTTATTGTTTGTTATATAAGGTGTTTGCTATGGAGTGCAACTATATATATATATATATAATACGCGTGTTTGTAAAAAAGAGAGATATGAAGTGTGTGTATAAACCATCATCATTTGGCAATTTCTTCTTGTCACCAAATTGACTTACGAATAGGTTTATCATCGAATTCCAGTAACATTCCTAATCACACCTCCTCTAACTCATTCATCTCCTACTTTGTCATCTGTCAATAGATATCAGTTTGTAATGCTCATCGAGTCGTTTTCACCCACTCTATCATCGTCAATACCATTACCAATACCTTCGAACATGAACAAATTTTTTAATCTAGAATATTGTAGTAATTTATTTTCAAAATTTTTAGTGATTTGGATTCAAATTTGGGTAACATGAGTTGAATTTTTATTCATTTTGTTTTGGTGATTCTGGTGGTGTTGATGTGGTTGCAATCAATATTTTGGTGATTTTGGTTGTGATGCGTGATCGTGATGGTGTGCTAGTGGTGATATGTCGGTGGTGATGTGGCAGTGGTGGTGGTAATGATAGTGATGTTAGCGATGTGTTGTTGGTGGCAGTGCTGATAGTGATAATGATGTTTTTTACTACAAAATGATGGATTTATATACCATGCATGATCCTATATTTTATTTCTTGAAAGAAACTCTACATGCATTCCAACAACTATATATATGTGTATATGAATATTACATGTAGTTTTATTTAAAAAACTAACTTATATTAATCTAAAATATATATACAATGTAATGTTATTTCTAGAATCTATCTTCTTAAATTCAACCATTTTTACATTACCTGAATTCAACTAATCGGTTATTATAACTTGTGTATTATATATAATGCAATATTATTTTTATTAAATATCTATCTTTCATCAACATAGTTATACATTTCAATCTTATAATTGTTTGTATTGCATGTATAATCTCATTACCATGTTGTACTCTAACCAAACTATGCATCTTTTTAATCATATAATTGAATCAATACGATGTTTACATCTCATATATAAATTATTCGATTTCTTCTTATGTTAAATATATATTATCCTAGAACAATCATAATAACCGATTTTAATGCAAGTGTACTTATATAAAATATAATATTAAAATTCACTAAAATTTTGGCATGCAATTTTGTACAATGTGATATATATACATATGGGTAATATGTTTCTACAGTTAACTTTAGGAAATTTTCCTAAAGTTAACCATTAAGATTGTGACACATATGCATAATTATTAATGCCCCTGCGGGGCCCTTTTAAATTAAAGAAAGAAATCTATCAAAACTACGTTGTTTTGATGGATTAACTTTAGGAAATTCCCTACAGTTAATTGTAGGACCATTTTTCTCTATACATATTTAGTAAGTATCATATTTCAATAATATAGTTAGACAGTTTAAATCTATAATTTTTTTTTATATAGTCTATAATCTATTTTATAATATTTCTAGCATAACTATTTGTTTATCTAAATATCTATCAGTTAAACAATATAAAGTTCAAATCTCATCTGCAATTGATCTCTTTTTTTCTTAAAATTATATTTTTTATCCTATTAAAATAATTTACCCGAAAAAATGAGAGTAGGGGTGCATTCAAGTCGAGTCGAGTCAAACAGTGTAAGACTCGAGTTTGACCTCCACTAAAATGTTTAGTCGAGTTCGGTCGGGATTCAAATTTTAAGCTTGAAGATTGGTTTATAAAAAGTTCGTTACGTCCGAACTCGGTTCTAAAGCTCGAACTGATTTTTCTCTTTTTCATTTTTCGGCAGAAGAATGAATATGAATGGTTCGATTCGGGTTTAGCTCAAATAAAAATATTAAATATTTTTGTTGAAATATATATATAAAATATATGAAAAGTGAAATCAATAAAATCTCGATTAGGCTCGCGAACCTTACGAGATGAGTAATTTGAAGTTCGAACTCGACTCGGTAAAGTACATAAACTCGAGTTCGACTCGAAACTATTAAGCGAAATTCGAATATTTTATAAGACGAGTTCGAGCAACTCACAAACATTTTGATTCATTTATACTCCTAAATGAGAATAACGATTATAAATCAAAGGCATATGTTAGTCTTCTCAGAATTGGTCAAAATATCATATTGGCCTACACTATAATTAATAGATAGACAACATAATTCATGTGTAATACTAAATTTTTGAAGAAATTTGTGATAATTTTTTTCAATATTAGCAAGCGACATGCTCATAGTTTTATCTTGATTATATTTTAAAATGAATGTTAAATAGAATATAATAATTGAGGTCATAGAATTGTAGTTGATGATTTTTATAAAGATACAAAAAAATATCTTTGTTGCAGTGGTTAATGACGTGAACTTAATTCATCCTTACCATGAAGGTCATGGGTTCAATTCCAATGACCAACATTATTTTTAACATATGATAAAAGGATAAATTTGTAATTTATTAAATATCCATGAAAAGACTTAAAAAAAAAATCTTTGGTGTAGTGGTTAATGATGTGAACTTAATTCATCCTTACCATTAATCTATCTATTATATATATAATAGGCCAACACAAGATAAAAATAGTGAGATTTTTTAATGTATTGTAATTACCAATTTATCCCTCTATTCTCAAATTTTTTAAAAAATAGTGGTTGTTGGGGATTGAACTTGGGTCTCCAAGTTATTTAGCAAATCCTTCTACCACTACACCATGTGTGTGTTGTGCGACTTTTTATGTAGTATGATTATTAATTTATTCTCAATTTTTTTGAAAAAGTTGTGGTTGGTTGGAATTGAATTTGAGCCCCCGAGTTAATTGACAAATCTTTTTACTACTACACCACTCAATCATATGTATTTTAAATCATACACATAAAAGATGTATGTGTGTTGTTTTAGTGAAATTTTTTTCTAATATTATAATATTGCGACATATTAATAATTTTTTGTCATGTTGCGTTTACATTTATTGATTTGAACTATAACATATTAAATTAAAATATAAATTATTGATACATAATATATGGTTTGATAATATTATAAAATTGTACTAACAATAATAATCAACATAATAATAAAAAATTACTATATAATTATTCTCTTAAACAACCTAAGCACTCATCTATATGTGTTTTCAATAATACACATAATATCTCTATGTATATCGCTTAAGCGGGGCAAGATTTAGTTTTATATAAAGAAACAATATGAAATGCATAATGTATTTTTTATGAAAAATATTACATATATGATTAAGTCAATAACTAAAGTACTTTATTACTGATTTGAAAGCACCAATTTACTCCTAAGTTCATATTGTACAGAAGTACTATTTTTGGAGATAATCGAACGTGGATCACCGAGTTAAATTCTGCATCTTCATACCATTAGATCACATATTCACATGTATTTTAAATTATACACACAATATGTATTATCGATAAAATAATTACGTAAAATACACAATTGGGTTATAAACCGATATTATAATTAATATGATGGATATTATCTAACAATATATTAGAGTAAAAAATATTGAGGTGTTAACGTAAAATGAAATTATTATATTACTAAATAAGATACAATAATTTATTAGTCAAACTATTTGGGTCATAAAAATATTTGGCTTCAAAAAGACGAATTCTACAAATAACACATTACCTTTTATATACAAATTAGTTAATGTTCAATTTAAAATATGACATTTTACGGGAAAAAAGGACCATATATTATATGTTATTTATGGAGGTAACTCAATGAAAGTCAGACGGAAATCGGAAGAGAAATAAAGGCAAAGAATTCTTAAAATGAAGAAATTAGAAGAAAACAAATAAAAGAATTAAAAATGTAGTTTTAAGAAGTAAAAACGCAAGACCTGAGAAGTTTTAGAAAATTTACGAAGGTTTTTGATTGGAATCAGGACTGAAACCTACATTCTCAGAATGCAGCATCTTGAAGATTATTAAGTTTCTACCTTGAATATTATTGGAGATCCAGCTAAATGGATGCATCATTTTTGAAGAAAATTTAGAAATGTAGGTGCTATGAAAAATCGTCTTAATTAATAATTAGACAACACCCATAAAACACTCAAATTATATTCTATGATCCACAACAAAATTAAAATCTGACATGATTGCTATCAATATTATTCATATTAGTTTTCAAAGTACAATTTTGAACATATTTAAGTATGTACACAATAACCACATAGTCCAGTAACAAGATGAAATCTTTGAAAATCAATCACATGTTTCAAACGATACTGATCACGAATAGTTTAATTAAAAAATACAATTTAACCTAGCGACCCGTGCCTCGCACGGGTTTTGTGACGCCCCCAGATCCGGGGTCGGAGTTCTAGGCGCTCACGGTCCATTTTCCATTAATAACATACCTGTTCTTGCACATAATATATATAACACAGCCATCGACCCCACAATAAACTCACACTGCACACACACACAGGTTAGAGCCTCAGAAACGTCACACATTGATTAAACAGTAATAAAATTATCAGAGTTATTACAGACCGATTTAAATAGTATTTATGCTACCAGCAACACTTCGATATGAAGCGAAGTTGGCGGCTTGAAAGTTTGTTACGATACACTGCCTTGCACAGGTCATACTGATAAATAAAACGAACTAACAAAAGCTGCCAACCAATCCGGCTAATGGGGCCTACCGGTGGAATCTCAACTGCTGGCTCGGGTCTAGTCACCTGCTTTCGAGCAGTCTGTCTGGTTCTTGCCATTTCGCTTAGCTGTTGTGTTTGTAAATTTGAAAACAAGCAAGAGTGAGCAACTATAGCTCAGCAAGAAATATATGTATAAGGTAAGCAATATAACATTTCATATGATTGGCAGTTATTAAACTTGTTTTTATCAATCAGATATAAAATCACTTGTCATTGTCGATAAATCTCGAAGGTGCAACAATATGTGCCCTTGTTTTCAAAATAAACTTGCAGTTCTAGATACTGCTTTGAGTCAACATCTTTCTCATCAAAATAGAACACTATCAGCAACTTGGCACAAAAGCCTAAGAAGCAGTGTCAAAGCATTTTTCCAAAATGGAGGAATGGGACTTAAAGAAAACACAAAACCTAACAAGGATTGACGATGATCAGTCGCCACATCCAAGTCCAATAATCCGCGGGTCTTCTCTACCGGTAGAAGGATAGAAACTACATCTGTAACTATCCCCGAGTGAAAACTACATCCGTAATCACCCTTGATGAAAACTACATCCGTAATCATCCTTCGGCAACACCTGGGCCGGAATAATAAGTGATCGACCGCCTAGCTCACGGCCGCTTACACATCCCGGGAATCGTTCGTCAACGGTTCCCACACCTGCCAGAGTCCCTTTTTCTTTTTCTTTTGAAAACTTGATTTTGATTGAAAACAGAGTAATTGAGGTTCGACTTCAGTCGACCGATGATTCTTGAAATCATACAAGAAGCAGAACCTGACCGGGGGTTTTCGAAAATGTTTTGAGTTCGAGAGAGTTCGAGTTTGAAAGTATTAAAATGTATCTTGGATTAACTTTGTCTTTAAATAATGAACAATAATTAATAAATAATATTTTAAGATTTAATATTAATAATTAATAAAATAATTATTCGATAAAATAAACTTTTAATCCAAGATAGGGTTTCGAGTATTTACGAAGATATGAACATAATTACTTGAGTATACGATACTCCCCGAATGACCCTTCGGGTTTTCGCAATCTAGATACGATATAATAATATACCGCTCCCCGGTCAATAGTATATACGGACCGCTACGACCTCTATTGCTAGAGTCGTTGTCCGAAGAAAACATTTCAATCTAAGTTCAAGGGGTACAAACATATATGTACTTATACGATCTCAATTGCATCAATACTTTGATAAACATAGCATTTGATATAGTTGAAAACTACAAACACAACAGTGAAAGTCCTTGTATATGTATAAGTTTTGAAAAGTAAACTTGCCTTGGTTTGGTTGGGGTGGTCGAGCGTGCGGAGTCGAACGATCTATACATAAGCAATAACCGCTCGTTAGTACCTTAATAATATCTCTTTAATTACGGGGTTTTAGGGGGTACGAAATTAACTTAACGACTTCGTCTTATGACACTCTAGCCCCATTATAGGTTCATGCCATCACTCGATTACGCTCGTCACCTAATCGACTTAATTTAGTTACCACATTCGAATCATAATCATTAACCCTAGAATTTTGCTCCACCAATCGACTTTTTCCCTTGCGCGAAATTTACTCTAGCATTTTTATAAAATCCAAAAATTCATATTTTAATCTAATTCTTTTTGGGTGGTCTTCACCACTGCATTCCCTAACTTCTCAAATTTTTCCATGATCCCACATATATTTTTAGGGGTTTAAACAAGGTTCACAAGGGGGTCACTTAGTGCAGTCCGGAATCCAGAAACATAATTCACTTCTCCGGCCATAACTTAAAATCTATACATCACCTAGCCATGAACCTTACATTTCCAGAAACTACATTCAATTATCTTTCCAACAATATATGGTAGGACATCAGGGGACAACATTTGGGGGTTCAAAACCGTGTTAAAATTCAGGTCAATGCTCCTGGAAAAACTCAGCAAGCACATACTACTTAGATCAACCATTTTTCACAATTCCACAACACAACCAACACTTAATTCACTTAGTTCATGGTTCATAACACTCATGGAGATATATATATTATCCATAATCATAAAAGTCACAATCTCAACATCAAAACTCAAGATCCATGTCATCCAATACTTAAACAACCAAGATTAGCTCATATATACATGGATCTACTACCAAACATTATAAATACTACATAATCAAGAGGGTTTGTGATTTTTATACCTTCTTGAGCACCTAGGAGCCTTGGATAAGCTTTACACAACTCAACAACACCTTGAATGGTCTCCTACAACACTTACAATCCAAGATCTAAAAGAAAATCAAGCATGGTTACTATTCACCCAATCTTTAACAATTTATAACTTGAATTTGGGTGGATGAAATGGCTTGAAATTACTAACATACCTTGTCTAGATGATGGAGATGGCCTAGATTTATGTTATGATTTATGAGTGATGGAAAAGGGGGAAGAAGAATTTTTCTTCTTCTCCTTTCTTCTTGGCCGAGAGCTAATAACAAGGGGGGGGGGAAGAGTGTTTATGTTTTTGATTTTTGTGTTGTGTGGTTGAATAATTGATGTTAAGTGTTGGGTGATACATATAATGTATGCATAGGAAAGTACTAGAAAGGCATGGGCATGTGTACTACTTGTCTCCCTTTTTGAAAAAGCAAGTAACTAGTTACTATTCATCTTCCAATTTGCTAACTAGTTTGCTTGTCCTTACCACTTGGTTGCATGGAACTTGCATGCAAGACTACTCCTTGTATCATTATTCTTCCACCAATGCTTGTCATTTAATCCTTAATTCGTATCGTATCTTAATTAATCTCTCGTAATAATATTTTGTCGCGTAGAGATTTCCCCTATAATTTCTTAAGTGCTTAATTGTGTAAATTCCTCGAATGTCCATAATTCTTCGTCATAATTCTTAATAAATCCTTTACTACTCTAACCATTCTCAAATCCCAAGTTTTATAAATCTTACTAACAATAAGACTCCTGCCTTCACAATCTTCCTTTTTATCTTACATAATAAATGCAACAATGCAGTTTCTCAGACAATCAATTCTATTAATCAACAGGGATGACTAAAAAGGTTCCATATTGACAATGTCACAAGATATTAAATAAAAGGAAATATTACCAAAAATTAGGGTTCTTACAGGATTTTATGCTAGTTATATATATAGTAGGCCAACACAAGAAGAAAATGTGAGATTTTTTAATGCACATGAAAATACCAATTTGCCCTCATGTTTAGTATTTATTAAAAAATGTGTTGTTCATGAGAATCGAACTTGAGTCTACCAAATAACTTAGGCATGCTCTTACCACTACGCTACAATGTCACATGTGTTTTCAAACCATACACATAATAAGTGAATGTCGTTTAAGAGTAATACATTTGTAAATAACTATGGAACTAAATTAAACTTAGGTAAAACACCAACACATTTTTATTAAAAAAAGTGTTGTTCATTGGAATCTATCAAGTAACTTATGCATGCTCTTGCCACTACGCCACAATGTCACATGTGTTTATAAATCATACACGTAATATGTGAATGTCTTAACAGTAATACATTTGTAAATAAATTTGGAGCTAAGTTAAACTTTAAAATAATAATAATAATATAATAATATAATAATAATCAACATAATATTCATAGGGTCACCAATTTAATTCACACATCTTTCTATCACTAAATCATAGTGAAGTAAAAAATTTAAGTCAATATCTATTTGACTAATATTATATTATGAGTGACTAATGAATAGTTAAAAATGTAAACATAAAAATAAATTTGATAAATTATCTGTTTGAATGACGATATTAATTTTAATCAAATAAAATTCTCAAAACAAAATAAGTCATTCAAAAAAGTACCTCCAACCAACTTTTGACTTTAAGCTATTTTTTTAACTTTAAGTCAATTTCTGACTTATTACACAAATAGACATTTTTTGATTTAAAGTAAAAAATGACTTTAACCTCCGACTTAAAGCCGTTGCCAAATAGGCTCTTAGTCTCATGTGTTTTAAATCATACACATTATAGATGTGTGTGCATGCATTACTTGAGTGAAACAAATTTTGATATTTTTATTATTGTAACATATTAACAATTTTTGGTTATATTTTATTTTTACATTTATTGATTCGGATTATAGTATATTATGTTATATCATTTATTAATATTATTCTCTATCGATGTCAATATTTAGAACTATACAAATTATTCATTTGACGAATTTATTGATTTATCAAATATTTATTTACCAAGACACAATTAATTAAAGGTAAAAATTTTAAATTTTTTTAAATAATTAAAATATCAATTAAAAAATTATAATAAATTTTAGAAAATAAGTAAAGCTAGCTAGAGACTCGTAATTCAACAAACTCATTCAAGTCTTTGGTCTATCAATTAAAATCCAATAATAAACTTGTAGTTACACAAGATATATTTACTCAGTCAATTAGAATTATCTGGTGTTTTACAAGTCTAGCGGACAGAGGAATAGTAAAGGACAAAGGATGCTTAAAATGAAGAAATTAGAAGAAAATAGATGAAAGAGTTGGAAAGATAGTTTTAAGAAGTGAAAGCGCAAGGCCAGAGTAGAATATTTGAAGATTTACAAAGTTTTTGATTAATATCAAGAGTAAAACCTACATTCGCAAAATGCAATATCTTGAAGCCTATTTAGGTTGTATCTTGAATATTATTAGAGATCGAACTAAATGGATGTATCATTTTCAAAGAAGTGGAAGAACAGTTTAGTATTGTAAGTGTTCTGAAAAATCTTCTTAATTAGACGATGCATATAAAACACTCAAATTCTATTATATGACTCATAAAAAGAAAAACTAGCATGACTATTATCAATATTACTCATATTAATTTTCAGATTACAAACTTGAACATACTTAAATAAGTACACAATAATAGCATATGTGCCATTAACAAGCAAAATTCCATTAAAATCAATCACATGGAGTACTTTGAAAGACATTGATCATGCATAATTTAATTTAAAAATACAATTTAAAATAGCGACCCGTGCTTCGCACGGGTTTTTATGCTAGTTTACTAAATAGTCATGAAAAGCCTTATTAACCTATAATAAATATAATGGATGGATGGATGGATTAGAATAGTGCTATTAACTACAATAGAGTGTATGGACAGTGAATAACGATGTAATACAGAGACAACAAACAGCAAGCAATAGCTTCTCACTTCCTTAGGACTAGTAGGCTCATCTATTTTAAACTTTTTAACATGTATAAATATTTAAATTTACATTATATAATGTCATATTAACGATTCGGTTATGAGGTTAAAACCAAAACGGTTACCTAACCGTCTCATTGATTCTGTTCGATTACAGTTTTTTCGATTTTTATCGGTTACAGTTTTATTCGTTTCGATTTTTTCGATTTTTCAACCGAGTTTCAATTTTTTTCTCATCCCTACATACAATCCATTAAGTCTCGGTTTTAAAATAAAAAAGTGTATTAACGATTCGGTTATGAGGTTAAAACCGAAACGGTTACCTAACCGTCTCATTGATTCTGTTCGATTACAGTTTTTTCGATTTTTATCGGTTACAGTTTTATTCATTTCGATTTTTTTGATTTTTCGACCGAGTTTCAATTTTTTGCTCATCCCTACATACAATCCATTAAGTCTCTGTTTTAAAATAAAAAAATGTATTAATATAAAAAAATGAAAACATAAAGAGGTAATTGTTCTAGAGAGAATTTCTTATATAGAGTCCAAAAGAGAACTATTAGTTCTACTACACAATCTTATACATAACTCTAAATTAAAAAAATTAATATATTAAATTTAAAAAATTTAAAATATTAAATTTGATTTTAAGTTAAAATACTAATGTTATATAAACTTTATAAAAAAATTAACACTAGAAACTTGAACAAAATACTTGAATTTGAATTTGACTCTACTATAGAATCATTCTGGATGATTTTGATTCTATGGTAGAATCGCTTTGGATTATTTCAATAATTTTCAATGATTTTCTAAACAAAAAAATGCATAATTTCATTTTAATTTCCTAATTAAAACTTGTAGTTATATTTCATACGAAATAGTATAAATAAATGTATTTTGTGGTGGTTCTCTCTTGGACCTTAAGGGCCTCTTTTGATTGGGGGTTAAGAAGGGTTGGGTTGGGTGTGGACAAAACAAACTCGCATTTCCCAATCGAAAAGATGGGTGGGTTGGAGGGAGATGGGTTAGGTTGGGAAGGGATTGGTTGGGTTGAACCCTTAACTTGTTTGGATGTAAGAGTTGAATAATGAAGAGTTCAACCACTACCTTATTTGGATGGAGGGTTAGGTTGGTAAGGAGTTGTAATACAATTAATTATATTTTTTTAAAATGATGAAAAACTAATTAAAAAACATATTTTTTTAAAAAAAGATATACGTATATTTTTTAGGGAAATTTTTTTTCTCAGAAATATTTTACCGGAAAATATTATATCTGAAAATATTTTTTTTAGGAAATATTTTCTCGAAAAATTCTGCGGGAAATATTTTTTGGAGAAATATTTTCTCAGAATTTTTTTTATTTTTTTCGGAAAATTTTTTTTCGGAAATTTCATGGGAAATATTTTTTTCGAAAAATAATTTTTCGGAAATATTTTTCCGGAAAATATTTTTTCCGAAAATATTTTTTCTGAAAATTCTGCGAAAAATTTTTTTCCAGAAAAAAAATTTCCCAAAATATTTTTTCGGAAAATATTTTTGCGGAAAATATTTGTTCGAAATATTTTTTCTGAAATTTGTTTTCGGAAATTGTTTTTCAGAAATATTTTTCCGGAAAATATTTTTTCAAAATATTTTTCGGAAAAACATTTTTTCCGAAAATTTTTCGAAAAATTCTGCGAAAAATATCTTTTCGGATAATTCTGCGAAAAATATTTTTTCGAAAATTTCTCGGGAAATTTATTTTCGAAAAATAATTTTTCCGAAATTTTCAGAAATATTTTTTTCGGTATTTTTTCCAAAAATATTTTTTTCTGAAATTTTTATAAAAATATTTTTTTGGAAATTTTTTGGAAAATATTTTTTCTGAAATTTTACGGAAAATATTTGTTTAGAAATTTTCTGAGAAAATATTTTTTCTGAAAATAATAATTTTTTCGGAAATTTCTTGAAAAATATTTCTTCTAAAAAAATATTGATTTTTTATTAACAATATATTATAATTTCTCCCAAACACCCCGATTTGGGGTGTTGGATAATTGATCCAGTATAGTTCAAATTGTACTCTCTCCCAATCCTCCCTCAACACTAGGGATGGGTATCGGGGCACTTCGGGGCTGGGGAGTACTATCCCCGCCCCCATCCCCGAATTCAAACCCGATCCCCGTCCCCAGCCCAATCCTCGTCGGGGATTATTTTTATTCCCCGTCCCCAGCCCAAACGGGTGACAGGGATCCTCCAGGGGAATCGGCGAATTTCATTTTAAACAAAAAATAACATTTTAAACAATTTTAAACACTAACTAGTGAGTTTGAAACAATTTTTTAAGCACTAAATTAAGATAAAAAAATATTACTTAAATAAACAATTATAAATAACATGGAAATGAAGTTATTTAACTAATAGAAAGACAAACATATAAGATTAAAGTATCATTTTGTTTCCAATATAAAGTATTGAAAATTCGTATATATTAATATATGATTATTAATATATATATATATATATATATATATATATATATATATATATATATATATATATATATATATATATATATATATATATTATAATTTGGTGGAATCGAGTCGGGGATTGAGAATCGGGGCGGGGGTCGGGGATTGGGCCGGGAAGACATAAAATCACGGCCCCGGCCCGCTCCCCGGTTTTTTTTGAAAATTGTCCCCGCTCCTCGGCCCGTATCCGAAAAAATCCCCAATTCCTCGCCCCATTCGGTACGGGAATCGGATCGGGATCGTGGGGTGAATGCCCATCCCTACTCAACACCCTTAAACCCAACCATCTCTCTTTTAAATTTTCCCAACCCCCGATCCAAACTGGCCCTAAGGGGTTAGTGCCACCCAACATAAAGAGAAGCACATCAGCCCTCTCCTTCTACCTGATTGTATTTTTACAATTATACAAGTTTGTCACATGTTCAGTTGCATAAATATTATTCAGATAAGAACAAGCATAATATATCTCTAGATCGTCGCTAGTTATCAATTAGGGAAATGCTAAGTAGAACAGGCTTTACATTTGACATTTTTGGTTAATCTTGTAAAAATGTCAATAAACACAATACGCAACACTAATGAAAGATAAAGACACGTATATATGTAGTGACAGACCAAGGCACCAAGCAACAGATTACAGGGTACCAACCTGAACTCATCAGAATATCAAAACCTTTTGGTGCATTTGTGATTTGACCACCTGAAATGCTATCTATAAAACTTAGTTAATCAATAAGCAAACGACATTGCTGCAATCAAATAATTCATGGGTGATAACATAAGGTTAGCTTCTGTCAGGCACCGCCCAATTAGATACATGCATCTTTATAAAAAAAAACTCACTTGTCTTGGCCTGGAATGCTATGTTTTTTGTTAGTTTACTTTAAGATGAGGTAGAGCTACTGAATTTAATAGTACAATTGCTGAATTGCTAATTACAAATGAAGAATACTGTTTCTATAAAAAAATGTCATTACAAAGTCACAGCTGATATAATATAACATTTTATATTTGTTGATCAAATGCTGCACATGTTTATATTGATGAAGACTTGCATGTTTATATTGGTGCCTACTGATATTGAAAGTTGTTTTGTAATATCATTAAGACTCAGCCTAATTTA
Source organism: Saposhnikovia divaricata (assembly GCA_036435485.1). Classification (NCBI taxonomy): domain Eukaryota; kingdom Viridiplantae; phylum Streptophyta; class Magnoliopsida; order Apiales; family Apiaceae; genus Saposhnikovia; species Saposhnikovia divaricata. The sequence continues at coordinate 200,282,176 of CM071594.1, forward strand.
AGAAAGTCAGTGCCTGTCAAATGAATCAGCCAGTATAAGATAATGATATAATGACATCTTTGGTTTCAAATTGATCAGATGGCGTACCTCTTGATAGCTAAAGAAAATTTAGCCAGTTTCCTCAGCAACTTAATCACTGTTTTTCCTCTAAATTAAAAATCTAAAATAATAAAATATTATAAACTTTACATCACAACATAAGGCAAAATGTACATCATTTAATCACTAATAAGTTATAACAAGTAGGGGTGTGCACGGATCGGTTCGGCTCGGTTTTTGGTAAAAACCGTTACCAAACCGCATATGTCGGTTCAGTTCGGTTTCTACGTATTAACCGTAACCGAACCGTCTACAACGGTTATTTTTGGTTCGGTTAACCATTCATCGATTTCGGTTTTTTTCGGTTGTTTACCTAGTTAAAAGTTTATACAAATTTGATAATATTTAGCTTGAAAATAATATTTAGCTTGAAAATTTGTTTTCAATAGAAAATTTTGAGAATTAAAGGTTCTGCACCATGAAATAAAAAGGTCATAAAATCTTTGGTTTGGACTATCTATTATGTATTTTAAATAATTTATAGGGATTCAGAAAGTTGCCGACTAAAATTTGTAAATATGAGCACCCTCCTGTTCAAGAGAGGTGAAATAGATAGGCTTGTAGAGATACCCGGAAGAATTCTGGAACAAAACGTGTTGTCGACTGTCCAAGCTTCCACGACATCTTCCAACACAGGAGAAGACCAGGACAGGAAGTGGTATCCTTAATATATTCGCTAAGGGATGTTGCAGACTTGCAGTACTGTACGCAACCTCAACCTCTGATGAGGAAATTGTGAGAGAAAATAAGCGGCTTCGAGAAGAGAATGCCGCACTCAAACATCACTAGATGCCCAATATTATATAGTAAATAATATATTATATATGATTATATGATAATATTTCTGAATAATAATATATCTGATTGGTCCTAGTATTTCTTCTCGGAGGCATTTTTCTGAATAATCAACAATCATTATATATCCATAAGCATACATCTTTCCGCAACATAGCATAATATATTCTAACAATTCTAATATAGCATAAGTACGATATCGAAAATCCAAAACAATTACTCGCGATAATAAAATACGGAAATGACAACTGAAATAAACGATAACAATATCGATGATATCCACCGATACGAAATATCCAAAGGTCCATAATACCAACCAACATAAAGTACGAAATACCGAGAATACTGAAAAATGATAAAGTCTAGCACTTAGCAACACACTGCTGATAATAGAATGGCTATACTATACGCCATCTCACAAACCCATAATATAAAACTAATTAGCCTGCAACCGGGTAATCACACGCTGGAGCTCATCCACCATCATCTGAACCATCGTATAGCTCTCCCAATCACGATGAGGTGGCATAGTGCGAAGCCTCTCGTTAGCCATCTGGGTGAGTGACTGAAGCCTAGAGACAAGAGACGGATCATGATCCTCGGGTACACTCTCATCATCCTCGTACAGTGCATCAACCCTCTTCTGAAGCTGAGTATTCTACCATAAAGATGATCACACTCTAAGAGCAACTCCTGATAAATGGGCAAAGGTACTGTAGCTGGAATCTCTGCAGGAGGTGGAGCTGAAGGTCCAATAGCTCGCTGCCAATAATATATATAATATATATATATATATATATATATATATATATATATATATATATATATACACATTGCGTCAGATAAACTTAAGATATATTACTTAAACACTCTTGTTAATAAGATCCAATCATTCCTATTCTTTTATAAATAACATACTATTTACATTCTAAATGTGTTTCTACTTTAATCCTAAGTGAATATTATTATGTGATCTATCTTGTTACCTAAACCTATATTGTTCAGTGACTCAAACCTGTGGCTCTGATACCAAACCTGTGACGACCCCAAATCCTTAACTAGAATTAACTAGGTAATGATAAAGCATGCATATTAATTAATTAAGTATTACCAAATCCTACACCAAGACTGCCAACAGGTAAGAGTTTGAACAATATTACAAGTTATCAACATTATTAATATTACAAACCATATTAATTCTAAATCCCCAAAAGTTCTTACAGATCAAAATTTTAAGTTATACTAATGCCGAAGCCATTAGGTCGCCACTCCCTTCTACCTAAATAAAACGCCTTCTATAGGCTAGTCCTGATCCACCACAATTCTTACGAGCGGTCTCAAGTGTCCTTACCATCTTCTTGTTTCACTGTAAGGTTAGGAAGGAAAAACATTATAATTGAGCCAAATGCCCAGCAAGTGTATAATCGAACAATGTAAAAACTGGTAGAATAAATCAAATGTAAAGCAAGATATAATAATCTGCAACTGAAAGTTATCAACTGAATCAACAACAAATAAGATGAATAGGAATTGGAATATCTGATAAGACGCTACGAGCAAAGCTGGGTGATCAGCCCACGTCAGAGCTCCGAACCCGTATATCCAATATGTGTTCTCAAATATAAGGGGATCCCAGGCACACATTGGCCTATAATGATAACATAATAATTTGGACCGGCGCCTCGGTCAAAATAAAATTCCATCCAATTACATTAGAGTCAAATGAAAAATTGTGTCAAGTTCAATTCGTCTCAATGAAGCAATAATATCAATATTATAACAATTTCTGATCAACAAGAATAGGAATTTAAGATTTCAAATAAATGTCAAGGCAAAATGAAGAAAGTTAATCAATTTGGATTCTTGGGAGTTGGGATTCTGTTTAGTATAATTTGGTCAAGTCAAGAAAGATAAATCAAGAATCAATAAATGTCTCAAGGTAAAAAGAAGTTTATTGTACAAGAAGACATCTATATGATCAGTTCAAGAATTCAAGATAGTATGAATTGGTTCTAAGTAATATGGTCATTGTAATTGAAGTGAAAGAATGTAGTTACGAATTTAGTTAAGCAAATGAGTTTCGAAATTTTGGTATTGGTGAACAAGTCAAATTAGGTTCAAGGGTTATATAATCAATCCCAAGGTACACAACGGTAATAAGGTCAAAAGAGCGTGATACCAATTCAAAACAAAACAACGATTCAATATCTCATAGCATTTATCATATGGTAATAATAAAGGTAGGGTAGTACACTTGCCATAAAACACGAGATTGCACTTAAAAAGCTTTCTCTTCGATCGGCTCCTTGCCTGGTCTCCTACTCGGACCTATAACAATATAATCAATATCTTATTTTCCCCTCATTGTTTACATATCACTAGACAACTTAATAATACTAACGCCCCAACGATATAACCATACTATATACACATATTCTTATATACACATAGCCACATTGATCACATAGCACGTAAAGTCGCATAACATATCTTATATCAATAAATATATTATCTATACTTATATATTACACTTCCTAATTTAATTTTAATATCTATCTAAGCATGAATCACAATTCATTTAACTCCATATAATCACACGACTCCATAATTCAATATCATATTGCATAATTTCCAAAAGGACAATTAATATAAAATCCAAGTTTTGAAATCTAAACCTGACCAGTTTTGAAAGAATAATATTTTACCATATCTAAATGGACTCAAACAGAAAAGGTCAAAACATAAAAGTTGTAGAGTTCTCTGAGATCTTTCCAAAATGATAAGCCTCATTAAAAATGATTAGATAATGAATTAAGAATCATGAAAACAAACAGACTATTCTTGCAGAATTCGACGTAGTCACTAGAGTAATCTTACTAAATCATGTACCAAACTACATTTTTAACAAAAACATTGTAAACAAGAATTATAGCTTCTTAAATTATCTACACAAGTTGATAAAATTCAACACCTATGAATTTTTCAAGAAACAGGGTACTTAAGAAGATTCAGGAGCACTCGACAAAGATTCAAAAATAACAATTATTAGATAGCTGATTTACACAAAACTTAAAGAATAAAAGTTGTAGAGAAATCTTATATCTTTCTAACAGAGGTGGATTCACAGGGTTTCGACAAATAGTGGATTAATTATGATTTTTTGAAAGAGCACAGACTCGCAGTTTCGAAATCAGCAGAGCATGACATACTAAAATGACCATAACTCTTAGCTCACAAATCAAAATCCAGAAATTCTTTTTCGTAGATAAACTACACTCCACATAAAACAAATTCACAGAAGAAACTTTTTCCAAAATAGACTTTAATCAAGATGAAAATTATTGCCCAAAATAGAACAGTTTTTACAAGATTTTTCAGGATTGAATTCAATTTACATTCACCATAATACTACAACCTACAAGCAAGAAACCATACACTTAAGATCATAATTCACAAGTATATACATACACAAGTACTTATACTTCTACCATTCTCAATCTTAACCCATCAATTTACATATACATATCATCAATTATCAATACCCACATATATATACATCATGTAAACTCATAAAAACTTAAGCCCATCACAAATTTCAACTTAACAATTCATAAAAACTAACATGCACTCATATAACGCATACTAATCATGTAAAATCATCCTATTGATCCTTGCATGCAAACCCCTGGCTCACTTTCGATCATGGCCGAAGGTTTTTGGGTTCTCCGGAGAGCCCGAAATTCGTGGGTCTCTACCACGGAGTAATACCCAATCATAATCACCCACAAAACTTACCTTGATGCTTGATTTTCGAGAAACCCTAATTTAAAAAGTGAAGAAACTTGAAATCCAAGAACATGAGGTTGTAGAGAATTACAAGAGGAGTTTTTTCATAACTAGCACTTGATATTTGTTGGAAAAATTACCTTGAGATGGTGCTTGAGGTTTAATGGAGTTTGAGAGAATTTTGAGAGAAAAGGGGAGAGACACGGACACGGGGAGAAAGACAGGGGGCTTGGTCGTGTAAAAGAAAAGAAAAGAAAAGGGATGGGTGGGTTTTGTATAGTCACACACACATCACACATTAATCTAACACACTTTTAATAAAATAAAGACTTGTAAAAATCTAATTACAACACATATTGGGTTTTAAAAATAAAATATTGACATATATAATTAAATCACAAATTCTCTTCCTCAAGGTATTTTAAAAATATTTTTAAGATCAATATATAATAAAATTTGGATTTTACGAGAATAATAAATAGAAAAATCATTATAAAATACTTTAATTCGAAATTAAATCAAACCTTTATCTTTAAAAAGTATCTAAATACATAAAGACAATAAAACAAGAAATTTCATGATTTTTACTAACTCCAATAATTTTACAAAAAAATGTTTAAACGAATTAAAATCATATTTCTACACATTTTTTTAAAAGTATGTAAAATTTAATATAAATTCATATCATTACATCTAGAATTTATTTAATCATATAATGACTCACCAATTAAAGCACATATTTTATTTTTACTAGCTCCAACTTTTTAAACAAATATTTAAGCGAATAAAATTATACTTAATATCTTTAAAAGTATTCATAAAATCCATAACTTCACCTTAACACACCTAACAATTATGTTCACAAAACATGTCAACAACCATATTATCACATAACAACTCATCAATTAAAATATTCTTATATTAATATAATATAATTACAAGGTACGAAATTCCCAGATATTACACACTTCTCATCAAAAAACACATTTTTGGAGCACTTCTCTCCATGGTGCACATAATCACCCAAAATTCTAAAGAAGAGGTTCTCCCTCGACCATCATGTTTTCTTCATCCATTTGGGATCTACAATTTTTTGCCAAATGCCCATATCTTTTGCAGCGGAAACATTGTGGCTTTCCTTTGTGCCAGCAGTCCTTTTCTTCATGACCCATCTTATGACAGTGGTTGCATTGAACTTTGCCTTTTGAGGATGAGGCTTTAGCTATTAGGAGTCCCTCAATTTTTCCTCCATTTTCTTCCTTTTTCATGATCCTCCTTTGATCCACAGCATGAAGTGAATTGATCAATTCTGAAACAGTTAATGTCGAGAGATCTTTAGTATCTTTAAGTGAGGAAATTTTAGTTTCATACCTACACGATATTTAAACACAGCTAACTACTAGGTGGGTAGCTACAAACCAGGCAACCCATCTGATTTTTCTCCACGATTTATTCCACTACTTCTACTACTTCTCTGACTATTTCTTATTGAGACTTTCACGCTAGACTTGCTGATTTATTCAAATGTGAATAAAACAAATAAACTAGTAAAACAAATACTTAAATAATAATAAGTTTAATATTATATTCCAACAATCACCTCCTTAATATTAAACTTATGAAGCACTTCTCTTTATCTTGTGATGCACTTCTCACCACCATCTTGTGATGCACTTCTCACCACCATCAATATTGATGCACTTCTCATCAAAAAATACATTTTTGGAGCACTTCTCTCCATGATGCACATAATCACCCAAAATTCTAAAGAAGAGGTTTTCCCTCGACCATCATGTTTTCTTGATCCATTTGGGATCTACAATTTTTTGCCAAATGCCCATATCTTTTGCAGCGGAAACATTATGGCTTTCCTTTGTGCCAACAGTCCTTTTCTTCATGACCCATCTTATGACAGTGGTTGCATTGAACTTTGCCTTTTGAGGATGAGGCTTTAGCTAATAGGAGTCCCTCAATTTTTCCTCCATTTTCTTCCTTTCTCATGATCCTCCTTTGATCCACGGCGTGAAGTGAATTGATCAATTCTGAAACAGTTAATGTCGAGAGATCTTTAGTATCTTCAAGTGAGGAAATTTTAGTTTCATACCTCTCGGGAAGAGTCACTAAAAGTTTGTCCACAACTCTTTGACTTGAGAAATCTCCACCAAGCAGTTTGATTTGATTGACAATAGACATCAACCTACTCCCATATTCTTTGATACCTTCGTTACTTTTCATCCCCATCATCTCAAACTCCCTTTAGAGGTTGAGGATTTTCATAAATTTGGTTTGTTGGTTGCCTTTGAACTCTTCTTTGATTTTTTCCCATGCTTCTTTAGGAGACTCACAACCCATGATTATTGTGAAAATTTCTTCAGACACCGCTGAATGGATACATGAAAGTGCCTTTGGCTTTCGTTCCATTTCTTCTTCATGTTTCTTGATTTGGGCAGGTGTTGGATTTCCTGGAAGAGGAGTGGCCTCAGTGTCACTCTCAATCACGTCCCATAAACTAAGAGCCTTCATGTATGCTTTCATTTTGATGGCCCATCATGAATGATAGTTATCACCTTTGAACAATGGAATAGAGATAGAGAAATTGTTTGATGCCATTGAATATGAAAATAAATACTTATATATAGGTGTATGTATAAAATATCAACTCACAAGCCCTAGATCAAGTGAGCTCTGATACCAAGTGTAGAATATAAAATAAGGTTTGACAGCAAATTTTTTATTATTGATCTCTGCATGGGTAATACAATATTTGAGAGATAACTTGCAGAATGAAAATACACACGATATTTAAACATAGCTAACTACTAGGCGGGTAGCTACAAACCAGTAACCCATCTGATTTTTCTCCACGATTTATTCCACTACTACTTCTCTGACTATTTCCTATTGAGACTTTCACGCTAGACTTGCTGATTTATTCAAATGTGAATAAAACAAATAAACTAGTAAAACAAATACTTAAATAATAATAAGTTTAATATTAAATTCCAACATTATCTACTCTTAGATGCCTTCTCCAATAATATATGCTATGTTAGGCCTTACTACACCTCCATCTCTCCAACTACTTGATGGAAAAAAAACCAGTAGCTTGATTACTAAAATCAAAGATTTTAGTTAGTTTCGGTTCTTTGAAGGTTAACCAAAGCGTAGTAGGCCCCGGTGGATCCCTTTGCTAGCAAGGCCGAGTGGGTTCCCTTTTCAACAACCTTTCCTTTGTCAAGCACTGCAATTGTGTCACAACTTTGTATTGTACTTAATCTATGTGCCACTACTATACTAGTCCTCCCCACCATAACATGCTCTAATGCATCCTGCACCACTTTTTCGGATTGACTATCAAGAGCACTGGTAGCTTCATCTAAAATTAGCACAGCTGGATTAATTAGTATTGCTCGGGCAATTGCAATGCGTTGCTTTTGACCACCAGATAATTGTAATCCTCTGTCAGCACACCATGTATTATATCCATCTTTTAGCCCGGTGATGAAATCATGAGCATTAGCTGCCTTAGCTGCCTCAATGATTTCGGTTTCGTTGGTCTCCTCAGATGCTCCATATGTGATGTTGTCGCGTATTGTTCCAGCAAACAATGTAGGTTCTTGACTGACAAGTGCAATGTGTTTCCTTAGTGATCTAAGGTGAAATGATCTTATATCTTTCCCATCAAATTTTACTGAACCTTTTAGTGGGTCGTAAAATCTTTGGATCAGCGCAATCATGGTTGACTTACCGGAGCCGCTTTGGCCAACTAATGCTGTCGATTTCCTTGCTTCAATCTTAATTGTAAAGTCTGCAAAAATTGTTACATCTGGCCTCGAGGGATATGCAAAGTCCACATCCTGGAGCTCTACATGGCCTGTTACTTTTTCAGGCTTATGGCCATCACGGTCTTCAGGTTCAATAAGCGTATATCGGTCCAACACAGTGAAAATTGATCGGATAGCATCCGAACCTTTAGTTAGGTCATTAGTCAAGGCCCCGGCATCAGCCATAACCCGACCCATACTTACCAAGATCATCAGGGTCTGAAAAAGAGCCTTGGAATTAATTACACTGTCAGAAATGAGTTTGCCACCATACCAAAATTCTAAGGCCCAAGTAAATGGCATGAGACTTTGGGAAATTCCAAGACTAACACCTGCATACCATGATTGTCTTACATTTTCACGTTGCTGTACTTCTTGGGCTTGTTGAAGCATTTTTAGTATTCGTGACTGGGACGAAAAGGCTGTGACTGTTCTGAGATTTGAAACAGCTTCAGCAGCCAGCTTGCTGCTCTCTTCCTGTGATTTTATGGCCTTTGAAGACGCATTTTCAAGCAAAATACGCTTGTAGTAGTAGCAAGCAATGATAAGGGGCTGGACAGCGATCATCACAATCGCAAGTTTCCAAGCAATAGCTAGACCCATGGTGCAGGCTATTATTGCTGCTGACAATGTCTGTAGTACAAGAGCGATGCAATCACCCACTAGATGTCTCACCTGAGAATGAAACAAATTTGTTTATTCTCTCTTTCATTCCATAAATAGTATCACCACCTAAGCATTTTGAAATCAATAGGAAAAAATGTAAATGTACATATAATATATACATACTACATCGGCGTCTTTGGCGAGCCTAAAACAAACAACACCACTACAATTTTTATCTTGATCAAACCAACCAATCTCGAAAGTAAGTATTTTCGACAACATTCTTTCTCTGATCCTCTTTGTCAGGTACTCCCCCATAGCAGCGAAGTTATAATGCTGAATTATGTTGACAAAAAAGGAAAACACTGCCAACCCCACAAAACACAGAGCATATATCCTTATTTTCCCCTCCATTTCATCATGATCGGGCAAAAAAAATACTGCTATCATTGCACCTTTAGCAAAAGCATAAACAGGCTGAACCGCGCCTAATAAAACTGCTCCAGAACTCCCTAGTACAGCTTGCCTCCATTCGGGGATATTCAGTGCTAGGAGTCTTTTAAATGATGGTACTGGCAAAATTTGTTCATAGGGATTCTTGCGGTCAACATTGACAAGCCCAACTCCTCTTGAGTTGGCTGAACATGATCGACTGATCATTGATAATCTTTGAGTACTCGTATTGTGGATGTCAATGTTTGATATTGAATCAACGTTATGATTAGTACTTTCGGTACTGGTGGGCAACGGAACACTATTTTTTTGGGAATGTTGGAGGTTGACTAGAGTTGAGTAGAGACTGTTTGGGTCTTGAATGAGATCATGATGGGAGCCAGTTTCTTTTATTTCGCCATCTTCAACAACAACAATAAGGTCAGCATTTTGAATGGTTGAGAGGCGATGGGCAATGATGATTGTTGTGCGGCCAACGGAGGCTTTGTCAAGTGCTTCTTGTACATCAACTTCAGACTTGAAATCCATAGCGCTGGTGGCCTCGTCTAGGAGGAGGATGCGGGGTGCTTTAATAATTGCTCGAGCTATTGCGATTCTTTGCTTTTGTCCTCCTGAAATTTGAACGCCTCTTTCTCCCACCTGTGTTCATGCATCAATAAGTATAATGCACACATTTTTTTTATCTTAATCTAAACAAACCTATTTATAAATCTAAATTATCTTTATTAGTTTATCTGAAATAAGAACTTTTGACCTAAAACACACTTAAAAAAGTTGGGCAACAGTCTCTAGCTAATTGATAAAACTCCAATTTTACCCGTATGCAAAATGCATGTCAATTATTCAACCAATTTTTTAACGGGAAAAAAAACCTGGGTATCATAATCTTGAGGCAACTGAATAATGAAGTTATGAGCATTTGCAGCTTTGGTCGCCCCAATAACCTCTTCCATACTTCTATCTTCTTTGCCAAAAAGTATGTTTTCTTTTATTGTTGTTGCAAATAACGCTGGCTCTTGACTCACCAACCCCATTTGTGACCTCAGCCATTTCAACTGCAACTTCTTTATGCCTACTCCATCTATCATTATTTCTCCCTCGATCGGATCATAAAATCTCTGCAACAATGCTAACAACGTCGACTTCCCAGAGCCGCTCTCGCCTACCAATGCCACCGCCTTCCCCGCAATTATCTTGAGGTTAAAGTCTTTCAAAATTATGGTTCCTGGTCTTGTAGGGTATGCAAATTTTATATCTTTGAATTCCACCTCCCCACGTAAAATTTCTAGTATTTCACCTTCCATGCTTTCTGAATCAATTTCCGGGATTCTTTTTATCACTTCCATTATTCGTTGTCCGGCTGCAGTGGCTTCCGAGAAGTACTTCACATTCGATAAAGCAGCACCGAGCGACCTAATATGAGATAAAGATACAGAAGATCATAAAATTAACAATACAGAATTTAGACTTTCAAGAAGGAATGTTGTAGTGATAAAGATTCGCTAAACAGTTCTCCCGTGACTAACGATAAAGTTTCAAATGTTTACGCTTGTCCAACTCAAAATGATTACTAGAGATGCATCTATATACTGAAAAACAAAAAATATTTTTATAGGGCCCCTAACCCTTATAGTGATACTCACACACGTGCCTCTATTGAGGCTTGAAAACTCGAACTCTTATGTCTAATGAAGGGCGCACAGGTGCCTGCATTGAGGCTTGAAAACTCGACCTCTTATGTTCGAAGAGCGATATTCATTTTGCTACAATGCTACAATTATACACACACATGCTTACTCTTAGCTACTGATGATGCTAATTAGAGAAATAAGTTATACATAGACTAAAATAAACTTACAATCCCCCTAAAGCAATGGCAGTGCCAACAACAAAAACAGTTCCACCATGGGCACCATGGTACATCACCATTCGGCTTCCATAATAAGACATGAAGGCCCATATAGCAAACACAATGCTGTTACTTCCAATGGCCAAGCCTTTTGCTAAACCATGCTTAAGTCCCAAATCTACTGTTCCTTGAAGTGCAGCAGAGTACTCTGTTATAGTTTTACTTTCTCCAACAAACGAATAGACTGTTCTGATTGACCAGATTGCTTGCTCAACTATTGTCCCTGCTTTGTTATACTCTTCTCTCGTCTTTCTTGCAATTCCCATTACAGTTCGCCCATAAATCAATCCAGGTATAACCAATATTACCACAAATGGCAACGCAACTGTGGCCAGTCTCCACAGCATCAAGAATCCAACCAGATATGCACCGAACAATGTTGCCATATTCATCACAAAAATGGGGACCTGTAGTAATTATATTTAATGATATTATTAAAACCGTTAATCTCAGTGGTGGCAGTGGATATACCTATTTTGTGATAACAAGAGATTGTTGATTCAAGCCTTAATAGAGGCACAATTGTGTGAGTATTTAAATATGTACATACATAAACCTTTTCACTGATAACATCTTGAATAACGAGGCTATCGCTAGAAACAGTGGTTATAACTTCAGAGATGCTTGTCATGTTGAAATCAAAGTAACTGACATCTTGCCTGAGTGCTGCTTTTAAGTATTTTGCTCTTAAACTTGAAACTTGTCTCTCCGCTGTTCTTGTCCAGCAGTAGCCCTCTGAATGCATTAAGCAAACATGATTTAATTACTACTAGTAAAAACATGATATATAAACTTTAAAATGAAAAGCTTACCGATAAAACAAGCAATCAATTGACCACAAGCCAAGTAACACAAAGCCAGTGAATTCTGTTTTATGCATGTGACATACATAAAGTTCAATTAGTTTTTCAGATTTACTAAAATGTAAAGTACAAATTAAACACATACACATGAATACAAAATATTAAAAAGAAAAAAACACATGAACATGTGTATAGATTAGAGATGGACTTGGTTGATGCTATGGATGAACTGAGGGTCAACCCCATTATATGAATCACCAATATCGTTTATGAGCTTGCTAGTTGTATAAATCATGACAGGCATGGAGATGCCATCAGCAATGGTTCCAATCAAGCCAAGGATCATCAAAAACATATCAGCACCATCAGCATGCATAAATATGGATCGAATCGATCCCATATTCTTCTCTTTTATTACCGTCTCTACCATGAAGGTTTGCCTTTTTTATCTGTATATATCTGTCTGCACTCTGCACTGCAGTACCATGTTCTAGCTGTTATGTTGTAGTACTAGTATATGTCTATACTGATTTGATTGGAAAGGTTATAAACAAATGTTAAGCCATGTTACTTTTGTATCAAAATATAAATAACTAATTAAAATACTCCATTGCAACTGACACCATATATGAGGGTCTTTGGACATTGATTAACTAGCGGAATTTATAAAACTTTTCCCTATATATATTATCAATTAGGATTTATCTACTGGACCTAATTCATATATCATCCACTTAATAATTATATGAGTAAACCCACTTAATAATTAAAATTATTAAATAGTAAACTGTTTTTTTTTTCTTTTTCTGTTGCCTATTTAGTTATTGGTTTTATTTGATTCAGTCTCTATCTATATGATTTTATTTAGGCTTAATGATCTTTTGGCCCTTCAAGTTTGCACAGTTATACCGTAAAATTCTACATTTTTAAATCGTTCCTTTTCGCCCCTTCAACTTAAAAAATGTACCTTTTAGTCACAAAATCATCGCCTTTTTGACACAAAACCGTCGTTTTTTAGAACGAATAGACGACGGTTTGTGGCAAAAAGGTACATTTCTGAAGTTGGAGGTACGAAAACGAACGCTTTAAAACTGTAGCTTTATGGGTATAAATGTGCAAACTTGAAGGGCCAAAAGGTCATTAAGCCTATAGATTACGTATTAATCTGGTAATCTTGAAAATATCAAATAAACATAAAAGCTGGACTATATAAAACATAATACACATGTAGAAGCTATGTTGCACGGGGACGCCTCCGGGGTCACGTACCGAAGTTTGGGGACGTCTCGGGGACGGCACGGGGACGGCATGGGGACGTCCCCAAAATTCTGGGGACGGCTGCTCTAATTTGGGGATGTTTCGGGGGCTGAAAAGACTGAATTACCCGTCCCCCCACTTAAAATAAAAACCCTACATATTTAATCAAGCGTTTGTTCAGCCGCCTTCTTCTCTTTTACGTATATCAGGCCTCTATCTCTCTTATTCTCTTATTCTCTCTCTCTCTCTCTCTCTCTCTCTCTCTCTCTCTCTCTCTCTCTCTCTCTCTCCATCTTCTTATCTTCTCTCTTTTACATATTTAATCAGTCCTCTTTTATATATTTAAACCTCTCTCTCCCCATAAAATATACGCATCCTATATACATATTTATTATATATACACACGATATTATAAATGGAATCTTAAAATCAAAGTGGGTCTGAATGTATATATCCTATATACATAAGATTTTTTATGTAAAATCTTTTGAATGTTGAATATTGCCATTATTTTATATATTAATAATTTTATTATATTAATATAATAAATGTCGTACCCGTACCCTAAAATTTTAAAGTTGCCTTTTTTCGTCCCCGTCCCCGTACCGGTATATGTTCCCGTACCCGTCTCCGTGCAACATAGTGTAGAAGTATATACATCCATAGCCGACATACTAAGAAACAAATCACAGCGGTCCAAATGAAACTTATAATCCTGAACTCATAAGAATATGAACGCCTTTTGGTGCATTTTGTTAAACACCTGAAATGCATTATAATAAAATTGGTTACTTAATAAGCAAAAAACATAGATGCAATCGACTTATTTTGTAGGTAATACAAAAAAGAGACTGTAGGCATGGTTGTAAAAACCGGTAACCGGTTGAGGTATCGATTTAAGATTAATCGGATAATCGGGGATTAATCGGAGTATAATCGGATATTATAATAATATTTAATATATTAGTCTAATTTACAATTAAACATATCATTTTAAATCAATTCACAGGATTAATCGAATTTCAAAAATCGAATCGGTTGGTAATCATACAGAGGATTAAAGAGATTAATCGGCTAAATCGGGAATTTTTAGAACCATGACTGGGGGTGTTTATGAGGTAGGGATGGGCTTTGGATTAATTCCGGATCGGGGTGTGCTATCCTCGTCCCTAATCCCAGAACCCATATTTGATTCTCGAATCCATTCCAATTCCCAAATAGGGAATGGTTTGTTCCTTTATCCATGTCCCGATCGGGGAACGGAGATTCCCGCGGAGAATCGGGAATTTTTATTTATGTTAGGTCCACTATGATTGTAGAAGGGGGGGTTGAATACAATCTATATCAATTTCTCAAAATTTATTCGTTAAATAATTTTCACTTAAAAGAATATTTTGTGCGGAATAAATTGACTCGGATTTCAAGTTGAATATAACTGTATATTAACTTGATGTGGTGTTACAAAATCAATCCAAACTATTATCAAGTGTTTAATAACTAATTAGAAAATTCGACATGAACTTTTCTAATTTAGTTAATAAATCTCAAGATAAGTACTAGGAAACTTAATTCGCTAGTAATACAAGAATCACAAGTAGACAAGTTCAATAGTTTCCCACATGTGTTTTGCAGTTTTACAATTTATCACATGACTGTACATCACAGGATCCAGGGAATCTATTAAAATAAGTCTCAAATTCTTATCTAGTCCTGCGTCCTCTTTTTCAGCAGGAGTAAAAGAATCAGCATGCTTTGGAACAGATGTTGCAGGTGATACTACAATTCCTCCAACAATAGATTCAGATATATGTGCTTTTGGAATTATAGGTCCATTCTGTAGAACACCCAAATATTTAGAATTTGCGACATCAAGAAACAACTCCATTTTATTTTTCCACATTGTATAATTGTCCTTGTTAAACATGGGAATTTTAACAATGCTTTTTGACGACATGATGAATTTTTAAGTAAGTTAAAAATTCGAGATAGATTTTTGGCGGAATAAAATTAGGATCTTGATTTGTATATCAATCAATAGGCTTTGATACCAATTGTTAGGTCCACTATGATTGTAGAAAGGGGGGTTGAATACAATCTATATCAATTTCTCAAAATTTATTCGTTAAATAATTTTCACTTAAAAGAATATTTTGTGCGGAATAAATTGACTCGGATTTTAAGTTGAATATAACTGTATATTAACTTGATGTGGTGTTACAAAATCAATCCAAACTATTATCAAGTGTTTAATAACTAATTAGAAAATTCGACATGAACTTTTCTAATTTAGTTAATAAATCTCAAGATAAGTACTAGGAAACTTAATTCGCTAGTAATACAAGAATCACAAGTAGACAAGTTCAATAGTTTCCCACATGTGTTTTGCAGTTTTACAATTTATCACATGACTGTACATCACAGGATCCAAGGAATCTATTAAAATAAGTCTCAAATTCTTATCTAGTCCTGCGTCCTCTTTTTCAGCAGGAGTAAAAGAATCAGCATGCTTTGGAACAGATGTTGCAGGTGATACTACAATTCCTCCAACAATAGATTCAGATATATGTGCTTTTGGAATTATAGGTCCATTCTGTAGAACACCCAAATATTTAGAATTTGCGACATCAAGAAACAACTCCATTTTATTTTTCCACATTGTATAATTGTCCTTGTTAAACATGGGAATTTTAACAATGCTTTTTGACGACATGATGAATTTTTAAGTAAGTTAAAAATTCGAGATAGATTTTTGGCGGAATAAAATTAGGATCTTGATTTGTATATCAATCAATAGGCTCTGATACCAATTGTTAGGTCCACTATGATTGTAGAAGGGGGGGGTTGAATACAATTTATATCAATTTCTCAAAATTTATTCGTTAAATAATTTTCACTTAAACGAATATTTTGTGCTGAATAAATTGACTCGGATTTCAAGTTGAATATAACTTTATATTAACTTGATGTGGTGTTACGAAATCAATCCAAACTATTATCAAGTGTTAAATAACTAATTAGAAAATTCGACATGAACTTTTCTAATTTAGTTAATAAATCTCAAGATAAGTACTAGGAAACTTAATTCGCTAGTAATACAAGAATCACAAGTAGACAAGTTCTATCGGATAGAATATTACAAAGATGATGAACTTGAATTTATGTGAA
This sequence comes from Saposhnikovia divaricata, assembly GCA_036435485.1. Lineage (NCBI taxonomy): Eukaryota > Viridiplantae > Streptophyta > Magnoliopsida > Apiales > Apiaceae > Saposhnikovia > Saposhnikovia divaricata. Next base: position 200,298,873 of record CM071594.1, read on the forward strand.
TTAATTTGTTCTTGGTGTTCTTGATATTTGAGAGAGAAAACTGCTGTGTTTTTCCAGGATTTTGCTGTGTTCTGGTCTGTATATTCATTCTGCTGCTTCTGCTGTGTTATATAGGTCTGTACTCATTAGATATGACTTAAACTGCTTCAAGACCTATTAAATCAGCTGTCAGCATGACTTAATCTTGCTCCAAGACATAATTTTCTGTAGGTATGACTTAGAAAATGTGTCGGTATGACTTAATCTTCAACAGTGTGGTCGGTATGACCTAAACACTTTTCTCGGTATGACCTAACACCTTTCCAGAAATATCTTGCTTCGGTATGACTTAATTCCCTCGGTATGACCTAGCAGATTTGAGGTCGGTAAGACATAATCCATTGCAGCAGCTCGGTATGACCTAATTCCTATGCTTGGTATGACTTAGACTTAAGTCATGTCGGTATGACCTAATTTAAGTCATACCGAACTAAACTTAGTCAAGACATAATCCATTCAGCATTTAATTAAGTCATATTGATCCTTTTAATTAATTAATGATTAACTAATTCATGATTAATTGATACAATAATTAACTTAATAAATAAATTAATTCTATTAGAATTAATTCATTAATTAAATCAATTAAATGATTTATATCACTTAAAAACAAATTAAATTAAATCAATAACTAATTAATTTAATTCTTCCAATCCACGGAAAATAATAAAGAATTACCACTGACTTATGTTGACATTCGATGTACTGTCTGGTTCATGAACGACTAACTTCAATGATACGTCTTCACTTCTGCCTTTAAGCTATGGTTTATTTCTTCTCTCAATTTTCTTGTACTTTGATTGATTTTCAATCTATCACTCGAAAAATCTCTGTCACTGTAAATGAATCCATTCACTTCAATGTTATACTGAGGCTTGATCAGATACCTGATACGTCTTCCAGTGTGAAACATCAAAACTATAGATTGACTTCCTTCTTTCTTCTGACAGATATTGCTTCCTGAGATTCCTGTGACAGATCATACAGATATTTACTTATTACAATTTGGTTTAAGTTGATTAGGATCCTCGATCTACAAATAGGCTGATTAATATGCCTTTCAATCTCCCCCTATTTGTTTGTTAGACAATAACAACCAAATACCTAGAGGATACCTCAACTAATTCAACTTAACCAAATGAAAGATAAAATATTAAACGTAAAGCAAATTTCAAATAGTTCTGGTTTATATTAAACATTTCCAGATTCAAACAAAATGATAAATACAAGATAGATGATCCTTTAGCCTGATCATATTTAACATATTCCTATCTTGACCTATCTAGCTCTAAAGATAATACACATAGAGCTGTTCTTCAATTACTATCTTCTCGTCTAAATTCTCCTTCTTCTGGCTCATCTGTGACTTGAAGATTCATGTGTAAATCAGAATCAACAAGACGCTCTCTTCTTGATGACAATCCTTGAGGTAAGATTAAAGGAATTCCAAGCTTCTTTCACAATTCACCTTGAAATTTCTTGTAATCTTTTATATCGTTTGTGCATAGGATCGAATGTGATCTGCAGCTATTACCTTTTCTTCAGTCAAGAATCCATGATTTCTGAGAGCATATTCAGCATATACCAAGTGTTTTGCATGATGTTCATATAACTCATCTGTCTAAAGATTGATTGAATGTAGTACCTCTCCCTTAAGAAATTTTACTTGTGGAGGATCCTTAATCACTTCTGGTCCAGCTTTTTCAGCAAATTCTTTGAACTTCTCATGTAACAAAACACCTAGCTCAGACGATGTTCTCACCTTAGGCCTAAGTACCCAAATCTCTGTCAACGATCTGTCATAAAAAAACTGAATAGATATTCTGAAAGTTCCAACATTATGACAATCCACAAAGATTACCAGCTCATCAAATTTGGGTTCAAATGCAGTAGTTATCCTGATGACTTCTACCTTTAAGGCCCTTATATACATATCATGAATTGGATTTGTCAGTTTGAATTCCTCGAGAATTTCTCCAAGACGACGATCTTCATAATCAGAACTCTGAGGTGAATCAATTGCTTTTTGAGCACGTTCCCATTTGTCACCGTTCTTGAGTCTGATATATGTCTTTCTCTTCTCAACATTTATAGCATGTAATCGTTGTATTGCTTGTTGTTCAGCTTTCTGAAGTTCTTCATTTCGTGCAATTTGCTCTAATGACTTTTGAAGCTTTCCTTCTCTCATCAGCAAACTAGCTTCCCTCTGAGCAAATAACTCTTCAGATTCTTTCTCTGCTTGTTGAGCTTCTTATTCAGATGTCACTGGTTCTTCTCATTCCCAGTGACTTAAATCTGGTTCAGGTAATTTCTCACCTCCATCAGAAAAATCAAACTCATCAAAAACATCAAGATTATCCGGTTCACCCGTGTAGAAATATTCTGTGTCTTTGACTTGATCATCTGCAACAACTTTCTTCTTCCCCTTATTCCTCCTATCTTCACTGTCTGTATCTGATTTATCTCCTTTCTCCCTTTGTAATTTCTCCCTTTGTGATTTCTGTGCCTGTTGTGATTTCTCCCCCTTAGTTGAGGAATCCTCTACAGATTTACCAGTTGCACCAGCTCCAGGATCTCGCTCATCATCATCACCACCTGTTCTTGCAAAGAATTCTCTTTCTTCAGTTGTTGGTGTGCGATTTTGACTTAGCAGATTAAATAAATGCCTTAATCCTTTAGCTTGATGTGCATTTTGCTTCTCAATTTGATCTAATCGAAAATCAGTAGAACGCTGATTTTCATGTACTTCTTCCTGTAGATTGTCAACCTTGTTGGAGATTTCAGCAATAATTTTAGTTGTGCCACATTGACCTCACCAGAATTATCAAGAGCTTTTTCATAAGAAAGTTCGAGAGTGTTGATTTTATTAGTGAAGAATTTCTTCAAGTTGTTGATGTCACCTTTTATCGAAGTAAGCTGATTATCAACAGAGGTGGATGGAGAAGACTGTTTATCCACTTGTGCTCGAAGTAATCTAGCTTCAGCTTTACTTGCTTCCAGTTCCCTTTCCAGATTTTGTATCTTTTGTAACAATGAGAGAGTGTATGTGTCTGTGTGTGCACTCACCTGAGTTTCACTCTGAATTTCACTCACCTGATGTGCATGTGTATCACTCAATTTTGTGGTGATCCTCACATCACTCCTCTCAATTTTCTTAGCTTTTCCAGAAGCGGTACCTGCAGTTAAAATCACCCTGGCCTCCTCTGGGAAGGTCAGTGGTGGTGCAATGGGAGTTCGCAAATCCCTGTCCTCAATCAGTTCTTCTTGTACATTTGGATTTGTAATCTGAATTGCTTCAGTAGTAGATTGATCAAGTTGCCTTCCACTTTCTTCAGTCGAAACTGCGAGTGGAAACTCCCTTGAGGGATCTAGGAATGTTTCTCCTAGGAGGGGAGATGATGGTTCCATTAAAGTTGGCAAGGAACCAAGATTTCCCTCAGAAGTCTGTGAAGACTCTTCTACCGTAACTATGGTAGGCACTGTTTCAGACTCGATGTGCTCTCCTGTCAATGTGTCCATATTTTCATCATAATCTATATGTTCTCCCATTGTTAGTAACAACAAAGGGGTTGTGCTTGACACATTACAGGATGCCATGGCCCTATGGCGAATTTCAATAGTATTATCCTGTTGAGAGGATGACCCTAGTAACTGTTGCATGGCCATATCAATGTCCATATCTTGTTGGGAAGATATGGATGGGCTTACAGTTGCCTCTGAATCAGTTCTACTTTTCTTTTGTAGAGGCAGAGCTGTGGGTTCACTCATTATATTACTTCTTTTCGTTGCTCTTTGAAAGGGAATTTTCTTTCTGGAGTGGAAGGTTTTAAGTGATGTAGATTCAGTGTTTGGCTCTATGACCGGGGTTCGAGATTGCGGTCTTACAATCCCTTGGTCAGCCCTATCAACCACTTGGGTTCCAGAAGTAGATTATTCAGAAATAGAAGTTATAGAGAGATTAGAAGTCAATACCTGGTCAGCAGGTGCCGAAGAGATTGCAGCTTGAGTAGTTTGAACCAGTTGTTCTTGAACAGGCTCAATTTGCTGAATAGGTACCTCTTGTTCAGCTTCAGGTTCAACTATTGGTTCTGCTTGCTCAGGTAGTGGTTCATTTTCCTCGGGTAAAGGTACAGGTGCAATGATGGGTAGTTGTATAAAGTTTGACATGTATTGAGTGACAACTACTGGCACATTTGACAATTTAGGTTTGACACCGTACTCAGTGAATAATCTCGTCGAAGGTTTACCCAACACCAATGCTTCACTATTCAGAAATGGAGCATGATATTGTAATTCTACCAAATGATTAAAAATCAAAGAAAGGAATCTTGGGTAAAAGCATTGAACTTTATCGCCCCTGTCAAAATTCCTTTTAGCTTTGATTAGTCTTCTAACCATCGGTCCACACAGAAGGCTGCCAATGTTGATTCTTCGATTATAAGCAACTGCAAATCCAATTTGCTGCATAAAGGAAGGTAATATTCCGAAGTTGCTTTTTGTTGAATTGGCAAAGACCTTGGCTAGTGTGTCGAACACATAATCCCATTCCTGAACTAGAAACTTTTTATTCAAGACAGGAAGATCTGCTCTGTCTTGATAATGAATACCAGCAAAGAAATTAGTTAATTCCTCATCTGACGGATAATCCTCAAAATTGTCATTTGGAAAGTTTAAGACCGTATTAATGACCGATTCATTCACTATGTACTGATTGTCTCCAAGAGTGAAAAAAAACGATCTGTTATCGCTAGAAACGACAGCAGTAGTACAAATAATTCGCAGAGGTTCAATTTTTAAAGGAGTATCTAAACTCAAAGCAGTGCGAACTAGTGAATGATCATTCAAAAAACGAATCCACGGTCGAAAACGTTCGAGTGAACATTTTTCGGGATTAAAATATCCGATCAAATTATGCTTAACTATTTCAAATCGACCATTGTTATTACCAGCCATTTTTATCAAATTTTAACACTTTGAAAATTTCAGATTTTACAAAATAATTAATTAAATTGATTTATTTCGAATTAATAATTAATTAAAAATTCGAAAATAATCAAAGTTGTTCAAAAATTCTAAAAAATTCACACAATGATCTTGATACACACACGAACACTCCAGTATTTTTAGTTTTTTCAAAATCAAAACCAAAACCCCGGAATTTTAGATCAAAAATTCGATTTTTCGAAAATTTAAAATCTGAAAAACTCAACCAAATACTTCGATTAACCAGTCGATTTGAAGATAATTGAACAGAGAATCAATTAACAACCTTGAATCTGTATTATGGAGTGATTTAATCGAGTAAATTTGGACAACAATTCGTTATATGCATGTGTGTATATGTGTGTATCTGTTGAGTTCTCTATGACTTAACATGAGAGAATGACCTAAAAATAAAATATGACTTAACTTAACTAATCTGTTATATATATATATATATATATATATATATATATATATATATATATATATATATACTAACATATGATTATGACTTAAATCTATATAGATAACCGACTCGAATATGACCTAAATAAAACTAATACTTGATTATGACTTAATTAAAACGAATACTGAATATGACTTAAAATATATATACAACCATGATTATGACTTAATGTTATTACTAAGACTTAACTCATTATGACTTAATTCTATATATATAGACATAACTGATTATGACCAAATTAAAACTAATACTGAATATGACTTAATTCTATTTAACTATTATTCGAATAAGACTTAAGTACAACTACCTGCGAATATGACTTAACTACAAAGACATAATTCACTATGACTTAAACTAATAAGACTAAATCTGATCAATATAACAAATAAGTCATACCGACCAGAAAAACAATTAAAAACAAGTCATATTGCAGTTAGATTAATTTTAAGTCATATTTACTTAAAATAAATTAAAGAACATACAAATAATTTAATTAAACACACAAATATTTACAACTAATAATACAGAAAAATATATTAAAAATAATATTTTAAATCAAACAAATAATAAAAATAGAAATAACTAATATAGATTAATCTGTTAACGGAAATAAAACAATATTAACAGGACAAACATTACAAAACATTAAATAAAATATTCTAAACAAATAAAATAAATACATACAATTATTCTAAAATTATAGAAATATGGAATAACAAATATTTAATTAAACAACGTGATAAATACAATGAAAATCAAGAAAACAAGTTGATAAAATAATTAAACAATTGATTTTTTTTTTAAAAAAAATTGACAAACTAATCACTTGTTAATTATTAAATATCAAACCTCAGATATTAAATAGATTAATTACTAGGACTGTTCAACATACCCAATTCACCAACAATTTTGGTGAATGTGGATTCGTCGAGTGACTTAGTAAAAATATCTGTTGTTTGTTCTTCAGTGGGTACAAACAGTAATTCCACTGTACCATTCATGACATGCTCTCTAATAAAATGATACCTGATATCTATATGTTTTGTCCTTGAATGCTGCACAGGATTGTTGGAGATTGCTATGGCACTTGTATTATCACACAAAATAGGAATATTTTGTAATACAAAGCCATAGTCCATCAGTTGATTCCTAATCCACAAGATTTGAGCACAACAGCTTCCAGCAGCTATATATTCAGCTTCGGCTGTAGAGTTGGAAACTGTTTGTTGTTTCTTGTTGTACCATGAAACCAATCTACCACCTAGGAATTGACAACTCCCAGAGGTGCTTTTTCTATCTACAACACTTCCTGCATAATCAGAATCTGTATATCCAACAAGATTAAAACCAGAATCTTTAGTGTAACACCCCTGTCCCACATCGAATAGATTTGGGACTTCTGTTCAGTTTATAAGGCAAAATAATACTACTAATTGCACCAACAAATCATGATCTTTTGGGGGCCTGTGGTGGGCTTGTGGTTTACCCAAGTTGGTTGTATTTGGGCCATTTTACTTTGGCTTATTTCGGATTCGGAACCGGGACTCGACCCGATTTTCGAAAAAAGGCTCGGGATTTGACCCGGGTTGTCACATATGGTATCAGAGCCGACTCTCGAAAGCTTGATTCGTCAAGTTGCCGGAGGTGGGGACACGAAGGCTGGTGGTATTATCCCACAATGGATAGAGATCCGGAGGTGGGGACACGAAGCCAGCCGGTATTATCCCACAATGGCTAGAGAGGAACGATCTTGGACCAATGAGATATCCGTTCAGGCCTGACGAGGACGTCAGGAGTTTAAGTGGGGGAGTTTGTAACACCCCTGTCCCACATCGAATAGATTTGGGACTTCTGTTCAGTTTATAAGGCAAAATAATACTACTAATTGCACCAACAAATCATGATCTTTTGGGGGCCTGTGGTGGGCTTGTGGACTACCCAAGTTGGCTGCATTTGGGCCAGTTTACTTTGACTTATTTCGGATTCGGAATCGGGACTCGACCCGATTTTTCGAAAAAAGGCTCGGGATTTGACCCGGGTTGTCACATTTAGGGTACTAGATACCTAAATTAGGCGTACCCTTAAGATATCTCAGAATTCGTTTAACAGCAATGAGATGAACATCTCTAGGATCCGATTGGAACCTTGCACACAAGCACGTAGCATGCATAATATCAGGTCTACTTGCCGTAAGATAAAGTAATGAGCCTATCATACCTCTGTAGCTTGTAATATCTACCTTAGCAGAATTTTCACATGCTCCAAATTTGACAGTTGTGGATGATGGTGTCTTTGCTGAAGAAGAGTCCTCCGTTTGATATTTCTTGAGAAGCTCTTTGATGTACTTGGATTGACAAATAAATATACCATCTTGCCTTTGATTTATTTATAACCCAAGAAAGAACTTCAGCTCACCCATCATGCTCATTTCGAATTTACCTTGCATTAACTTTGAAAATTTCTTGCAAAGAAGATCATTAGTAGACCCGAATATTATATCGTCCACATAAATTTGCACTAATATTGTATCATTCTTATGTTTCTTTGTGAAGAGAGTTTTGTCTATGACACCTCTAGTAAATTCATTTTCAAGTAAAAATTCAGAGAGAGTGTCATACCATTTTCTTGGTGCTTGCTTAAGACCATAAATGGCTTTGAAGAGAAAGTAAACATAACCCAATAGATCTGGATCTTCAAAACCAGGTGGTTGTTCTACATATACCTCTTCATCCAGCTTTCCATTCAGAAAGGCACTCTTGTCATCCATTTGGTAAACATTAAAGTTAGAAAATGCTGCAAATGCCAAGAATATCCTAATGGCCTCAAGTCTAGCCACTGGAGCATAGGTCTCATCATAGTCAATGCCTTCAGATTGTGAGTAACCTTTTGCTACCAGTCTTGCTTTATTTCTTGTTACTGTACCATCTTCATCAAGTTTGTTTCTGAATACCCACCTAGTACCAACCACTGTTCTATCTGTAGGTTTCCATACTTCTTGTTGTTTAAATTGATTGAGTTCATCTTGCATAGCAATCACCCAATCAGGATCTGAAAGAGCTTCTTCAATTTTCTTAGGTTCCATTTCAGATAGAAACCCTGAATAATTACATTGATTTTGAAAAGCTCTTCTAGTCTTTACACCAACATCTGGATCACCAACGATTAGCTCAAAAGGATGAGCTCTATTCCAAACAGTCTGTCTGGGAAGATTTAGTCTTGATGATTCACCTTGTTCTTCATTATGATGTTGAGTATGACTAGTAGATACTTCATTAGCTCCCCCTGAGTTGTTGCCAGGATGATTAGATGAGTGTTCAAAAGTATGAGTGGTGTTTTCAATATTATCATTATTTTCACCACTATTATTCTGATTAGACTCATCATTGTCATTGTTCTCATTTACATCAGCAAAAACATCAGGTGGACTATCATCATCTGAATCTAGATCTGTCATATCTTCAAAAGATAGCTTTTCAAATGAATCTTCAGTTTGGATACTAGGGAGTTTAGTGTCATCAAATGTACATTGACACTTTCCATCATCTTCTGATGTTCAATCAAATACACCTTATAAGCTCTTTTTTCATAACCAACAAAAATTGCTTCATGTGCTTTGGCTTCAAATTTCCCACCTTGATCATCTCCTTCTTTAAGTACAAAGCATTTTGCTCCAAATACGTGAAAGTATTTGAGTGTTGGTTTCTTTTCATTCATAGCTTCATAGGGTGTTTTCATCAAGTCTTTGTTGATAAGAGTTCGATTCTGAGTATAGCAAGCAGTGTTGACAGCTTCAGCCCAAAAATACAATGGAAGCCTTGATTCACTTAACATAGTACGTGCAGCTTCAATCAAGGTTCTATTCTTTCTTTCAACTACCCCATTTTGATGAGGAGTTCTTGGAGCTGAGTATTGTCTGGTTATACCTTTTTCAGTACAAAAGTCATTCAGAACTGCATTCTTGAATTCAGTTCCATTGTCTGACCTTATAGCCCTCACTGGATACTTGGAATCCAACTCAATTAATTTGATGTGATCAATCACCAGTTGTGGAGTCTCATCTTTAGAATTCAGGAACAAGACCCATGTGAACTTTGAAAAATCATCAACAATCACAAGAGCATATCTTTTCTTTGATATAGACATCACATTCACTGGACCAAATAGATCCATGTGAAGTAACTGTAAAGGTTCAGTTATTGAAGACATATCAGTGCTTCTGTGAGTTGCCCTTTTTAGTTTGCCTTTTTGACAGGCATCACATAGTCCTTCCTGTGTAAATTCCATAGAAGGTAAACCTCTCACCAATTCTCTCTTGACCAGAGAGTTCATGGTCTTGAAATTTAGGTGAGAAAGTTTCTTGTGCCATAGCCAACTTTCATTTGTGGATGCTTTAGAATAGAAGCAATTGATTTCTTCAGTGCTTCTAGTGTTCATGTTGGCTACATACAAGTTTCCTTTTCTGACTCCCGTTAGAGATGGTTGTTCACTTCTTTTGTGTGTAATCAGACAATTCTTTTTGTTAAAGTAGACTTCAAATCCCTTGTCACAGAATTGACTGATACTGAGCAAATTATGCTCAAGTCCTTTTACAAAGGACACTTCTTCAATGATAACATTTCCAGCTTCAAGTCTGCCATATCCATCAGTTCTACCTTTGCTGTTATCTCCAAAGGTAACTACTGGGCCGGCCTTTTCCACCACAGTTGTCAGCAGGGTTCTTTCTCAAGTCATATGCCTTGAACATCCACTGTCCAAGATCCAGGTTACTCGTTCAACCTGTTCAATACCCTGCAATGACAAATGAATTAAACCTTCTTCGGGACCCAAATTTGATTGGGTCCTGCGGATTTAAAGTATTGACCTTTATCAGGCAAAATAACATTTTTAATTTTAACCTCTTTAGTCAATAAACATTTAACCTTATAAACAGATTTGAAAATCTTTCGTTTTATCTTGGGTATCCATGTTTCTGTAGCAGCAATAACACTTGTGTCATTGACTGGACATTTGACCTGGTAAACATTCTTGGTAACCTTTTGTTTAGGCTTAGGTACAAATGCCTCTCTCCTAACTTGAGGAGGAAAATCAGTCTTTGATCGAACATTATTGTTCATGTTCAAGTGCTGTCGAGGAGCATTCTGTTTAACACATGCATAACTACCATTAAAATAAGCACGCATATTGTTAAAAGCACAAGACATGCAATTGATAACACCACATGCTTTATGATTAGAATCAATGATAGGCATGGTATTTTTCTGTTTCAACTTATTACCACCTAATCCAGTCTTAGAAGAACTAGCTGATTCAACAACTTTGACTGGCACTTTAGGTACATCTTTCTTGGATGAAACATTCGTTGTATTATTGTCCTCAACTGATTTAGCCTTAACAAAGACTGTGACATCTTTCTTGGATGAAACATTCTTTGGATTAGTGTTCTTAACAGTTTTATCCTTAACACATTTATCCTTAACAAAGACTGTGCCATTAGCACTATCCTCATTTCTCATTTCTTCTTGGATAACCATAGAAAGAATATCTGGTGGTCCAACATCAGATTTTTTAAATAGAGGTTCTTTAACATTTTTTAGCACATGTGGTATTCCCCTTTTTTTTAGCACTAACAGGGTTAGGGGAATTTATGCCCAACGATCCAACAGCTTCATTGTAACCATACCCTATACCTGTTGTTCGTTCTACAACTTGATTGTTAAAGAACTCTTTTGAAACTTTAACCGAATTATAACAAGCCCTGACCTGTGTTTCAAGTTCAGTAATTCTAGCCATTTGTTTGCCTACAACTTCTCGAATAGCTTTCTCCTTTTTATAAAGCATTGTTATTTCATCTCTTTGTTGATCTTGATTAATATGCACCTTTTTCAATTCTGACACTTCATTGCCAAGATTAGTGCTTAACAGATCTAGTCTTCTATAATCAGTTTTTGCATTATCTAAGGAATTATAAAGACTACGAATCAACTTAGGATCAGTAACAATTACCGGTTTGTAATGATGATCAGATGCTTCATCATTTGCCACCAGCGCAAAATTTCCATATTCTTCATCTTCGCTGTCCGTGTCATCCCAACTCTTACCAGCCGCAACATAGGCTTTTCCAGGTTTCTTCTTCTCAGCAGTAAAATCTCTTCTTTGAGTTTGCTTTGGTTTCTGACATTCAGTGGCAAAGTGCCCTAATTCATTACAGTTGAAGCAACGAATCTTGCTTCTGTCAACAGATCCAGTTTTGTATCCTCCCCTGTTACTAGAGGAAGAAGAGCCTCCTCTTTGGAATCTGTTATTTGACTTAAACCTGTACTTTGGATTTCTTCTGAATCTGAAGTTGCCAAATTGTCTTACCATCAATGCCAGGGATTCATCTTCCAGTTGATCTAACTCTTCCAATGAATAGAAGTCTCCACCATCCTGAGTAGGTGGTGTTTGACCAAGTTCTACTTCAGTCTTTTCCTTGTCTGAGTTGTAAGGTAGAACAACCTTAGCTTCCACTTCCTTAGGTGCCTCAACTACAAGAGCTGTAGATGAACTTGGCACTCTTCCTTTACCAGAGACCTCCCTCTGCTGTACTTGTTCCAGTTCATAGGTTTTCAGAACACCAAACAATCTTTCAAGAGCAATCTTATTCAAATCTCTTGATTCTCTGATGGATGTTATCCTATGTTCAAGATGAGTGGACATTGTCAACAAAAACTTCATATTAATCTCCTTCTGTGTATATTGCTTGCCATTAACTTGCAGTTTGTTGATAATTTTGTTATACCTTTCAAACACTTCCTGAATGCCTTCATTAGGGCCAGCTCTAAAGTGTTCATACTCAGAGGTTAAAATCTGAAGTCTGTTTTCCCTGACTTCATCAGTTCCTTCATTGATAGTCTCAATAGTTTCCCACATGTGTTTTGCAGTTTTACAATTTATCACATGACTGTACATCACAGGATCCAGGGAATCTATTAAAATAAGTCTCAAATTTTTATCTAGTCCTGCGTCCTCTTTTTCAGCAGGAGTAAAAGAATCAGCATGCTTTGGAACAGATGTTGCAGGTGATACTACAATTCCTCCAACAATAGATTCAGATATATGTGCTTTTGGAATTATAGGTCCATTCTGTAGAACACCCAAATATTTAGAATTTGCGACATCAAGAAACAACTCCATTTTATTTTTCCACATTGTATAATTGTCCTTGTTAAACATGGGAATTTTAACAATGCTTTTTGACGACATGATGCATTTTTAAGTAAGTTAAAAATTCGAGATAGATTTTTGGCGGAATAAAATTAGGATCTTGATTTGTATATCAATCAATAGGCTCTGATACCAATTGTTAGGTCCACTATGATTGTAGAAGGGGGGGTTGAATACAATTTATATAAATTTCTCAAAATTTATTCGTTAAATAATTTTCACTTAAACGAATATTTCGTGTGGAATAAATTGACTCGGATTTCAAGTTGAATATAACTGTATATTAACTTGATGTGGTGTTACGAAATCAATCCAAACTATTATCAAGTGTTAAATAACTAATTATAAAATTCGACATGAACTTTTCTAATTTAGTTAATAAATCTCAAGATAAGTACTAGGAAACTTAATTCGCTAGTAATACAAGAATCACAAGTAGACAAGTTCTATCGGATAGAATATTACAAAGATGATGAACTTGAATTTATGTGAATTAATTTGTCCTTGGTGTTCTTGATATTTGAGAGAGAAAACTGCTGTGTTTTTCCAGGATTTTGCTTTGTTCTGGTCTGTATATTCATTCTGCTGCTTCTGCTGTGTTATATAGGTCTGTACTCATTAGATATGACTTAAACTGCTTCAAGACCTATTAAATCAGCTGTCAGCATGACTTAATCTTGCTCCAAGACATAATTTTCTGTAGGTATGACTTAGAAAATGTGTCGGTATGACTTAATCTTCAACAGTGTGGTCGGTATGACCTAAACACTTTTCTCGGTATGACCTAACACCTTTCCAGAAATATCTTGCTTCGGTATGACTTAATTCCCTCAGTATGACCTAGCAGATTTGAGGTCGGTAAGACATAATCCATTGCAGCAGCTCGGTATGACCTAATTCTTATGCTTGGTATGACTTAGACTTAAGTCATGTCGGTATGACCTAATTTAAGTCATACCGAACTAAACTTAGTCAAGACATAATCCATTCAGCATTTAATTAAGTCATATTGATCCTTTTAATTAATTAATGATTAACTAATTCATGATTAATTGATACAATAATTAACTTAATAAATAAATTAATTCTATTATAATTAATTCATTAATTAAATCAATTAAATGATTTATATCACTTAAAAACAAATTAAATTAAATCAATAACTAATTAATTTAATTCTTCCAAACCACGGAAAATAATAAAGAATTACCACTGACTTATGTTGACGTTCGATGTACTGTCTGGTTCATGAACGACTAACTTCAATGATACTTCTTCTTCACTTCTGACTTTAAGCTGTGGTTTATTTCTTCTCTCAATTTTCTTGTACTTTGATTGATTTTCAATCTATCACTCGAAAAATCTCTGTCACTGTAAATGAATCCATTCACTTCAATGTTATACTGAGGCTTGATCAGATACCTGATACGTCTTCCAGTGTGAAACATCAAAACTATAGATTGACTTCCTTCTTTCTTCTGACAGATATTGCTTCCTGAGATTCCTGTGACAGATCATACGGATATTTACTTATTACAATTTGGTTTAAGTTGATTAGGATCCTCGAACTACAAATAGGCTGATTCATATGCCTTTCAATTTATTTATTTTAAAATGAAATTTGTACATTTTTTAATAAATTTATAATAAAATTAATTTGATAATTCATAAATCATAAGTATAATATATTTCGAATTAATATTCGTTTATATTAAAAGATATAATTAAATTATTATAATTAAATTAAATTTTACTATTAAAATTTTGAATTTATGAAATGAATTAAAAAATTTAAACACTAATAATATATCTAAATATATTTACTTACAACAATTTAATTATTAACATATATAATTATATTTTTTAAAAAGATCCCAACCCAGTCCTGATCCCCGATTTTTTTACAAAATTTTACCAGCTCTCCACCCCGAATCCCCGATCCGAATGGGGCGGGGATCGGATCGGGATCGAGCAGGGCATGTAAAGCATAATGTAATGTAATATGTAATAGATGACATATAACTCAACTAGGATAAAAGATAAATAATATTAACTTTGTACAGGGATCGTGAAATTTGAAGAACAGGCATCAACAAGGATCAAGTCGCTGAAAGAAGTTCATTAACATGATCAAGCCTCAGTGACAGAATAAGATGTACAGATGATTAAGTTGAAGGGCCAAAAAGATTCCATGTATTTATATTATTTGAAGATACTGTTGTACGCTAATCAATTGGAATGTAACGAAGGTGTGAAGATCAAGATCATTGCTAGTCACTTGTGAACCAAACCAGTGCACTAAGTGTCAACTCATACAAGAAGGATCAACACATTAATTCATAGAAAGAATTGCCAAAGCCAATTGACGATCAAGGACAGACATAATATCTCAAGGTATTGTCAAAAATTAATTTACTCTGAAAATTAACTAAGTAACAGATTAATTAATTATTTATAATAAATAATTAAATTAATCTGGTACTTGAACTATTTTCTGAGATGAATTAATTCAGCAGAATATTTGAAACAGAAGAGAGAAGCCCAAAAGAAACAGCCAAAAATAATAATACTATGCAAAGTTACTATGCATGGTTACTATGCATGGTTACTATGCAGGTACTATGAAAATAGTGGTTACTGTGCAAATAGTGGTTACTATGCAGATAGTGATTACTGTGCAAATGGCGGTTACTGTGCAAATGGCGGCTACTATTCAAAAAGTGGCTGGTGGGGCCCACGGGTTTGTTAGAATAGTACAGCATAATAACTTTCTAAAACCTATAAATAGGCCTGTTGTATTTCATTTCAAAACACACCTCAACACACAACTTTCTCTTCTCTCTCTTATATTTCTCTGTGTAAGCTGCTAGACAGTCCATCTAGTAGGGAAGTCAGCTTAGCCCGCTTTCAGGAAGTGTCGGGTAGATGGTCCCCGTGCCTAAACTATCCTAGGAGTGTTTGATTTTGTAGCTGATCCATAGGATTAGATTGTGTAGCAAACCTCCGGGTTTTATCTATTCAAAGATATTTCCCAAAAGTTGTTTCGATTCAGTATTTTTGATCTCATATCCACATCAAAAATCCAAATATTTTTGAATAACGCATTTAACCCCCCTTCTACGTTATTCCGGACCTAACAATTGGCATCAGAGCCGCTCTGTTATTATACAACAGTTAAGATCCAAAAATCTATACAATCATGATAGAGAAAACACGAAGAGATTCAAATTCCGAAAAGAAGAATTTCGGAAAAGCTGAGGGAAAGGAAGGCAGGTCTGGGAAAGTGGACAAGTCCAAGATCAAATGCTATAATTATGGTGAGAAAGGACATCACAAAGAAGAAGGACTGGGCTGACACTTCAGACTCTGAAGATGAGGTGAACTATGCCTTAATGACAAATGCCGATAGTATCTCTGAAGCTACTGAGACCAAGGTACCTCACTCTACTCTAGCTTTTGATACTATTGATATATCTGAGTTAAGACTCTTTCTTAAAAACTTGCATTTTAGCTACTGAGATCAGACTTTAGAAAATGAAAGAATAAAATCTGAAAGTCTAGACCTTAGAAAGAGAAATAACTATCTAGAATTAGAATTAGTCAAGATGTTAAAAATTCAGAAAGAGAGAGATGATGCTATTATTGTTAAAACTGAATTATTGAAAAAGCATGCTTATCTTGAATCTGGACTTGCTAAAGAAAGAAACATTATTAAAACTTGGACTACTCTTGTAAAACTACTCAGAGTATCTTAGAGAATGGTTGTTGGAAACAAAATTAATCCTGTGAGGTTTGTACCAAAATCTGACAAACCAAAACAGGATGAAGTCAAATCAGTAAATATTGGCTTAATGTCTCAACTTAAACACAAGCTGGAGGAGATAAAAGAAGTGAAAAAGGTAAAAGAACCTAGGAAAAACAGAAATGGAAAGGTATGCATCAATAAAAGCAATAACTATAAGCCTATTTCCAATGCTCCTAGGAAGAAATGTCACAACTGTGGAAATCCTAACCATCTTGCTACTTTTTGCAGGAAGAATAAAAATATAAACTCTATACCTCCTAAGTCAGGAGTTGTTAGGTCCGATAAGATTGTATCTATACCAATTTCTCGAAATTTGTTCTTCGAATAAAATTTATTTAAAACAAATTTGTGCGGAATAAATTGAAACAGATTTCAAGTTGAATATAACAATATATTAACTTGATGGGTGTTACAATTTCAATACATAAAATTATCAAGTAATTAATAACTAATTAGAAAATTCGACATGAATTTTTCTAATTTAGTAATAAAAATCATGATAAAAACTAGGAAACTTAATTCTCTAGTAGTACAAGAATCACAAGTAAACAAGTTCCACCGGATAAAATATTACAAATGGGATGAACTTAATTTTCAGGGAATTAATTAGAGATGTATGTGTTCATGAGAGAGAGAGAAATGGAGGCTGTTTGTTTTTGGATATTATGTTCGTGTGCTTTTTATTTGCTCGCCGCCTTGATCTGCTTATAACATCTTCTGTCTTTTCTTTACACTTTGTAGACTATCAGTAGTATTATCAAGGCTATACAGACTATCCAGGATAGTCATACAGATAATCAATACTCCCTCTGTCTCATAAAACTCTTCTCACTTTCCTTTTCCGGACATTCAAAATACTCTTCCCCTTTCTATTTTAGGCCATAAAATAACTATATTCTATACCCACTACTCCTTAAAATAATATAAAATACCCACTATTCCACCCACTAACCCTTAAAAACAATAATCAATACCCACTATTCTTCCATTACTCTTTAAAAAACCATTTTTTCTTAAAACCCGTGTTTTTCCCAAAATGAGAAGAGCTTTGCGAGACGGAGGGAGTATATAGACTATCGGCTAAATAGACTACCGATAGTACTATCTAGGTAACCAAACCAAACCTAACATACCCAGTATATCCCGCTCAGAGCAGGGTCTGGGGAGGGTAAGATGTACGCAGACCATGCCCCCGCTTCTTAGGGTAGGGAGGCTGTTTCCGTGAAGATCCTCGGCTAGGTGCACGACAAATACGGTGGGTGATAAATACACAGTAATCCGAATGGTACGAAAAATATCACAACAATACCTGGGCCCATGGCATTCTCCACATGGGACCTACCTGCCTGCTTGAAATTATGTTATTGAGGTCCTGAATGCATTCCGCTATAGTTCCGGACGGGCTCCCTGCATAAAAACCACAAGCAAACGACAACATGCCAAACCGACGACAACAAAAACGACAAAACAGAACGAAAAAGCCAAACTACTAAGCTAAAGTTAACCGAGACAACCCAACCCTAAGGCTCTCTACGACGGAGTCGTTCCCAAAAAGGGAAACCACCACTCTGATACGCCGTCTCCAAGAGCCCCTGTCAGCGGTCATGGTCTCATCCAAGTTTAAGGCCTTCATATCCAACCTAAGCTGCTCCTCCCACGACCTCCTCGGTCTGCCTCACCTCCTCACCCCAACCACCGACAGACTTTCGACCCTCCTCACTGGTGCTTCGGCCAGTCTCCTACGGATGTGGCCAAACCATCTCAACCTCCCTTCCTTGACTTTCGCAGCAAGAGGCGCCACTTCAAGCTCGCTCCTGAACACCCCATTATGGATTCTATCTAACATCGTGCGCCTACACGACCACCGTAACATCCTCATTTCGGCCGCTTCCAACTTGTTCTCGAGGGCCTTCTTCACCGGCCAACACTCAGAACCGTACAGCATTGCAGGCCGGATTGCCGCTCTATAGAATTTCCCTTTCAACTTTAAAGGAACCTTCTTATCGCACATCACCCCTGACGCTGCCCTCCACCTTAGCCATCCAGCCTTGATACGATGTTTGACATCGTCTTCCACCTCACCTTCCTTCTGGATGATCGAACCTAGATACTTGAACTTATCTGTACTAGGAACATTATGATCTTGAATCTTGACCTCCACTCCTTCCTCGTTGGTCTCGCCACTGAAGTTACACCAAAGATACTCGGTTTTAGATCTGCTCATACGTAAGCCTTGGGACTCCAAAGTAGATCTCCATAGCTCCAGCTTCTCGTTTACCTCCCCCTTCGACTCCGCCACTAACACTATATCATCAGCGAAGAGCATGCACCAAGGGACGGTATCTTGAATTCCTCGTGACATGACATCAAGGATGAGAGCGAAAAGAAGAGGACTAAGGGCCGATCCCTGATACAGCCCTATCTCAACAGGGAAAAAACGGGAGTCGCCTACTGGTGTCCGGACGCAGGAACTAGCTTGGGAGTACATGTCTTGAATAGCCCTAACGTACGACTGCGCCACTCTTCTCTCTTCCAGACTCTTCCATATAGCTTCACGGGGGATGCTATCATAGGCCTTCTCAAGATCAATGAACACCATATGAAGGTCTTTGCGACGCTCCCTGAACTTCTCCATAAGGCGTCTGATGAGATAGATGGCCTCGGTCGTCGATCTCCCAGGCATAAAACCAAATTGATTCTCTGAGATTTCGATAAATCTTCTAATCCGACATCCGACCACTCTCTCCCACAGTTTCATAGTGTGACTGAGTAATTTAATACCCCGGTAGTTACTACAACTCTGGGCATCGCCTTTGTTCTTGAAAAAAGGGACCACTATACTACGCCTCCATTCCGCTGGCATCTTAGCACCCAAGAGTAGATCATTGAACAAATCTGCTAGCCATTAGACGCCAACCTCACCCAGACAAAGCCACACCTCGATTGGGATCTGATTCGGGCCTACCGCCTTCCCTCTAGCCATCTTTAGAAGGGCACCCATGACTTCCTCTTTGCTGATTTGCTCACCGGAACCGATAGGAAGCACAGACGAAGGAGGGACCTCTAGCTCCACACTGGAACCACTCCTCCTAGCCTCATTAAAAAGATTATGGAAATACGAACTCCACCTCTCCTTGATAGTATCTTCATTCAGTAACACTTGACTTGAATCATCCTTAACAAACTTAACAGAACCCAGGTCACGAGTCTGTATGAATTAACCAATCTGTAGTACTACCGATTTAATTATTTGCTAAACAAACTGAACAACTGCCAAGTCTATGCCCAGCCGCAGGAAGGAGAGTAAAAGACACGTGCGGCTTTTGCTGGTTGGCCTTCGGGCGCGTGGCTTACACGCGCTATCTGGGCGAGTGACAGAACCTGCCGACAACCCATAAACCAAACCAAACCAAACATACCCAGTATATCCCGCTCAGAGCAGGGTCTGGGGAGGGTAGGTTGTACGCAGACCATGCCCCCACTTTTTAGGGTAGGGAGGTTGTTTCCGTGAAGACCCTCGGCTAGGTGCAC
Source organism: Saposhnikovia divaricata (assembly GCA_036435485.1). Lineage (NCBI taxonomy): Eukaryota > Viridiplantae > Streptophyta > Magnoliopsida > Apiales > Apiaceae > Saposhnikovia > Saposhnikovia divaricata. The sequence goes on from CM071594.1 coordinate 200,318,900, forward strand.
GACATATACGGTGTGTGATATAAAGTAAGGAATCTAAAGGATATGCGACAAAGTTCACAGCAATACCTGAGCCCATGGCTTTCTCCACACGGGACTTACCTACCATGCCCCTAGATACCACCAAGCGAAGCTCCCTGCACCTGCACAACCGGGAAACATATGATAATAATAATAATAAATGAGAATGGAAAAAGATAGCGGATAAAGCGGACAAAGCCAAACTTCTATGATAAGGTTATCCGAGACAACCCAACTCTGAGGTTCTCCACTATCGAGCCGTCCCCTAAAAGAGAGTCCACCACTCTGATTTGCCGCCTCCACGAACACCTGTCAGCGGTCATGGTCTCACTTAGGTTCATAGCCCTCAAATCCAACCTAAGCTGCTCTTTCCATGACCTCCTCGGTCTGCCTCTCCTCCTCACCCCAACGACCGAAAGACTCTCGACCCTTCGCACTGGGGCTTCTGGCCGCCTCCTACGGACGTGGCCGAACCATCTCAACCTCCCTTCTCTAACTTTCGCAGAAAGAGGCGCCACTTCGAGCTCGGTCCTGAACACCCTATTAGGGATTCTATCTTCTATCTAGCATCGTGCGGCCACACGACCACCGCAACATCCTTATTTCAGCTGCTTCCAACGTGCTTTCGTGGGTCTTCTTCGCTGCCCAGCACTCAGAACCATATAACAACGCAGGCTGGATAGCCGCTCTATAGAATCTCCCTTTCAACTTTAAAGGAACCTTCTTGTCGCACATGACCCCTGAAGCTGCCCTCCACCTTAGCCACCCAGCATTGATACGATGCTTGACGTCGTCTTCAACCTCACCTTCCTTCTGGTGGATGATCGACCCCAGATACTTGAACTTATCCGTACGCGGGACGATCTGATCATCGATGTGCACAGCTAACTCTTGTCTTCCTTTGTTTTTGATTCAGTTGCAAACCTGCCTAGCTTCATTTTTGAATTCTTTTTCAATTTGATTTGCTTTCTTTTTCTTTAATCTTTCAACAGCTATTAACTCTTTTAAGCAATTCACTTGAATTGTTTACTTTGAGTTTAACAAACACGGTTTGTTTCTTTAATCCCCACAAAGCATATTCTAGTCCACTTCTTTTTGTCCAAATAATTTGGGTCTTTAATAAAACAAGCCCACTTAATTAATTTAATTAACTAATTCAATCAAATAATGATCAATTGATTAATTAATTAAATTAATTAAGATTAACACATTAATTCAAATTTAATTTACATGATAATTAATTTTCATAAATAAATTAATTCAGAATAAATGAATTTATTAATTAAATCAATTACATAATTATATTAATTAAATAAGAATTAATATAAATCATTGAATTAACCAATATGTAGTACTACCGATTTAATTCTTTGCTAAACAAACTGAACAACTGCCAAGTCTATGCCCAGCCGCAGGAAGGAGAGTAAAAGACACGTGCGCCTTTTGCTGGTTGGCCACGCGTGGCTTACACGCGCAATCTGGGCGAGTGACAGAACCTGCCGACAACCCATGTGCACATCTACCGCTTGTCTTCCTTTGTTTTTGATTCAGTTGCAAACCTGCCTAGCTTCATTTTTGAATTCTTTTTCAATTTGATTTGCTTTCTTTTTCTTTAATATTTCAACAGCTACTCTTTTAAGCAATTCACTTGAATTGTTTACTTTGAGTTTAACAAACGCGGTTTGTTTCTTTAATCCATACTACCTTATAATCCATGCAAGTTTCTTTTTATAGGTTATAAAATTTATTTAACATTATAATTATATTTTTATATAATCCTTATTTTTAATAATTTTTTAATTTTAATTTAATATAAATTTATATAATGAAATGCATGGTTTAAAATTTATTTTGTAAAATTCTAAATTAAAAATGTCGTTGACGGGTTCGAACTTTGAATTTTTAGTATATCTTATTATTAGATCTAACGATTGTTATTTATTAATAAAAATAATGATTTGTATATATGGTGAGATATTTTTGGGTGTATATTAGTGATCTCAAGATTAATTTTAAATTAAAAAGTACTCAATTGTTTAATTACAAAAATTACTACTAAAAATAATTACGGAAAGATATGGTGTGATATTTTGGATATATATCAATTATAGTAATATTAGTTTTAAATTAAATGGTAAATTGTTTTAATTAGAAGTAAAATCTTTAGAAAAAAATGAATAATTGAGTTGTTGGAGCAGAAAAAAATGTCCAAATAGAAGTGGATGAAGAAATTTTAATCCGAATATAATTACGTTAACATTAGTAATTAGTTTTTTGAATTGTTTTTGTAATTTAATTATTTATTTTAATAATTAGGATAACCAAACCGAAAACCAAAACTTTCAATGTTTCGGCTTTAATATAATAGTATAGATAGCCCACAAAGCATATTCTAGTCCACTTCTTTTTGTCCAAATAATTTGGGTCTTTAATAAAACAAGCCCACTTAATTAATTTAATTAACTAATTCAATCAAATAATGATCAATTGATTAATTAATTAAATTAATTAAGATTAACACATTAATTCAAATTTAATTAACATGATAATTAATTTTCATAAATAAATTAATTCAGAATGAATGAATTTATTAATTAAATCAATTACATAATTATATTAATTAAATGAGAATTAATATAAATCATATGACAGCCCAATCTTTTTCTCGAACCACTGAAAGTAATAAAGAATTATCACTGAATTTCTGCTGACGCTCGATGCACTGTCTGGTTCATGAGCGACTAACTCCAACGGCTTTTCTTTATTTTGACTCTATGATGTGGTTCCTTTTCTTTTCTCTCTCTCTTTAATTCTTCTGTACCGTCTCTGTCACCTTAGAAATCTCTGTCACTTTAAACGAACCCACTTCTTAACGAATACTTCACTGAGGTTTGATCAGATGACTGAACTTCTTTCAATGTGGTAATTCCTCAAGTCTGTAGATTGACCTTGATCTTTTTCTTCTGACATATAATACAATATGATATTCCTTGTGACAATCTATATACTATTTACTATTACAATCTTGTTTAAGTTGAGTTGTATCCTCGAAATACAAATAAGCTACATCATATGCCTTTCAGGAGTTAAGAGTGGTTCAGTTAGGTTTAAGCCACAGAATCCTTGTTTTCACTATGGCTGTATTTGGCATTCTATTTATACATGCAAAGAGTATCATAATTTGTATTATGATTATTATGAACTTAAACCCTCTTTGAATAAATTCAAGATTGATCCTACATATATAAATTCTGATAAAAAGTATGTTAGCACAAACTCTGATAAGACTTCTGCTACAAAAGCTAACAAACTTAATAAGGCCAAAGGATCCAAGCAAGTCTGGGTCCTTAAAACTAATCATTAGTGATTTTTGTGATTGCAGGGTAACAGGAAAAATATCCTTGCTCTGGACAGTGGATTCTCAGGACACATGACTGGAAATAAAGCCATGCTATTAGAATTTGTGAATAAAGCTGGCCCAAGTGTTTCTTATGGAGATGGCAACATAGGAAGGACTCTGGGATATGGCAATATCAATCTTTGGAATGTCATCATTGAAGCTGTAGCTCTAGTCTCAGGACTCAAACATTATCTGCTAAATGTGAGTCAAATCTGTGATAGAGGTTATCATGTGGATTTCTTTGAAGAACACTGTGACGTTATAAGCAAATCTACAAGCAAAGTTGTTCTGAAGGGATACAGGCATGGTAACATTTATGAAACCAAGCTTTCAACAAACTCTGAAGGCTCTGCAATCTGTCTACTGAGTAGAGCATCAATTGAAGAAAGCTGGAACTGGCACAAGAGACTTTCTCATCTGAATTTCAACAGCATTAATGAGCTAGTGAAGAAAGATCTTGTGAGAGGATTGCCCAAATTAGTTTTTACTCCAGATGGCCTACGTGACTCATGTCAGAAGGCAAAACAAAGGAAAACTTCATTCAAAAGTAAGACTGAATGCTCAATTCTTGAGTAATATCACTTATTGCATGTTGATTTATTTGGTCCAGTAAATATAATATCTATTGGAAAGAAAAGATACGCGTTGGTTATTATTGATGAATACACCAGATATACATGGGTGTATTTTATGCACAAGAAAGAAGAAACTGCATCAATCTTAACAGAGCATGTCAGATAACTGGACAAAGGATCTAAGTATACAGTGAAAATCATAAGAAGTGATAATGGCACTGAGTTCAAAAATACAGCCATGGAAGAATATTGTAAAGAAAAGGGAATAAAGCAAGAATTCTCTACACCAGGAACTCCACAACAAAATGGAGTAGTAGAGAGAAAGAATAGGACTCTCAAAATGGAAGACTACAGCACATATAACGCCCTAGAAATTTTCAGAATTTTTAATTATTGTTAATTATTTATTTAATATTAAATGTGAATTATATGGTATAAAATTGTGAAGGAAGTGGAAGTGAGTGTGTGGAATAATAATTGTGGGCTTTGTTGGTGATTTATATGAGTTGGTTAAGCCTGGGTATTTTTAATTATATTTTTGGGGATTTTATTCCATTTTATTTCATTATATTTATCTTCCGCGAATTTTTTAAAATCGTCGGAATTGCCAGAAATTATGAAATCTTCTGTATTATTGACTTTATTAATTTATTTGAGTTTTAAAAATATTAAGTGTATTTATTGTGATTTTTAAGGATTTTAAAATGATTTTACGAATTAATTTGTGTTTTATGGATTTAATCTTGTAAAATTCATATTTAATTCGTTTTTGATCCGAAAAATATTTTAAAAATATGTGGGGTATCGTAATTTTCATTCTATATTTTAGAATTTTTAAATTTAATGTTTCGTTAAATTTTTTGTAACTCGATTTTTCCTGGAAATTATTTAAGCGTTTCGTTATTCAGAAAAGTATTATTTTCTTTTCCCCCAATCTATTCCCCTTATTAACATCACAATCCCTAATTTTCTTTTTAACAGAGACAACATCAATCTCTCGGCTGTTCTCTCCCGAACATTCACGAAACCACTCGGTTTCTCTCTCGATCTCTCCCTCTCTCGAACATATCTCTCTCCCTCTCGATTAACTCTCCGGTAATTCCTCTTTTTCCAATCGTTCTCCCCATTTTCTTTCTTCTTCTTTGTTCTCCGGCGACTGCAAGTATGTGTGGGCGGTGGAATCACCATGTGGTTGTGTGTGTGCGTTCGTGCAACACGCGTTGTGTGTGTGAGTGACCACTGCGTGGTCGTGTGTGTTTTAGTTGTGGTTCGAGTGTGGGCGTGAGTGTGTGGGTGATAGCAGTCGTGAATGTGGGTGCTACCGTTGCCCTGTTAACTCCCCTGTCTAGCAATTGTACTCAGTTTATTCGAGAATTTCAGATATTGGAATGTGGGAAATTGACTGTTTAGTTCGAATGTTGAAATTGTGATGCATTGGCTCGAAAAATTTTCGTAAATTCCTGATATTAGTTTCATGATTTTATAAATATTTCCGAAAAATTATTTTAATTATTTAGAGCGAAGTTTTGGGTCGGGAATCCGAAATTCGGGTACCCCGAAATTTTACCCCCTCGACAATAATTTAATTTGAGTCGAGGGAAATTGGCGATGATGATTCGTGAGCCAAAAATGTATAATAATATTAATTTGATTTATCGTAGTATAAAATTTAATTTAATTTTTATCTGTAAGTTATGAATTGTATTTCGATGGTAGTAATTAATTGTTATGTAGAAGACAAAGATGAATTTGGTATTGGTTTGGAATTGTATTGGGTTTATTGTGGAGATAGTCGGTTATGTTCCGCCTGGCAGTCACCCGTACAAAGGGGATGTCGTCAAAATTTTTCTAAAATCCTAAATAAGTTTCTTGTATATTGTGTAAATAATTGTATAATTTGATTGAGGTATTGGATTATCTATCTGTTTATTTAATTAATTATTTAGTGGGTTATATGATCAATGGTTGTTAATTATTGATATATTATCTAAGTAAATGGATTTAGGAAATAATTCGCAAGGGTAGATTAAGTTGATTTTCGTTAGAGATCAGCGATATTAAATAAGAGTTCTAAAATAGTGTTATATTGTGTGTAGATCCCATGGATAAAGGGAAAGCTAAAGCCGAGGACGTAAAGACTCTTCGAATCCTGTGATTTTCTGGTCAAGGCAAGTAAACCACTTCACTTATCTTTCAAGTGAATTATGATTATCATAACTTGAATCTTATGCTCGTTTGATTTATCCTTGATATAACTGTTCTGTTAATTTCCATTAATTTCAAATATTAAATTGTTATACCCCAAATCGATTATATTGATTTCGTTGATTCTTTTAGTGGCTTGACTTAAATCAATACCACTTTTTCTATATCGAACTTGTCGATATCTAGGTCAGAAATTACCCGACCTTATTTTATTTTATGAGATTTGAGATGATGACCTGGAATGAAAGTGTCCAGAGTGTTTGGCAGTTGAGGTGGTCGGTTGTTCCGACACCTGACGTCTAGTTATAGGATTGGACTGTTAGTTTTTTTAAAATGTGGACCGTAAGGGTCGGACCAGATTCGTGGTCAGAAATTATTAAGGCCAATGTGTGCCGTGGATCCATTAAGGACATTGCTGTGTGCGTTTGTCCGGGGTTAGTGCGTGACTGATCAGCAGCCTAACCTTATGATTGTTTTTATATATAAAATGCATGATAGTCCAATCCTCTCATATTTTTGATTCAGATAAAAGATATATCTTTTAGTTGAGCTTTTATATTGTTGATTGAAAGTTCCTAACAGACTTGGAAATATTTCAGTTCATTTATGCTTTTAATTATATATATACTTGCTGAGCATTTTAGATCACTTGCTTGCTAATTCTGTTTCCTCAGTTAAGCACGAAGATGTCTAGAAGGAGTGGACCGTCTGGTTGGGGTAACCATAGGGGCAGCCAGCGAGTCGAGGTGGTGGGATGGGTAGTTAGCTTATAACCTTATTTCTTGTCATTTCTGTATCAGTTAGACAGATTACTTAACTTATGGAGTTGTATATTATTTTATTCAGTATTGGGTTGTAATAGTTAACTAGTAGTTGTTTCATATTGTGACCTGTGAGCGATCTTGGTTGGTATAATTTATATTTCTCTATGGTTTTTGTTATTATCACGCAAGTGAACAGTTTTAGTATTAGTTGGTTTGGTTTGGTTGACTTGGACAGGTGGTTAGTCCTATTTATGAATACATCATGCCAAAATTTTCTAAAATTCTTCTGTAAAAATATTTATTTTATCATAAAATGTATGAATATTATTATTGGATAGTGAGGGTGTTACAAGTTGGTATCGGAGCTACAGGTCACAGTCACTAAAACAAATAGGTGGGAAATTTGGGGTAGAGTTATGAGAAAGGTTAGGATCGTTTTGTGAGAGATAGAACGTTTAACTATTAGGTATTTATGTACTACAGGCACCTATTTTTGGTTCCGATTCAGACCCGGATGAGGATCCGGAAGGAGAGGCTTCCGTACCGCAGCAGGTTCCCCTAGGGGCTATGCAGCCATATGTAGGATCTTAGAGCTCGGTGAACGGGCCAGCGTACCATTATACTCCTCAGCCTGTTCCATATCATGAGTATGAGAGAGTGGCCAGAGAGTGGGACTATCTCTTAGGGCAGGTGGCAGAGCTGAGGGCGATGAGATCAGGAGAGGCGGATCTGGCCAGACAGTGAGATAGGGCGGTAGCAGAGTTGGGCGGTAGTAGAGTTGGAGGATGTCCGGAGGCGCGTACGAGCGATTAGGCATGTTATCACTAGGCGGGGACGGATTAGGCCCAGAGATGAGCCGGCATTTGTGACATACCAGGTGACTCTAGGCTTGGTGAAGGCGGACCTGAAGAGCATTCTTGGATCAACTTGGCGGGGAGAGTCTGATGATGATGATGACCAGTGATGGCTAGGGTAGTACGATGATATATGTGGTATATAGAGGCATATTATGGTAGTAGTAGTAGTATATCAGGATTTGCAGTATGACCAGTTTTGTTATAGATATATATCAGTTGTGCTGTGACTAGATGCTAGCAGTTTTCTTTGCAGTATTATATTGTATTCCTATCGAAGCGTTGTTCTTACGCTTGTATCGGATCTATATATATATCATTATCACTTTTGCAGAATTGTTGTTAAATTTCCTTTACATACTGTTGTTTACTTTTGTGCACCATATTTACTTTTCGGCACTATATTTCTTCTCAGTACCCCATTTACCTTCGGCATCATATTTACTTTTCAACATTGTATTTATTTTCAGCACCATTTCTTTTCCCAGCACCGCATTCCTTTCCAGTACCACGTTTAATTTCGGCTTTATAATTATTGCTCCGATTAATGTATCTACTAGATATTCATGAATACCTTGTGTAACTTTGATTTTTGTATTCAATTACATCTTGTAAACCAATTGTTGACCCGAGTAATGGCTTGGAACCTTGAATTATATTTCAATAGTATATTCATTGTTGCTTGAATTAAATTCTATTAATTTATTGATTCTTGAACCTGAACCTAATAATTGTTCATTGATTTCAGAAACATGCCTCCAAGAAAGAAGAAACAAAACCCCCGAGCAAATACTCGTAACCCCGATCAGGAAGAACCAATCAATCCACCCCCTGCGGGCCAAATGGATCCTGCTTTGGTCCACATACTACAAACCCTGGCACAACAAACTTCTACCCTAGCTCAACAGCAACAACAGATACAACAACAATTGTTAGAGCAACAACAGCAACAGCAACAACCAATTCCCCAGGTGGTTACCTTTAAGTCCTTTCAGGCAGTTAAACCTCCCGAATTTAAAGGAACAGCGGACCCAGTAGAGGCGAGATCTTGGCTGAAAGAGATGGAAAAGGCTATTGAACTGGTGGGGGTCTCAGCAAATAAACAGACCGAATATGCAAGTTACTTTTTGAAAAATGAAGCCACATATTGGTGGGAGTCGGTAAAGATGCTGGAAGCTACAGAAGTGATTCTTTGGGAAAGGTTTACAGAATTGTTTTTGGAAAAGTATTTTCCGGATTATATGAAAGATCAAATGGAGATGAAGTTTTTATAGTTGAAGCAGGGAAGTATGATAGTGACAGAGTATGAAGCGAAGTTTGCTGAACTAGCTAGATTTGTTCTGGCCTATGTAGACACGGAGAGGAAGAAGGCAAGGAGGTTTCAACAAGGGTTGAAACCATGGATTCGTAGAAAGCTAGCAGTTTTAGAACTGAACACCTATTCAGCAGTAGTGCAGAAGGCCATGATAGCAGAAGGAGAAATTGAATTGTACTTCAAGGAAAGGGAAGGAAAGAAAAGAAAAGCTGGATCAGTAGAAGGGCGACAAGTGCAAGGCAGCTCTCAGAGTGTTCCAAATAAGAAACCAGGATTTCAGTCAGGAAAGAATGGGAATTCTACGAAACCGGGATCGGGAAATGGAGGGCAAGGAAATAGACCTCAAGACTCAAACCAACAGAAACTGGTTAGGCCACCATTGGCAGAGTGCAAAACTTGTGGAAAGAGGCATCCTGGAGTGTGTGCAAAGTTGGAGGTGACGTGCTACAAGTGAAATCAGAAAGGTCACTATGCTCGAGAGTGTAAGGCAAGGATTATATGCCATCGTTGTGGGAAACCAAGGCATGTAATGAGGGATTGTAAAGTACCTATGGTGAAACCTCCGGTTTTGGCTAACCCAATGTTGCAAGTGATTGAGGCACCCCCAACAGCAAATGTCAGACCACTGGCGAGGACCTTCAATATGACTATGAATGAAGCTATTAAGGATTCTGATGTGGTAGCAGGTACGCTCCCTGTAAATTCTGTTCAAGCTAAAGTATTAATTGATTCCGGGGCTACGAAATCCTTTATATCTAAAGAATTTGTTCAAAGGTTAAATTGTGAGATATGCATGTTACATGAGGCTATAGTGATAGAAATAGCTAATTCAGAACGAATCCCAGTTACTCAAGTATGTCCTCGTTGTAAGATCGATATCTCAGGGCATTGCTTTTACGCTAATTTGATACCCTTTCAGTTAGGTGAATTTGATGTCATTCTAGGAATGGATTGGTTAACAGAGAATAATGCACAAATTGACTGTAAGAACAAAAAAGTGATACTTAAGCCCTCCGATAATGTAGAAGTTACCTTTAGAGGTCAGAAACAGACCAGAAGATTTTTAACCATCATGAAAACAAAAAGACTATTGAGGCAGGGATGTGAGGGTTACATGGCCTATGTATTGGACACTAAACAGGAAGTACCCAAAATAGAAGAAATACCAGTGGTGAGTGAATTTCCTGATGTTTTTCCAGATGAACTCCCCGGGTTACCTCCAGATAGGGAAATAGAGTTTACTATAGACTTAGCGCCAGGAACTGAACCTGTGTCAAAGGCGCCTTATCGTATGGTACCCGTAGAGATGAAGGAATTGGCAACTCAGTTACAAGATCTTTTAGAAAAATGTATTATTAGACCTAGAATATCTCCGTGGGGAGCTCCGGTATTGTTTGTAAAGGAGAAAGACGGGAGTATGAGGTTGTGTATTGATTATCGAGAATTAGATAAGTTGACCATTAAGAATAAGTACCCTTTGCCAAGAATTGACGACTTATTCGATCAGCTGAAAGGAGCAACTTGTTTCTCGAAAATTGATTTGCGATCAGGATATTTTCAATTAAAGATTAGACCGGAAGACGTTCCAAAAACAGCGTTTCGAACTAGGTATGGGCACTACAAGTTCTTAGTGATGGCTTTTGGGTTAACTAATGCACCAGCAGCGTTCATGGATTTAATGAATAGAGTTTTTAAGAAATATCTGGATAAGTTTGTGATTGTATTCATAGATGACATTCTGATATATTCAAAGACTGAAGAAGAACATGCGGGGCATTTGAGGATAGCCTTAGAGACGTTGAGAAAAGAGAAACTATATGCGAAATTTTCTAAGTGTGAGTTTTGGTTGAAGGAGGTGTAGTTTTTGGGGCATGTGATCAGTAGCGAAGGAATTAAAGTGGATCCCGCTAAGATTGAAGCTGTTATGAGTTGGGAAAGACCCAAGACACCTACAAAAATCTAAAGTTTCTTAGGACTAGCTGGATACTATCGAAGGTTCGTTCAGGACTTTGCAAAGATAGCCACCCCATTAACAAAGTTGACGAGGAAAAATGAGAAGTTCGTATGGAATGAGAAATGTGAGGAAAGTTTTCAAGAATTAAAGAAGAGATTAGTGACTACTCCGGTATTAGCACTACCGGATGGGAAGGAAAATTTTGTGATCTATAGTGATGCGTCTCACAAGGGATTAGGATGTGTATTAATGCAGCATGGTAAGGTAATTGCTTATGCTTCGAGACAGTTGAAACCCCATGAGCAAAAGTACCCTACCCACGATTTGGAACTTGCCGCAATTGTTTTCGCCCTGAAGATTTGGAGACAATATTTATACGGAGAAAAGTGCGAGATTTATACGGACCACAAGAGCTTAAAGTATATCTTCACCCAGAAGGAGCTAAATATAAGACAGAGAAGATGGTTAGAATTACTCAAGGATTATGATTGTACCATTAACTATCACCCTGGGAAAGCGAACATGGTGGCGGATGCTTTAAGTAGGAAGGAGAAAATCAACATGTTGACAATGCCTGAGGAGTTATACAAAGAGTTTGAAAGATTAGAGATAGAGGTATGTATGCCTGCAAGTAGTATAGATACGGTGTACACTATGACATTTCAGCCAGAGTTGTTAGAAAAGATTCGCAGATACCAAGAGGAAGTCATGAGTGGAGATGTGAACAAGTTAACAGGTGAGGAAATATGCACACAAGTAGATGACAGTGGAATATTGAGATTTTCTGCACGTATTTGGATACCCAATGTGACAGAGTTAAAGAATGAGATTCTACAGGAAGCCCACAGTTCAAAATATTCGATTCATCCTGGGAGTAGGAAGATGTACCGAGACTTAAAAAGGAACTTCTGGTGGCCGAATATGAAAAGGGATATCGCAGAATGGGTGAGCAAGTGTTTAACCTGTCAGAAAGTAAAAGCTGAACATCAGAGACCAAGCGGGATGCTGCAACCACTGGAAATCCCTGAGTGGAAATGGGAGCATATTGCAATGGATTTTGTGGTAGGATTTCCAAGGACGAGACACAACCATGACGCTATTTGGGTAATTGTTGATCGGTTAACGAAATCTTCACACTTCCTTCCGATAAATGAGAGGTTTTCGCTGGATAAACTGGTTCATCTATACATAAAATAGATTGTGGTACGCCATGGAGTTCCAGTGTCAATAGTTTCAGACCGAGATCCAAGATTTAATTCAAGGTTCTGGAGAAGTTTTCAAGAATGTTTGGGCACTGAATTGAGAATGAGTACTGCTTATCATCCTCAGACTGACGGTCAGAGTGAGAGAACGATTCAGACGATTGATGACAAGCTCCGAGTTTGTGCATTGGATTTCGAGGGTAATTGGGATGATCACCTTCCATTAGTGGAATTTTCATACAACAATAGCTTTCATGCCAGTATTGGAATTCCACCCGACGAAGCATTATACGGACGAAAATGTCGATCTCCAGTTTATTTGGAAGAAGTTGGCGAGCGAAAGATACTCGGACCTGAGTTAGTACAGCAAACCAAGGAAGTGGTTCAGCTTATTCAGAAACGCTTAGTGACGGCTCAGAATCGACAAAAGAAATACGCCGACTTAGCCAGAATGAATATGGATTTCGAAGAAGGGGAACAGGTTTTGTTGAAAGTATCTCCGTGGAAAGGAGATACTTGTATATGATAATAAATAATTAAAAGAAATATATATTGAAAATAGAAATATAAATTAATAATAATCAAAAAATAATCCTAATTACATTTGAAAATAAATAATTAAAAACAAAATAAAAAACTTGTTGTGCTAAAAAATTTGTTAAAATTTTTAATTTATTAATTTTTTTTTAATTTTTTATTTTTTGATGGCAGCAGCGCCAAAAACTTGTTGTGCTAAAAATAATTAAGACATTTGAATCGCAAGCGCACAATTCGTTTCGTTGTAAAATTTATGATTCGTTCCACAGGGACTAATTTATTTCGCAATCCTTAAGTTTTAATTTAGGCGAATTAGAATAATATTGAAAAGGTTGGATTTTAATTTTTTTTTATTAATTAATTGTTAAAGAGTTTTTAACCTAATTTCAAAGACAATTAATTTTATTCTAATTTTAAATTAAAATTAATTTTGGAATTACACTATTAAAATTTAACAAAACAAAACAATTTCACACTAACGAACTAAACAATTTAACAAACTAACAAAAACCAAAACCAAAACAATTTCACACTGAACTCGGGGAACAAATGCAGTAACACAGTGATTCAGTGATACAAATGGCACATTAAAGTGCCAAGACACAATTTACTCATTACTCAGATTACAAGCACAGAACAGGAAGCAGTAACTTGGCCAAAACTCACAGTAAATTCGAAATAATAGACTCACACGAACCAAACACAGCTGCATTACAACCTCGAAGAATCAGCTCAACTTCAGAAACCACAAGAACAATTCGAAATTAGAACAAAAGAACCGAACGAAAACACAATCCTGGACTCTCGAACTTAGCCACATTACACACAAACTCACAATGACCCAGTGAAATAGTTTTTAACTCGCAAACTCAGCTATTTGACACAAACAAAATTCAGACCAAGTAACAGAAAACACGGACTCGGTAAATGCAGAGAATGAAGCTACTCAAACGCAGAAAACGCAAATATAGAACTTAAAACAAAACCAAAAACAACAACTACAGATTACAGCAACTCAGTCGAACCTCAACAACGTAAATCAGCAACCTGTTTCAGAACCCAAATCATCAATGAACAAACAGCAGTAAAAACGAAATAAAAAACGAACTTAAGACACGAAAACTACACAACAGCGACTCGATGAATTCTCAAAGTGAAATCAAAACGAATCACAACAAAGCAGACTCAGAAATACTCAAAAGAAAACCATCCCACAAAGCACGACTTAGCATCAACGAGCTCAGAATCACCTAAGACTTAGTAAAACTCGGACAAACGAAGCAAACTCGGCTGTTAAAATTATTCAAAATGAGGCAAAAACAATCGAACTTAGTCGATCCCCAAAACAAATAGCGAATTAGGAAGCACTCTACTCGAATTAAAAAACACAGATAGATGAACTGGTTATTCGAAGAAGAAGAATCGAAGAAAAACAAATTTAAAACAAGAAAAAGGAGATGGAGGAGAGGAAGAGAGAGAGAGAGAGAGAGAGAGAGAGAGAGAGAGAGAGAGAGAGAGGGATTTATTCGCAGGAAGATAGAGAGATAGAGGAGAAGAGAGATATGGTGTGTGTGTTGAGTTTGAGATACAGGGATGAAAACCGGATGCTCGACAGAAATACAGGGGAGGAAGGAAGCTTTGAATTAAAACAGAGATCTACGATTTAATCAAATAAAAGGCTGGTAATTAATTACAGATTATTAACAAAACTCATATTTTTGGTTTTTTTATTTTATTTAGAAAATTAACTAAAGAAATAAAGACAATAAATTACGAAATTAAAATTTGATCTAAGGAAATTAAAATGATGCTTTAAGATTAAAGTGCCCACAATAAAATTGATTTTTAAAGGGGTACAACTACGATTTAAAACTAAATTAAACTATGAAAACGAAATTAAATTTCGTTACTTTCAACCCATAGTGGTTAGCTTTCGCTACTTTGTCCACTACTTGGATTTACGAAAATAACGAAACAAGGCAACAATAACGAAAGAGCAAGACAAGAAGTAAAGAAAATAAAAATTGCATTAATTATAATAAGAGTGTTTACAAGATTTGAAACTAAGAAAAGAAATACAAGAAAATAAAACTACCCTAAAATCTAAGTTACTAAATACAAGGGGGGTGAGGGGGTATTTATAGGATAGAAATTAGGGTTAAGGGGGGTGTTGGGTAAATCCCCACCATACATTTGGGTTGTGTGGTGGTGAAATCCTAGCCATCTATTTGTTTCCTTCCCCCTTAAGCTTTGAAGAGTTGATCTTGGCCATACACTTTTCTAATGTGTTGGGATGATCTCCACCTTCCACTTGTCTTGAAATATTCCTTTTGCTCCAAGGTCCTAATTCTTTTCCTTCTTTCATTTTTGGTCCTTTTTCTTCTTCTTTTTCCCTTCCTTGCACTTTATTCATTTATTTTGCCATTTCTTTATTTATTTACGAATTTCCTGAAATGCAATAAAATAAATTATTAAAATACGAATTCAAGCAAATAATATGTAATAAAAATATGCAAAAATATGCACTTATCAACTGGTAAGATTTGGTAAAAAGGGAAAGTTGAGTCTAAGATTTGTCGGGCCTTTCGAAGTTTTGAAGAAGGTTGGAAAAGTTGCCTACGAGTTAGCCTTACCGCCTCATATGCAACATATTCACAACGTATTTCATGTATCGATGATTAAGAAATACCATCCGGATTCTAAACATGTCATCGAGTATGAGCCGATAGAGATTCAACCGGATTTGTCATATGTAGAGCAGCCTATCAAGATATTAGATCGTAAAGAAAAGATCCTGCGAAACAAGACAATACCAATAGTACGAGTTCTGTGGAGAAACCCTAAGGTGGAAGAGTCAACTTGGGAGTTGGAAAGTGAAATGCTTAAGAATTATCCTCATTTGTTTACTTAGGTGAGATTCCGAGGACAGAATCCTATTAAGGGGGGAAGGGTATAACGCCCTAGAAATTTTCAGAATTTTTAATTATTGTTAATTATTTATTTAATATTAAATATGAATTATATGGTATAAAATTGTGAAGGAAGTGGAAGAGAGTGCGTGGAATAATAATTGTGGGCTTTGTTGGTGATTTATATGAGTTGGTTAAGCCCGAGTATTTTTAATTATATTTTTGGGGATTTTATTCCATTCCATTTTATTTCATTATATTTATCTTCCGCGAATTTTGTAAAATCGTCGGAAATGCCAAAAATTATGAAATCTTTTGTATTATTGACTTTATTAATTTATTTGAGTTTTAAAAATATTAAGTGTATTTATTGTGATTTTTAAGGATTTTAAAATGATTTTACGAATTAATTTGTGTTTTATGGATTTAATCTTGTAAAATTCATATTTAATTCGTTTTTTATCCGAAAAATATTTTAAAAATATGTGGGGTATCGTAATTTTTCATTCTATATTTTAAAATTTTTAAATTTAATGTTTCGTTAAATTTTCTGTAACTCGATTTTTCCTGGAAATTATTTAAGCGTTTCGTTATTCAGAAAAGTATTATTTTCTTTTCCCCCAATCTATTCCCCTTATTAACATCACAATCCCTAATTTTCTTTTTAACAGAGACAACATCAATCTCTCGGCTGTTCTCTCCCGAACATTCACGAAACCACTCGGTTTCTCTCTCGATCTCTCCCTCTCTCGAACATATCTCTCTCCCTCTCGATTAACTCTCCGGTAATTCCCCTTTTTCCGATCGTTCTCCCCGTTTTCTTTCTTCTTCTTTGTTCTCCGGCGACTGCAAGTATGTGTGGGCGGTGGAATCACCATGTGGTTGTGTTTGTGCGTTCGTGCAACACGCGTTGTGTGTGTGAGTGACCTCTGCGTGGTCGTGTGTGTTTTAGTTGTGGTTCGAGTGTGGGCGTGAGTGTGTGGGTGATAGCAGTCGTGAATGTGGGTGCTACCGTTGCCCTGTTAACTCCCCTGTCTTGCAATTGTACTCTGTTTATTCGAGAATTTCAGATATTGGAATGTGGGAGTCGTTTAGTTCGAATGTTGAAATTGTGATGCTTTGGTTTGAAAAATTTTCGGAAATTCCTGATATTGGTTTCACGATTTTATAAATATTTCTGAAAAATTATTTTAATTATTTAGAGCGAAGTTTTGGGTCGGGAATCCAAAATTCGGGTACCCCCGAAATTTTGCCCCCTCGACAATGATTTAATTCGAGACGAGGGAAATTGGCGATGATGATTCGTGAGCCAAAAATGTATAATAATATTTATTTGATTTATCGTAGTATAAAGTTTAATTTAATTTTTATCTGTAAGTTATGAATTGTGTTTCGATGGTAGTAATTAATTGTGTTTAGAATTGTATTGGGTTTATTGTGGAGATAGTCGGTTATGTTCCGATTGGCAGTCACCCGTACAAAGGGGATGTCGTCAAATTTTTTCTAAAATCCTAAATAAGTTTCTTGTATATTGTGTAAATAATTGTATAATTTGATTGAGGTATTGGATTATCTATCTCTTTATTTAATTAATTATTTAGTGGGTTATATGATCAATGGTTGTTAATTATTGATATATTATCTAAGTAAATGGATTTAGGAAATAATTCGCAAGGGTAGATTAAGTTGATTTTCATTAGAGATCAGCGATATTAAATAAGAGTTCTAAAATAGTGTTATATTGTGTGTAGATCCCACAGATAAAGGGAAAGCTAAAGCCGAGGACGTAAAGACTCTTCGAATCCTGTGATTTTATGGTCAAGGCAAGTAAACCACTTCACTTATCTTTCAAGTGAATTATGATTATAATAACTTGATTCTTATGCTCGTTTGATTTATCCTTGATATAACTGTTCTGTTAATTTCCATTAATTTCGAATATTAAATTGTTATACCCCAAATCGATTATATTGATTTCGTTGTTTCTTTTAGTGGCTTGACTTAAATCAATACCCCTTTTTCTATATCGAACTTGGCGATATCTAGGTCAGAAATTACCCGACCTTATTTTATTTTGTGAGATTTGAGATGATGACCTGGAACGAAAGTGTCCAGAGTGTTTGGCAGTTGAGGTGGTCGATTGTTCCGACACCTGACGTCTAGTCATAGGATTGGACTGTTAGTTTTTTTAAAATGTGGACCGTAAGGGTCGGACCAGATTCGTGGTCAGAAATTATTAAGGCCAATGTGTGCCTCGGATCCATTAAGGACATTGCTGTGTGCGTTTGTCTGGGGTTAGTGTGTGACTGATCAGCAGCCTAACCTTATGATTGTTTTTATTTATAAAATGCATGATAGTCCAATCCTCTCCTATTTTTTATTCAGATAAAAGATATATCTTTTAGTTGAGCTTTTATATTGTTGATTGCAAGTTCCTAATAGACTTGCAAATATTTCAGTTCATTTATGCTTTTAATTATATATACTTGCTGAGCATTTTAGCTCACTTGCTTGCTAATTCTGTTTCCTCAGTTAAGCACGAAGATGTCTAGAAGGAGTGGACCGTCTGGTTGGGGCAGCCATAGGGGCAGCCAGAGAGTCGAGGTGGTGGGATGGGTAGTCAGCTTATAACCTTATTTCTTGTCATTTCTATATCAGTTAGACAGATTACTTAACTTATGGAGTTGTATATTATTTTATTCAGTATTGGGTTGTAATAGTTAACTAGTAGTTGTTTCATATTGTGACCTGTGAGCGATCTTGGTTGGTATAGTTTATATTTCTCTATGGTTTTGTTATTATCACGCAAGTGAACAGTTTTAGTATTAGTTGGTTTGGTTTGGTTGACTTGGACAGGTGGTTAGTCCTATTTATGAATACATCATGCCAAAATTTTCTAAAATTCTTCTGTAAAAATATTTATTTTATTATAAAATGTATGAATATTATTATTGGATAGTGAGGGTGTTACAGCACATGTTGAGGGGGAGCAAGTGATCGATGAAAATGAACCCCAATCAAGTGAAGAAACATCAAAGAATGAATCTGCTACTAATGATTCATTAAACTCTGAAAGCAACAGCTCAGGGGGAGCAAACAATGATTTTGGATCTACTAGTCACCACACTCAACACAATTATGAACTTGTGAAATCATCAAGATCAAATCTGCCAAGACAAAGGGTATGGAGTAGAGCGTATCCTTTTGAACAGATCATTGGTGAACCGGACATGGGTGTATAGACTAGAAGAGCAACATAGAATGATTGAAATTTTGCAGGATTTTTGTCTCAAATTGAACCTAAAAAGGTTGATGAAGCTCTAGATGATCCAGATTGGGTAACTGCAATGCAAGAAGAACTCAATCAGTTCGAAAGGCAGAAAGTATGGAAGCTGGTGCCAAGACCAAAAGATAAATCTGTAATTGGCACTAGATGGGTGTTTAGGAATAAACTGGATGAAAATGGTATTGTTACGAGGAACAATGCTCGATTGGTAGCAAAGGGTTACTCTCAAGAAGAGGGAATTGATTATGATGAAACCTATGCTCCAGTTGCAAGGCTTGAAGCAATCAGGATGTTCTTAGCATTTGCTGCACACCCCAACTTTAAGGTTTTTCAGATGGATGTGAAAAGTACATTTTTGAACGGAGATCTAGAAGAAGAAGTCTATGTTGAACAACCCCTGGGTTCAAAGACAAGGAATTTGAAGGTTTTGTGTACTTTCTCTTCAAAGCTCTCTATGGTCTCAATCAAGCCCCTCGAACATGGTATGATACTCTCTCCAAGTTCTTACTTGAAACTGGTTTTACAAGAGGTATCATCGACAAAACTCTCTTTCATAAAAAGCATAAAAATGATATAATTCTGGTGCAAGTATATGTGGATGATATAATATTTGGTTCTACTAATGATTTGCCATGCAAGAGATTTGCTAAGCTAATGCAGAGTAAGTATGAGATGAGCATGATGGGTGAGTTATCCTTCTTCCTTGGACTTCAAGTTGTTCAGAAGCCTGATGGTATTTTCATCTGCCAATCAAAATACATAAAGGATCTTCTGAAGAAGTATGGGATGGAAGAAGCAGCTACTGCTAAGACCCCGATGCCAACTACTGTCAAGCTTGATCAAGACAAATCTGGTAAGTCGGTTGACATCACGAAGTATCGAGGTATGATTGGTTCTCTCTTGTACTTAACTACTAGTAGACCAGTTACTATGTACGCAACTTGTTTATGTGCTAGATTCCAAGCTAACCCTAAAGAGTCACATCTTATAGCTGTTAAACGTATTTTCAGATACCCTAAAGGAACAGGTTTTGACCTAGTTGGCTATACAAATTCTGACTTCGCAGGTTGTAAGATTAATCGGAAAAGTACTTCTGGAAGGTGTCAGTTTCTAGGAAGAAGGTTGGTATCTTGGTACAGCAAGAAGCAACACTCAGTATTTACCTCCACTACAAGAAAATAGTCAATAGACATCACCCCTTTAACATCGTTTGCATTGGTGACCGATGTTAAAGGATTGTTTTACATCAGTTTCACTAGAACCGATGTTGAAATGGTTTCTAGACATCAATTGTAATTAAAACTGATGTCTCAACCACTTTCTAAAAAAAATAAAAAAAAAACACGCTGCCAACATTTCCCTCTATTACTTACAAACATTTCCTTCTATTACTTAGAAACATTTCCCTTCCCCCGTTTTATTTTTTTCATTTCCCCCCTTCAGACAAACTCAGACTCCTCAAACACTCTTCAAACCAATTCACTCAAACTCAGTGAGGAACCGAGCTTACAACCCCCAAATTCAAACCCTAGCTTATCTCCCAATTTCAAACCCTAGCTTAGAAGCCCCCAAAATTCAAACCCTTGATTTCAAAACCCAATTAGGTTGAACCCTTGGCTTTGATTTCTGTTAATTGGTTACAGTGGAGGCTCAAATCCGCTCAAAACCATTATCTATCTCGAATCTGTTCAAATTAGTAAGTATTTTTCTCATTTTTGTTTGAAAATTCAAATTTTGGTTTTTTTAACTTGATTTTTGTTGATTCTTAAGCTTGGGCCATCTCTAAAGTAAGTGATTCTTCAGATTTAATGTTATAAAAACTATATTAGTGTATAGAGAGTGTTTGTATGTGTGTGTGTGTGTGTGAGAGAGAGGAAGGGAGGGAGGGGTAGAGAGGGATAGAGAGACAAGCGCACAGAGAGAGATAGAGAGAGTCTTTTTTCTTTCTATCTGGCTATATGAGTTTTCATAGCATGTATCTATGAGGAGGCTTAATTTTGTTCGTCTTCAGTTTTTTGATTAAGAACATAGAGAAATTGAGAGAAATTAATTAATGGGTTGAAAAGTTTACTTTTGTATTTACATGTGATTATGTTTTGGAATGATAGTGTGACGTTTGCTAGGATATGTTGTATGGAGATGTAAAGTCATTTTTACATATACTCAATTATAGTTTGTATATGATGAGTAATCGGGCTGACTTGAAGGTTGAGACTTTTTTAGATATGCTCTTGACATCGAATATGAGATATGATGTTTAAAAGTAGACATACTGCGTAATGTTCCTGAGTCTGGGTGTAGTTATTTGCATGCATCTATATTAATCTCAATTATGATCTCCGAATGTTCTTATCAAATTTATGATTTTCCTTTCAGATTGGGAAAGATGTTGCTACACAATATGTTGAAGGCTGGGACTGGATGGCTCCTATAAGGTGACAAAGGAGTTATATCTTTGACTAATAGTGATTTATACTCATTGCTAGATGTTGACTCTTTTTTCTTCTTTTGTAACTTTTTTTATGGAGTCTCTAGAACACCATCATATAGGTGATTATGTATTTATGTAGACCATGATCATATTGAAAATTTGAAGCTATTCAGTCACTCTAGTCTGCTGATAACTATGCTTAAAACTTTGGACATATGACGTAATATGAGAACTTATAACATGTAATATTAGAAACCAAATTTGCAGCCTATTGTTTTTCAGAGTGTAGGGTTTATGACCTCCCTATTTTTTATTTCAGGGATAGAAACACTGGAATCTAGGATGAAGTATCTGTTTCTGTAACCGAGGTGAGTTTGATTAAGTGTACCTACCACTTACATTTAATTTCATCCTAACTAATAAAAAAAATGTAATGTCTTTAAAATCAAGTGGTTTTTAAATTGCAGATAGAGCATATTGTAATTCCAGTAATTCATACTTACTTTTAGGCTTCTTTTCAACCTTTAATCATCAAAATTTTTACATCTAAGCGTAAATTTTGAAGTAAAAGACCCTCGCACATTAAGACTGGAAGCCTACTTGTGATCTCTTATGGGATGGAGATAGAAATTACCATTAGGCTATTCCATAATCCTTAAGACGCTCTCTCTTTCTATATATATTTATCTCGAACTGTTCTCAATTTCATATGCCAATGAATCTTGTTGTATACTACACTGTTCTTTGTTGTTTCACTTCCACGTTCTAATGATCTTAAGCACTTTGTAGCCTGTAAAAATAGTGGATCCGCACTTGATGTCATCATTCTTTGATGGCTGTAAGCGAGTTTATTTGCGTGCAACCACTGAATTGGTAAACAAAAGTGCTTCAGTTGCTGAGTGTGACTTGAATATTCAAGTGACAACAGAACTTGAAGGAAACATTTGCTTGGTAGAACATCTTCAAAAAGAACATGTGTCAATTCCTGGAGGTCATGTCCAATATACGTTTCCTGAGTTGAGATTGTTACATGTTTAGAGTTGCTTTCTAAGATATACTTCTCGGAATGCGCTACTTTTTAAAGTCAATATTCAGCTAGCTAAATAGTAAAAGTGATTACACTATCAAAAATGTTTTTAAAGATGCTATGTGGATGGCCCATATTCTGTCTGTATATCTGTGGAAAAACTTTTACTTCGTACCAAACTCTTAAGGTGAAATTTGTTAAGTCTAGCTACCAACTGTACTTTCACTTAGTCATGTCTGTTCTGTGGCCATTAGTCATGTTGTGTCCTAATAATGCATGACCCATTATGGCTATGTAATTTTCTTACAACAGATCTCAGGAAGTGGGAATTTATTCATGAATCTAAAAAAGGAGATTGTGCACCCCTGTTCTAACAATTTTTTTCCACTTAAATGTACATTGATTTTTGTGATTCTTTTTGTTGCAGCATTTATTAGTGCTAATGAGAAGTACATGCTATTGGCCAACAACAAGGTATACAAACATCTATTTTGTTTGCCACATTCCTGTCTGAATGAGTGCCTTACCTGTTTTGTGGTACTTTCTTATCATGATACAGAGTTGGCTAGAATTAGAAAAGGTAATTCAAGCGGGTCCAATATCAGGTTTGGGATATATCTATGGCACCTGTTTTCTGATTTTTTCTAAGGAGATGTCAAATACAAAAGAGATGACTTACCTAATTGAGCATGACAGACTCTAGATAGCTTTATCTATAAGACTTGTAAATGGAAACAAACAGTTGTGAAAGTAATAGGATCTCTAGTTTATTCACATTTCTTGTTGCTAATATTTCGATAAGTTGTAGCGCTGACGTCAGTTGAACCTCACTATAGCTAATTGTAGCTACACTATATAAGTCCAGTTTATTGCTCTACGTGGCCTCATTTAAAAAAAACTTTTCTTTCTAACTAGATCTTTATTAATTTTTGTGTGTTGTTGTGACTATAGATGATTCAGTTTTGCTTCTTTTGGTATTCTGTTTTGCTTTCTTACTCTCTATCTCTCCTTGTAGGTATGACTCAGAGGTTGTATTCTTTGATGAGAGTGTGGAGATTCTAAACGGAAAGAGTTGGAGTTGAAATCATTGCAGATAGTAAACAGCAATAATAATTATATCCTTCAAACCAGTAAAGTTTTGCAGCATCTTGAAGTTCTTTCCATTACTTGATAATTTTATTAGTTCCATTCCTTGATATATATATATATATTTCTAATGAGAATGGCATTACTCGAAAGATTGACATAGGCTTGCTGTTGCAGTATTAGCTCAAATTGCAGTGTCAGTCATCTTACTATAGTAATTCCTTGTTCTGTTTTATAACTTCATAGATACTTTTGATGTGGTTTCAATGCGAGAGACCATAGGGACCGGAGCAACCGATGATTATGCACTTGGAGGGATCATTGCGAGAGACTACTAGTTTTATTTTGGTTTTTCGGATAATGTAATGAAAGCTTGTTTTTTGTATATAGGCTCATGTAGAGTAGGCCAATTTAGTTTTACTCAATGATGTAAGAATGTTGCATTTCTTTCGTTAATGAAAAAATCAGTTTTACTTACTTTCTAGTGTGATTTAGTTTTGGTAATTGTAGTGTGTTACTTACTTTCTAGTGTGATTTAAATTTGGTAATTATAGTGTGCAAATTTATGGAGCTATTTGACATCGGTTAAGAACCGATGTGGTATACAATTTACAACATCAATTTTCTATTGAAAACCGATGTAGTATACAATTTACAACATCGGTTCTATCTAAAACCGATGTAGTACAGGAGTTGAGACATGGGTTCTGTTTTAGAAACTGATGTTGTTGATAACTATTTACATCGGTTTATAATTGATGTAATAAGTCCTTTTTAACATCGGCCCAGAACCGATGTAAAATACATGGACTTTTAACAACACCCACCTAGACATCAATTTTGAAACTTTTTTATATCGGCCCAGAACTGATGTCTATTGACTTTTTTCTAGTAGTGCTCGACAGCCGAAGCAGAATACATTGCGGCAGGTAGTTGTTGTGCTCAGATCCTGTGGATGAGGAATCAACTTCAGGACTATGGACTCATGTTGGACAAATTTACAATTCTATGTGACAACACGAGTGCCATTGCCATTGCCAACAATCCAGTTCAACATACCAGGACTAAGCACATTGATATCAGGTATCATTTCTTACGAGAGCATGTCATGAATGGAACTGTGGTATTATATTTTGTTCCCACAGATCAACAAATTGCAGACATCTTTACTAAACCACTGGATGAATCCACTTTCTCCAGGTTGGTTGGTGAACTTGGGATGTTAAATCTGTCTAATTAATTTTGGATAATCAATAACTGCAATTTGTTATAAGTTCACATGTATTTTAAATGTCCATATGTTTAGGACTTGTGAATTTATTTGCATCCAGTCCTCATATTACAGTTATCTCTATATTAATTACCATGCTTATAAATGCTATATTTTATGGTAATTAGTTAGTAAATAATTATGTCAATTGTAGCATAATTAAATAAATATTTTATTGACATATATCAATTAATGATACTTTGTTAATTTTATGTCTATTTAATTATGAGTTTGTCTTATTATTGTGGAATAATTCTTGAATTATTGATTGGTTATTTTAAATCCACAATAATTAGAAATAATAAGTGTGTATGTGTGTGTGTACATAGGCTGATAGGTCTCGGTGATAAGATGTTTTCGGCTGACAGGTTTCGGTGATAAGATGTTTTTTGGCTAGTTAGGTTGTTAGGTGAGAAATTATTGAGCGGTGTAATTTTTCAAACATAACCTGTCAATATCACACCTAACCCACTAATCCTTGAAACCTTATAAATGATGAGTTTTTGTTTGTGTTTAACATCATCATTTTTCAGATATATAGAGCGTATACACACAATTGCTGAAAATTTCAAGCTTTGACTGAAAAGATCTCACAATCTAGCTGGTGGTTTTTAGAGCAGATTTCATATTCGTGTTATACGCATCATCCTTTATAAAAACTAACCCTTGTTGTTGAATTTCCTCAAAGTTTTGAAAATGGCATTGCAGGGAAGCTTTTTAATTCCAAAAGTTAATACTATTTCCATTCATCAAATCGAAACCATTCTTGATGAGCAATTTCGTGCTTGGACACAATTTCTGAAAGAACATTCATTAATTCGCTATGCATTAGTTACACCAGTGAAGCTTAACCATGATGCATTGCGTGAACTATATTGCAGTGCGGTTAACACTTCTGGACAAGACGGGTGTGCAATCACATATCGACTATTTGGTTGGTCAATTAGGGTCACTGAACGAGATGTTAATCGAATTCTTCATTTTCCTATGGAAAATCTTGTTTCTGATCCTACACCTGAACATATTGAAATGCTCTTTCATTTTATAAGGTACCAAGATGGCAATTTCAATACTGGTAATCTTTCTAGAACGTTTCTAACCCAGTACTGGAATTTCTTCTTTCACACTCTTAACCATATTTTTTCCTCAGATAGAACAAATCAAGATCGAATGCCTGAATTTATTCAAAAAATAGGGTATGCGATCGCTAATAATTTGAGGATTAATTTTGGAAAAATAGTGCTTGGTCAAATCATTTTAAAGATGAAACACTTGGGAAGAAGAGATGTTCGGACTCAAAATGTCAAATGTCTATATCCAAGGTTTCTACAGCTAATATTAAATGATTTTTTGAATGATGAAGATAGGGTACGCTTGGAAAATGGTCGAAAGGTGGAATGTTCTTACATGAAGACGAATGTAATTAATTACATAAGCTAAAAGAACTATACGGATGTGCCAACAGTCCTAACTGAATATCTAAAGACTGTCCCACTTCCGTTGTTACCAAGACCAGTGAGAGCAGGTATACGACAAGGTAATATTTCAATCACTGCTATTCCAACCTCTGTATTCCCTGTTGTGTCACAGGAAATACAGTTTCTACAGCCCCTAGTGGCCATCTTACCCGACCAAGAGCAGGAAATCCCACTGACTCTAACACAGGTCGAAGAGCCCATTTTACAAATGCAAATACAAACACAACAAACTCCTACACCTCAATTGTCACTTAAACGACCAGCCATCAACACTTTTGAGGGAGATAGTGCCTCAGCAGCACTACATAAGGAGTTAGTTACATCAGCAGCTCTACCTCATTCTAAAAGAATTAACCAAATGAACCTGAGGTAACTGCAACTGTTATTGAAACAATTCTTCCTTGTCAAATGAGTGAAAATGTAAATAAGGTTGAATTGACGGGAGCAACTATCTTGAGTTCCATTTCACGGAACATAAGAGTGGTTGATGATCTTTCTAAAGATCAAATGCCTTCGCAGGCATCCGAGGTGGAATTACCTACCTCAATAATTGCTGGTGAATCTTCCATTTTACAGAAAGATCCATCGGTAGGTGGTTCTTTTATGAACCAAGTGTCTTCACAGACAGTCGAGGGAAACTTGGGTTTTGGGCCGTTCAATCGATTCAAGTTTAACCACCCAGAGGGAAAAGCTCTGGATCTCTTTCGAGATTTACCATTCTTTACCAGTGGTCGGCAACTCGCTTCACGCGAGGATGGAAGCTCACGAACTTTCATTGCACCATCCGTGACCTCTGAAAAAGGGACTAGAATGATTTCATTTGCAGGTACACATATCAGTGGAAGCTCTGGAGGAGAGTTGAGGGAAACACGAACGGAACATGTAAGTGTAACCTAAACCACTAAACCGAGTGAATATAGAGTGTTGAGTGAAACACCTGGAGAATGTACGAGTGAGCAACCTACTCAACCACATGCACCTGTAACCAGAAAGGAATACAGCATACTCCTTACACGGGTCCAAACAATGGAGAAAAGTTGCCAAATATCTGTAAGTCCATTGTAGAAATCAAAAATTTGAAATTTATTCAACATGATGTATTCCAGGTTCAATTGAATACCATGTCAACCCAGTTAAATAATGCAATCAACTCCTTGGTAAAGCCATCTTCGTCTAATTTACCAACTCCACATCCTACTACTCTGGAGGATAACCCAACTGAGGGGGAGAAGGTGGATGACCAAGAAAAATCTACTAGGCGTAAGGTCAAGGAAAAGGTTGTTGACACGGAATTAACTTTATTTTGGGAAAGGAAAAGCTAATGGGAGTATTAGTGCTATATGGAAAGAAAGCAAGGAAAACTTGAAGATATGTTCAATTTATAGGAACAATTAACTTGCACTTGGTTAATTTTAGAAATCTGGAAAATGTATATATATGATCCTGAATGCACTTTAATATTATTTATTTTTGTATTAAAATTTTGAATTTATGAAATGAATTAAAAAATTTAAACACTAATAATATATCTAAATATATTTACTTACAACAATTTAATTATTAACATATATAATTATATTTTTTAAAAAGATCCCGACCCTGTCCTGATCCCCGATTTTTTTACAAAATTTTACCTGCGCACCACCCCGAATCCGAAAAATTCCTCGAATCCCCGATCCGAATGGGGCGGGGATCGGTTCGGGATTGAGTAGGGCGTGTAAAGCATAATGTAATGTAATGTAATATGTAATAGAGAACATATATAACTCAACTAGGATAAAAGATAAATAATATTACCTTTATACAGGGATTGTGAAATTTGAAGAACAGGCATCAACAAGGATCAAGTCGCTGAAAGAAGTTCATTAACATGATCAGCCTCAGTGACAGAATAAGATGTACCGATGATTCAGTTGAAGGGCCAAAAAGATTCCATGTATTTATATTATTTGAAGATACTGCTACAGGCTAATCAATTGGAATGTAACGAAGGTGTGAAGATCATGATCAGTGCTAGTCACTTGTGAACCAGACCAGTGCAGTAAGTGTCAGCACATACGAGAAGGATCAACACATTAATTCATAGAAAGAATTGCCAAATCTATTGACGGTCAAGGACAGACATAATATCTCAAGGTATTGTCAAAAATTAATTTACTCTGAAAATTAACTAAGTAACACATTAATTAATTATTTATAATAAATAATTAAATTAATATGGTACTTGAACTAATTTCTGAGATGAATTAATTTAGCAGAATATTTGAAACAGAAAAGAGAAGCCCAAAAGAAATAGCCAAAAATAGTAATACTATGCAAAGTTACTATGCATGGTTACTATGTGCGATTACTATACCGGTACTATGCAAATAGTGGTTACTGTGCAAATAGTGGTTACTATGCAAATAGTGATTACTGTGCAAATGGCGGTTACTGTGCAAATGGCGGTTACTGTGCAAATGGCGGTTACTGTGCAAATGGCGGCTACTATTCAAAAAGTGGCCGGTGGGGCCCATTGGGTTAGAATAGTACAGCATAGTAACTTTCTAAAACCTATAAATAGGCCTGTTGTATTTCATTTCAAAACACACCTCAACACACAACTTTCTCTTCTCTCTCTTATATCTTCTATGTGTAAGCTGCTAGACAGTCCATCTAGTAGGGAAGCCGGCTTAGCCCGCTTTCAGGAAGTGTCGGGTAGAAGGTTCTCGTGCCTAAACTATCCTAGGAGTGTTTGATTTTGTCGCTGATCCATAGGATTAGATTGTGTAGCAAACCTCCGGGTTTTATCTATTCAAAGATATTTCCCAAACAGTTGTGTTATTTCGATTCAGTATTTTTGATCTTATATCCACATCAAAAATCGTAATATTTTTGAATAACGCATTCAAACCCCATTCTACGTTATTCCGGACCTAACAGGGCGGGCGAAATGCCCATCCCTATTCATGGTCGGGTTGTCCGGGTTGAAGGTGTTTTCCCAACCTGACCCAATTAAATCGACATGAAAATTTTTAATCCAACCGGTAAAAAAATAAATTTTTTAACTCAATCCTACCCTTTGTACATCGGTTTGGGTTGGATTGGGTCGGTTTGAACGGGTTGAAATGATTTTTTTTAAAAAATGAAGACTACATTATATCCCTTGTTTCAAAAATTTAAAATGTAATGGATATAACTCATAATTTTAGTGCTAATATTTAATTTTGATTAACATTACAATTTTAATAATACAAATTATTTTGCAAGTCATATGCATGTGCACGAAATGTAATCATATATTTATAAATAAACAAATATTATATTATATAATGTATAATTGTAATAATGTCTAAATATATATTAAAATTATTAAACAAGACTTGTAATTCATTCGGGTTGGGTTTGGTTCGTCAAAAAAATGTGAAACCGGTACCCAACATTTAATTTAATTCGATTTGATTTTTTTTAATCCAATCAAATATCGGGTTTTTTTAATCGGCTTGATCGGCCAAAAACATGGTTGGGTTTGGTCGGTTTGGTCGGATTTCTAAATCCATGAACACCTAAAAAAAAGAGCTAGCTTATGAAGATGGTGGATGAACATGTACATGCATAGTTTATAAAAACTCACTTGTCTAAGTAGTCTTCGTTTCGATTGCTTTCTTTTTAATAGTTTTATTAAAGATGAACTAGATTTATTGACTGACATGCATGTTGTTTGTATACATCTTTTAATTTATCTAATTATCAAACTGGTTTTGGTTTTGTTGTAAATAAGTCGAAACAATGACCAAAGGTTTGATGTTCGACTAAAAGGTGATAGGCTTGAGTTCGGCTCAATTCATAAAAGATACAAATGTAAACTTGCAAGTCGAGAACATAGTTCAAGAATAAATTGGTGAACAAATTGATAGCTGACACTAATTGCGTACTTTGTACATTATTTAATTGATAAATGAAAAATAAACATTATACATGATCGGCTATAAAGTAGCCCAAACTTGATACAGCCCAACCTTGGGCCCAATTTATGAGACTAAGCCCAACTCATGAGGATAAGACATTTCAACCTAGATTTGTGGGGCCCAAACTAGTGACAACTCAGTCTAATGGAACCCAGACTAGTGGCAACGCTGACACGTGATATTTCAGTCCAGACTAGTGGGACCCAGATAAGTGACAGTTGTGACACATGGTACTCCAGCTCAGATGAGGTGCCCCACATGACAGTGACAACTACTAACGGCCAAATGATTGACTTGCGCTAGCCATATTTGGGAATAGTCCCAACACACTTTCTACCCACTTTCCACTAGGATACATATCCAACATCCATGCAGTCCAAGTGTTTGTACTACCTAGGATTCAACTAGGAATGGGCGCCAGGTCACTTCGGGACCGGGGAGTGCGGTCTCAGCCCCCGAACCCGCCTCGACCCCGAACAGGAAATTATTTCTTCCCCGATCCCCACCCTGAACGGGGAACGGGGATTCTCGCAGGAAATTGGGGATTTTTTTAAAAAAATAAAATAAATTCTATCATAATTTTTTTTTTAAAAAAAAATCAATTTAATACATCTTATCATGTATTATATAATGTTTTAATTTCATATCATATTTTATAAATTAATTTGAATTAATATCTATTTGTAGTTTAAACAAAATACTAAACATAGAATACATGTATTATAATACGAAAATTTTGAACTACTAAAATGGATAAAATATTTTAAAAATATAAAAATATATAAATTTTATCTACTTTTTATAATTTATTAATGATATTAAAATATAAATATATCATATTTTATTAAATATGGTGATCGGGGATCGGGGAGCGAGAAGGGGAATGGGGATTTTTGGGGCGGGGACCCCGCCGTCGCCCTGATCCCCGATTCCCGATTTTTCAATAAAAATTTCCCCACTCCCGGCCCCGAACCCGAGAAAATCCCCGAATCCCCATCCCGTTCGGAGCGAGGAACGGATCGGGATTGGGCGGGGGGTAAAATGCTCTTCCCTAGATTCAACGCTCATGATTAAGGTAACATTTATCAAATCCTAGTCCTTAGGCTATAAATATTCCAAAGGAGAAAGGGTTTGGGGTTACATTCTTTCACACAAACACACACCTTCCATTTTCGATTGCTCTAATTCTCGGTTATATTTTCCAAAGCCAACTCTTATTCACATGCCATAGATGCCGCGGGCCCAAACCTCCTCTGGTGTTGTTTTGCAGAGGCCTAACCACCAGCTACACCTCTTTCAAGCGTGGGAACGGTGATGAAGAACCCGATCGAGATTTGGAGTTATCATTGGCGCTAAAAGAAGTGGCTTGAACCTCCGAACCTCCGAACTCGCTATTAAAAGAAGTCTGGATCCTAGAGTTTAGCATTATTTGTTATTAATCATGACGAGGGGATGCATGTCCACTCAGAGACAGTCTACTAGTAACCCAAGAGAAGAACTTAACCCGATTTCAGAACAAAACACAGCACCCACAGCTCTGGTCCTCAAAAGGATTGGGATCGGGTCTGGGGATGCCCGAGTCACTATTGAGATAAATCAGTTCAAGTACACTGATGTTCCTCTCACCTCGATGCATATAGAAAACCTAATAAGAGAAGATCTAGCAAAAGCAATCCAAGCTTACCGAGCCCGAACCCAACCTCCACCTAAACCCAAACAAGTTGAGAACTCTGAGAGGTTGAGGAACTCTCACCGGTCCCGGGGCTCGATTTTCAATTACATCGGGGACAAATGCAACGTACCCCAGAAGAAGACCACCCACAAAGCACAAAGCAAAAAAGAAACGATGAGAGAGATGCTCAAGAAGCTGGCCAAATTTTGGGAGAAGATCAGGCAAGAAGAACAAGACAAGCTGGAACTCAAAATCCAAAAGCAAATTCAGGAAGAAGAAGACAAGATACTGCGAAATTCAAGATCAAAAAGAACCCATAGGGACATTATCCCGGAGATAATCTCCGATGAGGAAGAGCCTGAAGAGAACTTGACACAGATGATCCATGAACTGCAAAGAAAAGTGGGGGAAGCCTCCTGGCTAGAAATTGAAGAAACACTCACTCCTTTCAGCCATTCCTTGGAGGCCATCCCCTGGAAAAAGAACCTCAAACACTATAATTTTGACTTCTTCGATGGATTCGGGGACTCGGAGGAAGACATGAACTACTTTGAACAAATTGTGCTGATTTATTATAACGACATAACCAAATGCAGTTTTTTGCCTCAACCCTAGAGGGAGGGGCTCAAAGGTGGTTTAGCCGGATCCCATCCCGAGGCATACACGGCTAGAAAGAATTCAGGGAATCTTTTCTCAGAAGATTCCAGGCAAACATGACCCATGAACTGCATATGTGTCATCTTGAAACAATCAGACAGTATGACAATGAAGCTTTCTCAACTTACATGAGACGCTTCCAAGAAGCAATCAACAAAGTCACCAAATTGGATAAACGTGAAGCCTTAAGCATATTTCGGAGAAACCTAGATCCGGAGCATAATGAAAGATATGTTGTGGAACTCATCAATAAGGAACCCCATAGCCTGGCTATAGCCTATGATATGGCAGCAACGTTCATCAAGGAAATTGATGTCCTTCAAGCAATGAGGATGAGCCGCTAAGGGACCTCATCAACCATAACACATGATGATTGTCCGAAAGGGGATTATCAACCATAAAAAATGTTTAAACCAAACAAGCAAAACAATTATATCCAAATCTTCGAGTTGGCAGTTTCGGACAAGAGCCAGACACCCAGGCCCAAGCTTGATGCCAAGCCCCCAAGGCCATCAAAGACCGAGCCAAGCCCCGAACCTGAATGGACGCACTTGAATAGGCCCCGAGGTGATATCTTGAAAGAAGCACGGGACAAACCAGTCTACCATGCCCCTAAACCGATGATCACGACACCTAAAAGCCGGCCTACCCATAAAAACTACGACTACCATGGAACACAAGGGCACCATACTAAGAATTGCATGTCCCCTAAGTTCTTCATTGAGGATCAAATCAAAAAATGAAATGTTGAGTATGAAATACACACAAGAAAAATACAGAGGGGGGTGAAATGTATTTTTCAAACTTTTCTTTGATTTAGCTTTAAGAACAATTTGTTTGAATATTTGAATCTGTGTTTGATGTGTAGCTGAGTGAGTGTTTTTGTTTAACAAATTATACGTGCGAACATAAGAACAAAAAACACAAGTACTTACTTTAATCTAATATTGTATTAGATCGAAGGTAATATTTTCCATAAATTGGAATGAAAATATTTTTAATTATTTTATTCCAGTTTGACGAGTCAATGTGTTAATTGTTGATTGGTATCGGTGGATAGGTGTTAAAATGATCGTAAGGATCCCCGTATGTGTTTATTATATGTTAGGTGTTAAAGAATAAGCTCAAAAGCCTTTTTCGTAACACGTGTCAATCAGTTGTCTTTATCTTTTAAATCCTATTTTCAAAACCTTTGGGACTTAGATCTAAAATCATTTTTCGTATCAAAACCTTTTGGTTTAATTTTAAAATATTCGAAACTTATATTTTACTCGTTTCGTAGTCCCTACGAATCTTTCGTATTGAATTCGTTATTTTTCATAAAAATATCGTTATTCATTTTATACCCGTAATACAGTTAATTGGCATTTTCGAGGCCAATTAAACTTCATTCGGGGTTCCGTTCATTCTGAAAATTAATCTTTCCATTTACGGATAAGATTTCAGCCAATCATTCCAGCCAATCAAATTATTCATAACATTATCCAAAAATCAGAACAAAAATCATATTTCTCTCTCCCGTTCTTGATGATCAAACCAACTTTTGAAGGTGGTATCGATATCAGAATATGGTGTTTTTATACTCAAAACAAAGCCCTCGATCTCTAGTATAATAATATGCAACCAAAATTAGTGTAGGATAACTTCTCTATCATATATGAATTTTATTTTAATTTTCGAAATTTTAGGGTTCATAAACTGAAATTTGGGATTTTTGATTTATCGATTGTTTGTTGAAGTTAATGCTTCCCTAAGCTTCCCAGGGTTGTTTGGAGTCAATTTATATAATAAATTGCGTCGTTTCCTTTTATTTTAGTGATTTTGAATTTAAAGTTTTTGTTAAATCTTTGAAGCATTCGTTCGTAAAATCGATTGCTTATTCGTGGAAACTGAGTCTATAGTAAGATTGGTGGTGTTTTTAGCTTTGATTTTGCGTATACAATGCGTGATTTGGTGGGATAAAAAGCTAATGTTTTTAACCCTTTTTACTATTTACTTTTAAAAAGTCACCTTTTTACTTTTAAAAGGTAATTTATTTTGACTTATATTCAAAATTGTAATTATTACTTTGAACAATTATTTTAAAATCTGAATTTTATTTATAAAATTCAGAATTTTATTTTCTAAAATCTTATCTTAAATTCAGATTATTTCTAGATTTATTTATTTATTTATTTTGTTTTTGAAAATCATTTATTTACTTGTTTTTAATTCAAAAATAATTAAGGGTTAATTAATTTTAATTAATTTAATTAATTTCAATTAATAATTAATTATTTAATTATTTGATAAATGTAATTATTTATTGAATAATTTATAATTAGTTATTAGTTGATTTTAATTAATTTAATTAGAGTTATTTAATTATTAATTAATATATTTTCTGTTTTAAATGTTTTAAAAATAGTGTTTAATTGATTAAATATCCTAAAAATGATTTGCAAGCATTCAAAAATATCTGGAGTCAAGTTATGCTTGAAAACAAAGTCTGTTTGTTGTTTTAAAAATGTATATGTGGTTCTATAAACCCAGTACATGATTTAAAAATGTCCTAAAATATTCTAAATCCCGTTTTGTTGTAAAACAGCGTTGAGTGTTATTCCAGATTGATTCTGTAGTGGACTAGTAAAATGTGAGTAGTATGATCTGTTTAATGTGGTATAAATGACTAAGTGTTATGTGACTTACGTGTGTTACGTGCTAGTGAGTCGTAAAAGTGGTTAATCCTTGGACTAAGTATTTAAATGCTCTATTTGAATCCAGTATGTTTGCGAAAGGTGTTAAAGTGGAAAAGGTTAGTAAGAGGTATTGATTTGAGATAAAGATTGTAAAACTGAGTAGACGAGACATATGAAGTCAGTGGTTAAGTGTGACGGCCAGATAATTAGACTGCTTAAGCTGGTTTACCAGGAAAGTGTTTCCCTTCACTTCTTGTTCAAGTGGAATTATTTTAATTATTCTAATTATGATGTCACTCCATTTATAGTCGATCTCGTCGACAATTATTATTATTGTTGTTTATTCAATTATCACCCCATTTATTGTTGATCTCGTCGACATCTATTGTTATTCTATTTGTTCATTTACACCCCATTGATTGTATTGAACTCGTCAATACCCTTTGAGTTTATTATTCCTTAATTATTACACAATTATCGTGTCGAACTCGTCGACACCTGTTGATCGTGAATTCTTCATTGATTCTCGGATTATGAGTTATTGTTCTAGAACGTGAGTTTTCCAGTTGTTTGGTTGGCAAAGGTTATTGATTTTCTCGACACCTAGTATGTTGGTTATAGAATTGGATTGTTTTTTTTTAAACAATAGAGTCCCTTCGAGAAGACCAGTTTAATGGTCATAAATTAAGGCCAATATGTGCCGTGGATCCATTATAGGACATTGCTGTGTGCGTTTGTCCTAGGACATAGTTGTCTACGTTTGTCCGGGGTTAGAGTGTGATTGATCAACAGCCTAACCTTGTTATTTTTTTTAAATATATAAAAATCCGATTCTAATCTATACAATGAGGTTGAATTACTTTAAAGCTTGATTCCTTTGAGACATATGATGATTATTCTTATTGATCAGAATTTCTGATTGCTCTTGATATTGATTTATATTTATGCTTGCTGAGCACTGTTGGCTCACTCTTACATTGTTGTTATTTCTTTCTCCAGTTATTAGAGAAGTTGAGTAGACCATGTGGTCAAGTGAGTAGTCCTGTTCCTGCAGCGAGAGGTGACACCCAAGTTGTTGACTTGGTCGGGTAGTGGTTGTGAGCTGGTCAGAGGTTGGTTAACTGGTTCAACAGATGAACTTAGTTGGTTAGTAATTTGTATAACAAATTTTATTCTGAGGTTGAGTTGTAAAGATGTAATTTAAAAGTTTGTTTTATACAATAACCTGTATGCGATCCTGGTTAAGGGTTTTTCTTTTATTCTATTATGCTTATATCTAGGTATGTATTATGTTGTTTGTGGTTAGTGGCCCCAAATCTGTACCCCGGATTATGGGATGTCACAGCTACAATATGGGAATACAAATGTTAGTATTCTCAGCTTCGTTTTCTTAGAGAGATATTATCTATGAAATTGTAATAAAAACATTTTTCTGCTAAAGAAGACCTACTTACTACAAATGTAGTAACAAACAAATACACTTTCTAACTTGTCTATCCTTATTTTGTACATGTCTGGGCAGTATGTGATTTGACCATCTCTTTAACCTGTTCAGATCCACTACTTTAGCAGCTTGTCTCCTTTAACATCTCTCTAAGCTTCTTTGTAGACTTTTCATGTAAACTTTACAGTACTGTGGTCCTGTAAGTGCCTTGGCGTGTTGTAGGTTTTCTGACTTGTACATCTTCAGTAATTTGTCTTCAAGAATCCATTCGAGAAATGACTAAGTACTTGATTAGAGAACTAGAATTGAATAGTTTGATAACTCTGAATTCTCGAACAAGCTCTTCTTGACATATCGAATCACTTCTCGAATGAGTCTTTTCTCCAGGAATCCTTGACTTATTAAATAGAACCTTTTAATTGTGGAATCCTTGAGATGTCGAATAGCTTCCTTAGTCCTTGAGATATCGAATGTATCTTTGACTTGTTGACCCTTTAAGAACTAGAATGATACTTTGACTTATCAACTTTTTGAGTTCTCGAATATAGTATTAGACATGTCAAATCCCTGAGTTATCGAATAGAGCTTTGACTTGTTGACTCCTTGTGATATCGAACAGTGTCTTTTGACATATCGATTCCCTGACTTCTCGAACTTTGACTTCTCAAATAGACCAAAATACTTCTCGAATTAGTACTTAGGCAAATCTTCAACCTTCAAATTCCAACTGTGTTTATTTCTAAAGTCTTGACTCCAAGCTTGAGGCATGATCTCTGGATCTTGTTTCAAGCATTATTTTATGAATTAATTTATACAATCACACGGCTAGGAATTTAGTGCTTAT
The DNA here is from genome assembly GCA_036435485.1 of Saposhnikovia divaricata. Lineage (NCBI taxonomy): Eukaryota > Viridiplantae > Streptophyta > Magnoliopsida > Apiales > Apiaceae > Saposhnikovia > Saposhnikovia divaricata. Next base: position 200,356,453 of record CM071594.1, read on the forward strand.
CACAAGTACTAAACACAAGTAGAAACTCTACAAGTAAAGGGTTCCCAGTTAAGGGGCCACGTAAGTAATGTAAAGCATTACAAACAATTAGGCTTGTTATAAGATATTATACAAGCATGCCTCTTTGACTAACAATATCCCCCAAATTGTGAGTAAGACCCTTAGTCACAATTTCATGTCTGATAATAAGCCTAACATACATAAAAAGATATAACTTTAAAGGTACAGGTATGAAATAGATTGAAAGTATGGATAATATACAAAGAAGACATTCTTACAGACAATGAAGAAATACTAGCAATTTTCCATTGAGTTCATCCTTTGAGCTTTGGCTTATAGATCATCATATTCTTTCTTCTCCTTTTCTTTGGCTTTCTTTGCATTTTCATCCATTGCAAGTATGATGTCTTGCATGGCATTAAGTTCTTCAATTAGAGATGAGTCTGATAAATCTTTAATTACTTCTCTTAGCTTGGCTTTAAGATAAGAATCAATGTAATCCATTCAGATTTTCACATTGGCTCCATTCTTCTTCCTGTATTCCATAATGTAGGGATTGTACTTGACTCTGCACAACCTTTTAGCTCTTAATTCATTAGCCTTAGCTTCAAGAGCATCTAACTCCTCCTATCTTTTTCTCATCTTCTCTTCATTCTGGTTTTTCAACTCCTCTTCATGGTCTCTCTTCAGTTTTACAAAGTCTGCAAGTTCTAGTTTCCAAACTCTCTCCATCTTATCTTCAGAGTTCAACATTGTAATTATTCTTTTAATATCATATAGTTGCCCCAGTGTTGACACATCCATTGCTTGAATTTCTTCTATCTACCATCAGAATATTTGAACTCCAAATAATCATCCACAATTGCCACATGGTAGATTCTCTGAGCTTATAGAAATGCCAATTAATCTTCATCATAATCTTCATCAAGAGATGGCAAATCTAGCCCTGGTACATTTGTGATGGCCTGGGATGTAGATGTCTTCAGTTTCCTTGCCTTTCTGTCCATAAACTTGATTTTCAACTTTTGCATCTTATCACATGGTAGGAGTTTGGAGCATTTTTCCTTTGACCATTGCAGTACACCATTAGTATTTCGCTTTTGGAGACATACAAATGGTTTCCTGGATTGAGTTTCCTTTGGTTGAAGTGGCAAGGCAGTTTCAGAAGCCATATGTTTAGATTTTGTTAATTCATCACTAACAACATCCACCCTAAACATAAGGTCCTTTGTTGTGTTGAGAGTACTATCAGTGATACTTAAGGCTTGCTGTCTTCCACCCTTTCTCACATACACTTGATCTCCACCTTTACCATCATCCCCTTTCTTCCCTTTGTCACTCTTCTTCTTCTTCTTCTTCTTCTTCTTCTTCTTCTTCTCTTCATCACCCTTATCACTCCTGTGATGTCTTCCTCTCCTATCACTTTTATCTTTATCTTCATCACCATCATTATCCTTTCTATGCTTGGCAATCTCAGGTACAGAACCAGTTTCTAGATATGAATTTATATAGTGTAGAGCCTCCAACTCTTCTACTGTTCTGCACCATTTCTTCTTGGTAAATTGATCAATGATGGCATGAATCACCTTTTTATTCTGAGAGGTAAGATGCTTGGGAATGACTAGTTGACTGATATTTTCAGGTCTGGTGCCAGATTGGTAAATGATTGTTCTTCAAATTTTGCATACTTCCGGCAGCCTTGAGGGTTGGTCATTCCTCAGATCATCATACAAACTCTTAGTGTTCTCGTTAGTTTGCTCAATCAGCTTGATAATTACATCTACTTCCAGTATTTTAGAGACACCAAAGTGTCATATGAAAGATTCCATATCTTGGATTTGGACACCATCATAATCCCTTTGATGTACACTTGATTTACTTTTCTAAGAACTACAGTGAAGTAATCAATCTGCTCCTTTAAACTTCTCAGATACTTTTGAATTGTGCATACTTCTGGCAGCCTTGAGGGTTGGTCATTCCTCAGATCATCATACAAACTCTTAGTGTTCTGGTTAGTTTGCTCAATGAGCTTGATAATTACATCTACTTCCAGTATTTTAGAGACACCAAAGTGTCATATGAAAGATTCCATATCTTGGATTTAGACACCATCATAATCTCTTTGATGTACACTTGATTTACTTTTCTAAGAACTACAGTGAAGTAATCAATCTGCTCCTTTAAACTTCTCAGATACTTTTGAGTATCACCACTCACACTTGCCTCGGAGACTTGCAGAAATTGTAAGAAGCCTGCATCATGATATGTCTCTGAATTTGCAACTTCTAGCAGTTGGCCTCTGTAACTAACTTACTTCAACTGGCTGGTCATCTTCATGTCTGGAGGTTTGAGGTTGATCAGTTCGCATTGAACCTGACACCAATGTAGATGTGATTGATTGCTTTAGACCACTTGGAGTGGTGATGTGCACAATTGGCAGACTGATAGTTGGCAGAGTGGTGATTGGTTTGGACAAAGTTTGTTTAAATGGCTTTATAGAGGTTGAAGAGGTGAGTATGGATGTGTCTTTCTTCTTGGCTTGAGTGGATTTGGCTTTTAGATCAGAGATTTTGATATCATCCTTTTCCCCCTTAGGCTTGTTCTCAGACACAGGTGCCTTTGATGGGGCCTTTAGGGTTGAAGTAGAGGATAGTGGTTTGGTGGATGCTGTGTCTCCAGGTTGAGGTAATCCCATGTGATGCATCATTGCTGAAAGCATCTGTTGTTGATTAAGAAGAACATCAGTAGTAGTAGCAGCTTGAGTGTCCAACTTTGTATTGAGAAGTTCCACAGATTTCTTTAGCTCAGCATTGAAAGATTTATGAGAACTCAATTCTGACTCCAAGCTGTCCACTTTAGACATCAAGTGTGCATCCTTGAAACCAAAGAGTGATTAGTCCTTGAGTCTTTGTACCTCATGTTCGGTCAAGTCATGCAGAGGGACATCTATGACCGCCTTATCTCCATACTTATTGTGAAAGAGAACATTGAGCATGGCATTGTTGTCAACAAACTTAGGGATTAGGCTTGACACTTGTGAGGAGAGATCCTTGTTGTGCTTGGACAAGCTTATCATTTCAAGAGACTTTGAAAGATTCTCTAACATCCTTCACTAAGGAGCCAATTTGAGGAAACGCAGTGTTGAACTTTGTCTTCAGCTCTTTGATAGTGTTGGAGGTTTCTTGGCAGATGTGTGCAATTTCTGACTTAAATCCTTTGCCAAGATAGTGAGCAGCCTTGAGGCTCCCTTTTTAGGCATCATTGATAGCATCAAATACTTCAACAGGAGATAATGCATTTGCATTATAGCCCGGTGAGGTCAAATATTCCTCTCTTAGATACTGGAGTGCCTCATCCAAACTGTAGCTCCCTGCACTGTTTAGCCATGCATCAACATTGCCATCTCTCTCACTCTCAACAATAATTTTCTCATGTTGCCTCTCCACATCATTCTTGTGGCATAGCAGTATGGCTTCATAATCAGGATTTAGGAGATTTGCTGTGAGAAGGTATGGATCAATTTTAGAGATCTCATCAATCTATTCCACATTTAAGTGCTTCATTCGTCAATTGTGGTGGAACATATGATGATCCTGAGGCACTGTCATGTTGCACAAGCCTCATCCATTGAGTAAAAGTGGCCTGAGCCAAGTTAGAGCTAGAGATAGGAAATCTAGGCTTCTCAGTTATAGATGCAACTTCTGTAACTGGATGGTGTGACTCTCCTAATGTTGCCTCCACAGAAGTGGGATGAATTACAATATTAGATGACACAAGCACAGAGTCTCTAGTGAAAACTTGTGGAACCTCTGTGTTTTTGTTGGTGTCATCAAGATATGCCCCATCATGCATTCCCTCACCAACTATACGTGGGTCCTGGGTGGTGAGCATGGTGTCATGCACCAAGTCACTTGAGTATATTGGCTCATAAGGGGAGAAAATCCTTGATGATCAAATCCTTGCTCCTCAATTTCTTGAGGTGCAGGTTGTAAAGAAATTTGAGCATTAGATTCTGGAAGAGAAGTTTGGTTTAGAGTAGATTTTGGCAACTCCCCCTGAGAAATAGAGGGAATTTCAAGTGTGATGTGCTCTCCACTCAGTGTATCAGTGCCAGCCTTATCACTCCCATGTGCAATTTTTTTTTAGGATAATGCATTGGGGAGAATACTTGATTCTATAGATGCACACTTAGAGTACATCTAGTGAACTATTTGCCCCTGATTTTACAACTTCAGCCACTTGTGTGATTGAAGATGTGGTTTTCTTTTCTTTCTTCTTCTTTGGTTTGGTGAGAGGTGACACGGGTTTCTCACTACCTACTCCTAATTTTGCAGCCAAAGCTGCTTCAGATAACATTTATAGAGGTTCAGTGACAACTTGTTTTTTCTTCTTCTCCTTCTTACTAACACCATCCTTTTGAGAGGATGATGCAGTTGGCAAAGTGTTTGGTTGAGAGGGTTGGTTAACAGTGTGACGCCCTCCAGACCTGGGGCCTAGATCGGGGAGTCACTGACACACTAGATGCAAGCACCCTAAAAAGGAAATATAAATATAACATGTTGACTGGCCCCAACTCTACTAACCTGGATCTTTCACAGGTAGTGGTATGAAACAAGCAAACCAAACATCTAACTACTTATTATTACAAACCTGAATTCAATTCAAAATTATTATTACAAACCATAGTTCTCGAAGGTTCTACGACCAGTTCTCACAACTAACTAAAGATCTCCTCACTGAGCTGTTATTTCATCTATCTCGGGAGCTATCTCACACTGAACCACTTCAGGTCCACGGTAAGTGCGCTTCCTCGCGGTTTGAAAGGTACGGACAATAATTCTTAGATTACTGTCAAAATGGTTAGACAAAATAATAATGAGCCAACGCTCAGCAAGTAACTAAAGATCTCAACTGAAAACAGTATAACAGGGTATCACAAAAGATGACAGTAATTCAAGATATGGCATAAATGTGCTGGAAGCAGTAAAAGAAATACCTGCATTTGGTAATGACAGGGTATTATCTGATAATCAAGATAGCAATAGTTAATTCAAAATTTTGTAAAACAATTGACATTTCAATCGGTAAACCAATTTCATTTCATAGTAAATTAAAAGTAATCATCACTTTAAGAAAACTGATTGGAGGTTTTTATTTAATAACAGACAATACGGGTGATCAGCCCATAAAGTCCCCATACCGGACACAAAGTCCCTCTGGACATTAATCCTCTCATTAGGATAGCTTGGGTTCCTAAAAGGCAACACATTAGCCTATAAAGGTGTTGAACTTGACAAACCAGAACTACACTAATACATACACAAACCGACGAAACCAGCATTACCCGTTCGCCCCGTCTCTCCAATCGTCAGGAATCCGTGGAAACCATTTAGACGGAGTTCCTAACATTTTATAAAAATCTCATTTTAAAAACATTAAGATTTGCAAAACTCTTTTTAACTTCGTAAAAAAATTTAATACTTAATCTTTTCAAAAACCTTTACTTCGAAGTACCTTCGACTCTCAGATAACAGATCAGCCCAGTCTAAGTAACTTCAAAGTATTTTGAGAAAACAACTTATTTTGATTTGCAATGATAAAAGTTCAAGAGTTTGACTAAGTCTTCTAACAACAATGAAATAGGGACACAAGTCTGAATCAAGAAGATATAGACTCAAAAAGGCATCAAGGCAATTGATCAGATTACAAGTTTAAGGTATATTATTATGGGTAATTAAGTTTTTTTTTTTGAATCAGTGTTTAGGTCATAAAGAAGTTTATATGTTTTTAGGGTCAACATAGGTTTAACTGGTCACGGACATAGGTCAAGTAGAATACTGGTTTATCCGTCAGTCAGTATGGTATGATTATTGCAAGCCGTAAGACATATATGGTCAAGAATCAATTAAAAAAGAATTAGGTTATTTTTAGGGTTTTTAGTTTGTGAAACTGTTCACTACTAAAAAAAGTAGAATAGACATCACACATTAGACATTGCTTACAAATGCAGTAGATGTCTAAAGACTTTTTAACATTGCAAACTTTAGTACTGATGTCTCTATATACTTAAGACATTAGTGGATCATAGAAGCGATATCTTAAGACCTCTTTAAAAATTTTAGATCCCACTTCCAATAAAAATTTTCCCCTTTATATAAAAATTTTAGATCCCGCCACTTAGCCAATTTCTGCTTCCCCCGTTTTTTAGTCAACTAAAACAAAACAATTAAAACAAATTAAACAAAAACATTTTAACAAACTCTCTCTGATTCACTCTCGACCACAACACTGAAGAACCCTAAAAACTCTCTCACTCTCTCTCGAGTCTCGACCACCAGTCCACCATACTCAAGAACCCTCTCTCTCTTTCTCACTTAACAACTCTGTCTTACTTTCTTTCTTAGCATACAAGAACCCTAGAAGAATCGAACTGGAAGAATTGAAGTTGCAGCTCTCTCTCACTCAAGAACACTCGATGCTGCTCTCTCTCACTCAAGAACACTTGAAGACGCTCTCTCTCACTGCTCAAATTCGCTCGAATCAGTTCGATTTGTAAGGAAGCTTGATTTTGTAATACAATTTTTATTATTTCGATTTCATCACAAATTGGGGGTTTTTGAATTGAAACCCTAAGTTTTATTAGCTCTATTTTGATGTTTCATCAATTATATATTTATGAATATTGGATATTATCATCGTTGGAGGTCCGAATATGAGTTGTTGGCCGGAGAGGGTGGGTTGGAGGTTGTGAGGAATGCTGGCATTGTTTTGCTTCAGAGGGAGATTCTGGATTCCTTTAATATTCAAGTTGCAAAGGTAGGATTTTTAATATTTGTTTGTATTTCATTATATATGTGGTTGTTTGCATTGTATGTTTGTTATAAGGCTTTGACCTAATGTGTATGATTTGGAAATAGATTATGTTTGTTACCCTTGCAGTATCTTCAAATTTCATCGATTATTTTTTTTATAAAACTTTCAGGCTCGTTACTTCTTCCAACAATTAATCTCAGGAGTAAGCTTGTCATTTCAAGGTAAAGAAAATATTTAAGTAATTGTCTGTTTCATGCATGAGTTCATGTCTTTAGCCTCTTTTGCATTTATAAGCCGTTTCATGATTATTGAAATATTGTTTTGATTGAGATATGGTTTTGTGTTGTCGCCTTGGGGTCTTAATGTTAGTAACTAGATCGCTCTATGGATACTTCACAAGGTCCTCGGCTTAGAAAAATTGTGTGCGAGTCCTGAATACATTGTGATTTTTGCTTATATTTGGCAACAAGTATGCCATAGGAACTTGAAGTTGGCTAATACTCTCTTGGATGGGAGCCTTGTGCCAATCCTGAAAATATGTGATTTTGGCTTCTCTAAGGTACAAAATTTGCTAAAAAATTATGAGTTGACTTTCACTTTTTAAAACTTTGACATTCTAATCTTATTATGATGCATAGTCATCCATGCTCCATTCAAGACCTAAATCGATTGCTGGCACTCTGCGTCACATTGCTCCAAAGGTTCTTTCTGGTTCAGAATATAATGGCAAGGTATACTTTAAACTCTCCTTGGAACATTATGCTGAAAGTGTAGGATCAATATGAATTGGATCTTTCATACAAAGTAAGACCAAATATTCTAAGCAAAATGTTTTGGTCTAGTTTTAGCTTACTTTCTGAAAACAGAGCGAGTTCCATTGTGTTTCTATTCATTCTTAATGATGGGGAACATTTATAGACATTGTATTAATTTCTTTATTTTATTTATTTGCTTCTGTTGACTGTAGTGTACCAAGTTCAGTTAATAACTATTTTTATATTTATCATATTGTATATTCAGAGTATATTTCTTGTCACAGTGATTTTATTTTAATTGTTATAGGTATTGGCATTGTTAGATCTGGCTTTTAATTGTTAATAACTATTCTGTTTTATACCCTTAAGTAACTGATCAGCAGCCGATAGTATATTAACCACCTATCATCAACATATCCAAACTTACTACTACACTACCTATCTGTAATGCCAAAAATCAACATACATGGAAGATTTTATTGGTCAAGAATTCCCTGCATTTAAGGATCTAAATTCAACATTATAACTACAGTGAGCAAACTATTATAAGTGATCACTCATCCAATTTGATAGTAAATATTAACAAACAATTATAATATCATTAATAATAACAGAAATTATTTGTAATTACACTATCTACATTTAATTACAACTACCAGTAAAACTTAGCTCTAACTTATGGAGGTTAAAATACATTGGGCCTTTCTTGAAAAAGGTTATTATTTCATCCTGGTTATTAATTCATTATATTTTGAGGTTAGAAGATCAAGCAATGCCCTTAATTAATCAAATATTATATTTGATTTAAATATTTCCACAATGACTGTAAATCACCAAATCAATACAACTACCAAATAATCAAAATAGCAAACAGAGTTTGTGAGCAATACAACTACCAAATAATCAAAATAGCAAACAGAGTTTGTGAGCAATTAAGCAATGGCCTTATTAGAGGAAAGCACACACTTGAGACCAGAAGGCTTCTCATGCATTAACTTGTTGGCAATTTAAAATTGTAAATAAGCAATTTTCCTATAGTATTAATATTTGACATCACCAACCAAGTTTGAACGTCTGACAGAGTATCGTGGTACGCATTAAAACTTAAGTTGTATAGTATAATCATGTTTAGAGTAGGATTATAGTGGATTGGTTTTACATTTAGTTGTTTCTTCTCCATTATAATTTAATGTACTCAATATGATAGTTGACAAAGGCATTTTTGTTCATCTGCAGGGCATTATCTCAGTGCTTCAGCTTTAATGTGGGCTAGCACTCACAATGATACTCTTAAAAAGAAAATGTCCGTTGTGGTTAATTTCTGCTCTATATGACTGTTAGAACAAAGTGGGTACAGGATATCTTTCTACTTTCCCATCTGAGCAATTTGATCGTTTTGAAGCTCTAAAACCTGTATGGGCACCTTATTACACCATTCACAAGGTAGTTTGTCCATGGATTTTTATGGTGATTTATTTCTTAGATCTTTAGTCTCATTTATGTTGATTATGAACAAATATTGGCAGGTCTTCTAGATCAGTATACATTAGCTAACAATACTCGATCTCTGGAAATGGTGAAGTGGATGGTTGATTACTTCTACATGCGTGTGAAAAATGTTATATTAAAGTACAGCATTGCAAGACACTATCCGGCATTGAATGAAGAAACTGGTGGCATGAATGATGTTCTATACAAATTGTACAACATAACGGTAAGCTGTAAACCTTTCCATCGATGTTATTTAACTTTTTTGATACTCCAGTATTAGAGCACATTGCGTAATTGTCCTGCTAGGAATTTCATTGCTACCAGTGATGTGCTAGAAATAAATATTTTAAATTGCAAGTGCACAATTTCATCGTTTTAATATTTTAGATATCGATCCACGGAGACTAATATTTTCGCAAACTTAATTTTCAATTTAATCGGATTAGAACAAGTGGATTTTTGGGAGTTTTGATTTTGACTAATTAATTACTAAAAAAAAATCTATTTTTAAACTAATTTTAAGTAAGAGCTAAATTAATCTATTTTAAACTACTTAATTAATCTATTTTAATCTATTTTCTAAATTATTCTAAAAACTAAATTATTCTAAATATTATTCTAAGAATGTTCTAAAAATTATTCTAAATTCGAATTAAAACTAAATTTCATTCTAAAATTCTCTCTTTTTTTTAATCAACACAAAAAATTCCATTCGACTCAATTAACTCAGCGAATAAACAAACACCAATTTAAACAAACAGCACTCGACTCGGCCCATTTCAACTCAATACAAAACTCGGAAAAATGACTTGAACAGCTCAACAAACAAAAATGACTCAGAAATCAAACTCGACAGCAATACAGCAAAACTCGATATTACACAGCAAATGAATCGGTTACTACTAAGAAAACAACGATAACAACGAAAACATAGAACTTCTCGACTCAACAGAATGGCGACTCACAGAACCCATCTAACTTACTAACAAGCAACAGCAACTCGCAATCAGTGACTCATTACAACTTCATCTTAACTCGACATCCATGAACTCGACCAACAAAACAAGAAAACGAAATGGAATAAAACTCGGAACTACTCAGCACAACTACCCGAGTCAACTCAGCACGACAAAACTAAACATTACCCAATAGATCAGCAACACAAGCTTACAATCACAACAACAAACAACGAATCTGGACTCGCGAACTCAGTGAAGACCACAACTAATCTGGACTCAGTGCTAACACGGAAACGCAGGAATCAGAATTGAATAATCACAAAAAATAAAAACAAAACGAAAACAAAGCTAGAAAAGAAAACAAAGCAAGGGTTGGGGGTTTAATAGTTCGAAATAAAAGAAGAAGAAAGAGTCGAGTTTGGTTTAGGAAGAATGGAAGAAGAAGTGGAAAGGGGAAATCAAAGGGGACAAGAAGGAAATGAAGTTTGTAGTAAGGAAAAGGGAGAAAGGACTGATGGGTTTTGATCGAATAAAAAAAACAGAGGAGGCTACAGGCCGATGCTTCAAATTTTAACACAAATAAAACAGAAAAATAAGTACTGAATATTTATAAAACTAATTTTTGTTGTTTTTTTATTTGAAAATTAAATACGAAATTAAAGAGATTAACTACAAAATTAAAATTATTACTAAACTAAAACGATGATTTAGAATTAAAATGGCCCACAATAAAATCGAAATTTAAAGGGGTAAAATTACGAATTAAAACTACGAGCAAGAAAATAAAAATCGTTATTTTCAACCCATAGTGGTTAGCATTTCGCTACTTTGTCCACTAAACGGATTTACGAAAATAACGAAAGCTATGCAACAAAAACGAAAGAACAAGACGAGAAATTAAAGGAACCTTGAAATTGCATTAAAAATAAAGAGATTGTTTACAAGAATTGAAACTACAAAACAAGAAATAAAATCTACCCTAAAATCTAAGTTGATGAATACAAGGGGGGTGAGGGGGGTTTTTATAGGATAAGAATTAGGGTTTAGGGGTGTGTTGGGTTAATCTCCACCATACACCTTTTAATGTGGTGGAGAAATCCTAGCCATCTATTTGTTTCCTTCCCCCTTAAGCTTTGATGAGTGGATCTTGGCCATACACTTATTTAGTGTATTGGGATGATCTCCACCTTCCACATGTCTTCAAAGATTCCTTTTCCACCAAGCTCCTAATTCTTTTTCCTTTTTTTCATTTAAGTCCTTTTTCTTCCTCTTTTTCCCTTCCTTGCTCTTTATTTCTTTATTTTGCCATTTCTTCATTTATTCACGAATTTCCTGAAATGCAACAAAATAAATTATTAAAATACGAGTTCAAGCAATAATTTGGTAATAAAAATATGCAAAAATATGCACTTATCAAATGCCCCCATACCTATCTTTTGCTCGTCCTCGAGTAAAACAAAAACAAAAAGAAAATCTAGATAAAAAGTCCTATACTCCTTTTCGTAGGTGTGACGGTTGCATTTGGCATATGTAACAAGCCCTTTAAACCCCTAGGCAGCCCTAGTGGACGAGTGAGGTCTCGTGAGGGCCTATAGTGAATGTACCCACAAAATCCATCTAGTTCGTATAAAAGATTACATGGCAATGCAACACCACACATACATGTCCTCTCATGATACATCAACTTAAGAATCAAAATGAATTTGCAAAGTCTTGGTGTGGAAAGTACAAGGATTGACATAGTCTACTTAAATAAGCATGCAAGAATTATTACAAGTTCATGTCAAGTGCAAAAATTATTGGAAATCATGCTAAGTCTACAAGAGCACACCTTAGAGTCAAAACTTGAGATCTCATATGCAAAAGAAACAAGCAATACCTCACATTTCACTCACAAAAGAACATTCACTCAAGAACAAGGGTAAGTGTATCACTCAATTCCAACAAAATCAAAAGCATGCTTGACATTTGGTATCATTCTAACTTAAACACAACATACATCAATGATGACAATCAAAAGGTCTTTATTTGGGTTGTAATGGGGCTAGGGACAGGGTATGTCAAGTAAGGCCAAAATAAGGTGAAGTGTCAAAGGCTAGTAGTCACCATGAGAATCATGCACAACACAAAACTTCCTCCCCACACAATTATTTTTCTACATTCAACAAAAAGACTTGACTAGTCGAATGAAGGAGAATTAAAAAAACATAAGTATGCTCTCAAACCTTTTTAAAAGATCATAAATGTATTTAGTTTGACTTATAAAAATTTCCTCATTCACTTGTTTAACTTGTAAACCAAGAAAATAAGTTAATTCACCCATCATACTCATTTCATATCTACTTTGCATGAGTATGGCAAACCTCTTGCAAAGTTTCTCATCTGTAGACCCAAATATTATATCATCTACATAAATTTGGACAAGTATCATAGAGCCATTGACATTTCTATAAAAGAGAGTTTTATCAATAGTACCTCGAATGAAGTGATTCTCTTTAAGTAACTGTGAGAGTGTGTCATACCAGGCTCTAAGTGCTTGTTTCAGGCCATAGAGTGCTTTGAGTAGAAAGAACACATATTCTGGAAAGTCTGGATCTTCAAAACCAGGCGGTTGACTAATATGCACCTCCGCCTCCAGAATACCATTCAGAAATGCACTCTTGACATCCATTTGATAGACTTTGAAATTGGCATGCGCTGCATAGACCAGGAAGATCCTTATTTATTCTAACCTTGCCACTGGAGCAAAGGTTTCTTCAAAATCAATTCCTTCCTCTTGACAGTAGCTTTTAGCAACTAATCTAGCTTTATTCCTTGTGACTATGCCATTTTCATCCATCTTGTTCTTGAATACCCACTTAGTGCCAATCACTGATTTGTTTTTAGGTTTGGGTATAAGTTTCCATACTTCATTTCTTTCAAACTGGTTTAGCTCTTCTTGCATTGCTAAAACCCAGTCTGGATCCAGAAGAGCATGTTCAACTCTCTTTGGTTCCTCTTTGGATATAAAACTGCTATATAAGCATTCTTCTTGAGTTGCTCTTCTGGTTTGGACTTTTGCATTAGGATCTCCAATGATAAGCTCGAATGGATGATCTCTGGTCCATTTTCTTTGTGGTGGTAAGTTTGACCTTGATGAAGTGGCTTCATTTTCTCTGTGTTGATCATTGTGGCTTGTTGTTGAGTTTTGATTGTGAGAAACTCCCCCTGAGTGTATGGCCCTCGAGATTGATGGAGTTCTTGCAGATTCATCAACAGATGCTTCTCTTTGATTTTTCAACTGATGGTCTAAGTTGCTCTTCAACAGGTGGTTCATTCTGCACTTCAACTGATGATCCTTGTCTGTTTCTCACACCATTTGATCTCCATTCTTCATCATCATCTTCACTTTCTTCACCACTTCTCTCATTCTTAAATGAGAGAGACTCATGAAAACCTTCATCTACTAGACCAGATATTTTCTTGTCATCAAAGACAACATGTATAGACTCCATTACAATGTTTAGTCTTAGGTTGTATACTCTGTAAGATTTTTCAGCTTAGTATCCAACAAAGATAGCTTCATCTGCCTTTGAATCAAATTTTCCAAGATGCTCACCATGATTTTTCAGTACAAAGAATTTGCATCCAAAGACATGTAGAAAGTTGATTGTTGGTTTCTTGCCTTTGAAAAGTTGATAAGATGTCATGCCTTTTGCTTGATTGACCAAAGAAATATTCTGAGTGTAGCATGCAGTGTTTATAGCTTCTGCCCAGAAGTATGTTGGTAGCTTAGACTCTTCAAGCATTGTTCTTGCATCTTCATTTAGAGTTCTATTCTTTCTTTCCACTACACCATTTTGTTGAGGAGTTCTTGGTGCAGAGAATTCTTGGATAATTCCTTCTTCTTCACAAAACTCTCTTATTACAGAATTCTTGAACTCGGTTCCATTGTCACTTTTAATTCTCCTTACTTTGAGTAGAGGATTGTTGTTGACTATCTTGATGTGATTTATAATGACTTCACCCGCCTTATCCTTGGAGTACAGAAAGAATGTCCAAGAGAATTTTGAGAAATCATCAGTAATCACAAGACAATATTTCTTCTTTGAGATTGACAACACATTGACTGGTCCAAAGAGATCCATGTGAAGTAGTTGCAAGGGTTGATCAATTGATGACATTGACTTTGATTTGAAAGAGGCCTTCTTCTGCTTCCCTTTTCGGTATGCATCACACAATCCATCCTTGGAGTAATCCAATTTTGGAATACCTCTAACCAAATCCTTCTTTACCAACTCATTCATTGCTTTAAAACTCAAGTGTGACAATCTTTTGTGCCAAAGCCAACCTTCATCTACACTTGCCTTGCTGAGAAGACATGTAGTCATGTTTGCATTTGTTGAATTGAAGTCAGCAATGTACACATTTCCTCTTCTATCTCCTGTCAACACTACCTTGTTGTCACTTTTCTTAAAAATGACACAAGCTTCAGATGTGAACCAGACATTCTGGCCTTTATCACACAGTTGACTGACACTTAGCAAGTTATGCTTAAGTCCATCAACCAGTGCTACTTATTCAATGACAACATTCCCTTGTGAAATCAAGCCATATCCTCTAGTATATCCTTTGCTGTTGTCTCCAAAGTTAATGCTAGGGCCATCTCTCTCCTCAAACTTAGTGAGTAGGGTAGAATCACCAGCCATATGCCTAGAACAACCACTGTCTACATACCAAAGATTCTTTCTGTTTCCCTGCACACATCAAAACAAAATCAAGTTGATTTTGGTACCCAAGTTTTCTTGGATCCTGCCTTGTTAGCCAATTTCTTATCCTTCAAATCCCTTTTTATCACAATTAACTTATATCCACGTAATATGTGGAAAAATTGTCAAGTTAATAGATATAAAAATAATAAATTATAAATGCATAGATATTCATAAAAATTTGTAAAATGTAACTAAATTCCTGAAAGCTCAACTCAACATTGTTATGGTCCAAAATTGTGTTTGACCTCCAGTTTGATAATGTCCACACTTTCACTACAACAGAAAATGAATCAGATGACGGTTTTCTTCCGTTGTCTGAGACCTTTTCATTCCGTTGACTATCAAAACGCTATGTGATAGTACATCAGACGACGGGTTTTGGTGCTAATTATAGTATAAAAATCAAACACTAAAAGGATAATTAGCACCAAAAACTGTCGTCTGATGTACTATCACATATCGTTTTGATAGTCAACAGAATGAAAGGGTCTCAGACAACGGCAGAAAACCGTCATCTGATTCATTTTCTGCTGTAGTGAAAGTGTGGACATTATCAAACTGGAGGTCAAACACAATTTTGGACCATAACAATGTTGAGTTGAGCTTTCAGGAATTTAGTTACATTTTACAAATTTTTATGAATATTTATGCATTTATAATTTATTATTTTTATATCTATTAACTTGACAATTTTTCCACATATTACGTGGATATAAGTTAACTGTGTTTCTATTAAAGCATTCCTATCACTTAACTTTTCATTAAGGTCTTTAATCCTCTTATTCTCTCTGTTAAGTGATTTTAAGGTAACATGCATGTTATACAATTCAGTAAACATTTCATCAATTGTGCTAGCACATTCAGCTTTAGAAAGATCAGTTAAGACTGTAGAGAATACCTGGTTGCTTGTTGAGCTAGCTTCTTCATCAGTTTCGTTTGTCATGAGTGCAAGATTGACAAACTCCTCTTCTGCATCTGAGTCACCTCCAGCAGCCCAAACACTATCTTTTGACACGAATGCTCTCCCTTATTGCTTGAGAAGATCAAAATATTTCTTCTTGTAATCAACAGTCTCGAACTGTTTCTTCTCATTCTCAGCTTTAGGCTTTCTGCATTCATTGGCAAAATGGCCAGCAATTCCACAGTTAAAACATTTGAACTTAGACCTTTCAACCATGTCTCTGGATGGCTGAAAACCTTTTCCGAATCTTTGTAGTCTTGAGAGTTCCTCAACGAGACTGTCACTGGCTTCCATTCCTTAGGAAGAGATCTCAGAAACTTTAGGTTAGAGTCCTTAGTTTCATATTTTCTCCTATACAACTTTAGACCATTCAGTAACTTTTGAAACCTACTGAATATGTCTGTTAGATTTTCACCAAAGGAGTAGTGAAAATGCTCATATTGTTGTATTAGGAGCTGCATTTTATTTTCTTTGACTTGCTCAGTTCCTTCACAGATTGTTTGAATAGTGTCCCACACTTGCTTGGCAGTGGTGCAGTTTATAACACGATCAAACATATCTTGGTCGATGCCATTGAATAGGATGTTCATAGCCTTCTTATCTTTGTGAATCTCCTCCAAGTCTTCATCTATGTACTCAGCTTGATTCTTTGGAATAAGCCTTCCAGCAGCTACAGTGCCAACATCTTGACCAATCCCAAAGTTGGCCTTCATTGGAACATGAGGTCCTTTCTCTATGCAATGTACATAGCCTTCATCGATGGCTGAGAGATGAAGGTGCATTTTTACTTTCCAGTGAAAGTAATTATCTTTGTCAAGCATTAGAATCTTCACACCTGTATCCTTCCTTCCCATGGTTTTGATCTTTAGACTTCTTGCATGTTAGAAGTGAAAAACAATACCTAGAGGGGGGTGAATAGGTGTTTATGGTTATTAATATGAATTTATGAACTGTTTTAAAAATAACTGAAAACAGCTTGCTGTTTGTAATAACACAGTTGACAAACAGCACGCTGTTTGTATCTAAAATGCAATGCAGAAGGAATATAAACAGTAAGTAAAAGAGACACATAATCTTTTAGCCAGGTTCGACCCCTAATCCCCTATGGTCTACGTCCTGGTCCCTTACCAAACTTGGTAAGAGAATATATTATTGATCAACTATAATCCAATTACAAGATACAACAATATATCTCCCTTAACCCTTGTTGTTTACAAATGGCTTGCTGTTTACCTGTGCTGAACTATCCCTCTAAGTACTACTTCCCAAGTATACTTCTCTAGTCTAGTTCGACTCGCCCTAAAACCTGAAGCCAATCTTGTACAGCAACAAAACAATACAATTTGAACGATACAAATGTTTTGAATGAATACAACTTAACCTATAAATCCTCAGAATAAAGAATATGCATGTATGAAGAGGTTTGAAGGTTTTGAAAGGTTTAGCAATGAAAGCTCTGTAGTTGTGTGAGTATATCTTGTTTTCTGCTCTTTGTATTCGATAAAATAGAACTGATGATTTTTCAGTTCTTATATAGGTAAACAAGATCTTGAAGTTTTAAGGCTTGAATGATTTCCAACGGTAATGAATCAAGCCGTTAGAGATGAAGAATTCCTTTTGAGCAAAAAGATATGTTTGATAATCTGCAAAGCTGAAACAATGGAGCGTGTATGGAGATAAAAGTGTGTAGGGAATAATGTTATTATGAATCGCTTGTGATGTATTTGAGTGGAGGTAAGGTGGTGTATTTAAATAAGGTAAAGTAACCTTATTAAACTAAAAGGAATATAGCTTGTCTCCATATGTTTGAGTGGAAAAAATGTTCATCAAATATTCTGAGGACCTTTACATATAATCTATACATCATTCCCTCTTGATGCTCTTTAATTTCCCGAATGAAACTTTATTATCACCAGACACAATCAGCTTGCTGATTGTCCACTGTGCACGCTGTTTGTGACAATTGGCTTGCTGTTTGAGGTATACTGATTATGTAATCAGTAAGCTGTTTGTCCTGCAGAAATTGAGTTAAGCAAAATACAGATAGCATGTTGTTTTTATATCTGATGACTAAGCCAGATGGCTTGCTGTTTGTTATCATCAAAACCTAGGAGTTTCAATCTCCCCCTTTTGATGATTACAAAACTTTTTAGGAGAATTTTGAAACTCCCCCTAAATTCCTGCATCTCAACATTAGATATAAAACAATATTTATCTGAGACATATGAGCACTACTTTAGCATATCCAGGATAATATTAAAGCTCAGTAGATAGGCAAAACACAAGGCATCATATGCCACAAAATTAAACAAGTTCAACAGGCATAATAAAACCATAATAAAACCAAGTTTAAGTACTACAAACATAAAGCATAATAAAGTATTCAAACAAAGCATGAGCAAGCAAATTAATTAGCAAGAATTCTCCTAATTCTCCCCCTTAATTCATCAAAAACTAAGGATCACTTGCTTGAACGTTTGACTTGGTAGCCTCTGTATCCGCATCATCATCAGGAGCATCCTTTTCAGCAGCTTTGGCTAAGTCATCTAACCCTTGATCATGTTCAATTTCAGAGTGAGCAGTCGATGTGTTTCCAACTGATTTGAGCATTATATCCTTCACAGTTTTGACTTGAGAAATGAGATCCTTCATAGCACCCTTAACAGCTTGAAATTCTGTCATGAGAGATTGCACATCAGTTCTGATAGTTTGAGTATAATATCGAAGGGAAATGAGCTCACTAGACATAATTGTCATATCTGCTTGTAGAGACTGAGAAACCAAGTTTGGAGTTGTAGATAGAGGTTCAGTAGAAGTATTAGGATCAGTAGGTGGAGGATCATCTTGAGGAACCACAATTCTAGACAACACACCTACTTCAATTTACAGATTGTTTAATGTCAAAAACTTCTTGTCCATGCACTCCTTAACAACAATCTTAGTCATACCCTTGACATTAACATCAAACAACTTAAACACTTTGGACAGCCAAGAAGCATAAGGTAGTCCACTTACAGTTTTCTCCACTGTAGCTTGCATCTTTTTCATAATAAAGGAAGCCAAATCAAAGGGTCTTCCAGTCAAGATCATAGCTACAATCACCACGTCTTGACAAGTGAAATTGGATTTGTTTCCTACTCGAGGACAAATGTGTGACCTAGCTATTTTAAACACCAGGTGAGCTAAAGGGGTCACTATGGTGGTAGGAGGAGGGTTTGAATCCAGAGTCTTAATATTACCCATTAAAACTTTTAGCTGATCATCAACGCTAAAATCAGGAAGGGACACATACCCTTGAGCAGTATAAACATCAGTAGCACTATCCATTTCAATCTTGAGAAGTGAACTTAGGATTGGAGGATTCAATTGAATCTTCGTACCTCTAACCGTAGATATCGCATTCCCAAATTTATCAGTTTGCAAATTTGCATAGTATTCCCTTACTAAATCAGGATAATAGTAATTAGGCATATCAGAAATGAACGATTCTAGACCAATATCTTGAAATAACTTCATTACACCACACTGGGCGAAGAGAGGAGTAATCTTACTTGAAAGAGGTTGGCCATTGATAATACCCCGATTTTCCAAATCCAAATCCTTGTACCGGTCTTCACAAGCAGGAGATACAAACGATGGCGACATGGTCATCTTGAGCTTCTTCGATTCTGGAGTTGGAGTGATTTCATCACCACTTTCGAGCATTCCATCAACAGTATCATCTCTCTTTGAAACAGATGGAGAAGCTTCCCTCTTTGCCATAGTCTTGCGAACCATGGTACCGCTTGTAAACCCTAATCGCCGCTTAGAGAGAGTGTGTGTTTGAGATTTGGAATGAACGGACTAAACCGTGTCTCTCTAGTTTTGATTGATTTTGGGGGAGAATTTAGGTTTAATTACTAAAACTAAATTCTAATTAAATTAAATAAAACATGGATAGGCATATAAATCTGGTTAAAACAGGTAAATTTCACAAATATTAATTTTTAAAACATGATTATTTAAATTATGAATTTAAATAAACTTTCATCTAAAATTTAGCAATTTTCTTAACACATAATCAGTTAGCACGTTATAGCAATAATCAGAATATAAACATAGGCTATTTATTTTATACATGTAGAAAACCATAAGTGACAAATAGCAAGCTGTTTGTAACTATAGCTAGGACAAATGGTAAGTTGACCTGTTCAGTAACTGTCATTCAGCACGCTGTTTACATAGAGCACATACCAAGTTGCATTCGAATGACTGAAAATCTTTCCTCGACAAGAGGCTTTGTGAAAATATCAGCTAGTTGGAATTCAGTTGGAACAAAGACCAACTCTATCTTGCCCTTAGCAACATTATCTCTCAAGAAATGGTGTCGAACATCAATATGCTTCGTTCTTGAGTGATTCACCGGATTTTTAGAGATGCTAATGGTGCTAGTGTTGTCACAGTTGATTGGAACTTTTCTGCACTTGATATCAAAGTCCCTTAGAGTTTGAATCATCCATAGAAGTTGAGAACAACAGCTCCCAGCTGCTAGATACTCCCCTTCTGCAGTGGATAAATCAACCGAAGTTTGTTTCTTGCATTGCCAGGAAACTAAGCTTTGTCCAAGGAATGTACAAACACCACTAGTACTTTTTCTATCAATTAGGCAACCTGCATAATCTGCATCACTATACCCAACAAGATCAAAAGTATTTGTGATAGGATAGAACAAACCAAGAGTAATGGTACCACTTAAATATCGAAAAATTCTTTTAATAGCATTTAAGTGAGACTCCTTAGGATTGGATTGAAACCTTGTACAAACACACACACTATACATAATGTCAGGTCTAGAAGCAGTTAAATACAGTAAGCTTCCAATCATACCTCGATACTTTTTGATATCAACTGCCTTACCATTTTCGTCTGCAATCAGCTTGTTGTTTTGCACCATAGGAGTTGATTTTGGTTTTACATCTTCAAAACCGAATCTCTTCAATAGATTTTTTGTATTCTTGGATTGGTGCACAAAAATTCCATCTTTAGGTTGCTTGATTTGAAGACCCAAGAAATAATTAAGCTCACCCATCATGCTCATTTCGAACTCACTATGCATACACTTAGAAAACCACTTACATATAGATTCATTAGTAGCTCCAAAAATAATATCATCCACATATATTTGAACAATGAGAATATCTTTACCATTTTGTTTAATAAATAATGTGGGATCGATTTTACCTCGAATAAATCCATTTTGGATTAGGTACTTACTAAGCCTTTTGTACCAAGCTCTAGGGGCTTGCTTTAAACCATAAAGAGCCTTCTTTAACTTGAATGCATAGTTTGGATATTGTTCATTTTCGAATCCAGGAGGCTGTTTGACATAGACTTCCTCTTCCAGCACGCCATTTAGGAATGCACTCTTCACATCCATTTGATATAGCTTGATCTTCTTGAAACATGCATAGGCCAGAAGCATTCTTATTGATTCCAAACGAGCAACAGGAGCATAAGTTTGATCAAAGTCAATGCCTTCTTGTTGGTTATAGCCTTGAGCTACAAGCCTTGCTTTATTTCGAGTAACGGTGCCAAATTCATCAACTTTGTTTTTGAACACCCATTTTGTTCCTATATTTGAAGCATCTTCTGGAGGCTTGACAAGTTCCCAAACATCACACCTTTCAAATTGATTTAATTCTTCTTGCATGGCCATGATCCAATTATCATCTTTTAATGCATCATCTATATTTTTAGGTTCTTCTTGAGTTAGGAAGGCTGCATGAGCACAATAATTTTCCTTCCCTCTTCTTGTAGTAATTCCATCAGTAATGTCACCAATGACTAACTCAAGTGGATGATTCTTGACCGTTCTTGTTGCCCTTGGTAAAGAATGTTGAGCTATTTCTTCATGAGTTTTCTTTCTTGTTTTTGATGGTGGTGGCTGTTCTTCTCCATCATATAGAGGCAATTTCTCAGCAGCCCTAGAACCTCTAGGACCTTCCAAAGTCATTTTTGCTATTTTTGTGATTGTATCTTTCACTTCAGCTTGCTGTTTTGAACTTTCAGCTTGCTGATTGTCAGTGTCTGCATCATCTTTGGCTTGCTGACTTTCAGTGTCACTTTCATCTTCAGCTTGCTGATTTGGACTTCCAGCTTGCTTATTTGCACTTCCAGCTTGCTGATTTTCACTTCCAGCTTGCTGATTTTCACTTCCAGTTTGCTGGTTGTCAGATACTTAAGGTTGCATGCTATCTTCTTCACCTGCAAATCCTTCCTCATCTCTTGGTAAATCATTGTTAGGTTCTTGAAAAGTGACATCAATAGATTCTTCAACAATATGCTTATTAACATTATAAATTCTATAAGCTCTACTTGTTAAAGAATAACCAAGAAATATGGCTTCATAGGATTTAGCATCGAATTTACCATCTTTACCAATTGTTTTGAGAACAAAACACTTAGAACCAAAAATCTTGAAGTAATTGATATTTGGCTTCTTGTTTCTCAACAATTGATATGGAGTTTTGTCCAACATTGGCCTGATTATGATTCGATTCAATAAATAGCATGCTGTATTCACAGCTTCGGTCCAAAAGCTTCTAGGTAGCTTGCTTTCTTGCAGTAGAGTCCTTGCTGTTTCTTGAAGTGGCCTATTCTTTCTTTCCACCACTCCATTTTGTTGTGGAGTCCTTAGAGCAGAAAATTCATGGGAGATTCCTTTTTCTTCACAATATGTAATGAAGTTTTCATTAACAAATTCACCTCCTCTATCACTTCTTATACCTACAAGTCTTGTATCATGCTTGTTCTCAAGTAATTTAATCAGTTTCTCAAACTCATTAAAAGCATAATCTTTAGTACGAAGAAATAATACCCAAGTAAATCTAGAATAATCATCTACAATTACAAAACCATATTGTTTACCTCCAATACTTTTATAAGATTCAGGACCAAATAAGTCTAAGTGCAGAAGCTCTAAAGTTTTAGAAGTAGATACCATTTTTTTTGCTTTGTGAGTACTTCGAATTTGCTTACCCAATTGGCATGCTGAACATACTTCAACCTTAGAATATTTCAGTTTTGGTAATCCTCTGACCAGATTCTTGCTTGATAGTTTATTAAGCAAGTCCATGTGTGCATGACCCAACCTTCTATGCCATATATATGGATCATTGTCTATTGCAGCCAAACAGCATGCTGTTTCCTGCATTTCGAAGTCTAATACATATATATTTCCTTCCCTTCTAGCAACTAGGGGGATTTGTTAGTACCAATGGTAATAGTGGTTTTATCAATGCCAAACTGAACAAAATGTCCATCATCAAATAATTGAGTAACACTAAGTAAATTATAGGAAAGACCTTTGACATATTGAACTTTATCAATCGAAATATTACTATTACCAATAGAGCCAATACCAAGAATTCGAAGAGTCTTACTATTTCCAATTGTCACTCTTCCACCTTTCTTCATTTCGAGACTTATGAACTAAGACTTGTCTCCACACATATGTCTAGTACAACCGCTATCCACAATCCATTGTTTTGACTTTATTTTGGCGGCAAAACACATCTACAAAATAAACAAATACTAACTTAATGTTTTGGTACCCAAATAGGTTTGGGTCCAGACTGGTTAGTAGCAAGAATATATAACACATTTAAATCAGCTTTCTTGATCCACTTTTGGATCACTTTAGGTGACTGTTGGTATGTTGTTTGTCTTCTGTCAGGAGCATTCTGGTATGCTGTTTGTCGCCTGACTGGCCCCTTCTGGTAAGCTGTTTTCCTTTTATCATTTACTTGAACCACACAATGTATTTCCAGATGTCCTTTTCCACCACATTTGTTGCATGTTTTCCAAGGCATAGCATAGTCATAAGGTATGCCATTTTTACCATCATATTTGAGTACACCAAGCTTCTTGAATATGTCCATGCCAACTCCTTCTCTGACTACAGGCACTTTTGCCTTCTTCATCATTTTCTTTAAGGTGTCTTCTCCTTGAACAAAGGTTTCCAACCCTTTCTGGACATCCTTGACCTCTTTTTCCAAAAGAGAAATCAATTCAGCTTGCTGTTTGATAAGTTTAGCTTGCTGTTTTCTTTTCTCAGTAGATTTTGAGGATTCGGCTTGGCTTGATTCTTTGTGCTTGAATGATTGTATACATTCATTCCTTTCTTCAATCTCTGACTTCAATTTTCTAAGTTCTTTCATGAGAACTTCATTTCTTTGTAGGATCACTTTGTTGACTCCTTCGAATTGGGCCAATTTCTCTTTTAAATCAGTAACAAGATCATCATCATTTATTTCTGGATCCTTCTGAGCCATTAAATCAGAAATAATTTTCTTCAACTGATTGCTCTTCTTTTCCAGCTTGCTGTTCTTATTTTTCAGTTCCATAAACTCAATCATGGATACATGGTTTGGTACCTGCATGGTTAGTTTTTCCAGCATAATATGAGAGGAATTTAAATCAGAATAGATTGAATTTACCTCACTTGTATCATCTTCTGAATTCGAATAATCACTATCCACACAATCTTCTTTTATGGATCCTGGTGAACTTTCTTCATCATTTAGACCTATAAGGGCCAAATTCACCATGTCTTCACTTGAGTCATTACTGGAGTCTGAATCATCATCACTCCAAGTCAGTAGAGCCTTTGCTTTTCTCTTGTCCTTGAAAGCAGCTTGCTGTTTAGACTTTAGCTTAATACAGTCCTTCTTAAAATGGCCTGGCTTGCCACATTCGAAACAAGTTTGTTCCTTGGCTTTCCTTTTGGATAATTCACCTCTTTCCCTTTTCATTCTATTTTTCTTTTCAATCAGCCTCTTGATCTTTTGTGAGATGAGTGCCATTTCTTCGTCAGATTCTTCATCAGATTCAAACAGCTTGCTGTTTCCAGACTCTGGCTTGCTGTTTGTAGAATGAAGAGCCAAATTCCTCATTTTGGCTAGAGGAACCCGAACACCTTCAACCTGACCTTTGCTTATCTTGCTTTCAAATTGTTCTAGCTCTGCAAACACAGCTAGGTGATCCATGGTGTCGATTATTGAGGAGGATTCCAAAGCCGTGACCTTGGCTTCATAAATAAATGGTACTGCACTTAACACTTTCATGTTAATTTCATCTTGTGGAATATCTTTTCCAAGTCTCTTTAATGAGTTTATAGTAACTTGGAACCTTGCTTGACCTTCTTTGATAGTTTCATCATCCTTGAGCTTGAAGTTTCCAAAATCATTCATTAGTTTGCAAAGCTTCACCTTCCTCAAGGTTTTTGATCCTTCATGATAGGTTTCCAAAGCATCCCACATTTCTTTTGTTGTTTCTAGGGAGGGGACTTTGTCATACTCAGCTTGATCTAGAGCATTCATTATGGAGTTTCTAGCTTCTCCATTAAAACCACATTTGATAATTTCATCCATAGTGAGATCATCAACATCTTTCGGTTGATTCTTTTCATCCAAGAATTGATAATCTCCTTTCTTTACAACTCTTAACACCATTGGCCTCTTGGATAAGAATGTTTCCATTCTACATTTCCACCAATTGTAATTTTTTGATCCAATGAGGAGAGGAGCCCTATAATCGGCTTTTGCTTCAAGATAATGTTCTGCCATGATCGATAATTTCCTGTTACAGAATTGTTAGTATACCTTGTCTGATACCAAATGAAAAACAACACCTAGAGGGGGGATGAATAGGTGTTTATGGTTATTAATATGAATTTATGAACTGTTTTGAAAATAACTGAAAACAGCTTGCTGTTTGTAATAACACAGTTCACAAACAGCACGCTGTTTGTATCTAAAATGCAATGTAGAAGGAATATAAACAGTAAGTAAAAGAGACACACAATCTTTTAGCCAGGTTCGACCCCTAATCCCCTATGGTCTACGTCCTGGTCCCTTACCAAACCTGGTAAGAGAATATATTATTGATCAACTATAATCCAATTACAAGATACAACAATATATCTCCCTTAACCCTTGCTGCTTACAAACGGCTTGCTGTTTACCTGTGCTGAACTATCCCTCTAAGTACTACTTCCCAAGTATACTTCTTTAGTCTAGTTCGACTCACCCTAAAACCTGAAGCCAATCTTGTATAGCAACAAAACAATACAATTTGAACGATACAAATGTTTTGAATGAATACAACTTAACCTATAAATCCTCAGAATAAAATATGCATGTATGAAGAGGTTTGAAGGTTTTGAAAGGTTTAGCAATGAAAGCTCTGTAGTTGTGTGAATATATCTTGTTTTCTGCTCTTTGTATTCGATAAAATAGAACTGATGATTTTTCAGTTCTTATATAGGTAAACAAGATCTTGAAGTTTTAAGGCTTGAATGATTTCCAACAGTAATGAATCAAGCCGTTAGAGATGAAGAATTCCTTTTGAGCAAAAAGATATGTTTGATAATCTGCAAAGCTGAAACAATGGAGCGTGTATGGAGATAAAAGTGTGTAGGGAATAATGTTATGATGAGTCCCATATGATGTATTTGAGTGGAGGTAAGGTGGTGTATTTAAATAAGGTAAAGTAACCTTATTTAACTAAAAGGAATATAGCTTGTCTCCATATGTTTGAGTGGAAAAAATGTTCATCAAATATTCTGAGGACCTTTACATATAATCTATACATCATTCCCTCTTGATGCTCTTTAATTTCCCGAATGAAACTTTATTATCACCAGACACAATCAGCTTGCTGATTGTCCACTGTGCACGCTGTTCTGACAATTGGCTTGCTGTTTGAGGTATACTGATTATGTAATCAGTAAGCTGTTTGTCCTGCAGAAATTGAGTTAAGCAAAATACAGATAGCATGCTGTTTTTATATCTGATGACTAAGCCAGATGGCTTGTTGTTTGTTATCATCAAAACCTAGGAGTTTCAAGAAGCTCGCTCTGATACGAATTGTTAGGTCCCGAAGTATCGTAAAAGATGGGTTGAATACGATACTACCAAAAATAAAAATAATTCCGAGAATATATATTTATTGATAATAAACTCGAAGGGGTGTTACAACTTCTAATCCAATGGATTAGCTTCAAAACAGAACATTCCTAAGGATAGTTTAGGCACGAGACCTTCTACCCGACACTTCCTGAAAGCGGGCTAAGCCGGCTTTCCTATTAGATGGATTGTCTAACAGCTTACACAGAGAAGATATAAGAGAGAGAAGAGAGAGTTGGGTGTTGAGGTGTGTTTGAAAATGAAATACAACAGGTCTATTTATAGGTTATAGAAAATCACTATGCAGCTAATATTACGTAACTGATGACGATATTCTCAGCCAATTTCTTCTTTTTATTTCAAAAGCTTGAGCCCCACCTGCTTACTTTCCATAACTGATTTTGCTGATTGAAACTTTTGGTTACTTTTCATATGAATAGTAATTTCAATTACTATTCATATGAATAGTAATTTCAATTACTATTCATATGAATAGTAATTTCGGATACTATTTATTTTCCTCTTAATTTGACATCCTTAAATATTCAGTTTCCAACTAACTAGAGGATATCAACACTGCTCTAAACTCAATCATACCTCTTAACAGTTTTTCTGAGTTAGATACTTCGATTCCTTTGTGAGGTGTTGACGCCTAGTGCAACTGGTCTGGTTCACAGATGACTAACATTCACTCGTGGTCTTCATATCATGTCTTTAAGAACACTGCTAAGAATTGTGCAACCATAAAAACTTTATCACTGGAATCTTTTGGCCCTTCAACTGAATCATCTGTACACCTTATTTTGTCACTGAGGCTTGATCATGTTAATGAACTTCTTTCAGCGACTTAATCCTTATTGATGCATGTTCTTCAAATTTCACGATCCCTGTATAGAGTTAATATTATTTATCTTTTATCCTAGTTGAGTTATATATGTCTCTATTACATATTACATTACATTATGATTTACATGGATCTTGGCCATACACTTATTTAGTGTGTTGGGATGATCTCCACCTTCCACATGTCTTCAAAGATTCCTTTTCCACCAAGCTCCTAATTCTTTTTCCTTTTTTCATTTAAGTCCTTTTCCTTCCTCTTTTTCCCTTCCTTGCTCTTTATTTCTTTATTTATTCACGAATTTCCTGAAATGCAACAAAATAAATTATTAAAATACGAGTTCAAGCAATAAAAAAGTAATAAAAATATGCACTTATCACCAGCGTCTATATTTATTTCAGTATTGTTATGATTGCAAATGCAGTTTCATATAGGGGTGATTTACTTTTTAATGCTATGTTGATCTCCAAGGAAGTACAGCCTACAAAAATCTTAATATCTAATTCTCTATTTTATATATTACATAATTTTCTTTGTTTAAAAAAGCAGTATTAATTCTGCCTCTACATCTGATTCATTGTTTATATGTAAATTATGGTAAATTATACCAACATCTTGAACACTTCAAAATATATCTGAACATATAATATTTATTTTGTCAACTTCTATTTTTGGCAGGGAAATCAGAAACATTTTATATTGGCTCAACTTTTTGACAAACCATATTTTTTAGGATTGCTGGCTGTGGTCGTGGACAACATCGACAACAAGGTTGCATTCGGCGTTTATTTTTATTTTCAGCTTTATGGTTTTTCTAATGTACTAGATATTTTTGTTTGGTCGCTAGCTGTTAGTTTGGTTTTGATTGGTTATGTAAGAATACTTGATACTTGATATTTAAGTTGGTTAATATATGTGTTTGGCTAGTTTTGACTTGGTATTGTTTTAGTTTGGTTATTGTTGTGTACAAATATTGCTGGAAATGATGTATATGAAGTAAATTAATATTTTCAAAAGCAGTTCTAACATTTTATATTTTTAATAAATTGATGTCTATTACAAACTAAAACACCAATTCTATTTATAAAAACTGATGTCTATCATACACAAATAACAAATAATGATATATATTAATCACTAAAACACCAATTCTATTTATAAAAACTGATGTCTATCATACACTAAAACAACAAATATTTTTATAAAAATTGATGTCAATCATACATTACATAACAGGTCTACTTATAAGAACTGATGTCTATGATGCACTGTAACAACTACATCTATAAAATCCGATGTTATAAGTTATGTAAGACATTGGCCAAAAACTGATGTCGAAAATTGGGACTTTTAACATCATTGACAAAGACATCGGTCAGGAAAGTTCAAAGACATCGGCTAGAAACTGATGTCTATTAGCATTTTTCTAGTAGTGGTTGTTGACAGAATTCCGGTTACATGAATAGATAGGTTAAACAAGATTTATGATCAACATGGTATAAGATAGGCATGCTTGAATCAACAGGATATATCAGTTCAGGAATGTAAACTTCAAGAAAAGACAGAGTTACTTGCTTCCGGTAGAATACAACAGCTAACAGCTCAGTCACTGATACTCAACATTAACTTTTCCTTTATTGCTAGGGCCTACGTCCTTCGTATCTACATAAACCATAATCACTACTTTAGAACACTATTTATCTTAATCGTCTAATCCTATTCTACCCAAACGATTCTTATATCGCGTTAACATTTAATATGTACAACATATCGTATATCAGAGACACTTTAGTCATATAAGCATATAAAGCATGAAAATCATACAGATCACTTAACATTTAACACACAAGATCACTTGACTTCTAATTAACTTATAATCTTATACTATAGACTTTACGACTTATATTTCTAACGAAAATCGGGCAGCACTTCCTTTTTTTATAGGACTAGCCCGTCGGAAGATAACCGACTCAAAATCACAACCAAAGTTATCCGATGGATTACATATCCACCTACACTCCCAATGGATTTCTAATTTCGTAATAGCTTATAATCATAATACTTTCATCCGATAATAACAATCACATCACTAGTTAGTACTTTAATAATTATCAAACATAATTCATCTATATTATCAAAATCCGAAATTCAACTTATACAAGTTTTTAAAGTGATAATCACATATCAATCGACTAGCACTTATCATATAAGCAACAAAATTAACTTTATCTTACTATTCTTAACTCATAAAATTCGAATTATAAATAATTATTCTACAAAATTCGAAGATACATAATTATTAAATAAAAACTCAAATCTTGATCATTATAAAATATGAAAATTCTATTTACATGACTACTAATTACCACTTAGCACCAAATCATCAAAATCCACCTTTAATCAATATGAACTAATCATATAATTCGAGTAAATCATGATTAATTCCTAAAATTCGAATAAATTATTATTAATTAGCAAAAATTCGAATTTAAACCCATAATAAATCTATAAATTACACATGCATCTTTATATATTCATATAATATATACTTGAATCTGAAATTAACAGTAAGAATCATGAACATCATATTCTTCTCTAGATTATCACATATCAATTCAAGAAAATTCGAAGAAATAAACATAAAATTCGAAAAAAAACCCAAAAATGTAAAATTCTTTACATGCAATCAAAATTTTGACTCCAACACCACTTGTTATGACTTAATAAGGCTGTAAGAGAGTTTAAACATCATCACCGACCAACCCCCACCGGAAAACTCCATTAGTGCCGGTGGGGTTTTAAACCAAAACTCGAAAACAGCTCCAAACAATTCCAAAGCTTCATTTCTAGACATAATTAACATTACAAAGACTCAAAAACATCGTTACATGGCTTGCATGTCAGAATCGAAGCATACCCACATCAATACATACATATAGTCGCTTATATACACATACATACTCACACAAAACCTCACCAAACTATTAATTAAGCATAAGAACAATTAAAAGGTAATCAAAACATGATTTTGCAACTATATAATGAAGTAAAATATAAGAAAAATGAAGAAGAGAGGAATGAGTACCAAGGGAGAGGGCTAGGAGTCGAACAGAGGAGAGAAATGGGGGCGGTGTAACTGATATAGCCCCCAAGGGCAAAATAGTAATTTAATAATGCTGAAAAACTTTCTTTCTTTCTAAAATTTGTTTTTAATCATTTTAAAATTGAAAATAAATGTCCGCAAAGCTTTGGCTGAGTGGACACCCCCTTTCCCTGGTTCAGCCAAGGTCAGGGGTTCGAACCTACCTCGGAGCGAAAGCTTCGGATTTACGTGGGAGTACTGGGTGGTAGGGCTCAGCGATATATCTCCCCGGGTTTGAAATCCCACATACAAGTGTGTGGGGTAGTTCCCGGTTAAAAAAAAAAAAAAAAAAATTGAAAATAAATTGGAAATTAAGAGGAAAACAAGTTTTAAAATTCTAAATAAAATTTATGAAATTACAAAACTCCCCATATTTTTAAAATAATTTTAGTCTCAAAAATAAATTTTATATGGATTTTTGAAGTAAAGGATCTTTAAAAGATATAAAGCTTTTTAAATCATTTTAAAATACTAAAACTCACAATTAAATACCTATGCTATTTTTAAAAACTAAATAATATCACCAAGATGATATTACAAAAGATTTAATGAATTTATACCACTCTAATGATTTTAAAAGATTTTTGGAAGATTAAAAATGTACTTTAAAAATACCTTTAATGCTTTTAAAAAAATACAAATAAATTCTACGAGCACATACGACACATACCAATTGTCACATAATCACATAAACTTGATTTCACACAAATCTTGACTTAACAAAAATATACTCATCATATATATCACATAGTTTCCACATTTAACAATTAAATAAACATTTATAAATCGCAAAAAATTCTAAAGTCGCTTCCTTTTGAATCTGATGTTTGGAAATTTTCTAGACATGAAAGCAAATGATGTGTTTTCCATGGCATCTAATTCTTCAAGAGTATAGAACTCATCTTCTTCTTTTTCCTCAACAGTCTCAGCCACCTCTACATTAGGTTCTTCATCTACTATCTCCTCAATTCTTAGATGGCTTGTAGAAGCTTCAAGATCTTGGATAGATTTTTTCACAATCAAGGCACATGATGTATTAACCATCTTGCCTTGATTGGCTTGTATAGCACTTTTCTGCAACAACTCAAGCTCATGAGTCTTCAACACACCATAGAGCACATCATAGGAAATTTTGCTCAAATCTCTTTCTCTGAGAGAGATAACCCTTTGCTTTAGGCGAAGTGAGTAGAAACTTCATGTTCAGTTCCTTAGTGCTATAGACTTTTCCATTTATCTGTAACTTAGTCACCAGCCTGTAAAATCTTTCAAACATCTCAGTGATGCTTTCTTTTGGCTGAGCTATGAAAACCTCATACTGTGTGACCAGTATCTGTTTCATGTTCTCTTTTACCTCCTCTGTTCCTTCACATAATATCTCAATATAGTCCCATATCTCTTTTGCTGATGTGCATGATGCTATGTTGGTAAACATTGAGAGTTCCATTGAATCTACGATTATCAGCATGAGATATCTGTCAAGGGCAACCTTCACTTTCTCAGTGTCTGTCCATTTGGATGGATCTTTGGCAACATAGGATCTTGGGATGGTCATAGTTCCTATAGTCTTCTCAGCAATCTCTTGTTGTGGAACAAATGGACCATTCATGAGAATTTCTAGGAATAGGGGGTTAGCAGCTTTGATGAACAACATCATCTTGATTTTTCAGAGGTTGTAGTTGTCCTTATCAAACTTTGGACTTTCATTGTTCCTGTTGTCTTTGGTGTACTCACGTTGATCTTTCTCTGTTTTGCTTAACAGCCTGCTCTGATACCACTTTTTGAGTATGAAATACACACAAGAAAAATACAGAGGGGGATGAATGTATTTTTCAAACTTTTCTTTGATTTAGCTTGAAGAACAATTTGTTTGAATGTTTGAATCTGTGTTTGATGTATAGCTGAGTGAGTGTTTTTTTTAAAGAATTAGACGTGTGAAAATAAGAATAAAAAAACACAAGTACTCACTTTAATCTAATATTGTATTAGATCGAAGGTTTTGCTACAATCTGGGAATACAAATGTTAGTATTCTCAGCTTCATTTTCTCAGAGAGATATTATCTATGAAATTGCAATAAAAATGTTTCTCTGCTAAAGAAGTGAGGTTGTACATTTATAGAACATGTGTACAGCCTACTTACTACAAATGTAGTGATAAACAAATACACTTTCTAACTTGTCTATCCCTATATGGTACATGTCTAGGCAGTATGTGATTTGACCATCTCTTTAACCTTCACAGATCCACTACTTTAGCAGCTTGTCTCTTTTAACATCTCTCTAAGCTTCTTTGTAGACTTTCCATGTACACTTTACAATACTATGGTCCTGTAAGTGCCTTGGCTTAATGTAGGTTTTCTGACTTGTACATCTTCAGTAATTTGTCTTCAAGAATCCATTCGAGAAATGACTAAGTACTTGATTTGAGAAGTAGAACTGAATAGTTTGATAACTCTGAGTTCTCGAACAAGCTCTTCTTGACATATCGAATCACTTCTCGAATGAGTCTTTTCTCTAGTAATCCCTCACTTATCGAATAGAACCTTTTATTTATGGAATCCTTGAGATGTGGAATAGCATCCTGAGTCCTTGAGATATGGAATGTAACTTTGACTTTTTCCCCCTTTAAGAACTCGAATGATACTTTGACTTGTCAACTTCTTGAGTTCTCGAATAGAATATTAGACATGTCAAATCCCTGAGTTATCGAATAGAGCTTTGACTTGTTGACTCCTTGAGATATCGTACAGTGTCTTTTGACATATCGATTCCCTGACTTCTCGAAACTTTGACTTCTCGAATAGACCAAAATACTTCTCGAATTAGTACTTAGGCAAATCTTTAATCTTCAAATTCCAACTGTGTTTATTTCTATTGTCTTGTCTCCATGTTGAGGTATGATCTCTGGATCTTCTTTCAAGCATTATTTTATAACTTAATTTAAACAATCACATAGCTAGGATTTTGGTGCTTATTACAAGTACTAAACACAAGTAGAAACTCTACAAGTAGAGGATTCCCTAGTTAAGGGGTCATGTAAGTAATGCAAAGTATAACAAACAATTAGGCTTGTTACTAGATATTATATAATCATGCCTCTGTGATTAACAGGGAACATGGGCCAGTACATAGCTCGGAGGACCAAAGAAAGAGGAGAAGGGTCCGGAGCGTGGAAAACCAAAAATGTTGTGATTGTGGTAATGGGAGGCTCCATTTCACCTCCAAGAAGCCCAAACTCAGGGGATGAGGTAATGGTAGTTGAATCCTTCTTCGAGCAGGTCATATCTTTTAGCAATGCAGATTTTAAAAGGGTAGATCCCAATCAAAATGAAGCCTTGGTTATTAGTCTGGATATAGCCGATAACGAAATGAAGAGAATCCTAGTTGATAATGGTTCTTTTATTAACATCTTGTTCAACAAACCATAGATAGAATGTAGCTCGAGAGCGTAAAGATGAATGAATGCAGAGAGGATCCTCTGTATGGGTTTGGGAACAACTTAGTCCCGATCCAAGGAACTCTATACTTGCCTATCCAGTTCGGCACATCCCCGGCTCAAGTAGCTCACATGATAACATTCTATGTCATAAACACACCGTCATTATACAATGGGATTCCTCGGCGCCCAACCTTGACTAAGATCCTGGCAATCATGTCCACCCCTCATTTGAAGTTCAAATTCCCAGAAACTGCTGGGATTGGGGAAGTGAAAGGAGAATCAAAAATGGTAGGCGGATGCTATGGCCAAGCCATAGTCATGCCTGAAACAGACCCGGATAACAAGAAGAAAGTCTTGTATTACCAAAAGAATCTCAGTAGAAAGAAACACATGAGCCAAGCCATGAAAAATCCAGTAAAAAAATTCCAAAATATTGAGAGCACTGAAGCTCAGAACAAAGAAGCCGAGATTCCAAGAGCCCGGGAATATTTGACCTCAAACTCGACGGCCCGGGTCCAGAAATCCTCCATTTTGAAGTATCGACCCAAAGTTGAATCTTTAATAAGCGAAACCCTCTTCTAAATGGTACTATTATACCAAATTTGGATCCGCCCATTATATCCTATTATATAATAAGAGTAAGAGGGATAATAGAGGAGTACTACCATAGATCAAGGGTTCGATACTCACCAACAACCTATAAACTATAATTTAAATAAGCACGATATTTGGTTGTCCGTACTACCATAAAACATATTTTAACCATTGGATTTAAACTTAATTCATGGTCTAAATTATAACATATTTAATAACATTAGTGTAAATAATACATTTAGCGGATTATACCTGTTTCTATAGAAAAAATCAGCTACTGATTAAACCTATAATTAGGAGTTCTAGGTAAGATAGGAATCATATAAATAACATTACCCACTTACACAAAAAAAACCATCGTAATACTAGGATTCAAAATCTATTATTGGATTGATCTAATTCATGGAATATAAAAACTTATTGGGTTAAATCTCAAAGTGCTCACTGAAGTGGAGGTCTAGTATCAAATTGCTCACCCTAGTTATCGGCATCTCATTTGAATTATTAAAGTCATAATAAATATCAAATGGATACCTTTAAAATATACTCAAATAATAAAAATATTTTTTCATTGATTTCTACACATTTTTCTTGAATGGTTCCATAACCAAACGAAAGGTTAATAATTCTAGTATTTTTTATAATATATTTAGAATTTAAAAAGTTTATTTACTATTTATGTTTAATTAAAACAAGGAAAATGAAAATAAAATTAAAAATAAATAGTAAGTAAAATTTTAAAAATCTAATATATTATCAGAAATACTAGAATTATTAACCTTTCGTTTGGTTATGAAAGCATTCAAGAAAAATATGTAGAAATCAATGAAAAATTATTTTTATTTTTCGAGTATATTTTAAAGGTATCCATTTGATATTTATTATGACTTTAATGATTCAAATGAGATGCCGATAACTAGAGTGAGCAATTTGATACCAGCCCTCCACTTCAATGAGTACTTTGAGATTTAACCCAAAACTTATTTACAACTATGACAAGTACTTCTGGATCTTATTCAAAAACCAATAATCGTGGAAAAATTAAAAGCATGTATTTCAATTGAAACTTTTATTATTTTTAAATCTTTTATTTTATATAAAAAGAAAAAAGAAAATTTGATACTCATCTATTAAAAAATTTTGTTAGTGATAATTTTGTGTTAAATTTATTCCATTCGATTTTTTTAAAATTTAGATTAGTTTTTGATTTAATAAGGTATGTCTTTTTTGTTTGGGATATGATAAGTTAAATTTAATTATTATTAAATTTTGTAAATCTTATTTTAACAAATGATAAATAAAAAATTAAATATAACAAACATTTATATATTTTTATGTTGATCATATAACAAAATAATTTCGAATAACAACTAACATTTACATGATTAAAATTTTAATTTTCATATAATTCAAGAGGTATGAAATATTATATTGTTATAAAAAATCTCATTATTTCATTATTTAAATTCAGTACGACAGAATAATTTATATATATTAATATTATAATTATATTACGACTTACTTAAAAATTCATATTTTATTATTTTTATATATTTAGAGGTATAGATGGGAGGTTTATTTATATTAAAAGCGGATACTTAAAGTTAAATTACAAATATGCATGAAAGTGATTACATAATGATGGGTGCACGGGTAGGGACTGTGACCTCCTTATATATAATAAATATAAGAGGAGTTTTATCTAAATTTTTAGTCTGGTCAATATTTTTGGTATAGGATCCACTAGATTAAAAAAATTGGGTTAAAAAATGTCCGTTGAATTATAAATTATATCCTTGTTATTATATCCTTATATATAGTAAAAATTAGAGAGATCTTACCGCAAAAATCATCACAATCGTTGAAATTAATATTTTTAAAAATAAACGATAGAAATTATATCATATAAAAAGAAAACTATAATCTAAATAGGATATAGTTAAAAAAGGTTGTATTAGAAATGAATTTTAAAAAGAAAATTATAATCTAAAAAAGGTTGTATTAGAATAGAATTTTATTTATTTTTTTATTAATGTTAAAGAAAATCATATTTACTAACTGAGCTCCATCTACAGATCTACAATCAGATTTGGATGATTTTACAGCCCACACGAAGCTCATAAAATTAATTTTATGATGATTTAATAATTATTATCCAAATGCAAATACTCGGAATCTCAAAATAAAATATAATTAAGAATTTTTTACATTAATCCTATTCAATGTAGAAGACTCACATTGATAATCTTATTCAATGTAGAAAACCTAATTATATATAATTTAAATCATTGATATACACTTTTTCATATTTCAATATAAATGTACTTTTAATTTACATATTAAAATATGAAATATTTTTTATGTTAAATCCAACGGTTGTCATCTATTTATTTTAAAATCTAACGGTTCTCATGAAACCAGACTACAGAATACCAAAATTTTAGACAAAATCCCTCTTACACTTTTTTTTTAAAAATTGTATTTAGTTGTTAGTAGAACTTTTTTCAAATAAAGAAGTATATTTTGAAAATCATATTGATTTCATAAATTGAATAGAATTTTCAACGTAAAAAATTGGCAATTTCTTCTCTCTTTTGTTTATGCATAGTTTTAATTGAAAAATAATTGTTAAAACATCACTAAATTAATTATTATTTTGTTAATTTCAAGTGGGCTGTGAAATCGTCCAAACCAAAATTTGAGAATTCAAGATAGAACACAAATATTAAATTGAACGTGTAAAATTTTATATATTGAGAATTTAAGATAGAACACATATATTAAATTGAACGTGTTATATATATATATATATATATATATATATATATATATATATATATATATATATATATATATTAACTTTTCAACAACAATTTCATATGTAAATTAATAATATATGAATATGAAAAAATTAATATAATTATAGATATTAAAAAAGAAGTCGTGCATTGCACGGGTTATAAGCTAGTTCATTTCTAATTCTTCTAGAACTCTATGTTTTATAACCCTAGAATAATTATAATTCTTTCCGTCCCTTTATTCCTATTTCTTCCGAAACTCTATGTTATCTTTAATATGTTATCTTTAGTAAAATAGTAAATTATTGTTATCCTAGAACTGTTACAATTTTTTTATTATAACCGTATCGAATTACAAAATAATATATCCATGAAAAGTATATATATATATATATATATATATATATATATATATATATATATATATATGGAGCTGCTCCAATGAGACCCTCCTTATAATGAGAATTGAGACCCTAATATTAATTTTATTAAAAATATTTAATTACATATATATTTCATCTCCGATTATCCCGCACTATCCCCACCACTCGTACTATACTTCATCACCATCGCAACAACAATAATACCAAATTCAACAACAAAAACATCACTGTGCACCACCGCCAAATGATCATTCAACATAAATTAAAATCACCAATTCAAATTAAAATCACCAAAATAAAAATTACCAACACAGGGTCACCAACATACAGTCAACAAATTGATAAACAAAGTACCTTAATTATACACGAATCACCAAAAACTGAACAGAAATCATAAAAATTCTATGCAAATCACCAAAATTCGAATGCAAATAACCAAAATTTTTTAATGCAAATCATGAAAAAAATTCAGATCTGGGCAAATCACTTTTCTCTTCTCTCTTAGGTTGTACTTCCTCCATTTCCCCATCTTCACCTCTTCCTTCACGCGTCTCCTCGAAGTTCTCATATCCATTTTCTTGTGACAAGATCAAATCAAAGGCTTGAATATTCCAACTATTTCCACCAGTTCAACGAGTTTGTTGGTATTTTATGAATCATCGTCGATTAAACCTTTTGATGACACGTTTCAGCTATTAAAAAACTTAACGACGGTGTTAATATAAGCTTATTAAAGTTTTGATTCGAGACATGAAATAAATAATATGGAAGAGATGAAGAGATACAACGCGAAAAAATAAGTACGAACTCGTCGGAGATTACATGAATTCGCCGGAAAAAAGTGTGATTGTTGAGAAGATGAAGAATATGTTTATATGTATACGTATTTGTAAGGGGGGTCAATGATAAAAGAGCAGTTATATGGGGGGTGGAATAGATGATATGTTGATAACAGATATGTGGTCAGGATTAAAAGATACTTAAAAAATAGAGGACTGAGATTTGGTCTCAATCTTCTATAAGGGGGGTCTCATTTGAGCACTTTCCTATATATATATATATATATATATATATATATATATATATATATATATATATATATATATATATAGTTGCATTCTAGAAAGAACACCTTATATAAAGAACACTATCATAATACCTTATTTTTCATAAACATTGATTTGTTAAAATTTGAATCACAAAAATTAACAATAATTAAGTTTCACATAACGAGTTTAACGTAGAATCTCACCTAAATTTAAAATCAAATGTTACATAGAATTCATTATCGAATCAAGCATAGAATCTTATATATACTTTTGTAACAAGAAATTTTGTGTTATCATGTTATATTTGATCCTAATTTTTTGTTAGATTCTATTTTTATTAATAAAAAAACTTTTTTCATTTGAAAATTAGAATCTAATTGCAATTTTTTTAAGATTCTATGGTATTTTTTAATGTTCTTTATATATGGGTGTTTTTCATAGAGTAATATATATATATATATATAGGGTCTTGTTCTAATAGAAACTAACTTAGAATAGAAACTAGAAACTAAACCTAAATTAAATATTTCAAGCTAATCTAATGACCAAATTAGGGGTACTCCAATACAAAAAACGTTTAAAAGTATTGTCTCTATTCAACAAAAATATAAAAAAATAAAAAAAAAAATTAAAAAAAAGTTACTGTTCACGTGATGACGTGGCACGTGAACAGTAACTTTTTTTAAAATTTTTTTTATTTTTTTAATATTTTTGTTGAATAGAGCCAAGAATTTTAAACGTTTTTTGTGAAGGTGCCCCTAGCGGGGCCATTAAAATAAATGAAATATAATTTATTTAGTGTAGGTTTCTAGTTTCTATTCTAAGGTTGATTTCTATTTGAACGCTACCAACCTTAGAATAGAAACTAGAAACCTACACTAAATAAATTATATTTCATTTATTTTAATGGCCCCGCTAGGGGCACCTTCACAAAAAACGTTTAAAATTCTTGGCTCTATTCAACAAAAATATAAAAAAAAATAAAATTTTTTTAAAAAAATACTGTTCACGTGCCACGTCATCGCGTGAACAGTAACTTTTTTTAAATTTTTTTTATTTTTTTATATTTTTGTTGAATAGAGACAATAATTTTAAACGTTTTTTGTATTGGAGTACCCCTAATTTGGTCATTAGATTAGCTTGAAATATTTAATTTAGGTTTAGTTTCTAGTTTCTATTCTAAGTTAGTTTCTATTAGAACAAGACCCTATATATATATATATATATATATATATATATATATATATATATATATATATATATATATATATATATCGTATTTTCTTAAAATAATCTTAAATTAATAATGACTTAAACAATCTTTATTAATGAGTAAAATATCCATTCTAATGATATGTCAGTCTCCAAATTTGATTTCACCTCAAAATTCGTATCCACCGAAATTATTGAAATTTTGTTATAAATATAATTTTTTTATTATAACCTACTGAATTGTATAAATAACATAATTTTTTACACGAGTTATCATCTAATATTAAAAAAGAGCCATACACGGGTTATAAGCTAGTATTATTCAAATAGGGTTTGTTTAGTGTGTGCCCAAGGGCACATGCTAAGAATCCGTGTTTGATGAATTGGAAAATTTTGATTGGTGGAGATTTTTGTGCATGTTGGGGGTCTATCATTATTAATGAAATTTCTATCAATCAAAATTTGACAATTAAGGCTCTTAGGCACATTGAAATAAGAACTGACTAATCAATTAGGGAAATGTTAATCAGAACAGGCATTACATTTGACATTATTGGTTGATGTTGTAAAAATATCAATAAACACAATACGCAGCACTAATGAAAGGTAAAGACACGTAATGTTAATCAAAACAGGCTTTACATTTGACATTGTTGGTTAATCTTGTAAAAATATCAATAAACACAATACACAGCACTAATGAAAGATA
Source organism: Saposhnikovia divaricata (assembly GCA_036435485.1). Taxonomy (NCBI): domain Eukaryota; kingdom Viridiplantae; phylum Streptophyta; class Magnoliopsida; order Apiales; family Apiaceae; genus Saposhnikovia; species Saposhnikovia divaricata. Next base: position 200,397,294 of record CM071594.1, read on the forward strand.
AAGACATGTATATATGCAGTGACAAACCAAGCAACAGATTACAGGGTACCAACCTGAACTCATCAGAATATCAAAACCTTTTGGTGCATTTGAACACCTGAAATGCATATCTATGAAACTTAGTTAATCAATAAGCAAACGACATTGCTGCAATCAAATAATTGATGGGTAGTAACATAAGGTTAGCTTCTGTCAGGCACCGCCCAATTAGATACATGCATATTTATAAAAAACTTACTTGTCTCGGCCTCGAATGCCTTATTTTTTAATAGTTTTCTTCAAGATGAAGTAGAGCTACTGAATTTAATAGTACATGATTGTCACTAAATGACAATTGCTGAATTGCTAATTACAAATGAAGAAGACTGTTTCTATAAAAAAAATTGTGATTACAAAAGTCACACCTGATATAAGACAACATTTTATATTTGCTGATCAAGTGCTGCATGTTTATATTGATGAAGACTTATGTTGCATGTTTATATTGGTGCCAACTGATATTGACTGTTGTTATGTAATATTAAGACTCAGTCAGCCTAGTTTAAGAAAGTCAGTGCCTGAGAAATGAATCAGCCAGTATAATATAATGATATAATGACATCTTTGGTTTCAGATTGATCTGATAGGGTGTTTGCTTTAGTCCTCTCGATAGGTAAAGAAAATTTAACCAGTTTCCTCTGCAACTTAATCACTCTTTTTTCTCTAAATTAAAAAATCTAAAATACTAAAATTTTATAAACTTTACATCACAACACAAGGCAAAATATAATTAGTCACTTATAACAAGATCATTTGGCTGACTTTTTTTACATAAAAAGATATAGACTTAGCTTAAACAACATTGATGTTGAACAGCCATGTTTTATCTACTCTTAGATGCCTTCTCCTATAATATGTTCTATGTAAGGCCTTACTACACCTCCATCTCTCCAACTACTTGATGGAAAAAAACCAGTAGCTCGATTACAAAAATCAAACATTTTAGTTAGTTTCGGTTCTCCTTTGAAGGTTAACCAAAGCATAGTAGGCCCCGGTGGATCCCTTTGCTAGCAAGGCCAAGTGATTTCCCTTTTCAACAACCCTTCCTTTGTCGAGCACTGCAATTGTGTCACAACTTTGTATTGTACTCAATCTATGTGCCACTACTACACTGGTCCTTCCCACCATAACATGCTCTAGTGCATCTTGCACCACTTTCTCCGACTGACTATCAAGAGCACTTGTAGCTTCATCTAACAGTAGCACAGCTGGATTTTTTAGTATCGCTCGGGCGATTGCGATGCGTTGCTTTTGACCACCAGATAATTGTAATCCTCTGTCGCCACACCATGTATCATATCCATCTTTTAGCCCGGTGATGAAATCATGAGCATTAGCTGCCTTAGCAGCCTCAATAATTTCTATTTCATCGGTCTCCTCAGATGCTCCATAGATGATGTTTTCGCGTATTGTTCCAGCAAACAATGTAGGTTCTTGACTGACAAGTGCAATGTGTTTTCTCAGTGATCTAAGATGAAATGATCTTATATCTTTCCCATCAATTTTTACTGAACCTTTAAGTGGGTCGTAGAATCTTTGAATCAGCCCAATTATGGTCGACTTACCAGACCCACTTTGGCCTACTAATGCTGTTGATTTCCCTGCTTCAATTTTGATTGTAAATCCTGCAAATATTGCCACATCTGGCCTCGCCGGGTATGCAAAATCCACATCCCGGAGTTCTACGTGACCCGTTACTTTTTCAGGCTTATGGCCATCAGGGTCTTCCGGTTCAATGAGCGTATATCGGTCCAACACAGCAAAAACTGAGCCAACAGCATCAGAACCTTTGGCGAGATCATTAGTCATAGCTCCGGCATCAGCTATTACCCGACCCGTACTTACCAATATCATAAAGGTCTCAAAAAGAGCTTTGGAACTAATCTCACCATCAGCAATGAGTTTGCCACCATACCAAAAGTCTAAGGCCCAAGTACATGACATGAGACTTTGTGAAATTCCAAGACCAATTCCTGCATACCATGATTGTCTAACACTTTCACGCCGCGGGCCTTCTTGGGCTTTTTCGAGCATTTTGAGTATTCGTGACTGAGACGAAAAGGCAGTGACAGTTCTGAGATTTGAAACAGCTTCAGCAGCAAGCTTGCTACTCTCGTCTTGTGATTTTATGGCCTTTGACGACATATTTTTAAGCAAAATACGTTTGCAGTAAAAGCAAACAATTACAAGGGGTTGGACAGCAATCATCAGAAGCGCAAGCTTCCATGCAATAACAAGGCCCATGGTGCAAGCTATTATCACTGCTGACAATGTCTGAACTACAAGTGCCATGCGATCACCGACTAGAGATCTCACCTGAACAGGAAAAATATGGTAGAAACTTTCTGTTAATTTTGTAACCAACATCACTGCTAAACATTTGAAATAAGTATGCAAAAACTTTAGATATATACAGCATGATAACACATACCACATTGGCGTCTTTGGCAAGCCTAGAACAAATAGCACCGCTAGAATTCTCATCTTGATCAAACCAACCAATCTCGAAAGTAAGTATTTTGGACAACATTCTTTCTCTAATCCTCTTTGTCAAGTACTCACCCATAGCCGCAAAATTGTAATGCTGAATTATGTTAAAAATAAAAGATAAAACTGCCAACCCAACAAAACACAAGGCATATATCCTTGTTTTCTCCTTGATTTCGCCATGTTCAGGCAAAAAATATACCGATATCATAGAACCCATAGCGAAAGCATAAACAGGCTGAATGGCACCAAATAAAATAGCCCCGCAACTCCCTAGTACAGCTTGCCTCCATTCAGGAAGATTCATTGCTAGTAGTCTTTTAAATGATGGTACTGGAAAAATTTGTTCACTGGGATGTTTGTGGTCGACATTGACATACTCACCTCCTCGTGAGTTGGTTGAGCTTGATCGGCTGACCATAGATATTCGTCGACTACTCGTGCTATTGATATCACTGTTTGATAATGAAGCAACTTTATGATTAATATTACTGGACAATGGCACACTATTTTTTTGTGAATGTTGGAGGTGGACTAAAATTGAGTAGAGGCTGTTTTGGTCTTGAATGAGGTCATGGTGTGATCCAGTTTCTCTGATTTCTCCATCTTGAACAACAGCAATGAGATCAGCATTGCGGATAGTTGAGAGTCTATGGGCAATGATGATGGTGGTGCGACCAACAGAGGCCTTGTCAAGTGCTTCCTGTACAACACGTTCAGACTCGGAGTCCAAAGCACTGGTGGCCTCGTCTAGAAGGAGGATACGGGGTGCTTTTATAATTGCTCGAGCTATTGCTATTCTTTGCTTTTGTCCTCCTGACATTTGTACACCCCTTTCCCCTACCTGTGCACATGCATGAAGAGCACACGTAAATTTATATTAACTAGCTACTCCAAAAGCCGTAGAGGCTGCTTCTTCATTATACAGTGCTAATTGATAAGATAATTATCAGGTATTCACTAATAATTCATAATTTGGATCGACTTTGCACTTGAGAATCGAATATCTGTCATATTGTGGCCGACATTGTGAACTACGTTACTGGACAATAGCATCATTTAAGGAGTTTCCTTTAATAAAATTACGTGGAACAACTGAAGTAAACTCTCTAATACCTAATTAATACTTTTAAATACAAGTATGATTGCTGCTGGTTGGACTGGAACACACTCCATTCTGCAATATAAAAATAGATTGAACTTGAGATATGAAATCCAGTTAATGTCAAAAGAAGTTAATCTGAAAAACACTTGTGCACATAAGCAACTGCAGATTTTTATGAAATTGTTAAACCATAGTAGATTTTATGAAACAACATCTTCGTCAGAAAAAGATCAGAACACTTGAATAATTCAAAGCTTCAGCTCAACTAGCATGCCTGAGCATTTATGGACCTTGAGTTGGGACTTGTGGAACTAACTATATTTTGTACTACTATGAGGAAGTAAAAAGAAAATTATTAGTATGATTCAGAGCATATAGATACTGGAAAGGCTCCAAGGTCCCATGTAGTATGTACAAGGAGACTTCTTTTATGAATTTGTCACTTAATCAGTAACACTTAATATAGCAAGCTCATATTTGACACTTGACAGCTCTTAAAATGATGTTTTGAAAAATATAGACTTGACCTAATGATCTTTTTCATGTTTTGAAAGAGATCTGTGCTTACTGTATCTTTAGATATATTAAACATTAACATATGACATCTAAACTAAGAACTATGGAGGGAAGTATTCAAGAATAGCAAGTGGACTAGAGGCTGTCCTTCACCCACTTCCTCGTGAGAATGTCATGTATCAAAATTCTAATCGTAACTCCATATGATACTGAACTGTGAGAAGTAAATAGTTATTAATGACTTATCTTGGGTGACCGACTAATGTAAATTTAATGAAACCAAAACAAAAATTTACTCGAAAAAAAGGTAAGGAAAAAGACAAAGCAGGACAAACCTGGGTATCATAACCCTGAGGCAACTGACTAATGAAGTTATGAGCATTTGCAGCTTTGGCCGCCCCAATAACCTCCTCCATACTTCCATCTTCTTTGCCAAAAAGTATGTTCTCTTTTATTGTTGTTGCAAATAATGCTGGCTCCTGACTCACCAATCCCATTTGTGACCTCAGCCATTTCAACTGCAACTTCTCTATGCCTACTCCATCCACCAATATTTCTCCCCCAACTGGATCATAATATCTCTGCAACAACGCTATCACTGTTGACTTCCCTGAGCCGCTTCCGCCAACCAACGCCACTGCCTTCCCAGCAGGAATCTTGAGATTCAAGTCTTTGAATATTATACTTTCTGGTCTTGAAGGGTATGCGAACTCTATATGTTTAAATTCCACCTCCCCTGATACATTTTCTAGTATTTCACCTTCCATGTTATCGGAATCAATTTTCGGGATTCTGTTTATCACTTCCAATATCCGTTCTCCAGCTGCAGTGGCTTCTGAGAAGTACTTCATATTCGATAAAGCAGCACCAAGTGATCTAAGTTACGGAACAAAGAAAATTAGTTTAATAATTAAGTTCAAAATTACACTTCTAAAATAGTGACATGCACCATCAAAATAGTTCTGCCATGACTAACAAAAAGCATTAATGAAGTAGGCTTGTCACTCAAAATGATTTCTAGACACTTATGTATTTATATATAATATGTAGATTTTTGAAAGAGCAAATAACATTTTACCCGGCCCTTACCTTGTGGTCATACTAAGGCTTGAACCCTGACCTTTAGTTAACATGAAAAAACATGCACTAGGCCACAACCAACGCAAAAGATGACCGTATCACTAATAATGATGCAAAAACTGTAAATAATTTCTACATTGATAATATACTTACAATCCACCTATAGCAGTGGCAGCACCAACAGCAAAAACAGTTCCACCATGGGCGCCATGGTACATCACCAGTCTGCTACCATAAAAAGACATGAAAGCCCAAATAGCAAACACAAGGCCATTACTTCCAATAGCCAAGCCTTTCGCTAAACCTTGTTTAAGTCCCAAATCTACTGTCCCTTCAAGTGCAGCAGAGTACTCTGCTATAGTTTTACTCTCTCCAACAAATGAATAAACAGTTCTGATTGATGAGATTGCTTGCTCTACTATTGTCCCTGCTTTGTTATATTCTTCTCTCATCTTTCTTGCAATTCCCATTAAAGTTCGCCCATAAATCAATCCGGGTATGACTAAAATCACCACAAATGGCAACCCGACTATGGCTAGTCTCCACAGCATCAAAAAACCGGCCACATAAGCACCGATGAATGATGCCAAATTCATCACAAACACAGGTACCTGTAATGATAAATTTTTAAATACAATTTAAGTGCATGCATGTTTAGTAATGAATGTTACTATGAATTTGCATTAAATTCTTTCACTGCAGGGATCAGATTGTGAGTAATGACCGTAGAATGTTCTGGACCTCTAGTAGTGAGTGGTAAAAGACAATTGGCGCAGTTAATAGATACTATATGATCAAAAAGAAGATACATATATAATCCCTAGCATTGTAGCCTAAATTGATGGTCCAAATCTCACTATAAAAACTTCTCTTGACAACAAGGTATCAAGAGTTCAAGTCTCGGTGCAGTCTCAGATGAACCTCTTTACTTGCTAACATGAGATTCAAGAGTTTAGTCACAGTGGAGCAATGAGTGAATTATTAGTAAAATACATACACGCAAACGAACCTTTTCACTGATAACATCTTGAATAACTAGGCTATCGCCAGAAACGCTGGTGATAACTTCAGAGATGCTTGTCACGTGCAAATCAAAATAACCGACATCTTGTCTAAGTACTGCTTTTAAGTATCTTGCTCTTAATCTTGAAGCTTGTCTCTCTGCCGTTCTTGTCCAGCAATATCCCTCTATTAAAATACATAACAATTGGAATGATTTAATTACCAGCAGTAAATCCAAATTTATGAAACTAAAACTTAAAAATAGATTCAGTTAAAAGCTTACCAAAAAAACAAGCAACCAATTGACCACAAGCCAAGTAACACAAAGCCAAAGCATTCTGTTTTCAGTGACATACATGAAAAACATATAAATACATACTCACTACAAGACAAAAATATCAATTTGTGTGCCTAAACAACAGTGGCGGAGGGCGGAATCACGGCTTAGACTACGGTTTCCGCTAAACTTCAAATATCAACAGATTTTTTATTTGAAACCATGATTCTGAGGTAAAAAAACAGTAAAATATATTTCAAGCCCCGGCAAATTAACGATATTAGAGAATGGAGAATAGAGACCTTGTTAATGCTATTGGTGAACTGAGCATCAACTCTGTCAGAAGTAGCACCAATATCATTCATGAGCTTGCTAGTTGTATACAAAATGACAGGCATGGAAAAACCATCACCAATAGTACCAATCAAGCCCATGATCATCAAGAATATATCAACACCATCAGCATGCATAAAAATGGTTCGAATCGATCCCATATTCTTCTTTTTTACTACCATCTTCGCCATGCTAATTTCTTGATGGTTCCTCCTTCACTAGCCCTATAAATATACAGGGATCGATGAAGGGCTGATGAATATATAGATGGGGGACCTGTATAAGTTGTAAATGAAAAGTTTTGAAGTTTAAAAAAGTTGCTTCGAAAAATGTAACTAAAATTTTAAGAGGAGAGGATCAGAGGCAAAGAAAAATGGTAGAGGGGGGCTCCTATATATACCGGTTAATGTTCTGGGAAACTGTGGCTATGCATTTGTGCTTGATGGCACGCCAATATATATTTTCTGTTTACAGTAACATTCATTGCATACTCCATGCTGTTATTTTTGCTTTTACTAGTGCTAGTTCATAAGTAGATTTTGTCACATGTTACTCCCAAAAATATGGCTGACATTTACGTTATACTACCATTTTTGCTTAATAATTATACTTGCGTTGACAGAAATTAGTTTTCTGTTTTTCTCCTTGTTGATCTAAATTCAGAAAATTTGAAATTCTAAAGTATTATTTTTTTTTTACATTATTTTGTTCTGATAAACGATAAACTTTCCGAATAAAGAAATGTTTTTTTTTTGAATAATTAAATCTATACATCTTACAAATGAGTATTTATTCTAATGAATAATCTAAATACAATACCCTAATTAAGTAAAAGGAATTATAATAATATCTCACGTTAGTCGTCACTAATGACGGAATTGCTCAATGGAAGATGCTGCTTTGTAGTATTTGACTTTACAGATAAACAAATTATGTAAGCACAAGTATAATAAATTAAACATACATAAAACTCGTATGAGTTTTTTGGAAACAATAAATTTAGTCAATTCCTATGTTCAAATCCTCTTAAAGTTTATCAAGAAATACAGACATTTCATCGATACACAATTTACAATCCACGTGTATATACATACAAATTAGAGATAGGAGGAGTAGACTTTGCTTAAACTTGATAGTATTAGTTGGGCACGAATTATGCAGACGTAACGCGTGTAAGAAGATGTTATATACGGGTACATATTCGCATCTGTACCGATATTTTTTTATTCCAGTACTACTGTAATAATGTGAAAACCAGATAGTTGATACTCCGTATGATACTCGGTTCGTCTTTTTGATTTTTGGACTTTTTTCATAAATATTCTTGTCTAAAAATATTTTTGTAAAAAATATTTTGTTTAAAAAAAATAATTTGTAAAAATACTATCTTATTTGCAAAAATACCATCTTATTTGCAAAAGTACTATTTTATTTGTAATGGATGCGCAGTAGGTTGCATTCAGTTGCATTCATTCAGTTGCATATGCAACTGAATGCAACTAAAAATTGTAATTTGAATTTTCATTGTTTTTACCAACTTCCAGTTTTATATAAGGGCTGCGCAGTAGCAAAAAATAGAAATTTAACTTTAAATTTTTAGTTGCATTCAGTTGCATAATACAACTAAAAATTGTAATTTGAATTTTCATTTTTTTTTTTACCAATTTCCAGTTATATATAAGGGCTGTGCAGCTGAAAAAAATGGAAATTCAACTTTCAGTTTTCAGTTGCATTCAACTGCATAGGTTGCATATGCAACTAAATGCAACTAAAAACTTAAAATTGAATTTTCATTTTTTGCTGCTGCGCAACCCTTATATATAACTAGAAGTTGGCAAAAAAATGGAAATTTAACTACCAATTTTCAGTTACATTTAGTTGCATATGTGGTTGCGTTCAGTTGCATGTGTTTGCATTCAGTTGCAACTGTAAGAAATAGAGAGTTATGAATGCCCCTACGGGGCCTTGCAACCCAAATCAAAGCAACTACCCATGCCCTGATCCCCTTCTTTCTCCTTCACTTCTTAGACCTCTGCACTACAGTCTACACACATTTACACTCACAACCATGATCTAAACACCACGACTCGCTTTTAATTCAACCAACTTCAATTCAGCCTTTAACAACACCCACACATACATATCAATTAGTAACACCCACAGTCCACAAAAACCCCCATAACTTAGACACATATGAACAACTCCGTAGAGCTCCCCGGACTTCATCAGCGATGACGATCTGAATCAGCGATGACGATATGAAAGAGGTCGTCGGAGGATATCGAAGGAGGTCGGGGTCGGAGATTGGGGTGGTCGGGATCGGAGATTGGGAAGGTCGGGATCGGAGGAGGTCAGTCGGGTCGGAGATTTGGTAGTGGTGGTGGGTGTGGGTCGATGGGAGGCGGGGGAAGGGTGGATCGACGGGGGGCGGGGAGAAGGGTGGAGAGAGACTGAGAGAGACCGTACTTTTGCTTGGAGCACCGTATAAATGCAATTATTTTGATGAGAACGTAATATGCAATGGAAAGAACAAAAGACATTATATTCTACAATTTCTCTTGATTTTTTAATGGTTAAATTAATTAATTTTTTACTAAACATTAAAAATTATTTAATTATAATTTTTAAAAATTGAAAGTCAATTTTAAAGAATTGCGTGTACTTTTTAATAAAATAATTTTTTTATTTCCTCAATTATAAAATACATATAAATTTCAGTTAAAATTTGGTCAATTGAGCACTCAAAAATCAAAAATTTATCATTATTTTAATTAAACCTAGCATTATTGAACATTTTTCGTCTTTCCTCGGATGATCCTTTTTTTAGGGCAATTTCCCGGTTGATCCAAATTACAAGCTAGAAAGACACGCCTCAACTGTTTACAACATTTAAAGATTCGAAAATTTTCAAATTTTACATTTGTTATGTATTAAATATTTTACATATTAATAGATTAGGGTCTTCAAAACTAATTTTGCTTTATATTTAGTAAATTTCAGGCATCTCTACTTTTACCTGCACCTGATAATTTGATGATTTAAAAATTCTGTGTAAGGGGTGTTACGACTGGATTTCTGTCGGACCTTTGTTCGGTCGGACCTGCAATGAAGAAGAATGCGAGGGTTGGTCCCCCCGATTCACCTCTGGTATGAGAATAAGTTTGTCGGTTTTGGTAAGGTAATTAGAACGTAGAGTGTTTGTGTTTTTGTGTCAAAATATGAATGAATGATGTTTCAAACCTGACCAGGACGTATATTCTCTGTTCCTTTGAACGTGGGCGACTAACCTGGAGGTGGTGAAGGTGGGACGATGTGTCCCACAACCCGACCGTTACAGCCAAATGGACTGGACAAGCTTTGGGCTTCCTTCGATACTTTATGTTGGGCCTTCGGTCCGGTCCATTAAGAAGATGGTCCTTCTTTGGAATTATCCTTCGTAGTCCTTCCTTCGGATAATGATGCCAGACGCTGGTGATAAGATCTCGCACGAGGAGGCGTGTCCATTTAATGTTGACAGTTGTCCCACCTCGAGATTTGCACTGGAATCCCAGCCGTTGAATTTGAAGCGTCTATTGTCCAAACGTCACATCCACCTATTTAAATTTACAGAACCTTCTCTTTTCCTCTTTACACACATATCTCTAAGTCTTCTCAATCAAAAAACCCTTATAACAATTGGGGCCGTCGTTTCCTTTCTAGAAATTCCCAGTTCTCCGATTCCACTCGAGGCTCATCTTCAAGAAGTATATCCCCAAGGAACTCATCTCAGAAATAATCTCCAAAAAAGTAAGTTTCTCTTTCTTCTCTTAGTTTTTTGCGTATTTGCGGCTTTCTCATTTCCATTCCTTTGTCGTTGTGGTTCTGCATTTTCCTTGTATGTATATATATATATATATATATATATATGTTTTATGTATATGCATGTGTATACGAGATGTTTTGGTCCATATGGGTTTCTGCGTAAAATGCATATAGGTTTGTGTTGCTTCTTGGGTTTGGTATACTATTCTAAGAATTTTTACCTCCCCATAGCTTTTTCCTTGGATTCTGGGGCTGTTGAGGTGTTTTTTCTGGGCATGATCATCCTTCTGGATCTTCAAGCCCAATGAACATCCTTCAGACGGTCCCAGTACTCTCACTTACCAAGTTTCAAAGCCTTTTATACCTTCGTCCGTGTAATTTCGATTTAATTGCCTTTAGACCTTAGGATGTCCCCGACCGATCCTGGCCTTCTGTACTCAGCCATTAGCTGATTACGTTTTCTCAAATTTCCTCTTTCTTTTCCGAGTACACGGCTAATCTCTTGTGTTTCTGAACGCAGGATATGGATCGGTCTAACGCTCCGAAGGTTCCCACATATTCGGCCATGGCCTATTTTGTGGACGAAAAAATCTTTCCGGCCGCAAATCTAAATTCTGTGATGATCGAAGAAGATGTCTCCCTGCTGCCTGCCAAATATGATTTTCCCGAGCGTTTTAAATCTTACACCGCTGATGAAGACGACTTTATTTATCACACTCTTGTCGTAGAGTGGCCGCATGGGAAGTTTGAGATAGGGGTTTCAGAACGAGCCCTTTACTGCGGTCCTAGGTTCCCCCTCCTACCGATAATTAGGCGATTTTTGGAGGCTACGAGGATAGCCCTAGGATCGTTGTGTGAAGGCCGAGGTCGAACCTAGGTTGTCCATTTTCTTTCATCACTACGAATTCAAAAAGAATGGTAAATCCGTGGGATTTTACACCGTGGCCCGAAGGACTAGTCGAGCTGACTGGGTCATCACAAACTCGAGTAATAGGGGGACTCATTACCATTGGTTCTTCATCAGCGGTCCCAAGTTAGACAAGTATCGTGTGTGGAGAGAAGTAGATCCCACCAACATTTTAATCCCAGAATTAGAAGATGAGGATGAGGCGGACTATCGCAAAATTAGCCGACTGATAATTCCTGCCAAACTTCTTTTATCTATGAGCTGAGATAAGGGTTGGCTGAAGTCCCTATGGGGTAGCGGTAACGCTTTTGTCCTTTCTCCAGTCCATTTTCATCCACTTGTATCGTTTTCTAACTTCTTTCTTTTGTCTTTAATTGCAGTGTCTACCAAATATGATATGGCTAGGAGGGCGGCCGAGAAGGCTGCGAGGAAGAAGGCTGAACAAGAGGTCAGGTTGAAGCAAACTGAAGACCGTTCACTGGAGCCTCTCCATAGCCCTTCCCGCCAGATCATCGACACCACCGTCATCCCGACGGAGACCTCTGTTAGCCAAACATCGGACAGCATCCACAAGCGGTGCAATACCGAAGAGCTTGTTCAGACCTACCGTCCAGACTGGTCGATTTTGGTTACCTATAAGTTTGTTGCGCGCGCTCCGGTGGAGGCGAAGGAAGTGGCTGGTGACCTCCTAAAGGCCATGATTCTTCCTGCCGACCGCCCGACCTATGATGTTGTCGGGGCCATGTCGGCCTGTTCGGAACTTTTGGGTCTTTTGACTATGGTGAGTTTCCTCTTTCCTTGTAGTATTTTATGTTTTCTTTGTTTTCCTGTCTAACCTTTTTCCTCATTCGTTCAGGCTGCCCCTTGGGCTGCGGCCCTCGAAGGGAAGGTTAAGGACATGGACAGGAACGTTGAGGCCCTTAGGGAGGAATTCGAAGTTTGAAGCTTTAGAAGGACCTCTTTGAGCTTGAATGCAATGCGCTCTAGACTAACGAGATACCTTGAGGCTGCGGTCGGACAAGAGAGTTGAGCAGGCCAAGAGGGCCCGTAGGCTGAAGAAGAAAGCTAACAAAAAACTGACCGTGGCCGAAGATAGGAGTTTCCAGGCTGGATTCGATGAAGCTATCAAGAAGGTCCATGGGGAAGGTTGGGACTACCAACGGATCTTGGACGGGTTCGAAGATCCCATCACTCGTCTTGATGAGCCTGACCTCCCCTTGAAAGTAAGCTCTGGTCCTGAGTCTGAACTCTCGGATTAAAGAACTTTCGCTTTTTTTTCATTAAGTGATGTAAGCCTTCGGGCGTAACTTTTAATGGCCTCCGGGCATGTTTTTTGGCGGCCTTCGGGGTTTGTAACATTTAACTATGCTTTCGGGCTTTATATTTGTGCCTTCAGGCTTTGTTAAGTAGCCTGCTTTGTTTTTTCTTCAGTATGGTTTTACCTTAGCAAAATTTCCTTTACTCTTATGCATCTTCGGTTTTGTTTTCCTTAGCATAATTATTTTTGATTTTATGCATTTTCGGCATTGTTTGCCTTAGCATAATTCTTGCTTATGTTGCTGCATCTTCGGCTTTGTTTGCCTTAGCATAATTTTCGTATTTCTATGCGTCTTCGGCAGATTTGTTTGCCTTAGCATATTAATTAATTTTTATGCCTCTTCCGCCTGTTCATGCCTTGGCATATTTTTGTAGTTTGTGCATCTCCGGCTCCCGCCTAGCTCCTTCGGGCATTTTTGGTCGTAACCTAGCTGTCCCCCAGTATTTAGGGGGTTTGTAAATAATTAAGGTCATTTTCGGTCGGTGAAAAATGTTTCCACCCGGCCTTAATTAATGGTAAAGCAACTTAAATACTAAGACACTTATAAGGATCCATATTTTATTCGGTCGGCCCCAAATATGGGTCCGTTAAGCCTGTGCGATGTACTTAAATCACAAATATGTACTTTGGCTAATTGCTAAGTTAAAATTTTCCGAAGCAAACAATCTTCCATTAATAATGCATGGCACGTACAAGTGTTTAGCAAATACAGATTGATGCTTTCGATAAAAACAAAGCTGAACTATCGAATGAAGTCACATTGCATAACAAGATTGAATACTGAACTAAAGAACAGAATTAAAGTGAACGTAGATAAACTTCCAGTGAGCTTACTGGTAAAATCGGCGAAGACGAGCGGCGTGCCAAGTGTTTTTTATGGGCGTGCCGTCCGAATTTGCCAACTTGTATGTTCCTGGCCGAACCACTTCGATCACTGTGTATGGGCCTTCCCAGTTTGGCATAAGCTTCCCCTACTTGGTCGGCATAGAAGTTCCCAACTCCCGAAGGACCAGATCCCCCACTTGGAAAGACCTCTTCTTCACCCCAGAATCATAATACTGTGCTGCTTGAAGTTGATATCGGACATTCCTCTAATGTGCTGCCTCCCTTTCTTCTTCTATCAAATCCACATTGGCTTGCAGATCGAACTCATTTGTTTCCAAATTAAAGACTTGGGTTCGGTAAGATTCTAGACCCACTTCGGCCGGCATCAAAGCAACAGTACCAAAGGCGAGCCTGAAGGGTGTCTCTCCGGTTGATGACCTTGGAGTTGTACGGTAGGCTCGAAGAACATATGGTAACTCTTCGGCCCAAAGTCCCTTGGCTTCTCCCAATCGCTTCTTAATCCCATAAAAAATGATTTTGTTTGCCGCTTCGATCGCCCCATTACCCTGTGGGTGACCGACTGAACTGAACTTCTGCTGAATCCCGAACTTGGTTAGAAACATTCTGAATTTGCTCCAAATAAACTGGATCCCATTGTCTGAAACACATACCATCGGGATCCCGAACCTCAGAATTACCTGTTCCAACATAAACTTTTTTGTCGCTTCTTCAGTGATGGCCGAGAGTGGCCTAGCCTCTACCCACTTTTTCATGTAGTCAATGGCGACTATGCAGTACTTAGCATGCTTCATGCTGGTTGGTAGAATGCCCACAATATCCATTACCACAATGGATATTCTACCGGACCTTTGTTCGGTCGGACCTGCAATGAAGAAGAATGCGAGGGTTGGGCCCCCCGATTCACCTCCGGTGTGAGAATAAGTTAGTCGGTTTTGGTAAGGTAATTAGAACGTAGAGTGTCTCTGTTTTTGTGTCAAAATGTGAATGAATGATGTTTCAAACCTGACCAGGACGTATATTCTCTGTTCCTTTGAATGTGGGCGAATAACCTGCAGGTGGTGAAGGTGGGATGACATGTCCCACGTTCCGAGGGATTCAAAACTAACCCGACCGTTACAACCAAATGGACTGGACAAGCTTTGGGCTTCCTTCGATACTTTATGTTGGGCCCTCAGTCCGGTCCATTAAGAAGATGGACCTCCAACAAAGGGATTTTGTGATTTGGTATGGTATGATCATCTGTGGAAAATTTAGGAAAAAAATATAATAATTATAAATATTTTATTTAATATAATTTAAAATAGATATATAAATAAAATAAAATAAAATAAATTTAAGAATAAAATGATTATAAAATATAGTGATTATTTTCAAAATATTTTGAAACAGAAACTAATAATTACATATTATATATAGTTAGAGCAGACAATGAGTATTGTTCGATAAAAGAGCATACAAAAAATATATGAAATTGAATTCTGACATACATTATACTTTTAAGGAAAAAAAACAAAGGCACGAATAAGTTAAAAAAATAATATATGTTAGCAGAAAATAATTAAAATATTAAAAAATAATGTCATAATACTTCGAATGATATTTTAAGTGAAAACAAAAATATTAAAATAAGTTATAAAGTGTCCCATGCATTATAGGGGTTTAAATTTAGTATCTAATACTAATATTTATTTTTAACAAAATTATTATTACGGTAATATCTTTTGAAAGTGCACGCCTAGAGGGGGTGAATAGTTGTTATGACCAACGATATTCAATTTTAAAACTTAACCATATATATATATATATATATATATATATATATATATATATATATATCTGATTACTAGATAGTTTGATGTTATCAAATCTGTAACTAACGATAGCTAGCTAAGATTCAAAGTAAGAACAGAATTAAAGCAACAGCAAAAATGAAAACACCGAGACCAGGTTCGATCCCTAACGCTAATGGTCTACGTCCGTCCTGGTCCCTTACCAACCTGGTAAGAGAATATATTATAAATCACTGAAAATGTTACAATTACAAGACGAATAATATATCTCCCTTTCTCCCTGTCACTGATAGTGACTTGGATTAATACTAATTCAAGTACAATCTTCTCTTACAAACTAGTTCCCTGAACCTTTGTTTCACAGCCACACTATTCAGCAACAACAATTACACACTGAATCTACAATCAATATAATTAACTACAACTCAAACTATGAACTCGTATATAGATAAACACTTATGTAATCACTAGAGCTCAAGTAAGAAAAGATATTCAATTAAACGTAGAGTTGTAAAGCTTGTGTTCTTGTTCTGTTTTCAATAGCCTTTTAAAAATAAGAACAACATGTATTTATAAAATGAACTTTAACGTTCGAATTGATTCAACAAATCATCAACAGTCTTGAACTCGGTTCTCACACTAATTTGTTAGCCCCAGTTCGTACTTTAACGTTCACATAACGTTATGATTCTGAGAAGTTTGAAAATAAAACATTGCAGTATGAAAAATTCTCAGATATCAGTAAAACAAAATATAAGAGTGTTTGTTAAAAGATAATCGTTTAAGTGAAAACAAATTCCTATAAATATGAAAAACGTTTTTGATAAAGAGATTTAAATAAAATTTAGCTTTAAAATATATATTACGTGTAAATATATATTAGAGTCCTTACAGATTTAGTCCCTAACAAATCTCCATGAAAAACGAAATTTGGCTTGGTCTTCAATAGATTCAGTGAAAGTGTGGTACGGTGCGGTTCATTGCGGTTTATACCTTCGATGAAAATAATTATAAATTTGAAATATTAATTTTCATACATGTGGAAATAATTTTTGAAATTGTTACTCAACCACTTTTTTTTAATTCTTATGCAGACGATAACATCTTAGACTTAATGAAATATAAACACTGAGTTATGAAATATTGTGAGACTAAAATAGAGAAAGATGGGTTAACTCATTACAATTGATCAGTAAAGTCCCATCATAAGCCTCTAAAATAAACTAGGGCTTTTTTCATAAATATCCTTATCTATAAATGTATTTTGCAAAAATAATTTCTTTAAAAAGAATAATTTGCAAAAATACTATCTTATTTACTAAAATACTATCTTTTTTTTTTTAAACGAAATACTATCTTATTTGTTATGGTTGCGCAGTAGGTTGCATTGAGTTGCATATGCAACTCAAAATTGTAATTTTAATTTTCATTTTTTTACCAACTTCCAGTTCTATATAAGGGCTGCGCAGCAGCAAAAAATGGAAATTGAATTTTTAGTTTTCAGTTGCATTCAGTTGCATAGGTTGCATATGCAACTAAATGCAACTAAAAATTGTAATTTGAATTTTCAATTTTTACCAACTTCCAGTTTTATATAAGGGCTGCGCAGCAGCAAAAAATTGAAATTGAACTTTTAGTTTTTAGTTGCATTCAGTTGCATAGGTTGCATATGCAACTGAATGCAACTAAAAACTGAAAGTTGAATTTTCATTTTTTGCTGTTGCGCAGCCATTATATACAACAGGAAGTTGGCAAAAAAATGAAAATTTCACTTTAAGTTTTTAGTTGCATTCAATTGCATAGCTTTCAGTTTTTAGTTGCATTCAGTTGCATAGGTTGCATATGCAACTAAATGGAACTAAAAACTAAAAGTTGAATTTTCATTATTTGTTGCTGCGCAGCCCTTATATACAACTGGAAGTTGGCAAAAAAATGAAAATTTCACTTTCAGCTTTTAGTTGTATTCAGTTGCATATCAGGTTGCAAATGCAACCTCATATGCAACTAAATGCAACCTGCTGCGCAGCCCTTATAAATAAGATTGTATTTTTGCAAATAAATTAATTTTTTTTAAAAGACAGTATAAATGCAATTTAATTAAAAGATAGTATTTTTGCAATAACAAATTAAAAAACTAGTATATTTGTCAAATTCCCAATAAACTACTAGGCACTAACGAAGCAAATAGCTTGCAAACAATCCCTTAAATTCTTAACAAAATATTAACATTATATATATATATATATATATAATATATATATATATATATATAATATTAAATATTTCGGTGCGGTGCGGTTTGAACCGCATTTCAGAAAATTAAAACCGCAACCCGTACCGCAAATGCGGTTTGTCAAAATTTAAAACCGCAATCGCACCAAAAAAATAAAAACCGCGCGATGTAGTGCGATTTGGTACAATACGGGTGATTTTTGCGATTTGGTGCGATTATAATCACTCCTAATTATTACTTTATTAGTAATTACCTAACCGTTATAATCAAGGAGTATTTAATTATCCAAAAAAAAAAAAAAAGAGATGAAACATTTTAACATCTTAGTTATTGCACGTAAACTTTGTTAGTTTGTGTTTGAGTTTTTCATTGTGAATAAAGATATGTAATCAATACTGTAATTTAAGAAATAATATCTTAAATTTAATAATTCTTACTCAAATGTCAATATACTTTGAAATGTAAGAAAAAAATAAAATAACAAATATTAAAAGGCAAAAGAATAATTAAATGTAAAAAAGACTTTTCTTGTAATTTTGTAAGCATTTTTGATAATTCTTCTCACATATGAAATAAAATTTTCAAACTTTTAATTTAAAATATTGATTTAATTTCTAAACTATTTTAATAAATAATATTTATATAATCATATTTTACTAAAATATATATAATCTGGTGTTACTATTTAAAAAAATCAATTTCTCGGATAGAACAGAATAACATTTCCCCATTTAAGGGAGAGTACGTACTAAACAAAGACTTTCGAGTTACTAACAACAAAACTAATCTCGGTGTTTAATACAGCTACCAACAATATGTTTTTATATTACAGTTTGTAACATTTATAGTGTCTACTCTGCAATATCCCGCCCTGTGCCCTTCCGTTATAAGTAATTTTATTTTAATATGTATATGTATCGATCATTTACAAAATAGAAATTTTATATACTAATTATTCTCACTCGAATGTGAAACCTAGGAAACTCGATGATGTAACGATCAATACTCGATGATGTACTGATGAAATAATAAGATTAATGATGATATATGTTGTTAATCTTCATTCTTCTCTTATTATATATATAGGGTATTGCTCAAATGAGAACCCCACTAATGGTGAGATATGAGATCTAATCATAGTCATACATTTTTTATATCTACATTAAATCCTAACCTTACAATTAATATTTAAAATTTTATTTTTTTATTATTTATTTAATTCAACATCATCTTCCACCATCATCTTCTTCCCAACTTCGGTCATCATTTCCAGCGACCAATTCCGGCCAACCCAGAAAATCACCATCGGTAAACAGAAAATCACCACACTACCACCACCTCCGGCCACCACGCTGCCGCCACCACCAACAAAAATCACCACCTTTAAACAGAAAATCACCACACTCCACCACCTCCGACCACCCAACTACCGCCACCACCACCAATAATCACCGACTATAAACAAAAATTACCACCGGAAATTGAAAAATCACTACCAGAAATACAAAAATCACCATTTCGATCACCTGTAAACGAAAAATCACCATCGGAAAATGAAAAATCACCACCAATAGCCCAAAAATCCGGCATCAATTACCAAAATCCGGCGAGTCAAAAATATGTCCAGAAAATTCCAACTAAAATATAATTTACTCTAAATATACCGATTTATACGTTTATGGAACTGAAATTAACAAACAAGCACAAAAAATTATTTTCCGGTCACCGATTAAAAAATCCGGCAAACTCAACTTCACTAAAACTCATGGAACGATGAGATACAAACCGATTTACACAATAAACAAACAAAATCGAACTTGAAAATAAACAGAAGTTGTTTGTGAAGTTTCTCCAGACTTCGCCGGAGTTTGAATCGAAGATGGCGTCGGAGACTGAACGGACGACGATGGTTGGAGGCGAGTTGGGGGTTGGAGGCCAGGTGGGTGGGGGAAGGGGATATGTACATGTTTGTGTGTGTAAGCTATGTGAGTAGTTTGTCGCGATACCAATCTCTAGGTGAAGGGCAGGGACGTCGACGACGTCACGGGAGGGGTGGGAGGAGGATGCGTGTGTTTGTATGTGTGGGATGTGTGTGTGGAGTGTGTATGTGCGTGTGGTGTGTATGATAAAAGCAATGGCTGAGATTAAAAGAATTATTAAAAAATAGAGGGATGAGATTAGATCTCAGTTCTCACCAATAATATGGGTTCTCACCTGAGCAAGACCCTATAACGGCAAGTGCTCAAATACAAACCACTTTTAACCTACAAACCAACACTATAATTATATTTCATTTATTCTAAGGTTCCCGCCAAGGGTACCTTCACAAAAAATGTTTAAAATAATTGGCTCTATCCATAAAAAAAAAAAAAAAAAACTTGCCGTGGAAATGCGAAGCATTTAAGACAGTAAACGGATGAGTTAGGTAGTCATGAGGGCCGAAGGCTCTCGACACACCCGTCAATCGTCTATTGCCTTTACCATTGTCATTCCTTACAACTTTAGAATGATAAAGCGCGAAGCGCCGTACAAGAAGGTGCGAAGCACCGTTAACCAGTGAAATCCACTGCCACGTCATCACATGAACAGTGAATTTTTTTTATTTTTTTTATTTTTTTATTTTTTTGTTGGATAGAGCCAATTATTTTAAGCATTTTTTGTATTGGGGTACCCCTAGTTTGGTCATTAGATTAGCTTGAAATATTAGATTATGCTTGGTTTGTAGGTTTGTATTTTAAGGAGGTTTGTATTGGAGTAGCCCCCTATATATATATATAGACTTGGGTTCAATTAGGAACTCTTTTTAAGTGAGTAACTGAGTAACTCTCTTTCGGCCAAACACGTGGTACACGTACAGAACACAGAAACTGCAAACCTAATAACACGTGTTAGGTGATTCTTTTTTTATGTAAAACTAAACGATTACCAAAAACTACAAATCAGTTTGTTTTAACATTCTTTTTTTTTCCATTTTGTTTATTATGTAATTTAAAATTTGTCTTATATTCTATAATTTGTTTTTTACACTTTAGTATTTTTCTTTATATTCAATATTTTTTATGTCTTGTAAATAAAAAATATGTAAATTTTATACAATTAATTCTATTTCTATTATAAACAAATTTGAAAATACAATTTTTTTTTCTAAATTTACATCTATATACAGAACAAAACATAATTTTAAATACAAGACAAAGTTTTAAATACAGAACAAAGTTTTTAATTTGGACAAATGAATAATTTTCAAACTAATTAAAAATATTAGAGTGTGGTGTATTTTTAGAATACAGAATAAAATTTTTAAATACAAAACAAAATTTTTATTTTATTTTTTACACTTTAGTATTTTTCGTTGTATTCAATATTTTTTATATTTTGTAAATTCAAAATATGTTTATTTTATACAATTAATTCTATTTCTATTATAAACAAATTTCAAAATACATAATAATTTTTTTTCTAAATTTACATCTATATACAGAACGTAAATTTAAATACAAAACATTATTTTAAATACAGAACATGGTTTTTAATTTGGCTAAATGAATAATTTTCAAGGCAATGAAAAATATTAGAGTGTGATGTATTTTAAATATACAGAACAAAATTTTTAAATACAAAACAAATTTTTTACATAAATACATAACACAAATTTTGAATACAGAGCATGGTAATTTTTGAATACAGACCATGGTTTTTGATTTAACTAAAATGAATAATTTTTAAGTTGTTATAAATATTAGAGTGAGTGATGTTTTTTTGGTGTGTGCTGTATTTATTTGTTAAACTATTTATTGACAGTTATATTGTACATTAAAGCAAATGACAGTTACTACAATCCAACCACACACGTGTATTTAACACATGAACTTACGTTTATTTAGGTTTTGATCTAGAGGTCATTATTGAGTTACTTAGTTACTCAAATGTGTTAGTTCCCCACTGAGAAGCCCTATATATATATATATATATATATATATATATATATATATATATATATATATATATATATATATGGGGCACGTTCCACAGCCCCCGTTGGATATCCCCTGATCCCGTACGCCCTCCATGTTTTATGGAGGGCGTCCGCCATGAAACATGGATGGCGTCCGCCACGAAACATGGCGGACGACCTCCATGAAACATGGAGGGCGTATACCTGTAAAAATTAAATTAAAAATAGAAAAATAATCATATTGAGTTGAAATTTATCCCAAAATTAGTGACCACCACTATTTGAGTGTGTATGAATTTTAAATTCGAATTTAAACTTTTCTTCGTTTTTAATTAATTTCATAATATATTTCACAAACTAAATAAAATTATTAAAAAAATAAAGAAAATAGAAAAATAGTGATATTGAGTTGACATTCATCCTAAAATTAGTGACTACCACTAATTGAGTGTGATTGAATTTTTAATTCAAATTTAATGTTTTCTTCCTTTTTAATTAATTTTATATTATATATCACAAACTAGTTAAAAATTATTGAAAAATCAAGAAAATAGGAAAATAGTGATATTGAGTTGACATTCATCCTAAAATTAGTGAGTACCACTAGTTGAGCGTGTATGAATTTTCAATTCGAATTTAAACTTTTCTTCATTTTTAATTAATTTCATAATATATTTCACAAACTAAATAAAAATTATTAAAAAATATAGAAAATAGAAAAATAGTGATATTGATTTGATATTTATTAATTTTTTAATTTATTTGAAATAATAATTATCATAAGAAAAGTAAAATCTCTATTTAAAAAAAATAAATAATGAAAATATTTTGGGATGTAGTGCTGACGCCCTCCATGTTTCATGGTGGACGGCCTCCATGAAACATGGAGGGCGTAGCCTTTTGCTCCAACTTTCCAGCATTTTGTTCCAACTTTCCAGCATTTTGCCTTTTTGAAACTGCACAGTTTTTTCAGCTTTTTTTGTTCATCTTTGAAGAGCAAAAAATAAGGTTAGAATTTTCATGGCTTCTTATTTATTTAATTATGATTCTAACTCTTCTAGTGATCATAACGACTTTAATTATGTAACTCCCGTTCGAAGTAAAAGAGTTTATCATAAACTTTTTGATGAAAATGGTGTTGAAATTCATGAAACAATAGATGTTGATGATATTGATGATGTTGGTAAAAAATTTGGTGATACTTCCAATTTGAAGGGGAAAGAAACAATAATTATTGATTGTGACGAAGATGTTAATATTGGAAAAAAGGATGATATTGATGGTCATGACAAGTAGTGCTAACTAGTGCTTTGTCAAGGATTGTTGTTTCTATTTTTAAAAAATACTACTCGAAGATCCAACCGTATTAGTGATATTCCCAAATTTTCAGAAAATAAAAAATTAATTTTGTTGGGGATCTTAGCAGATCACTACTATTCTAACTAGTATTTGTAACTAGAGCTTTGTCACGGATTGTTGTTTCTATTTTTAAAAAATACTCATCGACAATCCAACCGTACGGATGTCAAGATATATCTAAGTTAGTGATATTCCCAAATTTTCAAGAAATAAAAAATTAATTTTGTTGGGGATCTTAGCAGATCACTACTATTCTAACGGGTACTTGTAACTAGTGCTTTGTCACGGATTGTTGTTATTACTTTTTAAAAAATACTTCTCGAAGATCCAACCGTACGGATGTCAAGATATATCTAAGTTAGTGATATTCCCAAATTTTCAAAAAATAAAAAATTAATTTGGTTGGGGATCTTCGTAGATCACGACTATTCTAACTAGTACTTGTAACTAGTGCTTTGTCACGGATTGTTGTTATTATTTTTTAAAAAATACTTCTCGAAGATCCAACCGTACGAATGTCAAGATATATCTAAGTTAGTGGTATTCCCAAATTCTCAAAAAATAAAAAATTAATTTTGTTGGGGATCTTAGCAGATCACTACTATTCTAACTGGTACTTGTAACTAGTGCTTTGTCACGGATTGTTGTTATTATTTTTAAAAAAATACTTCTCGAATATCCAACCGTACGGATGTCAAGATATATCTAAGTTAGTGATATTCCCAAATTTTCAAGAAATAAAAAATTAATTTTGTTGGGGATCTAAGCAGATCACTACTATTCTAACTAGTACTTGTAACTAGTGCTTTGTCACAGATTGTTGTTATTATTTTTTAAAAAATTCTTCTCGAAGATCCAACCGTACGGATGTCAAGATATATCTAAGTTAGTGATATTCCCAAATTTTCAAAAAATAAAAAATTAATTTGGTTGGGGATCTTAGTAGATCACTACTATTGTAACTAGTACTTGTAACTAGTGCTTTGTCACGGATTGTTGTTATTATTTTTTAAAAAATACTTCTCAAAGATACAACCGTACGGATGTCAAGATATATCTAAGTTAGTGATATTCCCAAATTTTCAAGAAATAAAAAATTAATTTTGTTGGGGATCTTAGCAGATCACTACTATTCTAACTAGTACTTGTAACTAGTGCTTTGTCACGGATTGTTGTTATTATTTTTTAAAAAATACTTCTCGAAGATCCAACCGTACGGATGTCAAGATATATCTAAGTTAGTGATATTCCCAAATTTTCAAAAAATAAAAAATTAATTTGGTTGGGGATCTTAGTAGATCACTACTATTCTAACTAGTTTGTAACTAGTGCTTTGTCACGGATTGTTGTTATTATTTTTTAAAAAATACTTCTCAAAGATCCAACCGTACGGATGTCAATATATATCTAAGTTAGTGATATTCCCAAATTTTCAAAAAAAATTAATTTGGATGGTAAAAGTGGTAGTCAACTATCGATTTGACCAGTACTGCTAACTTGTGCTTTGTCCCGGATTGTTGTTTCTATTTTTTAAAAAATACTTATCGACGATCCAACCGCACTTATGTCAATATATGTCTAATTTAATGATATTCCCAAGTTTTTAAAAAATAATAAGTTTATTTGGATGGTAAAAGTGGTAGTCAACTATCGATTTGACCAGTACTCCTAACTAGTGCTTTGTTCCGGATTGTTGTTTCTATTTTTTAAAAAATACTTATCGACGATACAACTGCACATATGTCAATATATGTCTAATTTAGTGATATTCCCAAGTTTTTAAAAAATAATAAGTTTATTTGGATGGTAAAAATGGTAGTCAACTATCGATTTGACCAGTAGTGCTAACTAGTGCTTTGTCCCGGATTGTTGTTTCTATTTTTTAAAAAATACTTATTGACGATACAACCGCAAATATGTCAATATATGTCTAATTTATTGATATTCCGAAGTTTTTAAAAAATAATAAGTTTATTTGGATGGTAAAAGTGGTAGTCAACTATCGATTTGACCAGTACTCCTAAATTAGTGAATCTAATGTAAAAATCTCAAAAATAGAAAATTAGTGAATCTAATGTAAAATTAATCAAATAATTAATGAGTATTAATATTTGAATTTTTATGAATTTTAATTCAAATTTTATCTTATTTACCTATTTTTAATTTAATTTTCACAAGAATAAGGTCTCCATGTTTCATGGAGGACGCCCTCCATGAAACATGGAGGGCGGGGGATATCCCCGAGGGCTCCTGACTGATCTCCTATATATATATATATATATATATATATGTTGTTAATCTTCTCCTATTACATACTCCCTCCGTCCCATTTTGTATGACACTCATTCCTTTTTGGGACGTCCCAAAAAGAATGAACCTACTAAACTTTCTATTTTTGAACACTACTTTTCACTATTACACCCACTACTTCTCTATTTTATACCCCTTTTTATTAAATAAACACTATTACCCCCACTACTTTTCTACTTTACCCATTTTTTATACACCCACTTTCACACCCAACCAACCACATGTTACCACCTAGCAAGTCAAACAGAATTTTCTTAATCTCCGTGAAAGTCAAACGGGCTCTTACAAATTGGGACGGAGGGAGTATATAATAGGAGAACTAGAGGATATTGTAGGATATTTTGGACCAATAAACCTCTCATGAAATTACGATTTTATTCTTATATATTAGAAAATTATGTTGATGTGCCACTCCTTTAATAAATCTCCTATGAAATTACAATTTTATCCTTATATATTACAAAATTACGTTGATTTGCCACTCACTTATTTGAAGAGAAAAAAAAATTATTTTGTGTTTGTAGGGAATTGATCCAACAACCTCCTCTATAATTTATTCTTCAAAACCATTATGCTACATTATGTTTTTTGATAGGGAGTTAAAACTCTTTTTACATAAGTTCGACCTCTATATTATCCTGTTTCTACTATTATTTGAACTTATGAGTAAAAATAGTAATGAAAAATATTAATTTCAAAATTTAAAATTTTACTTTTCAAAATAAGGTAGGTAATTATATACACTAATTTTAAATTTTATTCCACTCTCTTATTTTTAATGAGTTAGTTTGTTTTTGTTGTAAATTGAATCATTAACCTCGTCCAAGCAATTCATTCTTCCGATCATTGTACTACATATATTTTTGTTCTAGTTAATTTTTTTTTTTTAGATAAATTCGACCTCTTATTTATTCTATTTTTACTACTACTTAATTTTTGAGCAAAAGATAATGGTGTTTCACATTACATATAAAATTTTGTATTTTAGTTTATAAAACATGGTACGTGATTATATATACAACTATTTTTAAAATTTTGATAATAATATCACCTGATGTAAATTGGTTTATTTTCAATTAATTAATTAAACATTTCTTACATATAATATTAACTATAATATATTTTTATATTTTCATATAATATATAATAATACAAAGTATAGGAATCAGTTCATATGTATATCGATTAAAAGGCGGGTAATACACATAAAGAAATTTAGGTTGAAAGGAATATTAAAAATTCAAAATAAATTGTAAAAAAGATTAAAACATACAGTCAAGTTAACAAATATCTTGAAAATATGATATTGCATAACATGCACACACACACACACAAAATATTATGATTGATCAATCATATTATATTCTCTAAGTTAGTTAAAATTATTTGTCTAAAAAGATACAATTTTAAAATATGCAATTAATTTATTACATACTGATTGGACAACATCTTTATTGTGAAATATTACGTGGGTAAATAATAGGTTTCTTGAGTTGTCAAAATTATAATTAGTATATGAATAAATTTGTCATTCGTGTACGACTCATTTATTTTATGATTGTATTCTTAAATATATCTTGCAAGAGAAAGACATCAAAAGAACTTTATTCCTCCATATATTGACTAGATTCTTTATGAAAGAATGGCAAAAAAAATGTGAATAAAATATTAAAAAGTATCACTCCAAAAATTGATTTGTAGTGATGAAAAACACTAAAGAGAATTAAACCGAAAACCACCTTATTATTTAAATTTTATGTTCTCTTACCCAAATTTATTATAATAACAAATTATTGGATGTTTTCTACTTGTGACATAAATTTATACAAATTAGTGTAAATGTGTTACACTATATCCAACACATACTATATCCAACACATTTATATGCCACGAAATATCTTATTTTGAGTTCTTATTTGAACAAGTAAATCAAACTTTTTGTAAAACAAAATTGGGACATTATAACAAATATGTTTTAACGGAAAATATACAATCATGTCCATATATATTTTTTAAATCGTAAAAATAAATAAATTTACATTAATTTCTAAAAAATGACCTATGCATTGCGCGAGTTATTATGCTACTTTTATTATTAGTACTCAAACATCAAATCAACTCTATCTACATTTCCCATTTTTTCCACATCCTTACGTAGTTACATATACACTGCAGGAGTTGCATGAGTAAACCTAATCAAAAAACGTAAAATATGTCTCTTTTGACGGTTTAAGAAATTAGGTTTACAGAAATCCAGATATTCCAATTTATGAAATTTAAGAAACTTCTAAGGATCACTTAGAGCATAAGAGCAATTCCAAGAAACTAGATCTCTCACGTGCTAAGTTGGAATTTAAGAAATTTAGTTTAAAATTGTACTCAGATAATCTCCTAAATGATACCTTAGAATTAGGACACACCTCACAATTCTCGTTGATAAGGAAGCTATATTCATTCCTTATATTGTTTTAATAAAAAAAAATATTCATTTCTCTCCTATTCTTATATTTTTTCTACACCTTTTTTAGTGGAATTTGAATATAATATTAGTATATCTATAAGGAGAAATTTTTAAGAAGTATTGTTCGTGTTGATATACATTATAATATCCTAAGAGCATCATCAAGAGGCTCTCTGCTCATTTAAAAAATGAGAAGAGAAAAAAAAAATGTTGCTCCAAGAGATTTTTAGTGACTTTTAAAAACACTAAGAGTTTTTCTCACTACTTACTTCTAAGAACCACTAGCTCTTAACAACTTATATTTTAATAATAAAATATGCATGTTCACCAATTCTTGCACAACTTTTGGTTATACTCCCTCCGTCCCAGTGAGTAGTATACATTGGGTTTGGGCACGGAGACCAAGAAAATGTGTAAAAAATGAGTAAAGTTAGATGAAAAGTGGGTAAAGTGGTGAGGCCAATCAATTTTTAATAATAGATTTGAGATAGTGGAGGAAAGTAGTGGGTGTAATAGTATTTTATATTATAGATTTGAGATAGTGGAGGAAAATTAGTGGGTGTAATAATATTTTTTATTATTAAAACTTTACCTTTTTTGGAATGTATATAAATGATGGGACACCCCAAAATAGTAAGTGTATAGAAATGAATGGGACAGAGGGAGTAATGGTGTTCATCTATGAATAAATTATAAATATATAGTTAATATAAAGAGTATTGTTGGAGTTTGACACATAAACCAATGTAATAACTTGTTAAGAGACATTTATTTAATTTTTTTTAAAAAAATGAATATAGAAATCGCTAGGAAATACTCTAAGAGCACCTCCAAAGATGTACTCTTTTCTTAGCCCCTAAAATAAGGATTATTAATAATATAGGAAATCAAAATGATATTTCACTCCAATGATAATCCCTATATAGATATCCTATATTTTAAAAGTTTAATTTTTTAAAATTTAAAAGTTTGAAATTTAAATAAACCAACCAATGGGAAGGGGAGCAGATGACGTGGAGAAAGATAGGGACGGATATTTTGATCCTCACATGTAGGGATCTATTTTCTCTCCCCTAAAATATATTGGGAATGGGAGAAGTGGTTGGAAAGTGTTTTTTGGAAGAAAATCCCTAAAATTGGTAAGGGGTGTGCATTCTTGGAGATGCTCTAAGTTACTAATAATCATATAACTTATAATATTTTTAAGGAATTTTAGGGCACTGGAGTTGCTATAAGTCTATGGGCTTGTTTGGCTTACCTTAAAATAAGTAACTTATAACTTAAAGTGATAAGTATCATATAAGTGATAAGTAAATCAGAACTTATAAGTTAATAGAGTGTTTGGTAAATCAGAAATTATAAGTCAGTAGAGTGTTTGGTAAATCAGAAATTATAAGTTAACTTTTTTTAAATATTTTCAAAATATTTATTTTTTAATATATATAAGTGGATATCAATGGATAGATCCCGATGAGTAGAGAAATTTGACATATACATATCAATTTTTTAATGAACGAATCAAAAGATATATGATTTTGAAGATTTGAAGGATATTATATATTGGGCATATCGAGAAATAAGAATAAGTTGAAAGTTGAATATTAGGATTTCTTAACATTCAACTTATCCCATATAAGTTCTAAAAACGGGCTTTTGCTTATTTTGCCAAACACTCTAAATAAGTTGGAAACGGGATTTCGCCGTATAAGTGGACTTATATGGTTAGCCAAACATGCACATGTACAAGTACGAGTATAGTAAAAACCGGCACTCCAATCGATTTATAAAAGTAATTACTAGCCACTATTTATTTTATTTTTATAAATAAAAAATTAATTTCTCTTCTTTTCTCTCTCTTTTTTCACTTTTTTTTCTTTCTTTTTTCAAATATATCATCATAAAATAATAAAAAGGAATGAGTATAAGTAAAGTTGTTGAAGCTGATATGCAAAATTAAGTTCCTAAATTACTAGAATTTATTATTATATAATATTTATAAATAATATATTAAAACATTGAGGCTGTTTGGGACGGGCTTTTAAGCCCGGCTTAAAGCCATTTTCTACTTTAAGTTAAGAAATAGTTGTTTGTGTAATAAGTTAGAATTTCACTTAAAGTTAATAAGTCAGAATTTCACTTAAAGTTAAAAAAATAGCTTAAAGTCAAAAGCTCGTAGGAGGTACTTTTCTGAATGACTTATTTTGTTTAGAGGTTTTATTTGATAAAAGTTAATATAATTCAAAGAGATAATTTATCAATTTTTTTTATGTGAACATTTTTAATAATTCATAGTTACTCATAATATAAAATTACCCAAACAGATATTGACTTAAAATTTTCATTTTTCACTTATCACTTTAAACAAATTTAAGTCATACTAATTAAATTAGCCAAACGGGCTCATTATTGGACTTGTTTTTAAAAGACTATTTGGAATGTAAAATTTAGAAAAAAATTTAAATTATAATTTTGGAAATCACATATAGCTAGTTTCTTATATGCTCTTAAAGAATAAGGAAGTGTTTTATGTTGGTTTGTAGTTACTGACTTACTGAGATTATATATGGTTGATGAAAGTAGTATAAGGTGAGAGCCATTCAAGGGGAAAAGTGAGCCATGAGGCCCACGAGTCCATGACTGACGCACTTGCATACGAATCCTTACCATCTTTTTTAATTACCAAATTATACGTAGAATTATGAAAATATAATAGTAGTAACATTTAATTAGTTGACTGTTTACACCGGAAATTTGCTTAAAATGTAATGTAATGCAATATATTATCGGTATTACAAAGTCACACCACCTGGCAATTTAAAAATACATATGCTCAATTAGTCTATTGTCCGTTCATCATATATAGGGTATGTTTGACCCAACTTAATTGGAATTTATAAGTTATTTATTTTGAAAAAAAGTACATATTTACATATTTCTTTTAGAAATAAATGTTAATGAAAAGTCAGACATTCATTATCTTACAAAAATAAGTTAATTATTTCATAAAAAAATGCATACTTTAAAATAATTTATTTATTTCTGGAAATAAGATAAACCAAAAACACTTACCGGATATATAATGAGAATATTATTTTAGAAACGTGGAAGAATGAACTTCTCTTCATCAGACAAAATTCTCATAAATTCGTTACTATGTTAGTTAACGTTTCCACTCTAATTCAATGACTTTTAAATTAACATATGGTAGGTTCCATTTATATTGCATTCCATTTCATGTTGTATATAATGGAGCTCGGTCCTTGGTAAATATATGTCAATGTTATAAAATATAGAAACTAATAAAATATATATATAACAATCAGAGAGATAATGAACTAGAGTATATTATTGGTAGCTTTCTCAAGTTTTTGTAGTGCCTCTTATTACATCATATAGCCTTGTTTATATAGGCAAATAAACTGCATACACAACCTCTTTATTTAGTGTATTCCTACTAGCAATTTTCATTTCACAAACAAAGTCATAATACCGTGTATTGATATGTGCAAGGACAGCTTCACTTGTATCGTTTTCTGTGCTATGAAGTTAATGTCATATTTGACAATCATTATTTTCATATTACAACACTCCCCCTTGATTGTCCAATGTGAATTATTATAAAGATTGACTGCCTCATTAAAACCTTACAAGGAAAAACTCAGTGAGATAAAAGCCTTGACGAAGGAAAAAGTGTACAGTCTCCCCCTGAATAAGACGTCTCACAATCGTCTCACAATTTAACATCTTGGTGTAATAATTTCCTCAATCTTCGCATGCCAATATTGCTTCGCAACTTTTCAAATGTTGATGTAGGTATTGACTTTGTAAGTAAATCTGCCAGGTTATCGCATGAGCGAACTTGTTGTACATCAATGTCACCATTCTCTTGTAGTTCATGAGTGTAAAAGAATTTTGGCAAGATATGTTTTGTTCGATCCCCTTTGATATAGCCATCCTTTAATTGTTTAATGCAAGCTGAGTTGCCTTCGAATATTCCTGTAGGATTGTCTGAAATTCTTGATAAGCCACATGATTCTCGAATATGTTGAATGATAGACCGTAACCAAATACATTCTCTGCTTGATTCATGGATTGCAAGTAACTCTGCATGGTTTGATGAAGTTGTCGCCATAGTCTGTTTTGTAGACTTCCATGATATAGCAGTGCCATAATATGTAAATTGATAACCTGTTTGAAATCGCCCAAAATGAGGGTCTGACATGTACCCAGCATCCGCATAGCCAATCAGCTGCGATTTTGAATAATTTGGAAAGAATAGTCCAAGATCAATTGTCCCACGAAGATATCTGAATATATGTTTGATCTTATCCCATTGCATTTTAGTTGTGTAACACCCCCAAATTCCCTACCGGAATCTAGGTTGTCACACCTCTTGCGGAATATACAATCACCTGCTCATAATATAATCTACAACAATATTCTTAATAGACTCCACAATTACTCCACGGGTTATAGTCTTAGAACAAGCATTCCATAAATCAAAGGTTAATACAACACGAGTTCATCTACTAGAATTTCTGAATGTTATTACAATTCCAAAATACTAGATAACAAAATACTAAACCACTACTCTTCAGCTTCCACCTTACTTAGATACTACAAGGCCACCGCGCTGAATCAGTAGTTCGTCGCTTTCCCCTTGCCTCGATTGGCCATACTTGAGTTAGCCCTGGATGCCGCTGCTTAACAATATATAAAATAACAAGAATGAGCCAAAGAATGCCCAGCAAGGTTATAACTATCCCCTATTCCCAACAATTCACACAAAATATTACTAAACCGCTCTACAAGAACTTTTCCCCTCATACGGATATATATTTATTTTGAAAAGAGATTTATCTCGAAATTTTAATACCCAAATGATGGAATAAATACATCTCAATAACTTCTCCATATTACTCAACGGTAACATGATAATTGCTCAAACTCCTCAATATAATAATATAATATAATAATTTCTCAGATCGATACCCTAGTTAATCCGAACCACAAAGGCATCGGTTAATAGCTAGAGAATCAATGATTGGACTTTTCCTCGAACGCTGCATCAAGTAATGGATGATCAATCCATTGTCACATCTCAATTTTTCTATCGATAGAAAGGACAGTCGACGTCTCGAACCATCCAATAATATTCCTCATAAGGATGAGTCGACAGACTCGGACCCTCACCCTTAGTTGGGCCGGTGCGTTACTCCGGTCACTTTCATCAATTTATGTGCCGAGCCGGCCCTGTCCCGGTCTCGTACGCACTTTCATCGATTTATGTGCTGAGCCGGCCCTGTCCCGGTCTCTTACGCACTTTCAGTCCAGGATATTAGGTGTCGGAATCTTCGATCACCTTTAACAACAAATAGCTTAGGCGTCACGGTGAAATAACACGTGCACCTTTATTTATTTTGAAACGAATTAATACTCCAATATCGTTCAGAAACAATGAACGATATACACCTCCAATAATTTGGTTCTCCTTCCGAATGAGTGGAGGAAAATATTTATGAAAGATTGTTCTGACTATGAATCCAGAATGAAGGACCCATGTCAGTATATATAAATATATACATAACTCCACCCTTAAATAACAGTAAATATATAGTATGAAGATATTATTAATACGCCTTTATTATCTCCTCTTCGAGTACGAATGAAGTAACTCGATAAATGTCCCACAATACGGACCATCTCATGAACTAAAATAGAACATCTAGCATAATAATATTATTCAAGTAACAGCTCAAAAATAATATATATATATATATATATATATATATATATATATATATATATATATATATATATATTGCAAGAAGAAAACATCTCTAAAAGTAATCACCTCGATAGAATAATTTGTAAATCAACATTGATATTTCTCCGGACAAAGTTGTTTTAAGAAAACATTTTTTTGAAAATAATATTCTTCTAATTAAATAAATCTAATTAGACGAATAAGGTTCATTTAATCAGTAAATGCTACCCAAGTATCTACTTGATTAATAAACGCTAGATTATTGGTGATGTTTCCTTTAGGTTCATTATTGCGAAATTCTTTAAAATCTTTGTCCGGGTTTTTGAAGAAAATCCAACTCCTCACTACTTCGTATTCACTATTTACTCCTCATGTTACATCATCTAAAGGGAAACGTAAGTTACTCCTAACCATACTTCCCTTATCTCCTCAATATAATAATTCACATATAACTACCATTACGAACATTTTATAACACAAAACATCTCTACTCTGAATGATAGAGTAAGAGTTAGTATACTTGCCTGGTACTCCTGATGCAGTAACGGCTGGTAGCGGGGTCCGACAATCTAAATAAAGTCAAGAAAACATGCTATTAATCCCCTATACAATCCAATAATAGTCCAACACTTAGACACTTAAGTCAATCAAAACAAAGCACTAAGGGGTCCCTCTAGACTCGTCTAAGTCCATGTTATACTTAACCATTTTTAACCTCGTTCTTTACACCAATATGTTGCCTTGATAATTCTTAACAAGTTTCATGTTTTAGTCGACTCGAAATTCCTCTTTTAACTCAGCCAAAGCGGATGGTCAAGTAGCACCTCTAGAGTTGACTTTCCTGAGATTCACTATTCCGTGACTCGCACTCCAACACTTTTAATAAATCACCGGGAATGTATTTAAATACGAAACCACCTCTAAAATCACCTTTGGTATTTGTAATATTTATCATAAAAGTTTCGATTCAAATCTACGGGTCTAGGCAGGGGAATTGTATTTTTGAAGTTCAGTCAACTACGGGTTTTACTATTTGCACCTCTTTCACTAAAATGTTCATAACTCGATAACCGTTAACCCAAATGACGCACCGTTTTCGCGTACACGATCTAGGGAATGTCTAGAAGGTAACTAACTCAAAACTTGGCTCTGGTCAGAAGGCTCATTTTTCGGAATTTTCAAAACAGGGCAGTGGCTATGCAGTGAGTCTTATGGTCTTTCTAAGGGGTTTTCCACTTGCGCAATCTCGGCTTACGCCCTTTTTATAAAATCGAAAAATAATCTTTTTAACTCGAAACCTTCGTACAAACCTTTCTAACTGACCTTAGTATTTATCCTCAAAATATCATACTCTAATTCAATTTTTTAAGGGTCTCAAACTTAACCTCAAAGTTGATACATTTCTGCGACATGGTTTCTCGAATCGCTTTCACTAAAACGGTCATTACTCACAAACCGTAAACTCTTTTGACACGATTCTTGCGGCCACATAAACTAGAATCCAAAACCTACCCAATATGGTCAGTGGTTGCAATTTAAACATGTTTAAGGACTCGGGTAGCTACTGTCAACATTGTTCAAGAAATTTGGGCATTATAACGGCTCTAAATCGAACATTACCATTTTTGTAACTCCTCAATCAAGCCATACAAGGCAACCCAAACTCTAATATTACACACCAACACTCATACTAGGCCTCTAAGGTCAGTGGTAAGGTCCAATGACCACCACTCAACATATACACCTCAAGACAAAGCTAAACAATCATATAAATTCTTAACATGAACTAATCTTTACACTAGCATCAAAACTTCACCAAAACTCATATATATAAAAGGTAAAGTTGAGGTTTATACCTTTCTTGATACTCTCACAACACTAACAAAGCTTTGTACACCTTATAATAGCCTTGGGTAGTCTTAAGCTTGCTAAATCAACCAAAGAAATCAAAGAAATCAAGATTAGTTTATGAAGGTTACTATTCACCCTCCACTTTGAGGATTTATTTGAAAATGGAAACAAAGGAGTTTGAAGCTAAAACTCTTAGGAGATCATTTATATGAAATATAGGACTTACCATAAAAGTTTCAAGATCAAATGATGGTTGGAAGTTGGATTTTGAAATCTCAAAACTTCAAAAATTCGAAGTGGGTTCTTCAAGGGGAAAAACAGAGCGATTTTCTCGAATTTATTTGACCACTCAAACGATCTTCAAAAATTATGAAATTAAATCCACAACTTCATCTTGATGTGCAGAAGCTTCGTGAATTTTTTCATAATTTTTAAATGAGTAGAACTGGGTGAAAAAAAATCGGAAAGATCCCTGCTCTGAAAAATCTGATCTGCTGGAAAATGGGGAAGGAAAGAGAGAAAAGTGTTTGGCTTGCTTGGTTGATATTTTTGGTGTTAGAAATGAATTATTAGGCTTGTAAGTAATGTATATCAGCTGTGCTACTCTTCATATTCTCCTTCCACACAAGTGTCAAGTAATGGGAGAGTTTAGGTGTTTTATTTGCATGGTTTTAACAAGAACACCTCACCTTGTACTATTCTTAATCCACTTGCATCTTGTTTGGTTTCACACTACTTCTATTGATTTGTTGCACTTAATAATCTTGCATGGTATTTAATCTTGTCATGTGTTCAATCTATAATCCAATATTAAATCCAACATTCCTTGTTTATTCTCTCTTTATCTCTGGAAACGTCCTCCCGATTTTCTCAAGTATTCTCTATTCCTCACCTCTAGGGTTTCATCCTCAATCCCATTTTCCTCTCATAATATATATCCCTCCTTGGACTTCTCATATCCAATATCCTCAATTAATAATCCAATTATTATATCCCTGACTCCTCTGTCAAAATTGGAATAAAATAAAGTTTGGATTCTCTGAATTCCGATCGTCTTTACATACACTTATTTACTCCATGGGTCACTAGTACGACTTCGGAATATCCATTCTACGTCTCGTACATAGGTGACATGAAAACTTTTCCTAATCCTCAAAATTATTATTCATCCACCAAATTACTATTCACGTATGACAACACTATTCACGTATATACCTATTCTTAATAATAAAAGTTTTAATTCTACCGAAAATTTGGGTTCTTACAATCTTCCCTCCTTAAAAGGATTCCGTCCTCGGAATCAACGCAGGTAACAACTAAGGTTAATTGTCTCGTACTCTACTAGTCAATATATTCGCCTTACCCGTACTATGCTTTCTACTTCCAGTTATACATTCTCATATTATAACGCTATTCCATCTCCGATAACCCTCTTATTCCTTAACATGCCTCTATTTTTACACTAACTCATCATTAATCTATGCATTCCCAAAATTTAAGAAACTGTGTACCTGGCGCCTCGTTCCTCTCCTTTAAGCCATCGGCCAATGTCATATTAAAAACTCTAGCGGTTTGTCGGTTGCTATTAACTCCACTGCTTTGTCGCGATGTCGCGGGTCCAGCTGTCGACACTCTACAATCTCTAGAGATGTGGCCCTCCTTTCCACATTTGAAGCAAACCACTCCCCTCCTGGGACAATTCATCTTCTGATGCCCCTCCTGACCACAGTTATAACACTTAACTTGGTTGCAAACTCCCAGATGCTTCTTTCCACACACCTCACAGTCCGGCAGCGGTGGTCCTGACTGCCTAAACTGGCTCTCATTTCCTTGTTGTCCCACTTGTACACTAGCCATACTTTCTGCTGGGTTAAACCCCCCGGACCTCCCAGCCTTAAATCCAGACCTCCTACCATACTGGTTCTGAAATGCTCCACTGGCCTGACTTCCTCCCCAACTCTCCGCTTTTCTCTTCTTCCCTTCATTCTCCTTGGGATCAAAATTACTCCCTGCTTCTACCACTTCTGCCTTGTTCACCACCTTAACATACTCAGTAAGCTCAAAAACAGCTACTCTAGTTTGTATCCACGGTTTCAACCCATGCTGAAACCTCCTCGCCTTCTTCTTGTCGGTATCCACGAAATGTGGTACAAACCTAGCTAGCTCCGTAAACTCCTTCTCATACTCAGCTACTGTCTTATTATTCTGCTTCAGCTCCAAAAACTTTATCTCCATCCTGCCCTCCATATGCTCAGGAAAGTACTTCTCCAAAAACAACTCAGTGAATCTCGCCCAGGTTACTACCCCTTCAGGTTCCATTGCTTCCTTAGACTCCCACCAATAATTTGCCTCCTCTTTCAGCAAATAGGTGGCAAAGATCGTCTTCTGCGCATCTTCCACTCCTATAATCTTAAAGGATTTCTCCATCTCTTTCAGCCATGACCTCGCCTCTACTGGTTCACCGAACCCCTTAAACTCAGGTGGTTGGATTGACTTAAAAGCCTTGAAAGCTGCTGCAGTCTGGTTCCCTACATTAGGTCTAGGATCCTGGTGGCCACGGTCTAGGGTTTGCCTCAACAAATCCAAAAGTTGGTTCATTCCTTGCTGGTTCTGGTTGTTATTCTGGTTATCTCCTTGGTTGTTATCTCCTCCTGTATTTCCTCCACCTCCAATTGATTCTTCATCAGGGTTAGCCCCCGCGTTCCTTCTAGGCGGCATTCTCCTATAATAAAAGAAAACTTAATAAATCAGTCGGTTCAATGAAACTACATACTCATGAAACACTTATTTACGAAGCAAACAGTATATACACATGCACATAAATATATATAAATGCATTTGCAACTACACATATATATATCTACGGATCCATATAACTTTTAACTCCTTCAATAATCATGGATACACATTTTTCTCGTCCCAACTGATTCTACTACTGGTCTGGGCCATCATGCCTCTACCCTAACTACCCCTTAAGGTTCTACTACCGAACTTCCATCTCGGTCTCTCGGTTTCTAAAACTCTTGTTCTAAGGTTTATAACCTATCGCTCTGATACCATTACTGTAACACCCCCAAATTCCCTACCGGAATCTAGGTTGTCACACCTCTTGCGGAATATACAATCACCTGCTCATAATATAATCTACAACAATATTCTTAATAGACTCCACAATTACTCCACGGGTTATAGTCTTAGAACAAGCATTCCATAAATCAAAGGTTAATACAACACGAGTTCATCTACTAGAATTTCTGAATGTTATTACAATTCCAAAATACTAGATAACAAAATACTAAACCACTACTCTTCAGCTTCCACCTTACTTAGATACTACAAGGCCACCGCGCTGAATCAGTAGTTCGTCGCTTTCCCCTTGCCTCGATTGGCCATACTTGAGTTAGCCCTGGATGCCGCTGCTTAACAATATATAAAATAACAAGAATGAGCCAAAGAATGCCCAGCAAGGTTATAACTATCCCCTATTCCCAACAATTCACACAAAATATTACTAAACCGCTCTACAAGAACTTTTCCCCTCATACGGATATATATTTATTTTGAAAAGAGATTTATCTCGAAATTTTAATACCCAAATGATGGAATAAATACATCTCAATAACTTCTCCATATTACTCAACGGTAACATGATAATTGCTCAAACTCCTCAATATAATAATATAATATAATAATTTCTCAGATCGATACCCTAGTTAATCCGAACCACAAAGGCATCGGTTAATAGCTAGAGAATCAATGATTGGACTTTTCCTCGAACGCTGCATCAAGTAATGGATGATCAATCCATTGTCACATCTCAATTTTTCTATCGATAGAAAGGACAGTCGACGTCTCGAACCATCCAATAATATTCCTCATAAGGATGAGTCGACAGACTCGGACCCTCACCCTTAGTTGGGCCGGTGCGTTACTCCGGTCACTTTCATCAATTTATGTGCCGAGCCGGCCCTGTCCCGGTCTCGTACGCACTTTCATCGATTTATGTGCTGAGCCGGCCCTGTCCCGGTCTCTTACGCACTTTCAGTCCAGGATATTAGGTGTCGGAATCTTCGATCACCTTTAACAACAAATAGCTTAGGCGTCACGGTGAAATAACACGTGCACCTTTATTTATTTTGAAACGAATTAATACTCCAATATCGTTCAGAAACAATGAACGATATACACCTCCAATAATTTGGTTCTCCTTCCGAATGAGTGGAGGAAAATATTTATGAAAGATTGTTCTGACTATGAATCCAGAATGAAGGACCCATGTCAGTATATATAAATATATACATAACTCCACCCTTAAATAACAGTAAATATATAGTATGAAGATATTATTAATACGCCTTTATTATCTCCTCTTCGAGTACGAATGAAGTAACTCGATAAATGTCCCACAATACGGACCATCTCATGAACTAAAATAGAACATCTAGCATAATAATATTATTCAAGTAACAGCTCAAAAATAATATATATATATATATATATATATATATATATATATATATATATATATATATATTGCAAGAAGAAAACATCTCTAAAAGTAATCACCTCGATAGAATAATTTGTAAATCAACATTGATATTTCTCCGGACAAAGTTGTTTTAAGAAAACATTTTTTTGAAAATAATATTCTTCTAATTAAATAAATCTAATTAGACGAATAAGGTTCATTTAATCAGTAAATGCTACCCAAGTATCTACTTGATTAATAAACGCTAGATTATTGGTGATGTTTCCTTTAGGTTCATTATTGCGAAATTCTTTAAAATCTTTGTCCGGGTTTTTGAAGAAAATCCAACTCCTCACTACTTCGTATTCACTATTTACTCCTCATGTTACATCATCTAAAGGGAAACGTAAGTTACTCCTAACCATACTTCCCTTATCTCCTCAATATAATAATTCACATATAACTACCATTACGAACATTTTATAACACAAAACATCTCTACTCTGAATGATAGAGTAAGAGTTAGTATACTTGCCTGGTACTCCTGATGCAGTAACGGCTGGTAGCGGGGTCCGACAATCTAAATAAAGTCAAGAAAACATGCTATTAATCCCCTATACAATCCAATAATAGTCCAACACTTAGACACTTAAGTCAATCAAAACAAAGCACTAAGGGGTCCCTCTAGACTCGTCTAAGTCCATGTTATACTTAACCATTTTTAACCTCGTTCTTTACACCAATATGTTGCCTTGATAAT
The DNA here is from genome assembly GCA_036435485.1 of Saposhnikovia divaricata. NCBI lineage: Eukaryota > Viridiplantae > Streptophyta > Magnoliopsida > Apiales > Apiaceae > Saposhnikovia > Saposhnikovia divaricata. The sequence goes on from CM071594.1 coordinate 200,437,959, forward strand.
TCTTAACAAGTTTCATGTTTTAGTCGACTCGAAATTCCTCTTTTAACTCAGCCAAAGCGGATGGTCAAGTAGCACCTCTAGAGTTGACTTTCCTGAGATTCACTATTCCGTGACTCGCACTCCAACACTTTTAATAAATCACCGGGAATGTATTTAAATACGAAACCACCTCTAAAATCACCTTTGGTATTTGTAATATTTATCATAAAAGTTTCGATTCAAATCTACGGGTCTAGGCAGGGGAATTGTATTTTTGAAGTTCAGTCAACTACGGGTTTTACTATTTGCACCTCTTTCACTAAAATGTTCATAACTCGATAACCGTTAACCCAAATGACGCACCGTTTTCGCGTACACGATCTAGGGAATGTCTAGAAGGTAACTAACTCAAAACTTGGCTCTGGTCAGAAGGCTCATTTTTCGGAATTTTCAAAACAGGGCAGTGGCTATGCAGTGAGTCTTATGGTCTTTCTAAGGGGTTTTCCACTTGCGCAATCTCGGCTTACGCCCTTTTTATAAAATCGAAAAATAATCTTTTTAACTCGAAACCTTCGTACAAACCTTTCTAACTGACCTTAGTATTTATCCTCAAAATATCATACTCTAATTCAATTTTTTAAGGGTCTCAAACTTAACCTCAAAGTTGATACATTTCTGCGACATGGTTTCTCGAATCGCTTTCACTAAAACGGTCATTACTCACAAACCGTAAACTCTTTTGACACGATTCTTGCGGCCACATAAACTAGAATCCAAAACCTACCCAATATGGTCAGTGGTTGCAATTTAAACATGTTTAAGGACTCGGGTAGCTACTGTCAACATTGTTCAAGAAATTTGGGCATTATAACGGCTCTAAATCGAACATTACCATTTTTGTAACTCCTCAATCAAGCCATACAAGGCAACCCAAACTCTAATATTACACACCAACACTCATACTAGGCCTCTAAGGTCAGTGGTAAGGTCCAATGACCACCACTCAACATATACACCTCAAGACAAAGCTAAACAATCATATAAATTCTTAACATGAACTAATCTTTACACTAGCATCAAAACTTCACCAAAACTCATATATATAAAAGGTAAAGTTGAGGTTTATACCTTTCTTGATACTCTCACAACACTAACAAAGCTTTGTACACCTTATAATAGCCTTGGGTAGTCTTAAGCTTGCTAAATCAACCAAAGAAATCAAAGAAATCAAGATTAGTTTATGAAGGTTACTATTCACCCTCCACTTTGAGGATTTATTTGAAAATGGAAACAAAGGAGTTTGAAGCTAAAACTCTTAGGAGATCATTTATATGAAATATAGGACTTACCATAAAAGTTTCAAGATCAAATGATGGTTGGAAGTTGGATTTTGAAATCTCAAAACTTCAAAAATTCGAAGTGGGTTCTTCAAGGGGAAAAACAGAGCGATTTTCTCGAATTTATTTGACCACTCAAACGATCTTCAAAAATTATGAAATTAAATCCACAACTTCATCTTGATGTGCAGAAGCTTCGTGAATTTTTTCATAATTTTTAAATGAGTAGAACTGGGTGAAAAAAAATCGGAAAGATCCTTGCTCTGAAAAATCTGATCTGCTGGAAAATGGGGAAGGAAAGAGAGAAAAGTGTTTGGCTTGCTTGGTTGATATTTTTGGTGTTAGAAATGAATTATTAGGCTTGTAAGTAATGTATATCAGCTGTGCTACTCTTCATATTCTCCTTCCACACAAGTGTCAAGTAATGGGAGAGTTTAGGTGTTTTATTTGCATGGTTTTAACAAGAACACCTCACTTTGTACTATTCTTAATCCACTTGCATCTTGTTTGGTTTCACACTACTTCTATTGATTTGTTGCACTTAATAATCTTGCATGGTATTTAATCTTGTCATGTGTTCAATCTATAATCCAATATTAAATCCAACATTCCTTGTTTATTCTCTCTTTATCTCTGGAAACGTCCTCCCGATTTTCTCAAGTATTCTCTATTCCTCACCTCTAGGGTTTCATCCTCAATCCCATTTTCCTCTCATAATATATATCCCTCCTTGGACTTCTCATATCCAATATCCTCAATTAATAATCCAATTATTATATCCCTGACTCCTCTGTCAAAATTGGAATAAAATAAAGTTTGGATTCTCTGAATTCCGATCGTCTTTACATACACTTATTTACTCCATGGGTCACTAGTACGACTTCGGAATATCCATTCTACGTCTCGTACATAGGTGACATGAAAACTTTTCCTAATCCTCAAAATTATTATTCATCCACCAAATTACTATTCACGTATGACAACACTATTCACGTATATACCTATTCTTAATAATAAAAGTTTTAATTCTACCGAAAATTTGGGTTCTTACAAGTTGGATTAGAATTGAATCTCGCCAATAGGTTTAAAGCAAATGCAATATCAGGTCGTGTGTTATTTTCAAAATACATAAGAGCTCCAATTGCACTAAGATATGGAACTTCAGGCCCAAGTGCATCTTCATCGTCTTTTCTAGGACGGAAAGGATTCTTCTAAACTTCTAGCGATCGAATAATCATTGGTGTAGTTAGTGGATGAGCTTTGTCCATGTAGAATCGATCAAGAACCTTTTCTGTGTAGGTTGACTGATGAATGAATATGCCTGAAGATAGGTGCTCCACCTGTATACCTAAACAAAATCTTGTCTTTCTAAGATCTTTCATTTCAAAATCATTTTTCAAATAGTTAGCAGCATTAGTAATATCTTCAGAAGTACTTACAATATTCAAATCATCCACATATACTGCAATAATAACAAAACCAGATTGTGACCTTTTGATAAACACACATGGACACACTTGATTATTTATATACCCATCATTCAATAAATATTCAATAAGCCGGTTGTACCACATACGCCCAGATTGTTTCAAGCCATATAATGATCATTGTAGTTTAAATGAGTATAAATGTCGAGTCTTAGTTTCCTCCAACTTTAATCTTTCAAGGATTTTCATATAAATATCACTATCAAATGATCCATAAAGGTAGGCTGTCACAACGTCCATTAGACGTACAAGCCATACCCATTAGAAAAGGAAAAGTAACTCCATCCATTACAGGAGAGTAAGTCTCCTGGTAATCAAATCCAGGCCTCTGAGAGAATCCCTGGGCTACCAATCGGGCCTTATACCTTACAATTTCATTTCCCTCATTTCATTTTCGTACGAACACCCATCTATTCCCGACGGGAACCACACCAGCCGGTGTTTGCTGCAGGCCCAAATACATTTCTCTTGCGCAAGGATTACATTTCTTCCTGGATTGCAATTTTCTATTTGGCCAATCATTTCTTTGTCGACATTCTTCCACACTTTGTGGTTCAAGATCGGAGTTCATAATAATATCACATGCCACGGAAAAATCATATATATCATCAACCTCGGTACTTCCACGATCCAGTAATTTTCCGTTATGTACATAACTCATTGAGATCTCATAATTTTCAGGTACCTTTGTTTCTATGGAATCATTTGCCACTTCAGGGACAATATCCTCTTCTGGAGGTAATACCACTACGGGTGGTTTTGTCACAGCCACTTCATGGGCTTGAACCTCTTCAGGAGGTGATACCACTTCTAGGGTATTTGTGATAGTGTTAGTGCCCTAGAGATAATATAGTTGTGCTTCTTGGAAAGACTATTTTGTTATTTAATGATTATGTTCCATCGATTATTCTAAGTTGATTTATTATGTCTTTAATTACTTCGAAATAAATGCTAGAATAATAAATGTCCTTGGAATATGTAACACGTATTCTATTTCGGTGATTGTTGGACAATCGGGCGTTTGTGTGGACTGATTAGAAACGCAGATCTTGCATCAAGGGCTGTATGGTGATTACATCTCGGACCTCCATCTTTCAGAACTCATAAAGCTCTTTAATAGGTATGATTTCGTTTCTCCATAATCAACCATGTCTTGTAACACGGATCCTAGGGTTAGGGTTTTGATTTTTAATTGTTTTTACCATTTTTCGCTGCGTTTTATGCCTCGAAACCCAACAATTTGATGTAGTTACTTCAAGAACATTTGCCACTTCAGGGGCAGGTCCATTCCATTTCCATTTTCGTGGTACAACATCTTTCGTATCAATAGGTCTACCACGCTTATGACGTGGTTTTGGTTTTGAATTACCAATCAATTCTTCAGGAATTGATTTATGAACAGGGATGATTTCAACCCTTGCTGGAGCATTAACAGCAGATATATGCGATTTTATAATAAGTCTAGAATCATTAAAAGCATCCAGCATTTGATTAGCAATATTTTGTATATGAATTATTCTTAAAACCTCAGATTCACATTGTTTAGTACGTGGATCAATAACATTTAATCCTGATGCATTCCATGATAGTTCAGAATTTAATTTGTGCAAAATGTTATCTCCCCTTAAAGGAGGGAACATATATCATCACATATTTATATATCATCACGTATTTAGAATATATTTGTAATTTTATTTTTATCATCACATATTTTATTCTATTTTATTCGTTACTATGTTAGTTAACGTTTCCATTCTAATTCAATGACTTTTAAATTTAATTTTATTTTTCTATTTACATATTATCATCACATATTTTTTCACTTAACTTATAGTTGTTTATTTTTCTTTATTTCAATTTACATATTGTTTTCATACAATTTTTAATTTTCAATTTTAGGATTAATTTTTTTGTAAATAATTGTTGCTAGGTAAAGAAAGGGAATTTTGATATCTATAACAAAAAAAATAGTAGCAGCCAAATAAGCTTTCATTTTTTTTGGTAAAAATGAAATTTCATTGAAAATTTGAAAGATCAGTATAACGTAAATCCCTACATCGCCCAACAAAACCACTAAAAGTAAAAACAAAAATTCAGTAAATGCCCTCCCCAACCATAATAGCTAAGACCAAAACCACTTAAAACAATTTTTCAACATATTGGTCATAAATAATAATTCATTGTCCTAGTCAACATTTTTAAATTTTTTCTTCTTTTTCCTTCAATCATTTAAGAATATTTTGAGAGGTGTCTTTTGGGCACATGGCGAGTGATCGAGATCTTGACGAACAGATGGCCGATCTAGGTATGGAAGAGGAAGAAAATGAAGAGCTTGTTTTTGACGAAGTTGTGGAGGAGATAAATAAGTATGAGTTGTACCTAGTTGGGTGATTCCTATCGGATAAAATAGTCAATAATTGGGTGATGAAAAGCAAATTGGCAGATGTTTGGAAGCCAATAATGGGAATTGCAATTAAGGAGATAGAATCAGGGTTATACTTGTTCGAGTTCTACCACAAGGAAGATATGCAATGGGTCATTAATGGTGGTCCGTGGATGTTTGATAATATGATGCTTCTGTTGGAGCCAATCCCTCCGGGAGAAAATCCTACGAAGGTATCACTCTGTTTTTTGAATATCTGGATCCAGGTATATGATCTCCCATCAGGGTTCATGACAACAACGATGGGTAAACAGTTAGGGAATTTCTTTGGGGAGTTTCTTACGTATGATCAAGAGAATGACACAAGTTTGTGGAGGGAATATATGAGGATCAGAATTAAGCTGGATACTCGAAAACCCTTGAAGCGGAAGAAGAAAATAGTGTGCAGAAATGGGAAAGAATTTACGGTGAATTGCAAATATGAGAGACTGGGAGATTTCTTCTTTGTTTGTGGTATGATTTCTCATACGGAGAGATTTTTTAAACATTTTTTGACCAATCGTAATGATGAAATAATTAGATAATGGGAAACAAGGTTGCGTGCTCCACCTAGCTAGGCGTTTGGCTGGTCAAAGTACAAGCAAATGGCTTCGTGAAGATGGTGATGGCGACTAGGAGGTCAGAAATTGAAAGGGTAACAGACCTGCAAGATTTGGGGAGGAGAATAATGAAAAAGAGTTTTTTCAGGAGCGTAATGATAGGAAAGTTATATCTCTGGCTAAAAATAAGGAAGTCATACCAATTACAGCTGGGCACATTTCATTCAAGTTAGCGCAAGAGGAAAATAGAATTATTTTAGATGGGCCTGGGGGTAGTAATTTAAATGGGCTGGTGTCTATAGAAAAGAAAAGAAGGAGGCAAGATAACAAAGTCCAAAATATAATATATGATGGGGATGGATCGAATATGCGTGTGTATGAAAACTCAGAGTTCTGCAACACAGATGCCACACTTTCTGCTATGGATTGTGCAGTGTCTTTGAATCAAGTTTTGGCTACGCTTACAAAGCAAGCTAGCCAGTCAAAATGAATCACTTATTTTAGAAGTATCGAGGGTTGGGGAACCTCTTACAGTTCGTATTCTAGGAGACCTTATAAAGGCTCAAAAACCCAATTTATTGTTTTTGTCAAAAACTTTGGTGTTAGAGGATACTATTAAAACTCTTTGTTATAAGTATGGCTTTGCTAAGTACTATGTAGTTGATCGTATTGGAAGGGGAGGAGGTCTGGCTGTTTTGTGGAGAAACAACATAATGTGCAGGATTGAGGATAGTTCTCAGAATCACATTGATGTTATGATGTTAAAGAATGGGATCCTGATTGGCAGTTAACTTGTTACTATGGTGTTTCGGAAAGAGGACGAAGGAGGGAGGCTTGGGATTTCATAAAGCATTTGAGTACTACTTCTCAACTCCCTTCGTGCATAGCTGGAGACTTTAATGATTTACTTTCACCTACTGACAAAAAAGGGAATGTTGACCATCCGCTTTATCTTATGAAAGCCTTTAAGAAGGAGAGGACACAGAGATAGTAGAGGCTGAGTTGAGTAGGGGATACTTTACTTAGGAGAAATGCAAAGGCAAGTCCAACTGGGTTAGGGAACGCCTTGATCGAATGTTTGCTTCTAGGTCGTGTTGGCATCTATTTCCTCTTTGTAAGCTTTCAGTTCACCATACGATTTGATCAGATCATGAGCCGATCAAGTTAAGCTTTATAATGTTTTAATCACCAAAAAATAGCTCAGGTTTAAATTCAAAAACATGTGGCTCAGGGAGTCAGAGTCTCACAAGGAAATTAGTATTTATTGGCAGAATCTTCTGAGAATTCACTTGCTTCCAAAGCTTCTATCTGTGACATCGTTTATGGCAAATTGGGGTCACAAATTTTTTCATAAATTTATAGATAAAGTCAGCAAGCAAAGGGAGATTGTTAACAATTTATGTGACAGGTCAGATGAGGATGGAATCAAGAGTTATTTTAGGAAACGTATTGGAAACAGAGAGTTAAGGTTTAATGGCTGTCTGAAGGGGACCAAAACTCAAAAATCTTCCATGCATATGCATCTGCTTGTAAGAAATCTAATGAGATTCGTCGACTTAGATTTGATGAGCGGGAATTAGTGACCAACAAGGAGAGAATGAGAAGAATTATTGTGGATTATTTTCGATCGATTTTCTCTGAAACAAAACAGGGCAACATTGTTGTGGATGACAGAGATGATGTTTGTTTCACAGATGGACAGAATAGTGCATTAGTGGCTGACATTATGTTTGAGGAATTTACAGTAGCTATTAAACAGATGCATCTAGACAAGGCGTCTAGACCGGACGGTTTAAACCCAACTTTTTTTCCCCAGCATTTTTGGACTAGTTTGGGTAGAGAAGTTTTCGAAACCTGTAAAACTTTGCTGCAAGAGTTTAGTTTTCCAGCTGAGTAAAACGAAACGAATATTGTGTTAATTCCGAAGAAGGAAAATGCAGACTGTATGAGACATTTACGACCAATCGCCCCCAGTAATGTGTTATGCAAAATCATTTCCAATGTTCTTGCTAAAAGATTGAAGTCGGTCTTGCCTAGGATTATTTCGGAGAACCAATTAGCATTCGTACCGGGAAGAAATATTTCAGACAATGTTTTGGTGGCTTCGAAGTTATTGATTATATGCAGAGGAAACATTCTGGTTCTAAGGGGGATGTTGCTTTAAAACTTGACATAAGTAAAGCTTATGATCGAGTGGATTAGGGATATCTTCGAAAGAGAATGCAACAAATGGGGTTCTGTGCGAAATGGATTCAGTGGATGATGTTGTGCGTGAGTACGGTTCAGCATAGTGTGTGTTTTAATGGCTCTCTAATCAGTCCAATAGTTCCAAAATGGGGTTTGCGTCAGGGCAATTCGATCTCCCCGTATTTATTTTTGTTGTGTGTGGACGGTCTCTCAAATTCACTTAAGAAAGCAGAACTAAATGCTGAGATACATGGCTGCAAAGTTTGCCACAATGCGCCTTCGGTTACTTATCTTCTTTTTGCAGATGATAGCTTCCTGTTTTTTCGAGCAAATTCTGAGGAACTTCACAGAATCAAGGAAATTCTTAACTAATTTAAGTTGCTCTCGGGTCATGCAGTCAATTTTAAGAAATCAGAAGTTTTTCCAACTCAAATGTTAGACGAGACAAACAGTAGAAGATCTCTGGAATACTTGGTGTTTGGAATGACATAACCACGAGTAAATACTTGGGGTTACCTTCGCTAGTAGGAAGATCAAAGAAGGTTGTGTTCAATTTCGTAAAGGACAAGGTAGAACAAAAAATAAAGTGTTGGAGTACAAAGAGTCTTTCGCGAGTAGGTAAAGCATTGCTTATTAAGAGTGTAGCTCAGACTATACCCACGTACACAATGTCGTGTTTTATGTTGCCTAAAACTCTCTGTAAAGAAATTGAATGTTTGTTGAATAAATTTTGGTGGAAATCTAGTTCATCTAGTTTGAAAGGAATACATTGGTTTTCTTGGGATAGAATGAATATGGCAAAGTCAAGAGGATGGCAAGGTTTCCGTAGTCTTTATGGCTATAATATTGCCATGCTGGGAAAACATATTTGTTATTTTGTGAACAAGCATGATTTCATGGTTGATAGAGGGGAGTTGGACCCGAGTAGAGACATTAGAGTGTGCCATTTGTTTAAAGATAATCAGCATGCTTGGGATGTGGATAAAGTGCAAAGTCTGTTCTCGAGTGGTGATGCTGCAAGAATTTTGCAGATGCGTATTCCGAGGTATGAGACAAAAGACAGGTTGGTATAGGTATATACCAAGAATGGGAGCTATTCTGTGAAGTCAGGATATCGCATGTGACAAGACCTCAGTCTCAAGTGAATAATTCTTTAGGCTGGAATCGTTTATGAAACCACAATATGCCTTTGAAAATCAAATAATTCCTATGGAGGTTCTGTAGAAATAATGTCCCTATTCGCATACTTTTGCAGAAGAGAAGCTCTAATATTCCTCTGGAATGTCCTATGTGTACTGGCGAGATCGAATACCTACTTCATGTGTTTTCTTACTGTAACTTTGCATAGTTTGTAGTTTAATATGTGGGAAGTCGAGGACACTCCAAGTTCGCTTCTAGAGAGGCTGAGTGTTGAGAGTTATGAGTTGCTAGCTGCAATTGCAATGACCTTGTGGGGGATCTGGTTCTTCTAGAATAAAAAGGTTTGGAAAAGCAAGGTAGTAACAACTCAGTTTGCAATGGAATGGAGTAACAGGCAGTTGGAAGATTGGAAAGCTGCTAAAAACAAAGTAAAGGGTATGCAATCAGCAAACAGAGGAGGTAGTAGAACAACTCGACTGATGTGGAAGGCACCAGGATTAGGAGCTTTTAAGTTGAACGTGGATGCTTCAGTCGTACATGGGGACTCATTTTTTGCAATAGGCATGGTCATTAGAAACCACCTGGGCAGTTTTATAGAAGGAAGGTGATGAGAATATGAAGGGAAGATTCTATTCTTGAGGCTGAAGCAGTGGGCATTCTTGAAGCACTATCTTGGATTAAAGCAAAACCGGAAGTAAGGATGGAAATCGAATCTGATTCTCTTGCTCTAATTCAAGCTATCTCGGGGGAAACTCATTACCAGTTTGAAGTTGGACATGTTTTTGTTGAGTGCAAACGTATGTTAAGAAGTAGTAGGTTGATTAGCATTCATCATGTTAGTCGTTTAGCTAATACGATAGCTCATCTATTGGCTCGTATTCCTTGTGAATCTAATAGCTACCTTGAATTCTTGTCTCCTCCGCGGCATGTGTTTGAGGCTCTTATGATTGATATTTCGTAATGAAATGTAATTGGTTTTGTTTAAAAAAACATATTAGTCATAAACAATACGTATTTCAATAAAAATAAGTAATAAAGAAGTTATTTATAATATTATTCTTTTAATAAAGAACATGATCAAACTCTAACAGTTGGTATATTATCAAAATTTAAATCTAAAAGTTATCAAAAAAACAAAAATTAAATGTAGAAAAAATTTAAAACCAATTTTAGCTTGAAAAAATAAAATAAAAATAATGAAATTGAAAATTATAAATTGAATGAAAAATATATGAACACAATATATTAATTAAAAAAGACATTATAAATTAAATGAAAAAATATGTGATGAAAATTTGTAAATAGAAAAATAAAAATAAATAGAAAATAGAAAAATACATATTAAATGTAAAATATATGACTAAAATATGTCAAACATGTGAATCAAGTAAACATAACACCTAAACCTTGGTACAACTGAAAATTTCTGTATTTTTTTTAATCTTAACCCTTCATTTCTCCATCTAACACAGTGTTAACAGTTTATTGATAAAGTCGTCCTGGCATATGTTTGCCAGGAACCGAGCTCCCTATATAATAATAGTATAGGTTTGTTCTTGGTAAACTATCCCTCAAAAATCATGTAAGTGATATAAATAATACAAGTCTAAAATAGAAAGAAGTCATGGCTCTTCCTTATTAAATGGTAAAGACCGATTAAAACAAACAAATTCCTCTTCTTTTTGAAAATAATTGATTTTTTAATACTTATTTTCAAAAAAAATTCCTTGCATAAATATTGTTTTTAATTGTTTTTTTGAGTTAGAAATCTAAGTCCAATATTTACTATTCAAAAAGAAAAAATTTGACATCATACTTTTGACTGAGTGATTACTTTATTTTTTGAAATTAAATATATAGGAAACTTAAATATCCATTATTTTTCAAATATTATTTTCAAATTAAGGGATGTTCATATTTTGGGAGCATTTGTTGCTCCAATATCAGTTGATGTAACTAATAGTTCTGAACATTGGGCCACAAATGGTGCTTATGTGAAGATCAATTGTGATGCACTAGTTTCATAGCTGATGTAGGTTGGATTGCTCGAGGTGTCATTGTAATATCTTTTCGATTAAAGAATTCCGATATTCTAAGTATTAAGCGATCTGAAAACAGAACGGCTATCTGTTTAGCTCATTTTTTGTTTTACAATCAGGTTGTAGTTGACTGTTTAGGAATTTGTTCCAGCTAGATTCCGATGTTTGAGTTTTAATAAAATCTTCTTGTTTGCTTGAGTAAGCATATCGACTTTACTGGTAGATAGTAGACGTGCTTGTCTTTGAACTGTTCGACCGTTTGTGTAAACGATGATATACTTATCACTATATCCTTTCTGACTCACCAAACTTGAAACACACTAAAATGTATATTCATCTATTTTATTCATCAATCTAATAATTAAGTTGATTGAGTTAGTTATTATTCATAGTATCAAATTCAATTAGTTTCCTATCTTTTCATACAGAGATTCAACTCCTTAACAAGATTTATACGAGTAAACTTTTTTCTTACTAGTAACTAATTTACAAAGGAGCATGAGTTTGAACGAGTTATCATCCATATATATAATGGAAATCTTCAAACGAAGAAATAACCTCCAAGATGTAAAGGACAAAACTCTCTCAAAATTCCAACCAATTATTGTTCGAGATAATTTAATTTAACGAACATTTTTTTTGATAAATAAAAAAATTATGTTGCATCAAAAAGAATACAACGTCAAGGGTAGGGCTATCAAACGGATATTTCGGATACGGATATGCCTATATCCGAATCTGAAATCCGAAATCACTATCTGAATCCGAATTCGAATCCGACTTATATTATAAAATTATATCCGAATCCGATGGATATTATCCGAATTAGAAAACTAATTTTGCTCTATATTTAGTAAATTTCAGGCGTCACTACTTTTACCTGCACTTGATAATTTGATGATTTAAAAATTCTGTATAAAGGGTGTTACGACTGGATTTCTGTCGGACCTTTGTTCGATCGGACCTGCAATGAAGAAGAATGCGAGGGTTGGGCCCCCCGATTCACCTCCGATGTGAGAATAATTTAATCGATTTTGGTAAGGTAATTAGAACGTAGAGTGTCTGTGTTTTTGTGTCAAAATGTGAATGAGTGATGTTTCAAACCTGACCAGGACGTATATTCTCTGTTCCTTTGAACGTGGGCGACTAACCTGGAGGTGGTGAAGGTGGGATGACGTGTCCCACGTTCCGAGGGATTCACAACTAACCCGACCGTTACAGCCAAATGGACTGGACAAGCTTTGGGCTTCCTTCGATACTTTATGTTGGGCCTTCGGTCTGGTCCATTAAGAAGATGGACCTCCAACATGTCCCTGGGCTTCGTTTGGAGTAATCCTCGGGACGGAGGCCAAAGCCCATGGTCCTTCTTCGGAATTATCCTTCGTAGTCCTTCCTTGAGATAAGGATGTCAGACGCTGGTGATAAGACCTTACACGGGGAGGCGTGTCCATTTAATGTTGACAGCTGTCCCACCTCGAGATTTACGCTGGAATCCCAGCCGTTAAATTTGAAACATCTCTTGTCCAAACGTCAAATCCACCTATTTAAACTTACAGAACCTTCTCTTTTCCTCTTTACAAACACATCTCGAAGTCTTCTCAAGCAAAAAACCCTTGTAACAATTGGGGCCATCGTTTCCTTTCCAGAAATTCCCAGTTCTCCTATTCCACTCGAGGCTCATCTTCAAGAAGTATATCCCCAAGAAACTAATCACAGAAATAATCTCCGAAAAAGTAAGTTTTTCTTTGTTCATTTACCTTGTATGTATATATATATATATATTTTTCAGTATATGCATGTGTATACGAGATGTTTTGGTCCATATGGGTTTCTGGGTAAAATACATATAGGTTTATGTTGCGTTTTGGGTTTGGTATACTATTCTAAGAATTTTTACCTCCCCATAGATTTTTCCTGGGATTCTGGGGTTGTTGAGGTGTTTTTTCTAGGCATGATCATCCTTCGGGATCTTCAAGCCCAATGAACATCCTTCGGATGGTCCCAGTACTCTCACTAACCAAGTTTCGAAGCCTTTTATACCTTCGTCCGTGTACTTTCAATTTAATTACCTTTAGACCTTAGGATGTCCCCGATCGAACCTGGCCCTCTGTACTCGGCCATTAGATGATTAGGTTTTCTCAAATTTCCTCTTTCTTTTCCGAGTACACGACTAATCTCTTGTGTTTCCGAACGCAGGATGTGGATTGGTCTAACGCTCCGAAGGTTCCCACGTATTCGGCCATGGCCCATTTTGGGGATGAAAAAATCTTTTCGGCCGTAAATCTAAATTCTGTGATGACCGAAGAAGATGTCTCCCTACTGCCTGCCAAATATGATTTTCTCAAGTGCTTTGAAGCTTCCACCGCTGATGAAGACGACCTTATTTATCACACTCCTGTCGTAGAGTGGCCGCATGGGAAGTTCGGGATATGGGTTTCCGAACGAGCCCTTTACTGCAGTTCCCCCTCCTGCCGATAATTAGGCGATTTTTGGAGGCTACGAGGATAGCCCTAGGCCAACTAGACCCCAACAGCTTCATTCACTTCAATGCCTTCCAGGATCGTTGTGTGAAGGCCGAGGTCGAACCTAGGTTGTCCATTTTCTTTCATCACTACGAATTCAAAAAGAATGGGAAAGGGTAAAATGGCTTAATCATAACTAAACTCAGCCCCAACTTGCAACTGGGTAACTGAACTCAAAAACCTTGCAATTAAAAAAAGATTAAATAAAAAAATTTAGATTTTAAAATAAAAAAACTGAAAATGAATTTTATCAGAAAATTCGAATTTTTTATTATATCCTTATATATAATAAGCGTAAGAGGGATCTTATCCATAATAGGAAGGGTATTTTGATAATCAAAACGAAATATAAGTAGATTTTAAAAATTGAATAGATTTCACCATAAAAAAATGGTCAATTTCTTCTCTCTTTTGTTTTTGCATAGTTTTAATTGGAAAATAATTGTTAAGTCATCACTAAATTAATGAATATTTTTCTAATTTCATGTGGCCTGTAAAATTGTCCAAATCAAATTTTAAGATTTCAAGATATAGCACAAATATTAAATTGAATGTGTAAAATCTTATTTTTGATGGGCGTGCCGTCCAAATTTGCTAACTTGTATGTTCCTGGCCGAACCACTTTGATCACTTTGTATGGGCCTTCCCAGTTTGGCATAAGCTTCCCCTGCTTGGTCGGCATAGAAGTTGCCAACTCCCGAAAAACCAGATCCCTCACTTGGAAAGACCTCTTCCTCACCTCAGAATCATAATACTGTGCTGCTTGAACTTGATATCGGACATTCCTCAGATGTGTTGCCTCCCTTTCTTCTTCTATCAAATCCACATTGGATCGCAGACCAAACTCGTTTGTTTCCACATTAAAGACTTGGGTTCGGTAAGATTCTAGACCCACTTCGGCCGGCATCAAAGCATCAGTAATAAAGGCGAGCCTGAAGGGTGTCTCTGTGATTAATGACCTTGGAGTTGTTTGGTAGGCCCGAAGAACATATGGTAACTCTTTGGCCCAAAGTCCCTTGGCTTTTCCTAGTCTCTTCTTAATCCCATCAAAAATTATTTTTTTTGCCGCTTCGATCGCCCCATTACCCTGTGGGTGACCGACTGAACTGAACTTCTGCTGAATCCCGAACTTGGCTAGAAACTTCCTGAATTTGCTCCCCATAAACTGGGTCCCATTGTATGAAACACATACCATCGGGATCCGGAACCTCAGAATTACCTGTTCCAACATAAACTTTTTTGCCGCATCTTCAGTGATGGTCGAGAGTGGCCTAGCCTCTACCCACTTTGTCATGTAGTTAATGGCGACTATGCAGTACTTAGCTTGCTTCGTGCTGGTTGGTAGAATGCCCACAATATCCACTTCCCACATGGGAAAAGGGATAGGACTGAGTACCGAAATCATCTCTTCGGGCGGCTGTTTTGGCACGATACTAAAAAGTTGGCATTGCTTACACTTCTTGGCATACTCCGTGGCGTCTTCCTTTAAGGTCGGCCAAAAGAATCCTTTCCTCAAATCTTGAAGGCAAGTGATCGTCCTGCTAAATGCTCTCCACAAATACCTTCATGAACCGTCTCCAGTGTAAGTCTTTGTTCTTCGGGGTCAAGGCACCGAAGTAATGGTTGGGTGGCTGCCCTTCTGAATAGTCGGCCTCCCACAAGGGTATATCTGGTTGATCGGTGTTTCACTTTCTGGGCCTCTTTCTTGTCCAGTGGTAAAGTACCCTTTTCTAGAAATGCTCTGATTGGTGTCATCTAGTTGACACCCTAGTGTATTTCAAAGCATTGCTTCTTCTCAATAGAAGGGGCTTTCACTTCGGTCAGATAGATTGATCCTTGGAGATTCTGAGTTTCGGCTGAAGCTAGCCTTGATAATGCATATGCTCTGCTGTTGTTTTCTCTAGCTACTTGACTCAATTCAAAAGATTCAAACATCATAGATTATTCGCGTTCCTTAAGGGCGTAGGCCTTTGCTCGGGGGTTCTTTTGTCCATACTCCCCTGAAAACTGCTTCACGACCAACATTGAGTCACTGAACGCCCTTAGGTGCTTTACTTCCAAATTTTTTGCCAAGTCCAAACCTGCCAGTAATGCTTCATATTCGACTTCATTGTTAGTCAAAGGAAAAGTGAACCTGATGGCTTGGCATATCTCGAACCCATCGGGACTAGTTAGAATCAAGCCAACCCCACACTTCGATCCCGTAACTGATCCATCCACAAATAGCTTCCATTTCCCGGGTGAGCGAATTAACTGTTCTTCTGGGGCTAAGTCTTTCGGCCCCGAGAAAGAGCATTCTACTATGAAGTTTGCTAAGGCTTGGGCTTTGATTACAGTTCGAGGAATATATTCCAAATCGTACTCCCCCAATTTGATCGACCAGGCTACCACTCTACCCGAAGCCTCCAGTCTTTGCAAGATTTTCTTCAGCGGTTGGTCCGTGACAACCTGCACCGTTCGTCCTTGAAAGTAGTGGCGTAACTTCCATTTATTTAATAACACTAAGAGTTTTTCTCACTACTTACTTCTAAGAGCCACTAGCTCTTAACAACTTATATTTTAATAATAAAATATGCATGTTCACCAATTCTTGTGTTAGGAATAATTCATAAGTTGTGATGTTGAGAATAAAATTTTGCTTATGCTTCTTGTAAATCCTGATCTTATAAAGGATTTAGCACTTTTTATAGGATATATGCGTTAGACAGTAATCTGTAGAGTTCAGTCAGGAACAGCAGTGCATCAAGGACTACATGTCAGGAACTGAGATCAAATCCTGATACGCCAAGACAAATACTGATGGATGTTGAATCCTGATGTAAGGTGGAATCCTGAGATCAGTCGTGTTACTGATGATGTCATTATGGATGCTACAGAAACTGGCAAGTGCTATAAAACAGGATCGTTGTTTTGAAGAACAAGCAAGAAGATATCATGAAGGAAAGAATTTTCTATTGATGGAAACTATCAACTGGACGGCAGAACATTGTCATGTATAGATCATTACTTTATGTTATTAGTTGATAGGTAGCATTATAAATACTCTCTCTATATCATTGTAAAAGAGTGAATTTTTGAGTGCATATCGTGTGAAGCTCTGTATAAGGTTTGTATTCGAGAGTTCGAAACAAACAGAGAGAAAGATTTGTATTTTCAGCAGCTGCTAAAGGTATTGTACACCTTTGGTAGAGTTTGTATTTGATTTATTTATTACAAACAAAGTTTGATTCATTCGTTTGTTCTTGTTCGTCTAATCAAGCAAAAATCAGACACGATTATATAACTTGTATTCAACCCCCCTTCTACTGAAAGTGACTTGAGGAAGAAGAAGAGCAAAGAAAGTTCTGAGTCAGAGACTGCAGATATAGATTCTGAAGATAATGATTCTGAATCAGAGATGCAAGAACTCTTTGCTATGTTTGCTAAAGCTTTCAAGAAAGGAAGATTCAATAAGACAAGATTTAGCAAAGGATCGTTTCAGAAGAAAGAGGAGAAGAATAGTGACAAAGGCAAGAGTACAATTATCAAGCTTGATAAGGCCAAGATCAAGTGCTTTAACTACAGTGAGCTTGGACACTTTGCTAGTGAGTGCAAGAATCCTAGGAATTCAGGGAAGGCTAATGCACTCATGGTCACACAGAAGGATTGGGCAGACTCCAGTCATTCTGATGATGAATTTGATTATGACAACATTGCATTGATGGCAAGTGCTATAGACAAGCCTGGATCTCCAACGAAAACTTCTTCATCTTCTGTTAAGGTATCACTTCACTCTCTTGATTCATTTGATAGCTTAGATTCTGATGATATTAGATCTATTCATGTTGATTTTAAGAATCTTATGATTAATTTCAAAATTCTTGCTAGTGAAAAAGATGAACTTAAGGCTAAGAATGATGAATTAGTTAGTAGAAATAATTTTCTTGAATCTGAGTTAATTCAAATGGAAGAATATAGGTTAAGTTCTGATAAAGCTAAGCATGATTATGGTGTTATCCTTGAGGCTTATGACTATGTTAAAAAAGAACTAGAGGAAGAGAGAGATATGATGAAAACCATTAATACTTCTGGTAAAAAGACTCAAGAAATCATTGACAATCAAATTCTTGGTAAAGTCTTTGGCTTAGGTTTTGGAAAGAATAAAAGTGAAAATTCTGTAGCTATTGTCTTGGATGATAGGAAAGAAGAAGCTAGCATATCCAAATCTGAAGGTAAGAATATAGTTTCTGAACCTAAACATGTTAAATTTGTTGATTCTAAAGGTACCCCAGTTGTGCACAAAAGAATTAACAATAGCAATTCAGATGAGGGAGTGTTAGAAAAACCTAAGAATGTCAACGTAGGCTTTCTGTCTAAGTCTCAGTTGAAACAGAGACTAGAAGGTATTTCAAAGTCTAGCAAGATCAGAAGAAATAGGAATGGAAAAGAACGTATTAACAAAGAGAATAATTAGAAGAATGTACCTGATGCACCTAGGAAGAAATGTTATAAATGTGGAAATCATAATCATTTGGCCCTAGACTACAATCAAAAACCTTCTTGAAAAATTGAGTCCAGATTCCCCAAGACTTAGAGAATTCAATACCACCCACAAGAACCCTGTTATCATTGTGGTAGTTTACTTCATTCCATTTATATGTGTAAGGAATATCATGAACTGTATTATGACTATTATCCTCTGAAATCTGAAACTCCTAGTCTTGTGAAATCAGAGTCTAAGGTTGACTCTACAACAGGTAAATCAAAAGCAAAATCTTCAAAGCCTGTTGGTTCAAAAGTTAGTAAGAAAGGATCAATTAAAGGTTGGGTCCTAAAAAATTCTAACTAGCTACTTTTTGTTTGCAGGGCACTGGAAAGAAGCATTCAATTATTTTGGATAGTGGATGCTCTGGACATATGACTGGAAAGAAATCCCTGCTTACAAAGTTTGAGAGGAAAGCTGGCCTAGTAATATCCTTTGGAGATGGCAACAAAGGAGAAACTCTGGGATATGGCTCAATTATTTTGGGGAATGTCATCATAGAAAACGTAGCACTGGTTGAAGGCTTGAAACACACACTTTTAAGCATAAGTCAACTGGGTGATAAGGGTTACCAATCAATCTTTGACAGTGAAGGATGTAAAATCTTGAATATGAAGAATGGAGACATTGTTCTGACTGGTCAGAGACATGGTAACATATATGAAGCCAGCTTGAGTGACACATCTAAAGGAACTGTCAGATGTCTTTACAGCAAGGCATCAAATGATGAAAGCTGGAACTGGCACAAGAAGCTCTCACATCTCAATTTTAAGAAGCTTAATCAACTTGTTAAGCACCATCTGGTGAGAGGCCTACCTCAGGCAAATTATGTGCAAGATGGACTTTGTGATGATTGTCAGCTTGAAAAACAAAGAAGAACCACTTTCAAGAGCAAGACAGAAAATTCAATTACTGAACCATTTCACATGCTGCATCTTGATTTATTTGGTCCAGTAAACATTATGTCTATCAGCAAGAAAAAATATGCTCTAGTTATAATGGATGATTACACAAGGTTCACATGGGTATTCTTTCTACACAAAAAGGATGAAGCTCCTCAGCAAATCATTGAACTTGTCAAGAATATTCAGAATAGCTTTGAGCACAAGGTCAAAGTGCTTAGGAGTGACAATGGTATAGAATTTAAGAATTCTACAATGGAGGAGTATTGTGCAGACAATGGAATTACTCAACAGTTTTCTGCACCTGGAACACCTCAGCAGAATGGTGTAGTAGAAAGAAAGAATAGAACTCTCATAGAGGCAGCAAGAACCATGCTTGCAGATGCAAAGCTTCCAACCTATTTTTGGGCAGAAGCTATTAACACTGCATGTTTCACTCAAAATTGTACCTTGGTAAATGGCCATGGAAAGACTCCCTATGAGATGATCAAAGGAAAGAAGCCAAGTGTGAAATACTTTCACATCTTTGGGTGCAAATTCTATGTCCTGAAAGTTCATCCAGAACAACTTGGAAAATTTGAACCCAAATCGGATGAAGCAATCTTTCTACGATATTCAGCATCAAAGGCCTTCAAAGTATACAATCTCAGAACTCGCATTATTATGGAATCAATTCATGTTGCATTTGATGATAAGAAGTTTGGAATTTTGCAAACGATGAAAGCCATGACAATCTGGAATTTGAAAATCTTAAGTATTCTGAGATTCTCTCCAGTGATGATGAAGGTTCTCCAGAGAAAATCTCTATTGCTTCTCAAAGGAATGTTACTGTTGAGGGGGAGCAATTCAATCAAGGAGAACATAGTGCTGGTCAGGATCAGACTAGTCTTTCAGAGTCTACTTCATCAGGAACTGATCTTTCAGAGTCTAATGAATGAAGATCAGAAACTAGCAGCAGTATTGAATCAACTGATTCTACTGATCAAGGGGGAGCTTTTGAAGGAAATGAACACTCTTCTACAAGAAATACCACTAACTGAGGGGGGAGAGTCTAGCAGGAGCAATCTACCACCTGTTAGAAAATGGACAAGGGATAATACTGAAGATTTGATTATTGGTGATCCAAATAGTGGTGTTCGAACTAGAAGATCAATTCAAAATGAATGCTTGTACAGTTGTTTTCTCTCAAAGAATGAACCTAAGAAGGTTGAAGAAGCCTTACAGGATCCTGATTGGGTAATAGCAATGCAGGAAAAATTGAATGAGTTTGAGAGGACCAAAATTTGGAAACTGGTACCAAGACCAAAAGATAGATCTATTGTTGGTGCTAAATGGGTTTTCAGAAACAAGCTAGATGAATCTGGTATGCTTGTAAGAAACAAAGCAAGACTGGTGGCCAAGGGTTATTCTCAGGAAGAAGGAATTGACTGTGATGAAACCTTTGCCCCTGTAGCAAGATTGGAAGCAATCAGAATGTCTCTTGCATTTGCTGCTCATTCAAAATTCAAGGTATAACAGATGGATGTAAAGAATGCTTTTCTAAATGGCAAGCTTGATAAGGAAGTGTATGTGGAGCAACCACCTGGTTTTTTTGATCCAAAGTTTCCATATCATGTCTACAAACTTGACAAGGCACTCTATGGACTAAAGCAGGCACCAAGAGCATGGTATGAAACTTTGTCTAAATTTCTTCTTGAAAATGGCTTCACAAGAGGTACAATTGACAAAACTCTATTATTTAGAAAGATCAAAGGTGATTTGCTTTAAGTTCAATTTATGTTGATGATATTATTTTTGGTTCTACTAATGAAAAGTTATGTGCTAAGTTTAGCAAGCTTATGCAGTCTAAGTATCAGATTAGCATGATGGGTGAATTAAATTACTTTTTAGGCTTGCAGGTCAAACAGACTGAGACTGGTATTTTCATTAATCAGTCAAAGTATATCAAAGATCTCTTAAAAAGGCTTGACTTTCAAGATTGTGCAATTGCAAAGACACCCATGACAACAGCCACTAAGCTACACTCTGATTCTAAGGGAAAGAGTGTTGATAACACTAGCTATAGAGGCATGATAGGTTCACTGTTATATTTAACTGCAAGTAGACCAGATATAATGTTCTCTACCTGTTTATGTGCTAGATTCCAAATTTATCCTAAGGAATCTCATTTAATTGCTGTGAAGAGAATTTTTAGATATCTCAAGGGGACTCCAAATCTTGGTTTGTGGTATCCAAGAGAATCTGATTTCTCCCTAATTGGCTATTCAGATTCTGATTATGCAGGGTGTAAAATAGACAGGAAAAGCACTACAGGTACATGTCAATTCTTGGGAAACAGATTGATTTCTTGGGCAAGCAAGAAGCAACAATTAGTTTTAACCTCAACTGTAGAAGCTGAATACATTGCAGCAGGCAGTTGTTGTGCTCAACTCCTTTGGATAAGAAATCAGTTGATGGATTATGGTATGATACTTAGTAATATTTCTATGTTTTGTGATAATACTAGTGCTATCAAAATTGCAGAAAATCCAGTTCAACACTCAAGGACTAAGCACATTGATGTCAGGTATCATTTTATTAGAGAACATATTGAAAATGGTACTTTGGAACTTCATTTTGTTCCTACTGACAAACAGCTTGCAGATATTCTAACTAAACCACTTGATGAGGCTACATTCATTAGATTGGTTAGTGATTTAGGAATGTTAAACTTTTAGATCTTTAACATCTGCACAAGTAGCAAGGTATGTTGTTTCAACTTATAGACTTGGTATCTTTGTCAGGATCTATACTTGACTGTTAAATGCTTAAGCTGTAACATCGTACTTTGATAAATTTCAGTATGATAGACTTATTAATAAACATCAGGATCAGGATTGCTATCAGGAAACTGACGTCATCAGTATTGACATCAGGATTGTATCGTCAGTATCAGGATTGTGAAATTTGTGTGTCTTACTATTTTAAATCCTGAAGATCATTCTATACAGTGGTTCTATTCTGAGTTTTGTTAAGTCTATGTTAGCAAGTTTTACCACATGCATACTGATAATTTATGTCATTATTCAGATCAGTCAATAAACAACAATAGACAAGTAGATAATAACAAAACTTGTATTTTCATTAAACAAAAGCATTACATCCATAGAAATGAAATACAATTCTTCTTTTTGTATAACTACTACTGATAATCCTATTCTTGTCTAAAGTTAGGGCTTTTGAATCTTGCTTCTTTCATTTGTCTAAGAGACAGGACAAGGAGCATCTCAAGATCCGCGTTAGGGATTTTAAACGCCTCATCTGCTTCTAGACTTCATCTCAGGATGACTTGAATAAGAGCAGCTGACTTATCTTCATGCTTATTGAAGAAAATGAATAGCATCTCCATCAAGATCAACCTCAGACTCTTCGCCAAATTCTTCATCCTCAAGGTGTGAAGAGATTAGAGGAGGATTTTATCCGACTGGTAGATGTTTTAAAGGAGATTCTTGGAAATCATCTGGGTTAAGACCAACCATATCTAACTCGATGAGAAAAGTCATCTCTTCTAAGAGATAGTTCACTTGCTCCTGATCATCAAGAGTAAAGAACTTCTCAGTGGCAATGAATCAAAAGCTAGGGTTCATATGAAGATTTTGGTTGAAAGCCATGGTGTAAAGAGAAAAGAATGAAAAGATTTTGGAGTATGGCATAAGGCGTTATTTTCTTTTATAGAAAGACGTGGGAAGCTGAACAATCGTTTGGGGGTTATCAATGCAGTCAGTCATAATTATGTGTGACTGTATTTCTTATATTTTCAAGAAATGTTGAACGTATCTAACCAATTGATTTTGTTCAGATTTTATTTATTTCTTTTACAGGTAAAAGAAAATGCCACGTGGAAACTCCATTTAGTCTCTGAACTCAGGATGATATTGATCAGGAATACAAGTGTGTTCACATCAGGATTAGTAATTCTTTCTATTCAGAAATCACATTGAATCTTGTGATTATCTTGGTGAGAAGATCACATCAGGAGAGAAAGCTGATCAGTATTGACTTTTATCTTGATTTTACCTTGATTTATTTACTTGAAATCAATTTTGGATTTTATTTTCAAAAAAAATCGTGGGTAACTGCATTTTGCAGGGACTGACACCTGTCAACCTACGTGTCAACGTGGGATAATGGGTCTGAAGGATTTTTGAAATATAATTATTTTGAAAACTCAAGAGTGTTGTTTTCAAAATCACTAATCAATTTCAAAGCTTTCTTAAGTTCTTTTCAGATCAAAATGGCAACTCAAAGAAGAATACCCAAATCAGTAGCTTTCAAGTTTGGTGACTTTGATTTTATGATGAACAATCATGTTGCAGCTATCACCAACAAGGAAGGGGTGTCAACTGATTTTCACCCAATTATGGACTTTATGGCGAAAGGACCATTAAGCTATGCCTTGACAACATCTCCACAAATTAATCAAGTAGCTGTTACACAAGCTTGGGAGAATGCCGAGGTAATTGATTCTACTCAGAGTCAATCAGGTAAGATTGTTCTACACTTAGGACAAGACTCATTTGATATTACTGAATTTGTTGTTAATTCAGTACTTCACTTACCTGTTAGTACGAATTTTGAGAATGTACCATCTGATGATGATATTAGAACTATGTTATCTGAGTTAGGTTATAATGGACCTCTAGATAACATGAGCCAGTTAAATAGATCCTTTCTTAGGAAAGAATGGTCTTTCTTTTTTGACCAATTTGATAAATGTTTTACTGGTAAATGTAGTTCTTTTCAATAAATTACTGTTGTTACATCTTACATTGCATATGGCTTGCTTTATAACAGAGTAATTAATTTTGGTCACATTATCTTAAGTCAGATGTGTATTAAACTTGGGTCAAAAGATCATGACAGGAATATGTTGAAACTGTTTATTAACCATTTCATTCCTGATGTTGAAGCTAGATTTGGTAGAGAATATTGTGTTTCTTCTTATGTACAGCAAAAGAGAATTTTCTCTGACATTACAAAGAAGGACAGTGAAAAGAATCTAGATGAAATACCTGCATTACACTATCCAAATCATGTTCAGGTACTTTTAAGAACTCATCTTCCTACTCTCTACAATTCTTCTTTCTTTGATGGTGAAATGACTCAGGAATCCCAATTGGAGGAGAACCCCCCTGTGTCTACCCAAGTAGCCAAAAACATTACAGTCTCTGAAACAATTCTAGAACCAAATTTTGATCCACAACCTATTGTTTCAAAGAAGCCAACCTCTGGTGTTTCTCAAAAGACATCAGTTGTAAAGAAGAGGAAATTTGTTGTTTATAGTAGTAGTTCTAGTGAAGATGATGATAATATATCTCTTGCTGAGAGAGCAGAATTGAAGGCTGCAATTCAACTTTCTAAGCTAGGACAAAGAGATAGAACACATAGTCACAGCCAGGCTGCAGTCTCCCAAAAGGCTGTAGTTCTTAAAAAGGGAAAACAGTTACTGGATACTGTCTCTCAAAAGACTGTGTCTATTGAAAAAGGATATCATCCCAAGATCACTTCTGTGTCTACACCTCTTGAGTCTTCTCAAGATAAATCTATTTCTTACTACACTAGGAGAACAAGGAGAAAGATTCATTTATCACCTACACACACAGTGTCTATTCCAACTAACATTATGCAGGTCTCTACAAATAAGGATATATCCACGTCAGTATCTGACAAGAGAGATCTAGATGTTGATTCTTCATGGGAAACTACATTGACATACAGACTGGCTATGGAACTTATTTCTCTAAAAGTGAAGCTTTCCAGGCCTGTTCTAGATTTTCTGATTGAAAGAGTTCCCAAACTTTCATTTCCTGGAAAATATGGACTGTTACATCAAAGACTTGATTTAATGAAGATGTACTTCTATGTATCAGTCAGAAAGGAATTGCACAAGAAATTTGGACTTCCTAAGCATGTTGCACTTCAATCACTTCATGCATATTTATTTGACAAGGATGTCATTATTGAAGATGCTTAGGCTCAAGGTGATCAAGAGGAGGTACTTGATAGAGGGAAGCAGTAAATAGAAGATACTGTTGCACCAGTGGTGAATAGTAGGATAGATCAGATCACAGTCACTGCAACACAAGAACCATCTAGTCAGAGGTTGGATGACTCGGGAACTGTAATTGACGATGCTGGAAGATCTTATGTGATGACTGAAATTGCAAGTGAGAAACCCTATGATATGGGAGGAATGACTTTGATTGATTTTCCTGAAGATCAAACCAATATTGTTCTTTCAGAGTCTATCCACCTTGAGGGTGTGTCTCAGCAACCAACACTTAAAGACGGTGATATACTAGCAATGGTGTCTAATGAAGTATTACTGAAGACATCAGAGTCTAGTGTAGATCCTGAAAGTGGTATACTGGAGCCTATAGTCTCTGGAAAGAAAGTAGATGTTTGTAAGGGTTCAGAGACTATAGCAGCTCACTCCTTGGAGAAAACCTCAAGCCCATGCCATATGAGGAACCCTCTCTCCATGTGAGTTCAGCTATAAAAACTTCTTCTAAGCCCTATTTTTCTGTAGGTCATGAGAGCACTTATCCAAATTTGAGTGATACACTTGAAAAGATGGACGTAGATCCACACATAGACAGGCTGGCTCCTGACCAGGCAAAAGGAGAGGTAGAAAGAGTGTTGACTTTAGATCGTCAAAGTGAGAATGAGGGTATGGATGATCAACTCAATAGTGAGGTAGAGAAAGTTAGGAAACCACCATCGTTTGATTTCTGGGATCAGGTTTTTCCTGAATCTTGGTCTGAAAATCTTGGTATGGATGCTGGTACTTATTCCTTTATCAAGATGTATGAGAAGAATGACTTAGCAAAGCACAATGGAAAGCCCGAAGTTAAATCTCAGAAACAGAAAGAGAGGCTTGCAGGAATCATCAACAGAAGAGATGAAAAGCTAAGACAATCTCTTACTCCACATGTACCAGAAGATATTCCTAATGATCCTAGTATTCCTTTGTATGTACTTCCAATATCAGCAAGAATTGAGACATCAACAGTATCTGGTCAATCTAAGGAGGAGTCAGGATTTGTAGATGTTAGTACACAGAATACTGGTGAAGGACAGGATGATCATGTTTCAGCTTCAGAGCAGAAAAGTGAAGATGTGTGTACTTCTACTAAAGTATTATTACATGAATATCATTCTACTCCAGTAGAGCATGCTACACAGACAACTTCTTCTACAAGGATTGAAGATAAGGTTATTTCTGCATCTGAGCCTGAAGATACAACAAGCACTTCCAACTTTGAAGTTAATTCTGGAATTCTAAAGGATATTCAGAAATCTAAAATTATTATTCAATCGAGACTTCAAACACTTGAAGATAACCAAGTCACTATTATGGAAAATCAAGTAGTTTTGATGAATCTTATTTCTTCTGCTACTGAATTTCTAGAAATTAATGTTGCTGATGTCAAAAAGGGGGAGATAAAAACAATTCAGAGGCAACAGATTGGGGGAGATGAACATATTGGAGATAAAGGAAGAACTAAGAGTGACAGAGGTGACTCTCAACAAGGAAGTGGAAGCATTAAATAGTTGAATTCTTTCTTCTAAGTACTGAATACTATGTCTACATTTGAAGAAGGAGGTACTAAATTTCATGATCCTAAATTCATAAATTCTATTCTAGTTGAATTGTCATATGTTTTGACATCTACAACTTAGATTTATGCTTTAGATTCTAAAGCATAAATAGGGGGAGATTGTTAGGAATAATTCATAAGTTATGATGTTGAGAATAGAATTTTGCTTATGCTTCTTGTAAATCCTGATCTTATAGAGGATTTAGCACTTTTTATAGGATATATGCGTTAGATAGTAATATGTAGAGTTCAGTCAGGAACAGCAGTGCATCAAGGACTACATGTCAGGAACTGAGATCAAATCCTGATATGCCAAGACAAATACTGATGGATGTTGAATCCTGATGCAAGGTAGAATCCTGATATCAGTCGTGTTACTGATGATGTCATTATGGATGGTACAGAAACTGGCAAGTACTATAAAACAGGATCGTAGTTTTGAATAACAAGCAAGAAGATATCATGAAGGAAAGAATTTTCTATTGATGGAAACTATCAACTGGACGGCAGAACATTGTCATGTATAGATCATTACTTTCTGTTATTAGTTGATAGGTAGCATTATAAATACTCTCTCTATATCATTGTAAAAGAGTGAATTTTTGAGTGCATATCGTGTGAAGCTCTGTATAAAGTTTGTATTCGAGAGTTCGAAACAAACAGAGAGAGAGATTTGTATTGTCAGCAGCTGCTAAAGGTATTGTACACCTTTGGTAGAGTTTGTATTTGATTTATTTAATACAAACAAAGTTTGATTCATTCGTTTGTTCTTGTTCGTCTAATCAAGCAAAAATCAGACACGATTATATAACTTGTATTCAACCCCCCTTTAACAAGTTAACATCTTCCACAACTTTTGGTTATAATGGTGTTCATCAATAAATAAATTATAAATATATAGCTAATATGGAGAGTATTGTTGGAGTTTGACACATAAATCAATGTATTAACTTGTTAAGAAACATTAATTTAACTTTTTTTAAAAAAATAATGTAGAAATCTCTTGAAAATACTCTAAGTTACTAATAATCATATAACTTATAATATTTTTAAGGAATTATAGGACACTGGAGTTGCTATAAGTCTATGTACGAGTACGAGTATAGTAAAAACCGGCACTCCAATCAATTTAAAGCCACTTTTTTTTCTTTTATTTTTCAAATATATCATCATAATAATAAAAAGGAATGAGTATAGATAAAGTTGTTGAAGCTGATATGCAAAATTAAGTTCTTAAATCACTAGAATTTATTATTATATAATATTTATAAATAATATATTAAAACATTGAGCCTGTTTGGGACGGGCTTTTAAGCCCGGTTTAAAGCCATTTTCTACTTTAAGTTAAAAAAATGGTTATTTGTATAATAAGTGAGAATTTGACTTAAAGTTAAAAAAACAGCTTAAAGTCAAAAGTTGGTAGGAGGTACTTTTCTGAATTACTTATTTTTTTTTTTGAGGTTTTATTTGAAAAAAGTTAATATCATTATTCAAAGAGATAATTTATCAATTTCTTTTATGTTTACATTTTTTATAATTTATAGTCACTCATCTATACTAATATATTAAAGCCGAAAGATTGAAAGTTTGGTCGGTTTGGTTTTCGGTTTGGTTTTCGGTTTGGTTATCGTAATAATTAAAATAAAATAAATAGTAATATTATTAAAACTAATTACTAATGTTAACGTAGTTATATTTTGATTAAAATTCCTCACCCGCATATAACTTCTTCTTGGACTCTTTCCTATGTTTGCTCTTATCCAAATTATTAAAATAAATAATAATATAATATAATTAATGATAATTAGCCGATTGCCTTTTTCACATTTACTTTTAGTTGAACATATTACCTTTTATAAACACATAAAAACATCAATCGTATCATATCTTCCGATCATTAATATTTCCTTCCTAATTAAAACACGTTACCTTTTTTTATTTAAAACTAATCTTACAATCTATACTATTATATTAAAACTGAAATATTGAAAGTTTGTCGATTTGGTAATTGGTATGATTATCCTAATTATTAAAATAAATAATATAATAATATAATTAGTGCTAATTAGTTAATTGTCTCTTTATTTGAAGAAATTAATTTTTATAAACACCTAAAAACATCAATTGAACCGTAACTTTTGATCATTAATATTTTTTTTCTAATTAAAATACGTTACCTTTTAATTTAAAATTAATCTTGAAATCATTAGTATACACCCAAAAATATCACACCATATCGTCCGATCATTATTTTTAAAACTAAATAAGAATAATTAGATCTAATAATAAGGTATATTATATCATTATATGTTATTAATGATTATATAATAACATAATTATAGAATAAAATAAAATTTATAATATATCAAAAGAAACCCGTGCATCACACGGGTTATAAGCTAGTAATATAAAATTACCCAAACAGATATTGACTTAAAATTTTCACTTTTAACTTATCACTTTAAGCAACTTTAAATCAAATTAAGTAATCACTATAAGCAACTTTAAGTCATACTAAGTAATAATTTTACGTTTAACCAAACGGGCTCATTATTGGACTTGTTTTTAAAAGACTATTTGGAGTGTAAAATTTAGAAAAAAATTTAAATTATAATTTTGGAATTCACATATAGCTAGTTTGTTATATGCTCTTAAAGAATAAGAAAGTGTTTTATGTTGGTTTGTAGTTACTGACTTACTGAGATTATATATAGTTGATGAAAGTTGTATAAGTTGAGAGCCACGCAAGGGGGGAAGTGAGCCATGAGGCCCATGAGTCCATGACTGACGCACTTGCCTACGAATCCATACCATCTTTTTTAATTACCAAATTATACGTAGAATTATGAAAATATAATAGTAACATTTAATTAGTTGACTGTTTACACCGGAAATTTGCTTAAAATGTAATGTAATGCAATATAATATCGGTATTACAAAGTCACACCTCCACCTGGCAATTTAAAAATACATATGCTCAATTAGTCTATTGTCCCTTCATCATATAGGGCATGTTTGGCCCAACTTAATTGGAATTTATAAGTTATTTAATTTGAAAAAAAGTACGTATTTACATATTTCTTTTAGAAATAAATGTTAATGTAAAGTCAGACATTCATTATCTTATAAAAATAAGTTACTTATTTCAGAAAAAAAGTAAGTACTTTAAAATAATTTATTTATTTCTGAAAATAAGATAAACCAAAAACACTTACCGGATATATAATGAGAATATTATTTTAGAAACGTGGAAGAATGAACTTCTCTTCATCAGACAAAATTCTCATAAATTCCTTACTATGTTAGTTAACGTTTGCACACTAATTCAATGACTTTTAAATTAACATGTGATAGGTTCCATTTATAATTTTATTTTTATCATCACATATTTTAAATATTTAGAATACGACGCATGAAGTATAAATATGGGATGATATATGTTCCCTCCTTTAGGGGATAATATTTTGCATAAATTAAATTCTGAACTATCATGGAATGGATTAAATGCTATTGATTCACGTACTAAACAATGTGAATCTGAGGTTTTAAGAATCATTCATATACAAAATATTGCTAATCAAATGCTGGATGCTTTTAATGATTCTAGACTTATTATAAAATCGCATATACCCGCTGTTAATGCTCCGGTAAGGGTTGAAATCAGCCTTGTTCATAAATCAATTCCTGAAGAATTGATTGGTAATTCAAAACCACGTCATAAGCGTGATAGACCTATTGATACGAAAGATGTCCAACATAATTTTCTATAATACGACACATCATAGATACTCCTGTATGACCAAGTCTTTCATGCCAAAGGGTGAGTGATTTTGGGTATATGATTTTCGGAATTGTGATACTATGAGACTCAATAATTCTTATTTGGGTAGCATATAAACTAGAAGATATAGATTGTAATTTTTCTAAGATTTTCTTTTGACCTGAAACGGTTGAAGTGATAAGGAGATATTCTTTTTCATTCTCACTAGTAGTTTCTTCGTGGAAACCATTAAGACGAATGTCTTTAAAACTCAAAATATTTCTAGTGGATATACTAGAATATAAAGCATTATGTACATGAATTTGTGTCTCGTTTGGTAGGATAAAACTGGCTTTTCCAGAACCCTCTATTATATTTGATGTGCCCGAAATGGTCCAGACATGTAAGCTGGTTTTAGTCAACTATGAGAAATATTTCTGATTTTGTAGAATTGTGTGAGTGGTGGCGCAATCAGCAATGCATATATCTCCCATATTTATACTGTGCACAAATATAAGTGAACACTAATTTTATTAAAACAAACCCAGGTACATAAAACAAGAACATAAAACAAGCACATTAAAACAGGAAATCAAAGCAAATACATAAGGTACAAGCATTTAAAGCGATACATAAAAGAATTAGTCATCTAAGCCGTAGCAAATATTAGCATTATTATTAAGTTCAGTTGGAGTCTTGTTGAGTGGTTCATCGTTAAAGCTAGCCAAATTTGTTTCCATCCTTTGTCCATTCTGCTTTTTAGATGACTCGTAAAGATCTACAAGATGTCTAGGTGTGTGACAAGTACGAGTCCAATGTCCATGAACTCCACATCTAAAACATATATCTTTAGTATCTCCTTCTTGTGGTGCCTTCCTTTTATTTGACACCTCATTTTGCCACTTCTGGTGGCTAGAGTTGTTGTAACCATCACACTGCCACTTCAGGTGTCCAGAGTTACACTGATTTCGACACCGACCACGAAAATTTCCACGTCCAAGGTTTCGTCCATAACCTCGTCCTCCTCTATGCCCTTTCCCACACTCATTCTTCCGGAATGACGTGTTATGTACTTCAGGTAACTAGGCAGAGCCTGTGGGACGTATCTGATGATTTTTCAGCAATAACTCATTATTTTTCTCAGCTACAAGAAGGAGAGATATCAGCTCACTATATTTCTGAAAATTGCGTTCCCTGTATTGTTGTGCCAAGATCATAGTGTTGGGGTGAAAGGTCGAAAGGGTCTTTTCAATCATCTCAACATCAGTAACTTTCTCATCACACGGTATTAGCTTTGAGCTTATTTTGAACAAGGCAGAACTATATTCAGCAACATATTTAAAATCTTGTAACCTTAAATTGATCCAGTCATAACGAGCATGTGGCCGATGGACAAGTTTTTGGTAGTCAAACCTATCTTTGAGATTGGTCCAAAAAGTGAGTGGATTTTTGACTATCAGGTATTCAGATTTTAAGTTTTCATGAATGTGGTGCCTAAGAAAAATAATTGCTTTGGCATTTTGTTCAACAGTTGGGATTTTTCCTGTTTCTATGGTATCCTTTAGTCCGTTGGCACTAGGTGTAATTCCGCATCGAGCACCCAAGACAGATAATTATCCCCAGACAAATCCAGTGCAACAAAGTCTAATTTTGCAAGATTCGTCATTCTGAACGTAAAGTAAATATTTAAAACATGGTATAGCAACATGGCATTTTAAGGCATGGATAATTAATCATGTATAATATGATAAAAATTATAGCATAAAATAATAAATGACATAATATAAATATTAAAATTACGTTAACACAATAAACTTTTGATTTAAACAATAACATAAATAAATTTATAAATAAAGGGCATAATGATTACAACATTTATAAAATAAATAAGGTTAGATCGTATCTTATCGATCAAACAAAATTTGGACAGGATCTCAACTAAAATAGATTAAACTGGATTGTACCTCCTTCGTTAGATAAAGCTTGGGCAGAGACTCGTGCTGATAACGTGTTATAAAATATAGAAACTAATTATATATATATATATATATATATATATATATATATATATATATATATATATATATATATATATATATATAACAATCAGAGAGATAATGAAATAGAGTATATTATTGGTAGCTTTCTCAAGTCTTTGTAGTGCCTCTTATTACATCGTATAGCCTTGTTTATATAGGCAAATAAACCGCATACACAACCTCCTTATTTACTGTATTCCTACTAGAAATTTTCATTTCACAAACAAAGTCATAACACCGTGTATTGGTATGTGCAAGGACAGCTTCACTTGTATCGTTTTCTGTGCTATGAAGTTAATGTCATATTTGACAATCATCATTTTCATAAACAGTCAGGAATAACTTAATCAAAACTATTTTAACATGGAAGAAATGAAGGGTTAAGATTTTAAAAAAAATTGGTACATACAACAAAAACTAATCCTTAACATCTACAGCTAAAAATTTCAATGCATTAGTTGTTTACTTAATTCACATGTTTTACATATTTTACTCACATACTTTTCATTTAATATGTATTTTTCTATTTTATAATTAAATTTTATTTTTCTATTTACATATTATCATCACATATTTTTTCACTTAATTTATAGTTGTTTATTTTTCTTTATTTTAATTTACATATTGTATTCATATATTTTTAATACAATTTTTAATTTTTAATTTTCAATTTTAGTATTAATTTTTTTGTAAATAATTGTTGCTAGGTAAAGAAAGGGAATTATGATATCTATAACAAAATAAATTATTTTAAAAAATAGTAGCAGCCAAATAAACTTTTATTTTATTTTGGTAAAAATGAAATTTCATTGAAAACTTGAAAGATTAGTATAACACAAATCCCTACATCGCCCAACAAAACCACTAAAAGTAAAAACAAAAATTCAGTAAATGCCCTCCCAAACCAGAATAGCTAAGATCAAAACCACTTAAAACAATTTTTCAACATATTGATCATAAATAATAATTCATTGTCCTAGTCAACATTTTTAAATTTTTTCTCATTTTTCCTTCAATCATTTAAGAATATTGTGAGAGGTGTCTTTTGGGCACATGGCGAGTGATCGAGATCTTGACGAACAGATGGCGGATCTAGGTATTGAAGAGGAAGAAAATGAAGAGCTTGTTTCGACGAAGATGTGGAGGAGATAAATAAGTATGAGTTGTGCCTAGTTGGGTGATTCCTATCGGATAAAATAGTCAATAATTAGGTGATGAAAAGCAAATTGGCAGATGTTTGGAAGCCAACAATGGGAATTATAATTAAGGAGATAGAATCAGGGTTATACTTGTTCGAGTTCCACCACAAGGAAGATATGCAATGGGTCATTAATGGTGGTCCGTGGATGTTTGATAATATGATGCTTCTGTTGGAGCCAATCCCTCCGGGAGAAAATCCTACCAAGGTATCACTCTGTTTTTTGAATATCTGGATCCAGGTATATGATCTCCCTTCAGGGTTCATGACAGCAACGATGGGTAAACAGTTAGGGAATTTCTTTGGGGCGTTTCTTACGTATGATCAAGAGAATGACACAAGTTTATGGAGGGAATATATGAGGATCGGAATTAAGCTGGATACTCGAAAACCCTTGAAGAGGACGAAGAAAATAGTGTGCAAAAATGGGAAAGAATTTACGGTGAATTACAAGTATGAGAGACTGGGAGATTTCTGCTTTATTTGTGGTATGATTTCTCATACGGAGAGATTTTGTAAACGTTTTTTGACCAATCGTAATGATGAAATAATTAGAGAATGGGGAACAAGGCTGCATGCTCCACCTAGCTAGGCGTTTGGCTGGTCAAAGTACAATCAAGTGGCTTCGTGAAGATGGTGATGGCGACTAGGAGGTCAGAAATTGAAAGGGTAACAAACCTGCAAGATTTGGGGAGGAGAATAATGAAAAATAGTTTTTTCAGGATCGTAATGATAGGAAAGTTATATCTCTGGCTGAAAATAAGGAAGTCATAACAATTACAGCTGGGCACATTTCAATCAAGTTAGCGCTAGAGGAAAATAGACTTATTTTAGATGGGCCTGGGGGTAGTAATTTAAATGGGCTGGTGTCTATAGAAAAAAAAAAAGGAGGCAAGATAACGAAATCCAAAATATAATATATGCTGGGGATGGATAAAAAATGTATGTGTATGAAAACTCAGAGTTCTGCAACAAAGATGCCACACTTTCTGCTATGGATTGTGCAGTGTCTTCGAATCAAGTTTTGGCTACGCTTGCAAAGCAAGCTATCCAGTCAAAATGAATCACTTATTTTAGAAGTATCGAGGGTTGGGGAACCTCGTACAGTTCGTATTCTAGGAGACGTTATAAAGGCTCAAAAACTCTATTTATTGTTTTTGTAAGAAACTTTGGTGTTAGAGGATACTATTAAAACTCTTTGTTCTAAGTATGGCTTTGCTAAGTACTATGTAGTTGATCGTATTGGAAGGGGAGGAGGTCTGGCTGTTTTGTGGAGAAACAACATAATGTTCAGGATTGAGGATATTTCTCAAAATCACATTGATGTTTTGATGTTAAAGAATGGGATTCCTGATTGGCATTTAACTTGTTACTATGGTTTTTCGGAAAGAGGACGAAGGAGGGAGGCTTGGGATTTCATAAAGCATTTGAGTACTACTTCTCAACTCCCTTCGTACATAGCTGAAGACTTTAATGATTTACTTTCGCCTACGGACAAGAAAGGGAATGTTGAACATCCGCTTTATCTTATGAAAGCCTTTAAGAAGGAGAGGACACAGAGTTAGTAGAGGCTGAGTTGAATAGGGGAAACTTTACTTAGGCGAAAAGCAAAGGCAAGTCCAATTGGATTAGGGAACGCCTTGATCGGATGTTTGCTTTGTTGGAATTCGGGCATGATAACGCAACGGAAATGACGTAAATAACAATTAAAACGAATTCCAAGTCCCGGATCCATGTATAAAATTGATGATCATGGTATAAAAATTCTCAAGAACAAGATTGTACCTCTTTCAAGCTTTCCTAAGGATGACAAATGGAGGTCCTAGCTTGTTGATTTTCAGAGCTAAAAGTGTAACTCCTCCACCGGTATCCACACTCGAATGCTTGCTTGAATCGTCGAACGATTACGCCACGGAATTTGGTACTAGACAAAATAAATAATCAAGAATGTATTCTTGACTTAGCTTAATTTTCTCCCTTGTGTAGAAACTGAAATTTTCAGTTTGGTTAGCCTTCTAAGACTTGCCAACCCTTGGCTTATAAAGAGAAATAAAGCAAAATGGAGCCTTAAACAATTAGGCCAATTTTATTTAAACAAATCTTATTTATTTAAATAAATTAATTAAGTCATACTTAATTAATCAAATAAGTCAAGAAAATACATCTTCAAATTTTATCTTTTAACTAATCAAGTCTCACTTAATTAATTTTATAAAATTCGAATTATTATTTATTATTAATTTAAAAATCATAATTAAATTATTATTAATTTAAATTCATGAAATAAATTAATTTCCCTTTTAAACATTCTTTGTGTGTGACCCTGTAGGTTATTATTTAATTGGCAATAATTTTATTCTCTAATAAAATTACAAACAATGAGCGGCGTCTAGTAACACGTCATTGTTACCCAATTAAACAATAATTAAATCAACGATTCAATCAACCTTTTATGATTAATGTTCCATGTAATATAATCTCTTTAAATCATGATATTATAGATTAAACTCGAGGCATGTAATGTGTCATCCTCTTCATAATTTAATCTTCATTCTCTTGATCGATGAGTATATTAATCAAATCAACATTTGAGCATGACTATGCATTTCATAGTCTCACTCAAACAAGAGGCCGATAATCCTCTTTTTTTTAAATCATATCGCGAGCATTCTATTTGATAAAATAAAATAATAATTTTATAATTACAAATAATTAACCGGTTACCTTTTTCAACTAAAATATATCATCTTTTCTATATTTTCTAACTAAAATCCCATATTCTCTAGAAATATCACGAATAACATTTTTATAATTATTATTAAATCATCTCATATAAAAATTTTAGACTAAAAAATTCATGTTTTAAAAAATTAATTTAAATTAATGAAAAAAATTCATATAATATTAAAAAAAAATCCATGCATCGCACCGGGTTTAAGCTAGTATTTATAAATTTTCGGATATCGGATATTTCGAATACAAATGTGCCTATATCCGTATTCGCTATTTTCGGATACGAATTATCCGATTTCTTTCGAATACGGATATTATCCATTTTTTTTCGGATTCAGTATGTAATTTTTCTATCAAATATTGGATTTTTCCGATTTTTTGACAGCCCTGGTCAAGGGGCATACCCCGGGAGGGATAGAAGCAAAACCTACAGACTTAGCAACTAGCTACATCACACTGCTTACAAGAAAGAAAACTTAGAATTTTAATACAAAGCTGCTACAAGTGAAGAATCTTGTTGGACCCGTTTTGCAAACCACGCACTAGAAGCTACTCGAGCTCTCACCATGCCTCCCACTTTTTCTCGAATTTTTTCACCAACTTTTTGGTTACAAGAGGAGTGCAATAATCGTTAAGTAAATAATTATGATTATTTAAATTATTATTATAGGTGTCTTCATAGAAAATTAACCTTACAAATCTTTTTTTCTGTAGCTAATGTAGTAAATTTTTGTCTTAAGCCACTAAAATATGCTATTATTTTCCTATAAATATCTTAGGACTATATAACTTACTCTGCCACTCTGATACAACTTTGATTGCACAACAGTTATCCCGCACCGCACTTCTTTCATATGCATGCATTAAAATATGGAGAGTCATTGCCTATACTCTTTTACATCTTTGTTCCATCGTTTACAGTTACACAAAGTTTTATACTTCTCTCGATAAACTTAAAGCCAGCATCTAATCTGGAGAAAAGAAAGCTACCAACACAGCTATATATGGTAGTAGTACTATTGACTGACACTGAAAATTGTCAAAGTGCATTTCATAACTCCTTGTGTAAATGTTGTTTGGCTTATCACTTTTGCCTTTCTTGGATTTCACATTGCATTTACTATTAAATAATTTATAATAAAATTTGTTATCTCTTTAAAGAATAAGACTGAGAAATAGTAAATGCCAACCAACTAGGCAAAAAGAATGCTTAAACTATTCATGTAAACATGTATATGTTTTACAAAAAAAATATTTCAATACTCTGATATTAATTAATAAAATTTTAATTTACAATTTGTTGTGAAATAAAAAGTAGGGTTATCAAATTGCGGCTAGGGTTCGTGAGCTTCGTGCTTTAATGGCTGCGCTTGCGTTATCGTGACCTAATTCGGGTCCTCACAAGATGCCTACGTATCTCAGAGTTGAGAATCAAGCCAAAAAACGTAGTTCTAGGATGAGGGGTCTGGCCCTTTATAGAGGCTGTGGGAGCCTTAGAATTATAGTAGGTTTTGGAGACTTGGTGGATAAGTCACCGTAATTGAGGAAGGTTCTGACTCCTTCCTTTTAGGAATTAGTTTCCATGTCGAATTAGGTGCCTTGGAGGCTACACAATATCCTGGGGATATTCTAGGACGTTCTTGGTTTCTAGAACGTTCCTGGTTTGTGGATCAGACCCATGTTAGAGATAGCCTTTTACCGGGCGTCCCCGGTTTGGGCCGTTCTTTTGGGCCTGACTATTAATTACGAATTTAGTGCCCAACTAGGGTTTTGGGCCATATTTTCGGGCCAATAAATGTCACATTAATTATGCCTTTAAGGGTTATTTTTTACCCATATCATTTGCCCCCCAACTTCTAGGAAAGCTTGATTTCGTAGAAGTTTAAGGTCACATCGGCCCTGCAAGGGTATCGTCTTACAGTAAAGTGTGGAGCGACCTACACATTTACAATGACTAAAATCCTTTCCCAAGTTAATACTTAAGAAAGTTAAACGTTCCTTGGCCTCTCGAATCTTTCTCTCAAGATTTCTGAGCCTTTCGGGAATAGGATTAGTGTCGTTCTGAGCTCATAGACACTAATCCGAGTGCAATTCGTGCATAGGATCCTTTACCATCAATTCATTAATGATTCATTCCCCTCAACTTATCTAAGTTGGGGTTAATATTGGGTGGTCGTTGCTCATAAGCCTTGATAAGGGCTAATTTTTTAGCAAAAGACGCTATTTTGGCCCTAATCGGGGCTAAACAACCCTAAACGGGGCTATAAAGGCCTTGATCGAGGCCAACTAGTTCACACTTGATGTAATTACTATTAGGATATCCACCTTTAACCTTTGGATAGGTTAATTCTTGAGTGGAAGTCCTTAAACGTTGATAATCGAGGCTAATCACCCCCTAATTGCGATTAACGAAACCCTAACCTCAAATTTTGAAGTCAAGCTCATATTGTAGAGATTTTTATAATCTCCTTGACGGAAAAAGAATCACGTAAAAATACCCATTTTTGAGCGTTCTAGAGCCAAACGAAATCAGCTAGGGGTCCAGGTGTTCGAAACACCTGGACCCATTTTTCCCCCAAGGTGGCCTGGTCGGCCAACCCTGGTCGGCCATTTGGCCAAGGGTGGCTGGAACCCACCCAAGACTATAGAGAATTTAATGAGCTTCGCGTGGACAGTAAGATCGTCCAAATCCGATATCCGGAGCTCGAGATATGGCCCAAATAGCGTGGACAACCCAGAGGTGTTTTCAAACCCTCCTTAAGAGTTTTGTAGTAACTTGTTCTCAAACAAATCACCTTGATTGCTTGAAACTTCATGTTCTTAAACCCTCAATCTTTCAATCATGTTTGAATCATGGATTCGTAGCTGATATTTGTTGGCTGAGGGGTGTTTCGAACACGCCAAGGGTTTCTGGTTTTCAAACCAGACCTGATTTTTCAACACCCCTAACACTTCTAACCTCAAATTTTGAAGTTGATCTTATATGATAGGGATTCTTATAATCTCCTGGTTGGAGAAAGAATCAAGTGAATATACCCATTTTTGAGTTGTCTAGGCAAGAAATACGGTCCCCTGGAAGGTGTTTGAAACACCTTCTAGGTCTTTCAACACCCTCACGGTTTCTGAACACCCCTGGCATTTCTAAACTCAAATTTGAAGTTGAGCTTATATGATGGGGATTCTTATAATCTCCTGGTATGAAGAAGAATCACATGAAAATATGCATTTTTGAACGTTTTGGAGGCGAAATACCTCATTCTAAGCTGGTTTTCAAACCAGGTCTCGTACGTGATCATAACACCTTTCCAATTTCAAGGAAACACTTGTCCACCTGCATAGGCTTGTAGAGGACCTCACAAGGTTCTTGAATCTCAAATTTGAGCTCAAACGGAGCGTTTTTTAGCGTTCTGGAAGGTCATGAAAACACCCTAAAATACAGGTCTCCGGAAACCCCTCCAAACACCCTCCCAAGGTGGCCTGGTCGGCTCACCCTGGTCGGCCATTCGGCCATGGGTGCCTGGTCGGCTAGGCCTGGTCGGCTGGGCCCCAAATTTTTTTTTTTTTTTTTGAATTTTGGCCATTTTTTGACTATTTGACTTTGACCTTTGACTTTGACTTTTGACTTTGACTTTTGACTTTGACTTTGACCAAAATCAAAACTTGTCCTGAACTCCCTTCCTTGTTCCTAGAAAGGATTTTGTGATACCTTGATTAGTTTGATGATCCTTGGTCTCAAACAACCTACTTCTTGGTTTTCAGGACCTTTCGGGTCTAAACCTTTCTTTAACTCTTGATATCAAATAACCTTTGGTTAAACTATTGCCCTTGGCTTCCAGGCATTCTTATGTATCTATAATAGGGTGTTTTAAACAACCTTAACCTTGCCCCCTTGTCTTGGGGGTCTTCACTTCTTTACTTGGTGGTGTAGGGACTTTCCTTGTTTTCAACACCTGACTTCGAGTCTAGGATATCGTGGTTAGTTTTTCATCCTTGGTTTTAAACTTAAGGACTTCAAACCTCCTTCCTTGTTTGTAGGATCATGTCCTAGATTGATTTTACTCAATGGTTTCTGAATCTCAGGCCTTGAACTCAAGCAATCAGCTTGATTCGAGACAATCAACCTCGTTGGCCATCTAGGCTTATATTTTGTGCTGGGATTCAAAACCCATACTCTATATTCTAGAGTAGGTCTTTCCATATCCTTCCCTCCTCATAGTAGGATGTAGAATTTGTGACAAAGTTTCTCTGGCCTTGCCCCCCTTATCAAAGAGGTCTTTGCTTCTCGAACAACTTGTATTTTGTCGAAAAAGAATGGTACGTGCTAAAACGTCCGTAACTTTTGACTCGTTACTCCAAATGAGACCCACGATATATCAAATCGAAGGTATTTCAGAGCTCTAGGTCTTGCAAATACGATTCATCCTATTTGCCCTACTTTTCGATCCCAAAAAACGTCATTTAGGGCACTTTTGGAGCCAAAATAGTTTTTCATGGGTATTTCTAGTATCCGTACGTATGTTTGAGTGACCATCAGGGCTTAATTCTTGACTCGAAACCTTGAATCCATTCATGGTTGTTGGTTATCAACAACCTTTCATTCGAGGATGAGGATTTGTGATGACGTTCTTTTATTCTTGCCCCCCTTGTTTCTAATCAAGGAGGTCTTGCCTCTTAGTTTTTCTATTCACGGAATTCCCTCATTTTTCAACACATGACTTCAAGTCTAGGATACTTTGGTTGGTTTTTGATCCCTGATTTTGACTCAAGGACCTTAAAACTCCTACCTTGTTTGTAAGACTGTGCCTTTGCTTGATTTTATTCAATGTTTCTTGACTTTCAGGTCTTGAATTCAATCAACCAGCTTAATTCAGGGCATACAACCTCGTTGGCCATCTGGGCTTATATTTTGTGCAGAGTTTCAAAACTCCCATCATATTTCTTAGAGTATTTTGATCACAAACAACCTTTTTCTTAGTTTTCAGGACCTTCCGGGTCTTAACTTTTTCTTGAACTCGAGGACCTTAACCCTCCTACCTTGTTTATAGAACCTTGCCTCAGTTTGAATTTAGCCAATGGTTCCTGATTTTCAGGCCTTGAACTCAAACACCCAACTTGATTTGAGGCAACAGCCTTATTGGCCATCAAGGCTTAGATTTTGTGTTAAGATTTTGAAATTCAAGACATTAGTATGGAATTAAAAAGGACCTTGTATAAAGAAGATCTTCGATCAACGCATATTTCAATGCTCTTACTGATAGTTTTCGTGCCTCCAAGGCATTATCAGGGAGCCAATCACTACAACTTCCAATATCGATGGGCGTCAACAACTTGTGCTCTATAGTGGGGGTCTCCAAGACCTGATAGTAAACACTTCTAGTGCAACTCTCGATTTTAGACGAGGAAAATTTAGATAGGGCATCAGCCATCACATTCTCTTCTTTAGAGATGAATTCAAGGTGACATTCCTTGAACCATACCAATTGTGATTTTACCATCCTCATGTATTTCACCATCATTTTATCTTTGGCTTCAAAATCTTCATTCACTTATCTCCATTTACTTGGGCTATCACTGGCCTTGAGTCTCCACAGACTTTAAGATTTTTGGCCCTCATGGCTATAGTCGAGCCTAGTTCGGCTATCAAGTCTTTATGCCCAGCTTCGTTATTGGTCATTGAAAACTTCAACCTCAAGGCATATTCAATTGTGAGTTCCACTTATTTTCATTTTTGTTGACCCATCAAAATAGGGCACCCAATATTCCTTCTAAACTTCATCCTTCTCTCCCTCTTGGGGTGTCTCATCTTGCCCTTGCTGGGGTGTTGTGCCTTCCTGCCCCCCTGACTTCTTGGTTGTTAGTGGTACATTCAACCACGAAGTCAGCGAGTGCCTGTGCCTTGATGTCCATTCGAGGCTTGTACATAATATCAAACTCCCCAAGTTCGATCGCCCACTTAATTATCCTTCCATTGGCCTTCGGGCTATGCAATATGCTTCTTAACTACTGGTCCATCAGGACTTCAATTTTGTGTGCCTGGAAGTACGGTGTAGCTTCCTTGGGGCTGTTACCAGTGCCAAAGCAAAATTTTCAATGGGAGAGTAATTCAACTAAGCTCCGTGTAATATCTTGCTCACATAGTAGATAGGCTTTTGAACCTTGTTTTCCTCTCGAATGAGAATGACACTCAATGCTTGTTCGGATATCGCTAGATATAAATATAGGGTCTCTCCGGGACTAGGTTTGGCCAATAACAGGTCTTTAGCCATGTACTTTTTCAACTGTTCAAAGGCCTCTTGGCTTTCTGAAGTCCATTCAAAATTTTTCACCTTCTTCAAAGCCTGAACGAAAGGCAATCACTTGTTTCCAAACTTGGAGATGAATCTACCTAAGGCTGTAATTCTTCCAGTCAATTTCTCTACGTCCTTTATGGAACGTGGTGATTCCATATCCAGGATTTCCTTGATCTTATTAGGGTTGGCTTCTGTGCCTTGCTTTGAAACCATCAGACCCATAAATTTTCCAGATCTCATGCCAAAGGCACACTTGGCTGGATTCAACATCATCTTGTGGTGCCTCAGCACTTCAAATGCCTCTCTGAGGTTCTTAATATGGCATGCCTTGAATAGGCTCTTGACTAACATGTCATCCTCGTAGACCTCCTTGGTATTCCCGGTGAAGGGTGCAAAAATCTTGCTTGTTTATTAGCCTATGGTAAGTGGCTCCTGTAG
The DNA here is from genome assembly GCA_036435485.1 of Saposhnikovia divaricata. Classification (NCBI taxonomy): domain Eukaryota; kingdom Viridiplantae; phylum Streptophyta; class Magnoliopsida; order Apiales; family Apiaceae; genus Saposhnikovia; species Saposhnikovia divaricata. Next base: position 200,481,154 of record CM071594.1, read on the forward strand.
ACTCCTCATATTGGGTTGACATCAACCTAGAGTTTTTAAAACAACCTTTCTTGGCTCGATTGGCCATCATGGCTTCAATGTTTGTCTTGGTTCCTGGGGCTTCTCTAGCGGCCTCTCGGCTGGCATGTGCTCGGCCTTAAGGCTATTCGAGTGTTGAACGTCGACACTCGAATGTCGATGTTCGAAATTAAGGATTTTCAACCTCAAGTAAGTTCTTTAAACTCTAACATTGAAGTTTGGATTTTAATGAAAGAGAGCATATCGGACTACCATCACATGGTTTCAAGCCAATTTTTGGGTGTTTTAAACCACCAAAACATCTATCAGAGCTGCCGGTCCAAGACCAGAAGGTTTCTGGTTGGATGAATCCCCTCTAGAGCCTCTGGTCGGTTCCTTAAGGTCGGCTGAAGGCCTTCTTGGCTTCTGGTCGGCCTGATGAGGTCTTGAACCTTCCCTAGGAAGTTTTCAATCTCCATTTCAGGGTTGATATTGTGTTCAATGCTGGTTTTCATATGTTCAATGTTGGCATTCTTAATCGAGAATCCAGAACTTTAGATTGGTTTTCAAACTTTGGATCTTGATTGGAGGTTCATGACCCCCTCAAGTTTGGCCCTTATAGCTAACCTTGGCCTTCATGGCTAATATCTCTTGTTTTCTCCACCTAGGATTTGATGTTGATATTCACATGTTCAGCGTTGGTGTTCATATGTCGACTACCAAGTATTCACGACCTTTCTTTTGGATTGATGTCAAACTAAAGTTCTCTAGGATCCCTTACTTGACTTCATGTCTTTCATGTCTTGTCTCAAACCTTTGATTTAAGGTTTTCAAACCTATATTTGCTTCTCATTTTTCTTGATTCTAGGTCAAGGATTTAAGGTTGATCCTCGATTTAGATTTCGAAAAATGCTATCCCTTGGGCTTCTTGCCTTTTAAACTTCTGAGATGAAAACTTGCTTGAACTTCTTAATCCTTGTTCAAGGATATTCTTATATCCCTTGACCTTAGGACTATAATTCAAGGTTCTTTATTTGCTTCATCCTTGTACCCTCACTCCAGGTACTTAAAAAATATTGAAGAGTAGTTAGTCCTTAGCCTCCACAGCCTTGCATGGCTTTGATTGCCAGATGGGGCTTTTTAATCAGCTTGTCTTTTATCCAGGGTCCTTCAAGGACTTAAACTCTTATTTGGTTGTATTATAACCTAACTCTCGACCCTTCAGGGTTTTATTTATGCGTTTGTTTGTTTCCATTCGTTTATTCTTTTATTTTCGGTACTTGGTCATCTTTGACTTACACACATCAGGTGCTTGGCACATAAATAAAATCACAGAATAGAGAACGAAAAACAAACTTGCATTAATAACTTGAAATGGGTTCAACCCTTACATAGAGTACTACTGTCCTACTCGGAGCAATATGCTCTGCAATGGTTTCATCGAACCTTATTTCTACTTCTACTAGATAAATATGAAGCTAAGTCCCACTAGGATAGTTTGAACCCATCGGGGATTTGCAAGACTAGACCTGTATTGCTCGATTTTGTTTTTGATGCTCCATCAAAATAGAGCACCCATTACTCCTTCTGGTCTCCTCATTCTTATTCTGAAGTTCACTTCCTGCTTGGGGTATTATATCCTGCCCCCGACTTCTTGGTTGCTAATGGTACATTCAACCACGAAGTCAGTTGATGCCATAGCCTTAATGGCTGTCCGAGGCTTTTGTGTGATGTCCTCTGCCGACCTTTCTAGGTCTTCCTTATCACTGTGGACATCCACGTCTTCAATCGGAAGGACCTGCCCCCCGACTCCATCAGGCCTTAACGCAGCTACATAGCAGCTCCTAGCCATTTTCTGATCACCTTTTTGTTCTCCTACACCATTCCTGGTTGGAAACTTGATTTTCATGTGATAGGTTGAGGCCACAGCCTTAAAAGCGTGAAGTCCAGTCCTCCCAAGGATGACATTGTAAGTAGAAGATGCTTTGATAACCAAAAAGTTTAGCATCTGCGTGGCCTCCATTGGCTTCTGTCCAATCGTGACGGGTAACTGAATAGTTCCCTCAATTTTGGATTCTACTCCATTAAATCCATATATAGGCATGTTAGATGGGGTCAACTGAGAATCATTGTATCCCATCCTTACAAATGCATCATGAAACAGAATATCGACAGAAGCACCACTGTCTATCAAGACTCGCTTCACCTCCGAATTTCCAATTACAGGAGTTATGACCAACGGGTCGTCATGGGGGAACTTTACCCCCTCCAAGTCTGAGTCTTCAAAACCGATCACTACTTCAGTTTTTGCACGTTTCGGGGCCTCTCCTACGATGTGCATCACTTCTCTGGCATAAGCCTTCCGAGAACTCCTAGTTGTCCCGGCCGCAGTCGGGCCTCCTGAGATCATGTTGATTACTGGCCCTTGGGGTTGTGGGTTGCGATCTTGGTCGTCACCCCTTCTATTATAGTCTCTTCTCTGATTACCACAGTCTTCATCCTTAGTGAAGTGGCTCAGTTTCCCTCTTCGAATCAAAAATTCAATCTCGTCCTTGAGTTGTCTGCAATCATCAGTGTCATGTCCCACGTCCTTATGGAACCTGCAGTATTGATCCTTGTTTCTTCTTGCGGGATCACCCCTGAGTGGCTTCGGCCATCGAAAATCCTTGTCTTTTTCAATATCCATCAGGATTTGACTCCTGGGGGTATTCAACCTTGCATACTCAGGGAACCTTGGTCCTTGGTTCTTAGAGGCAGAGTCGGAGTCCTTGCTAGTTCGGGGATACTTGTCCCTAGCGTCATACTCCTGGTCATCGTACTCTTGATCCTGCTTTCGCTTCATGGAGTTCCTGTTTCCCCCACCGTGGGTGGAGACCTCTATTTTCCTCATACTTTCTTCAGCTTTTATATACTTGCTTGCTCTTCTTTGGAGCTCAGTCATGCTTTCAGGGGGATGCTTTGCCAACGACATCTGAAAGAAGGTGTTCGTTGTTCCATTCTCCAAGGCTATCATAGCTACTTTGTTCTCTAGATCCGGGACATTCAACGTCTCTTTGGTGAAACGCTTGAGGTAATCCCTCAGGTTCTCATTCTTTCCTTGTTTTACTTGCATGAGAGATGCAGAGCTTTTTTCGTGGACCTTCCCACTAACAAATTGATTGATAAAGGCAGTACTCAACTCCTTAAACGAACCAATCGAGTTTGAGGGCAATCGGCTGTACCATCTTTGAGCTATGCCTGCCAAGGTTTGAGGAAACGCCCTACACTTAAGAGCGTCGCTTGCGGGTTGTAGCAGCAGAGCGTTCGAGAATGTCCTGACATGATTCGAAGGATCGCCCGTCCCATCATATGCTTTTATCGTGGGCATCTTGAATTTTCGGGAAACATGAGCGTTCATCACTTCGTCAGTGAATGGAGGTGTGGGATCGTCAGGGTCCCCAAGCAGCATCAGGTCTTTGGGATCACTCCTGGGGGTTTCTACCCTCGTAATTCCTCCAGTTGGGGCATCAGCCCTTCTCGGTCTCCTTGAGGACCCTTCCAAATCAATGAAGGGGATCTCCCTTGAGATTGGAGGAGGCCTATTCTGATTTTGCCTTACTTGTTCTCTGGTTATATCATCCTTCAGCTTTTGGATCTCAGCTTCAAAAGCCTTGATTCTCTCAGCAGCTGTCTGAACGGGTCTATCGTAGATCCTTTGAGTCCTCCTCATGGGTTCTTTGCTTGTACGTCGCCTCCTCGGGGCTATATCTCGATCATCATCCTCGGATGATGAATCATCGGAGTAAGGTCCAGAGTAATCGTAATATCCTTGCTCAGGGGGGGATAGACCCCTAATATAGGGTGGTTGATACGACTCAGGTATCTGTAAAGCGTGTCCGTTTGGTCCAGGATCCCTTCGATTTGGGGGATAGTTTGGCAACCCGTATAACGGATCGGTCCTCACGGGGAGTGTAGTGGTGGAGATCTGAACTCCTGAGAGCGGGGGACGGCTAGTCAATGGAGCAACCACCATCTGAAGTTGATTAGTCTCTTGTCTCGGGTGATCAATCACCGGTAAGGTTCTCTCAGCATGGGGATTCGTCCCTGTGGTCTGAGAAACTTGAGGTTGTGTGATAGTCTCAGTTGATGGGGGTACAAGCCCTTGCTCCGTAACAACGGGCGGTGTAGAGGAGACGATCGGTGGATCAGATGTAATAGGAACGTTCTCGGTCGATGTTCTTCGTGTGTTAACCATGGTTGATATCCTCTTCCCACAGACGGCGCCAAATGTTGTGGAATAAAAAGTAGGGTTATCAAATTGCGGCTAGGGTTCGTGAGCTTCGTGCTTTAATGGCTGCGCTTGCGTTATCGTGACCTAATTCGGGTCCTCACAAGATGCCTACGTATCTCAGAGTTGAGAATCAAGCCAAAAAACGTAGTTCTAGGATGAGGGGTCTGGCCCTTTATAGAGGCTGTGGGAGCCTTAGAATTATAGTAGGTTTTGGAGACTTGGTGGATAAGTCACCGTAATTGAGGAAGGTTCTGACTCCTTCCTTTTAGGAATTAGTTTCCATGTCGAATTAGGTGCCTTGGAGGCTACACAATATCCTGGGGATATTCTAGGACGTTCTTGGTTTCTAGAACGTTCCTGGTTTGTGGATCAGACCCATGTTAGAGATAGGCTTTTACCGGGCGTCCCCGGTTTGGGCCGTTTTTTTTGGGCCTGACCATTAATTACGAATTTAGTGCCCAACTAGGGTTTTGGGCCATATTTACGGGCCAATAAATGTCACATTAATTATGCCTTTAAGGGTTATTTTTTACCCATATCACAATTATATATATATAAATATTATATATAGAAATTAAATATATATATAAATATATATAAATATATATATATATATATACACACTAACTTATAATCCGCACGGAAGATTTTAAATATTTTTATCTTAATATTTAAACTTTTTATCTTATTATTTATAATTTTAATATTTGCTTTTTCATTAGTAAAAAAAATAAAATAATAAATGATAATAAAATATAATAATACGTATTTGATAGTATTCTAAATAATAGGTTTTTATTTCTATATTGAAAATAGATAAATGACTTTATAAATTTAATATGTTTTTGACGGGAATTGAATCTTGAAATTTTTAGAGTACTTTATAATATAATATAAATGTTTAATAATAATACGATGAAAATAGATAATATAAATTTTTAACTAAAATATGTTCTGATGGAAATCAAACCTTGAACTTTTAAGAGTATTTTATAAGTTGATATAAATGTTTAATAATAATATGTTGATGGAATTCGAATCTTGAACGTACAAGAATATTTTATATATTATAAAAAAAAGTAGCATTACATCTAACAATTTTTTTTATTTATCTTACAATTTAATGACTGTTATTCAGTACCAAATCAACAATTAACCAAATATACCCTATTTCGCTTATAATAATATAATATATATAAATATAATTGTATGTATTTTCAAAGTAACATTAATTATATAAACCATCAAATAAATAGGAGTGAGCATTTGGATATTGGAATCTAACCCAAATCATATTTTAAATATCCAAATATCCTAATAAGAAAAACTTTTATTTTCAAATATTGAACCAAATTAAATTTGATCGATTCTCAACCGTATCATTTAAAGTATACTCATTCAGTTATTGAATATCCGATTCTAGAATTGAGCATTCGGTTGATTCGATCAAAAATCGGACCGAATCGAATAAATCAAACACCAAATTTTTAATATTTTAAAATCAAAACAGATAAAATTTATATTATGTATCGAATCGGATAGAACCGACGAACTGAATGCTCACTTCTACCAACAAACTTTTTATATGAAATATGAATAAGGTTTAACTATTTTAACATGAGAGGTGGCAGCGCATTCTTGAAAATACTGGAACATCATGAGCAAGTGTAAGAGAAAGATTGTTAGTAGTATGGGAAGTGCAATACATATTGTCCGAACCTCTCATTTTTCTCAACTTTGTTTTTTGTCGGTTTCTATATGATATGACTAATGAAATTGCAATTCATTCACATAACACTAAACTAAGTGCTTTCCCTATCATCTACTCGTACTTAAATTTTAATGCACATCAATCCGAGTGTTCAAAAGTTAATTAGTCCTTTTCATAATTGAGTAATTAGGTATTTTAATTTTATAATGTATATACAAATACAGTCTATGTTAGAACAAGTCTTGCTTATCCAATTTACTCCTGGGGAGCTTATTCGAATTTTTGTGAGAAGTAAGAACAATATTCTTTGATATAGTTATGAATAAATAGTCCGTATATATTGCATGTGACATTATGTAGATGATGTCCTATAATTATGATGATGCTCTAATGAGCTAGGAGCAATTCCGTTATAACAGAAAACTTTAAAACGGCTAAAGGTCTGAAACCATATTATGTGATGAAGCTTTTTTCCCGGATAAAGAATGTGCCAACGTTGAAAAAGTAGGCCGTGGAGCCGCGGCGCACTCCTTAGCACCACAGTCCCACTTCACATACCTGGATAGTATTTACTATTTAGTAGTACCAATCATCTTTTTGTATATATTGTGCAAGTCGTTTTCTTGTCTCTCGCTTTGGTATCAAATATCTACCGCATTGTCATAATCATAATCCATGATTATGATTTCATACATCTTTTTATCCAAAAACATCTCGAAATCCCATATTGTCAAAATGATTTTTTTTGTTAAGAATCGTTTTATTAATCATGAAATCATTATAATTTTATGGAAAATATCTAATCTTTAAGCTTGTTAGCTGTTAGATCCTAAACAAGGAATAATCCTTGACACATCGGAGAATAATATCCCAAGAAGATGATTTTTATGTAGAACTCACACCAAGTTCCACCACCACAAGTTATAATACAAGACAGAAATCAAAGTAAATAGTAAATCGAAAACACAAAGAAGAAGAATTTTGTTGGCCAAATGAAAGAGCCCTTTTATTGTATATATTAATACGTTTAAATTATCTGTATACAGTATCACAATCATTAAAACCCAGCTAATTCACTACCATTTACTTATCATATTAACTATGGTCCTAGTTTAAGAATTAATCCAAAAACACTTTTGGGCCAAAAATACCCGCTCCAAGTTGTGCCACTATGGGGAGCTTAATACACATCGTGGTGCAACAATCTCTGGCCCTACATCAATACATAAGCCTACTACACCTCCAAATCCAATATCCACCGTTCAGAATTTAGATACATGAGTAGGGAAGACACTGTCCAAAATTCAAGGCGATCCGACCGTTGGAACTCCGGAAAACGCAAAAAGAAAATAGTTAACGCACACAGAAAAATTTCTACGAATTTTCACATTAGCACCAAAAACTAACCCAACCTTACAATTCTCCACCACGTACATCATTTGATAAACCTCAAATTATGGACGAACACTGAGAATACCTTGAAAGCCTTGATATGTAAACCCCAACCGTCTACGCCATATTACCATAGCTGCCTACGTACCTTTAACTCGGATCAAGTCACCGTAGTTCACATCGTAGGATAAAATCTCCACCTCACCCCAACACCGCTCCGAAGGGCAATCAACACCGGATGATATTGAGCAAGTCCAAACAATGTTGAACCTTGCTCCCTACAGGCATGTTTGGTTCTTTTTCAAAGACTCCATCTCATTTTCCTTCGCTGTCAACCAACTCTTATTATTACAACTCTGAATAGCTTCTTTGAAGGAAATAGGCTCACCATCCTCCACCGAGAGTGCATACTCTACTGCATTAACCTGCCCATAGTGTTTCAAAGAATTATCAGACCCAAGCTTTTGAACTTGTTTATATGCCCGTTATGGCCTACCAGAACTAATTCTTTCCTCGAACTGTTGTTGTTCACGTGCCTGCATATTTTTTGTAACACCCCCAGATCCGGGGTCCGGGATCCGGTGGTTACGGTTTCCAATTCTATCCACAACACTTGAACTTTCCTTAACATAAAATAAATTACGTCTCTATAACCCAACACAACAATATAAAACACACCCGTTATAGTCCCAGAGATGAAATCAGAGTAACAATCAAATTTTTATTAATCACATTATGAGTTCTTACAATCCAAAAGAATTTCAATATAAATACATACTCTTTGCCATCCATTTACATAAGTCATACTAGACCATATTCTTAGTACTGAAAGAATAAATATACCCTACCAATAGCTTCTTCTTCAGCTCTGGTAGTCTCATCGTCCTCGCCCGCGTCAAGTGCGCCTTGTGCGAGTCATCTGGTCTAGCTGTTGTTGTGATATAATAATAAAGCAAGGGTGAGCAATAGCCCACCAACAATAATATATAACTGAACGATAATGTAACAGTTCAAAAGTATCTTTCGAACCATATGCCATGCATTTACGGAAATGATGCCAGTATAATATGAACGATGAAGTTATAAGGTAACTTAAAGTATTTGTTTGTAGAAATATCTGCTACATCAAAGTAAGCGAGATATTCTTATTGTTATTAAGAAGAGGAATTTGCAAGAAAAGGTTGCAATTCCAGTTATGACCCTTTTTCCAACTCTGCCAACAGTAATCATGTTGCAGGAAATAAATAAATTTGGATGATGAACCAATGATGGAGTATTCACCGCGCCCGCTGTTCCAATCTTGATGATCAGTCGAGATCGTACAGCTCAATTTAGATTTACTACCGGTAGAAGGAAGAACTGACGGCTTTACTTGTATACCGCCTTGCTAGCTCTCCCCGGCCAACGGTTGGGCCAAAGGGGATGGACCGGCGCTACTCGGCCTCTTACACGACTCCTAGTTCAAATAGAATTCATGATTCTGAATGTAACGTTCGTCCCCCTTCCCCCAAGTATAATACTTGTTGATAAGACTCCACAAAGTAGTCGTATCTAGTTGGAAAGGAAAATTTACCAATAACTCCCAAGTTATTACTTGGTAACGGATATCAACTTGTTCCAGTAATCTTACCCCTCGAAAGATGAGAAGGTATGCAACGACTTAATAAGTCAACAGCACCCGAGTTGCGGGTGAAGGGAATACTTTATGACCGGGAAGTCGACAAGATAAATAACATTTTTCCAAGTAAGGTTCCCTTATTATTAAGGAGATAGACTCAAAGAAGAATGATGTCTGAGAACCTTTCTTGGTATAAGATTAATAATAATATGACTCCGAGATATTTTCCGTAATAATCGAAGAAGATAAACCTTAATGAGGTTATTCTAAGTATGGAATAAATATTCAGAGAATATTTATTGAATTAAAATATTTTACAGATTATTTAGGAATATGAAAGAATATTTTAATTCAGAGTATTTCCCAAATAATTCTTGAAGAAATATCGAGAGAATATTTATTGCATAATTAAATAATCAAATGAATATTCAAAATAATATTCATTACTTAATAAGTCCTGAAAGAAATATTTAAAATATTTAAAATAATATTCGATGATTAAATAGAACCCTGGATGAATATTCAAAATAATATTCATAATTAATTAGGAATTTAAATGAATATTGATAAAGTAATATTCATTTCATGAATAATATTCTAAATGAATATCAAGTAATATTCATTTAGTAATCAAAGCTTTAAAAGAATATTCGATATAATATTCGATAAGTAACTCAAGCTTCAGATGAATATTGAAGATAATATTCATCAAGTACTTAATACCTTAAATGAATTTTCAAAAGTAATATTTATTTAATAAAATAATATTCTAAACGAATGTCCACATAATATTCATTTAGTAGTCTCATCTTTAGAAGAGTATTCGAAATAATAATCGATAATCAATTCGACTCTGAATGAATATTGACAGATATTATTCGTCGAATGATCACGTTCAAATAATTATTTGAAGTAAGGATCATTAAAATAAATAATCTCGAACGAATATTCAAATAATATTCGTCGCCTGAATAATAGAAAATATTTACTTAAATATTTTCCTCCGAGGTAATCTCGATACATCAAGGAATATTGACTCCCGGTCTATTTTTGATTAATAAGATGTATACGCCCTTCTATGAGGGTCTTACAATAACCGGCTTATAACTGATATATAACTATCTAGCTTATAAGCCAACAATAACATTCAGGGAACAAGTATATCAATTCATCTTGAAAGTAGGCATGCATGCAATGGCATATGTATATCAGCAATCATATATATATATTTATTCAATCACAACAACAGCCTAAAAGAAGGGAATTGAAACTTGCCTGGTAGTCGAGTACGGTAAGGGGTAGTGGTAGCGGGTCCCGGTTCAGCTTGGTGATCTATAAATAGCCAAGGCATTCGGGATTAATCACTTAACATATTAAAAGTTAAGTTATACTTAATTCGAAACACGTTCTCGAGTTATCTCGTTATACCCCTTTTAGTGGATTACTTTTATCACTGATCCGACCCGACATTCGTTCGTTAATACGACATGTCATTGTACTTATACTTGGGACATACTTAAGTCATATGAGTTCTAAAGTCGATCGTTGCGAACCAATACTATACTCCGAGTTTTATCGCCCGTTTTCTAAGTGTTTTACCGAAGTTATAAAAGAGTCGTCTTTTAGGGGTTCGTTCGCGTTTAACCTCGACTCGAACATTTTTAATAAATCGAAAAATGATCCTTTTGACATACGGTTTTCTTTCACACCTTCCTTTTTACCCCTAGTATTTATTTACCAAGATTCGCCATGACGTTACATAGATTACGAGGGTTCAATTTCGGTTACGAACTTTCGTTTACGGATTCAAACTACTTTTAGTAATCCGGCCGTAACTCCTAAACCGTAAGTCCGTTTCACGTGATCTTTATATCAAAACGAAGCTTAGAACATTACCTATCCTATCATGGCAGTTAAGGTCTCTGGACAGTAGGGGTTCAACATGGAAAATGGTATACAAAACATGGTAGTGCAAAATTGGGCATTATAACGGCTGTAAATCGAAGGTTCCATAAATCGTAATCAACAACCCAAGCCACACCGGGCATACCAATCATCTTACATTCATAATACTAATCTCATAAGTCCAGGAACATCATATTATATCATCATATTCATCACATCTCTTAAATCAAACAAACTAACTACATAATCATGTAAACATGCTTATAACAACATTATCACCAAAATTTATCCAAAACTCCATTAAAACTCAAATCAAAGACTAGGGTTCTTGAAGTTTATACCTTCCTTGAGGTATGTATGCACTTATTAAGCCTTGTATAGTCCTTGTATAGCCTCCATGAAGCTTGGATCATCAACCAAAATCAAGATTCAAGAATTTTGTTCTTGAGGTTACTATTCATCCTCCACTTTCTTGATTTTTTTGAAAATGGAAAAAGTGGTGTTTGAGGCTAAGATTTTTAGGGTATCATTTCTATGAAATATAGGATCTATGATAAATTTTTGGAGATCAAACAATGGTGGGAGCTTGGACTTTGATTCTTGAATTATGGTTAAGGTCGAATGGAGCTTTGCAAGGGGGAGGAGAGTTTTGCTTGGTTGGCTTGCTTTTTGGTGTTTTAATCTCATCCACTCTCATCCACTAGCAACATAATATCTTGCAAAAGTCACTTTATCAAAGTGGTGAGGTGTTGGATGATGAAATGGCAAGACATGTGTTGAGTTTTGGATGGTGCTAAGGCTAACCAAGTGGTTGCTTGCAAATTACTAGTTTAAATCTCTAAGCATGCTAGTTACTTTAAGCCACTTGGTTGCTAGATATTTATTCTAGTAGCTTGCACCATACTCTTGCTTCCTCTGCTTGTTTCTGTGTCCGGTTATTACCCGTTTCGATTGATCGTTCGTGGGAATATATCACGGATTTCTAATTAGGGTTTACCGGGAATCCTCTTTAATATTAATACTTTCATTCTCCATCTTTCATTCTAACTTTCCAATTTATATTCCTTAAATCCATTCGTTAAATACTTAAGGCTATCAGTGTCCAGGGAACTCTCGGAGAAAATAAAAGTGCGGTTTTTCAGAATCCGACAGCTTTTACATACACTTATTTTCCCCCTGGATCACTAATATGAACTCGGAAATCCGTTCCGAATACTTCTATATAGTGTCGTCTCATATTATTATATACTCCCACCACAACACTATTCATTCTGTATTCTTTACTTGTTCTCTTGGGGTGGTACAATTGTCCGTATTCTCTTTCGATCGTTCCTTAACCTTTTTACGGAACTACTGGATTAATCGTTATCGATCTGGATGACATGAGGGTATTCTCTTGCTTGAAGTTGCCATATCTTATTCCCTCAGAAGATAGATTATTCTTACCTATGTTGTCACCCTTTAGCATTCTTCAAGACATAGAAATAATAAAGTCGAATTCCATTCATTCTTTCCGAATATCAATTATTACATTGTAGCCATAACCACTCCTCAGTGGTTTCCTACCTTCATTCTTAAATCAAATATAATAACATCCCAAAATATCAAATCCTCAAAGTTAATATCTCAATTATAGGATTATAATAATATTTAATCCACTGTCCGGTCAAATATTATACCGAAAAAGAATTTGGAATTTCTGAATTCCGATCGTCTCTGCATTCACTTATTTCCTCCGCGTATTACTAATATGACTTCGAAACATCCATAACACGTCCCGTACATAGGGTGGCGTGAAAAGTTTTCCAACTTACAAAATCACTATTCATCCACCAAATTACTATGCACGTACAGGAAACACTATGCACGTACGGGAAATACTATGCACGTATGGGAAACACTATGCACGTACTCATTTGCCTTCAAGGATCCATTCATTACAATCATTGTTCTTTTGAAACCACCATTCATTAGAGCTGGTGACCTTGTTGTCGGAATCATTGTTCCTCATTTTATCATTACTTAATAAAAAGTTTTAATTATATCCAAAATTTGGGGTTCTTACAGTCTCCCCTCCTTAAAAGGATTCCGTCCCGGAATCAGGTAGGAAGCAAAGATTCGTTCTACCCTTCCTCAGCACATCTTCTAGTGCTACAATCCATACTGTATCCTTTTTCCATCAACGTTGCTACTTTTCGTACAACTCACTATCCGGGTTATACTCTTACTCAGTCTTATCCTTATTGATACCTGCAGTAACATTGGTATCACTATCACCCTACGATTCGGAGGTAACCTCGCTCGTACTGTGCATTTCCTGATCACTTTAATCTTCGCAACCTTGATCAATATAGAGAAGTGGAAAGATTTATTGAGAGATCACTATGATCAATTGAACATTTGTTATATTGCATAGTTAGTACAGAAGGGGGCCAGCCTTTAGTACTTGACAAGCAATTAAACAAGTCATGGCATTCCACTTAGACTTCTATCACATAGACAGATAGTCACGTAGCAGTACCTCCCCTCCTAAAAGGGTTGTTCTTCTCAATTCATAAAGAAGATGAATAAGAGAGAAGAAGAGAAAAGAGTTCTAAAGGATTATAGAAAGCTTTCATGATTGTAGAATATCATACTCAGACTTTACCTCTGAACTATAGAGGTTTATCAAAGAAGAAATTAATCATAATTATATCCAATACTTATTTGATCGCAATCTCACGTGTCAACATATCTTGCTGCTTTGTCCATTATTCTATGGACAAATACTCTTGTTCAATCTTAGCGATACTCACATTCGGGAAATCCTTCAACCTTCCAGGTTAAATCTTAGATTTCTCACTTGACATCCTTATTACTGACATCCCATATCATGTTACTAGCTTTTTCATACTATAATATTGACACTTTCAGGTTGTCATCCTGAGAATTCATTAGAAAACCCATTCATAACATTCCTTGCTTCTCATTCCATAGTCGCTTCCCCAGCCTTTTCTTTATCAATCACATCCTTCTTATTAGCTGATTCTTACTCATTTCTATTATTTACTTTCATCTTCACCTCTTTATTGAGACACCTTTTTGCACTTGGTACCTCCTTATCGGTATTCCGTCTCATTTATTCTATAATCATCACGTTATTTCAATTTAAACTTTCCGAAATGAATCTGGCCCGATTCCTTTAACTTAGATTCATATAATCTACTTCTGCCAACCTGGTTTCTCATTACTTGTTCTTTTCTATCCGTGGTTTTCCACAGGTTGTTCTTCGTAAGTCAGACCAGGTCGTATATCTACCTGCTCGTACTTTTATCATCTATCGAGCATCTGCATTATACTGGCGTAGCCTGGCCATATGAAACACGTTACGATCATGCTATAAGTTTTGGGGGTAGAGCTGGCTCGAATGCCATCTTCCGAACACTTGTCGGATGGCCCAACAAATCTCGGGCTCAACTGCCCTTATTTCTTTTTACGGGAATACATTTAGCATCATGAATTATCAACCTCATATTCTCTATCTTGTTTGTGCAGAAGTATACTAACACAAACTTGCTTGTCATTCATCAACATGCCATTTAGCTTATCAATAGCAGCACTTTCTTTATCTTTACGTTGTCATCTTCTTTCTTAGAAGAATCACCATCGCTTGTTGTTTACGTTGTGCGTTAATAGCTAACCCTACGGGTTTCAAATCCCTTAGGGAGACAAAGTAATCATTATTCCTTATCCATAAGGAACACTTCCTGAACTTGATGTAGATATAACGTGAAGCAGATAGAATTGCAGAAGAGTTTCAAGCATCGCAGCTAGGCCCGGTTGATGAAACTATCACTTATGCATCTTCCATAAAAGACTGGAAACTTAATGGTTTACTTCATCAATTTTGTACCATGGTCCTGGTTTGCCTCAAAACGGGACCTTCTAAGGTACGTAATATGCTTAAGACTTCATCAGGAATCGAATCTTTACTTAAACTATTATTACTGTTAATTCTTGCACAGTCATTAGAAGGAATGTAAATTCCTCCATTCCGATATGACCTTCAAGGTCCTTCCACATATCATCCTGTTTCTTCGGTATGAACATTTGTAATTATTCCTTTATACTTAGACTGTCAGCCACCTCATTGGCCTTTCCTGATAATAATAATTTCTGGTAATCCTTGTTCTCTGGATATATTCCAATTCAAACATTTCTACCTCATCCCCATCTTTGTTGGGTGAAAGCATTCTCCCTTAAGCTCTGCTGATGGAGAAAAATATATTTATCAGTCTTTCTCCATAAGTCATTGCTTCCACCTACCCGTGGGAACTTTACCACGTTTATTCCCAATCCTACTTAGGATACTTCTTTTCTTAGTTCTTTCTTTATCTTAGGATAATCTCAACCTTTATAGGTTCAACCCATACTTCCTCAGGGTTTCATACATGCCTCATCTGGCATTATTGTTACGATGTCATACATTCCTTACCAAACTTCCATTTTTGAAGTTCGGAATATTACCTTTTTCCTTGTAAGGTTTCATAGGCCATCCTTATCATTCCTCCGGTATTTTCTGGGTACCGGGTATATCAAAATGTAATTGATCAATACTCTAATAATTCTATCTATGTTCTTTCCAGAACTCTTTTTAATAATCCTTACCGGTCATTGTTGCCTTAGCAAGTCCAGCTCATAACACCTGAAGTCATAATGTCGTTATTAGGGTTAATGCCACCCCTTGTGCATTCCCCAGGGTTTGTCTTAATTTATGGATATCCTATCCTTAATTCAACTGCCAAGGAATTCTTGCATCTTATAATTGGCAATCAGATCATGTATCCTTAATAAAGGTCTCTTTTCAATCATTCTCATTTGATAATCGATCGGTGGTTTAATGCCACCCTCTTCTTTCAGATAGTTGTCAGCCTATTTGACCTTCCAAAAAGGCAACGTATACCAATCTCTTCTCTTACCAACTTGTTAATGGTAGCAAGGATGTTCTGAAAGATATTGGTCGAGTTCAACGTGAATCTCTTACTGCTTATCGTTCTTCGCAAAGGTACTTGCCTCAGACAAAATTCCTACAGCATACTGTTCAATGTCTGACCTTTTCTATACCCTCTTCATTTACCTTCATTGTTTACTTTCCTCCGTCATAATATATTCATGGTATTCATGATACCCTAACATCATACATCTCAAGTCACTATACTTCCATTTTACTCGAAATCTTGGACAACCATATACACATGAGTCACTTCAGTACGGGTGACCCCATCCCAAAAAGGTCTAGTGAATTCCCAATCAAAACATGGGTTGTTCAGCAGAAGATTCCTACGATCTCATTAATGTTTCCTTTATATCAGAAGCCCTTGCAGTCGGTGCTTTCTTAGAAGCAACCCTGCTTTGTCCTTTCATTGCTGGTCTAGTCACTCGATAATCCTTTGTGACTTGGCCTCAACTGGCCACCTTAAAATAAAAGAAAAAATATATATATGATTTTATGATTTTAGGGGTTGGCTAATAGCATTAATTTTCTAGCAATTGCCGGCATAGTGCCTTCTTCTTTGATACCTTTCTACCTTTCCAAAACTTTACTCCATATAAGTCTTAATCGACTACTCGGCACCGTCTCCGGTCACCTTTCCTCCACTTTTATCTTTTCAACTATTCTTATCAATCCCGCGTGCCACGCAAGCTTACCATTCCTGGCATAACAGCCTTTTCACTTAAGTCAATCCCGGAGTGTCTCCGTCCGGCTAGTTTCTTACTTACATTTCCTGTTTTCGTCCAATCTCACTTCATCATTTTATCACTACCGTCGATTGTAATGCTCAGGGTCCGTTTACTAACCCATTTTACAGCATCCTTACCCAAATCACAGGGTTTGCTCCAGTTTCTACTCTCTTCCATGACATTCTCTGATAATCAGAAAGACAAGGGTTGCCAAAATTCACCGAATTCCTTTCCAGACTCAGGGAAATTTTGATCAATCTACCCACCTACTGGTAACATTAAGGAGACCAGTTTCGAAACTTGAAGAATAGTTCTATGAACCTCCAAGCAGGTGGAATCATAAGCAGTCGTAGTTAACGAAATAATCATCATCAGATTGGAAGTTTACCCACTGGAGAGGAATCAATTATATCCATCCCTTAGAAGGGAATCAATAGTTTCAAACTGAAACCTGTCACAACGTCCTGATATTCAATACTACCAAATGTCGGTCTACCTAACCCTTTATGTGAAGCGTCATTGGAAGCGCAAAGTCTCCTTTTTCCATTAAGCAGTGCCAGCTCTTGGTCATTACCAATTTCACCTTTTAGCTCCAGGAAGATTTTCTCACATTTTTCTCTTTAACTGCTGATCGTATTACTTGATCTATTATAATTCCGTGTCGGAGTAAACTTAAGGTAACTACTATAATCCATTCAAAGAGAAGAAGGAATTTAATATTCCTCTGAATCACATGCATCTAACGTTTCTGGTTCATCATTTAACTGAGTTGAATTAACTCTATACTCAGTCTCTGGCAGTAGTCTCATTACGAGTTCATCTTGACTCACTGGTCTTATTTTCCGGTAGGTTCTGAGATCATTGTCTTGCTTACTACTTCCTTATATAACTTTACCCAATCATGCTATCATTTCCCAATGTCTTTACTTTCTAAATGATTCATTCATAAAATGAACATTTTCCTTAATAAAACCACCTTATTAACCTCAATTCGGTTCCATAATTTACAACCTACGACACCTGCCTTCTCATGGCGAATTATTACTGACCATATTCATACTAATTCATTTATCAAATGATATGGCACTTACTGCCTCATTCTCAACTATTCCTAGGGACTATGCTCCTCGTCCTATATCGCGGTCTTTGATAATCATACATCCCTCTAGCTCTTTCTTTGTTAAGATTAAAATCTCTAAGGATTCTCATCTATTTCCGTATAAGATCTCAAGTAATTCTTCCAATCCTTCTTTCTTGCTGGTACTACATCTGGTAGTCCGGCTATGAATTCAACATGCATCTTCAGATCTCTTAATAATATCTCGGTTCTTTATACTCACTTTTCTGAGCACCATATCTTAATCATCACAGTCATTCTAGCTGTGACCCTCATTACCCATGGGTAAGCTCCTTATCCTAACAGGATTTTCCTTATCTGCTGGAACCTCTTCCGGGTCTCCAGTAAGGTACTCCATCGAATTACCCGCTGATCTTCAGCATATAAAGCATCATCGCGCTGTTGCTCGTATGCCTCAAGGTCAGTCGCCTTACTCGTCGATACGATATCGAGCTAAGTTACTATCATTATACTTACGAGTTCCCATAATGGTTTTATATGTCATCACTACATTAAGTAGTCCGACTATGAACTTGGCAAGAGTTCTTATTATCTTATTGAATTTATTGTTTTAACGTCACCTCATCTCTGGGGTTTATAACGTACGCTCTGATACCACTTCTGTAACACCCCCAGATCCGGGGTCCGGGATCCGGTGGTTACGGTTTCCAATTCTATCCACAACACTTGAACTTTCCTTAACATAAAATAAATTACGTCTCTATAACCCAACACAACAATATAAAACACACCCGTTATAGTCCCAGAGATGAAATCAGAGTAACAATCAAATTTTTATTAATCACATTATGAGTTCTTACAATCCAAAAGAATTTCAATATAAATACATACTCTTTGCCATCCATTTACATAAGTCATACTAGACCATATTCTTAGTACTGAAAGAATAAATATACCCTACCAATAGCTTCTTCTTCAGCTCTGGTAGTCTCATCGTCCTCGCCCGCGTCAAGTGCGCCTTGTGCGAGTCATCTGGTCTAGCTGTTGTTGTGATATAATAATAAAGCAAGGGTGAGCAATAGCCCACCAACAATAATATATAACTGAACGATAATGTAACAGTTCAAAAGTATCTTTCGAACCATATGCCATGCATTTACGGAAATGATGCCAGTATAATATGAACGATGAAGTTATAAGGTAACTTAAAGTATTTGTTTGTAGAAATATCTGCTACATCAAAGTAAGCGAGATATTCTTATTGTTATTAAGAAGAGGAATTTGCAAGAAAAGGTTGCAATTCCAGTTATGACCCTTTTTCCAACTCTGCCAACAGTAATCATGTTGCAGGAAATAAATAAATTTGGATGATGAACCAATGATGGAGTATTCACCGCGCCCGCTGTTCCAATCTTGATGATCAGTCGAGATCGTACAGCTCAATTTAGATTTACTACCGGTAGAAGGAAGAACTGACGGCTTTACTTGTATACCGCCTTGCTAGCTCTCCCCGGCCAACGGTTGGGCCAAAGGGGATGGACCGGCGCTACTCGGCCTCTTACACGACTCCTAGTTCAAATAGAATTCATGATTCTGAATGTAACGTTCGTCCCCCTTCCCCCAAGTATAATACTTGTTGATAAGACTCCACAAAGTAGTCGTATCTAGTTGGAAAGGAAAATTTACCAATAACTCCCAAGTTATTACTTGGTAACGGATATCAACTTGTTCCAGTAATCTTACCCCTCGAAAGATGAGAAGGTATGCAACGACTTAATAAGTCAACAGCACCCGAGTTGCGGGTGAAGGGAATACTTTATGACCGGGAAGTCGACAAGATAAATAACATTTTTCCAAGTAAGGTTCCCTTATTATTAAGGAGATAGACTCAAAGAAGAATGATGTCTGAGAACCTTTCTTGGTATAAGATTAATAATAATATGACTCCGAGATATTTTCCGTAATAATCGAAGAAGATAAACCTTAATGAGGTTATTCTAAGTATGGAATAAATATTCAGAGAATATTTATTGAATTAAAATATTTTACAGATTATTTAGGAATATGAAAGAATATTTTAATTCAGAGTATTTCCCAAATAATTCTTGAAGAAATATCGAGAGAATATTTATTGCATAATTAAATAATCAAATGAATATTCAAAATAATATTCATTACTTAATAAGTCCTGAAAGAAATATTTAAAATATTTAAAATAATATTCGATGATTAAATAGAACCCTGGATGAATATTCAAAATAATATTCATAATTAATTAGGAATTTAAATGAATATTGATAAAGTAATATTCATTTCATGAATAATATTCTAAATGAATATCAAGTAATATTCATTTAGTAATCAAAGCTTTAAAAGAATATTCGATATAATATTCGATAAGTAACTCAAGCTTCAGATGAATATTGAAGATAATATTCATCAAGTACTTAATACCTTAAATGAATTTTCAAAAGTAATATTTATTTAATAAAATAATAATTTAAACGAATGTCCACATAATATTCATTTAGTAGTCTCATCTTTAGAAGAGTATTCGAAATAATAATCGATAATCAATTCGACTCTGAATGAATATTGACAGATATTATTCGTCGAATGATCACGTTCAAATAATTATTTGAAGTAAGGATCATTAAAATAAATAATCTCGAACGAATATTCAAATAATATTCGTCGCCTGAATAATAGAAAATATTTACTTAAATATTTTCCTCCGAGGTAATCTCGATACATCAAGGAATATTGACTCCCGGTCTATTTTTGATTAATAAGATGTATACGCCCTTCTATGAGGGTCTTACAATAACCGGCTTATAACTGATATATAACTATCTAGCTTATAAGCCAACAATAACATTCAGGGAACAAGTATATCAATTCATCTTGAAAGTAGGCATGCATGCAATGGCATATGTATATCAGCAATCATATATATATATTTATTCAATCACAACAACAGCCTAAAAGAAGGGAATTGAAACTTGCCTGGTAGTCGAGTACAGTAAGGGGTAGTGGTAGCGGGTCCCGGTTCAGCTTGGTGATCTATAAATAGCCAAGGCATTCGGGATTAATCACTTAACATATTAAAAGTTAAGTTATACTTAATTCGAAACACGTTCTCGAGTTATCTCGTTATACCCCTTTTAGTGGATTACTTTTATCACTGATCCGACCCGACATTCGTTCGTTAATACGACATGTCATTGTACTTATACTTGGGACATACTTAAGTCATATGAGTTCTAAAGTCGATCGTTGCGAACCAATACTATACTCCGAGTTTTATCGCCCGTTTTCTAAGTGTTTTACCGAAGTTATAAAAGAGTCGTCTTTTAGGGGTTCGTTCGCGTTTAACCTCGACTCGAACATTTTTAATAAATCGAAAAATGATCCTTTTGACATACGGTTTTCTTTCACACCTTCCTTTTTACCCCTAGTATTTATTTACCAAGATTCGCCATGACGTTACATAGATTACGAGGGTTCAATTTCGGTTACGAACTTTCGTTTACGGATTCAAACTACTTTTAGTAATCCGGCCGTAACTCCTAAACCGTAAGTCCGTTTCACGTGATCTTTATATCAAAACGAAGCTTAGAACATTACCTATCCTATCATGGCAGTTAAGGTCTCTGGACAGTAGGGGTTCAACATGGAAAATGGTATACAAAACATGGTAGTGCAAAATCGGGCATTATAACGGCTGTAAATCGAAGGTTCCATAAATCGTAATCAACAACCCAAGCCACACCGGGCATACCAATCATCTTACATTCATAATACTAATCTCATAAGTCCAGGAACATCATATTATATCATCATATTCATCACATCTCTTAAATCAAACAAACTAACTACATAATCATGTAAACATGCTTATAACAACATTATCACCAAAATTTATCCAAAACTCCATTAAAACTCAAATCAAAGACTAGGGTTCTTGAAGTTTATACCTTCCTTGAGGTATGTATGCACTTATTAAGCCTTGTATAGTCCTTGTATAGCCTCCATGAAGCTTGGATCATCAACCAAAATCAAGATTCAAGAATTTTGTTCTTGAGGTTACTATTCATCCTCCACTTTCTTGATTTTTTTGAAAATGGAAAAAGTGGTGTTTGAGGCTAAGATTTTTAGGGTATCATTTCTATGAAATATAGGATCTATGATAAATTTTTGGAGATCAAACAATGGTGGGAGCTTGGACTTTGATTCTTGAATTATGGTTAAGGTCGAATGGAGCTTTGCAAGGGGGAGGAGAGTTTTGCTTGGTTGGCTTGCTTTTTGGTGTTTTAATCTCATCCACTCTCATCCACTAGCAACATAATATCTTGCAAAAGTCACTTTATCAAAGTGGTGAGGTGTTGGATGATGAAATGGCAAGACATGTGTTGAGTTTTGGATGGTGCTAAGGCTAACCAAGTGGTTGCTTGCAAAGTACTAGTTTAAATCTCTAAGCATGCTAGTTACTTTAAGCCACTTGGTTGCTAGATATTTATTCTAGTAGCTTGCACCATACTCTTGCTTCCTCTGCTTGTTTCTGTGTCCGGTTATTACCCGTTTCGATTGATCGTTCGTGGGAATATTTCACGGATTTCTAATTAGGGTTTACCGGGAATCCTCTTTAATATTAATACTTTCATTCTCCATCTTTCATTCTAACTTTCCAATTTATATTCCTTAAATCCATTCGTTAAATACTTAAGGCTATCAGTGTCCAGGGAACTCTCGGAGAAAATAAAAGTGCGGTTTTTCAGAATCCGACAGCTTTTACATACACTTATTTTCCCCCTGGATCACTAATATGAACTCGGAAATCCGTTCCGAATACTTCTATATAGTGTCGTCTCATATTATTATATACTCCCACCACAACACTATTCATTCTGTATTCTTTACTTGTTCTCTTGGGGTGGTACAATTGTCCGTATTCTCTTTCGATCGTTCCTTAACCTTTTTACGGAACTACTGGATTAATCGTTATCGATCTGGATGACATGAGGGTATTCTCTTGCTTGAAGTTGCCATATCTTATTCCCTCAGAAGATAGATTATTCTTACCTATGTTGTCACCCTTTAGCATTCTTCAAGACATAGAAATAATAAAGTCGAATTCCATTCATTCTTTCCGAATATCAATTATTACATTGTAGCCATAACCACTCCTCAGTGGTTTCCTACCTTCATTCTTAAATCAAATATAATAACATCCCAAAATATCAAATCCTCAAAGTTAATATCTCAATTCTAGGATTATAATAATATTTAATCCACTGTCCGGTCAAATATTATACCGAAAAAGAATTTGGAATTTCTGAATTCCGATCGTCTCTGCATTCACTTATTTCCTCCGCGTATTACTAATATGACTTCGAAACATCCATAACACGTCCCGTACATAGGGTGGCGTGAAAAGTTTTCCAACTTACAAAATCACTATTCATCCACCAAACACTATGCACGTACGGGAAATACTATGCACGTATGGGAAACACTATGCACGTACTCATTTCCCTTCAAGGATCCATTCATTACAATCATTGTTCTTTTAAAACCACCATTCATTAGAGCTGGTGACCTTGTTGTCGGAATCATTGTTCCTCATTTATCATTACTTAATAAAAAGTTTTAATTATATCCAAAATTTGGGGTTCTTACAGTATGTTCAATAGTCTCATATTCAAACTCATCATCCTCATCATCATGAGTGCCTCCATGATCTTCCTGTTGAACATGACTAGAACCTGGATGACCTGCAGATTCTATCTCAACCACTTGAGATTTAGAAGTCTAAATGTCACCACCACTAGTCACCTTAGCTTTCGGAGAAGATACCATAATGTCCTCATCAAACGTAACAAACATCCCTGCTGATTATAAACTTAGAATCATCAATAAACCAAAGACGATAACCTTTTGTACCTGTTGCATACCCCAAGAATATAGCCTTCTTGGCCTTCGCATCAAGGTTTTACTCGTCAACATGGTAGTAGGCCGTGCACCAAAAAATTATAAGTCTCCCTTAATCTGCATGTTTTCCAGACCATACGTTATAAGGTACATCTCCATCTAGATATTCATGAGGTGACCGATTGACAGTATACCGAGCTGTATTAATTGACTCCGCCCACCATTCTTTACCCAAACCAGCATAGGATCGTATACACATTGATTTTTCTCGCAATATGGGATTGAGCCTTTCCGTAACACCATGATGCTGTGGTGTTTTTCTGACTGTCTAGTGTCTAACAATGCCTTCTTGATCATAAAACTCCTTGAAAGCACCATCCGTATACTCTGTACCGTTATCAGATCGCTGTGTCTTCAACTTTTTACCAGTTCTGTTCTCAACCATTGTTTTCCACTTTTTGAATATGTTGAATATTTCATTCTTATGTTTCATAAAATACACCCAAACATACCTAGAATAATAATCAACAAAAGTGACAAAATACATCGAGCCGCCCTTGGAAGTGACTGAAGCTGGACCCCAAACATCTGTATGCACATAGTCTAATATACCTCTGCTTCTATGTTTACTTTCCTTGAGCTGAACCCGGTGTGCTTTACCGTACACCCAATGCTCACAAAAAACCATGCAAGCCTTTTTCATGTTCTTCAACAAACCCTCTTCACCAAGATAATTTAGAACTTTCTTCGACATATGCCCAAGTCGCCTATGCCATAACCTAGTGCATTCAAATGGATCTCTACCACTGGAAGTAGCTGCAACCGCCAAACTATCAGTCACTGTTGTACCCAAAAGTGCAAAAAGATTTCCTCGAGAAATACCTTTCATCACAACCAAAGAACCACAAACAACATTCATCTCACCGTTTTTTGTAACTGTAAGAACCCAAATTTTTGGAGGAATTAAAACTTTTATTATGTATTAAGTGTAGAAATGAATAATGGTCACGACTACAATATAACAGTGGTTCTAATGAATGATTATGTAATGGATTTGGATTCAAGTATTGTTATAACACGGATTTTTCAAGAAATGATTTATTATTATTTCAATAATAATAATGTTTTTCCTAAAATGAGGAGGAACTTTTTTTATTATTTTATTATTTAATTATTTTCGGTTAAGTGGAACCGGGACTTTTTTTAAAAAAATTTTATGGACCGAGCAGATATCTCGAGTCAATAAATTATTTCGATAAAGATTTAATTTTGGAGTGTGGAATTTTTTCAGTAGAGATTTTATTTTAAATTATTGAATAAGTTGGATATTTTAAAATCCTTAGAAAATGATTATTTTAATTATTTGAGGATTTTTAGAAATTACTCGATTAATATATAAAATCAAGAATTTGAGATTTTATTATAACTATAATATTTGTGGTATTTTATAAAGCCCTGTAAATTGTGATTTATGAATCACCATAATTATTTTTAAGAATTGTTTTTATAAATTATTAATATTTGTAAAATGTATATCAAATTAGAAAATTTAGATTTAATTCTATTTCTTTCTCCGAAAATCTCTAAAAGTATTCTAGTATTTAATTATGCTAGAAACTTTATTTTTACAAATTAGATTTATTTACTCCAAATATTATTTATATAGTGTGTAGTAATTAAATGGGGTGTTTTAATTTGTTATTGGGCCTAAAGCCCATTAAGGTTGATAAAAACATACACAACACCACAACATGTACATACATACACACACAAATACACACAGCCGCACAAAAATGGGGGGAGGGGGAGAGAAACAGCGGGGAGAGAGACATCGGGGAAAGAGAAGAGAGAAATGAGAAATTTGGGGATTGTAATTGAAGTAGAAGAGATGAGTGTGTGTGTGTGTGTGTGTGTGTGTATATATATATCTATATGCGTGTATATATGTAAGTGTGTGTGATGTGCGTTTTGTGTGGGTTTGAGCCGCGCGGGTTGGGTGATGGCAGGAGGAGGTCGCGCGCACAGAGAGAGAGAGAGAGAGAGACTCCGGGGAGTAGCTTTCCGACGAAATGGTATATTTCTTTATTTTAATTGATTATTTTATTGTGTAATTAATTTAAAGATGAATTGCGATATTGCGGGATTATTTGCTAATTTTCGTGATTAGTTGTAAATTGCTATATGTTGTTGAATGGTAGTAATTTAATTAGTTAATTGTGGTAATTTAATTAGTTGTCAATTGTGAGATTTATGTGTTGACTTTTATAATTAAATTATATTGAATTTTGAGGATATTGTTGTGATTTAATTAGATTAAATTACGATCTTTGGTTTAATTTTCGTAATTTAATTCGGAAAGTATGTTGGTAATTATAATTGTTGAGTTTAATTAGGAGTCCGATTAAATGTTCGAGTTAATAATTGTTAATTGTTAAATTGTTAGTTGCTAATTGAAATTGTGAGATTAATTGTGGTCTCGTTAATATTCCAGTTTAATAGTCGGAGTGGATGGTAGATTTAAAGATTATTATGATTCGTTTTAAATGAATAAAATGATTAAGTGGTTATATGGAATTGCTATGCTTAATTGATTAAATGATAATCGAGTTAGTCAACAATCGATTTTGACCATAGTATTTGATAAATGTCTTATATGCGAAAATTAGATTTAATCGAGTCGATAATTAAGGTTATGTGACTTACTTGTAATATATGGTCATCAATAAATGTTTACGCGCTAAGTGCTATAAGTCGAGTCGTGGTATTTGATGGCTTTACTAATTATGAATGTTATATGTTAAATGTTAGAATTTTATAATAATTAGAACTGTGCTAGGGGTTATGAGAAGATCACAAGTTTTTAAATGTCAATATTTAAAGGACTTGTGTAATTCTTTTCGACTAATCCCTAGGGCTTACGAATATCCATGATTAGCTATCACGGGTATAATTAATATACTTGAGTGGTGTGATCATCGATATAGCGTAAGTAATAGTTAGTGCTAGGGGTTGTTCCCTAGGGCTTACGAACATCAATGATTGATTGTCACGTGTATCATTAAAATACGTGAGAAATACGATCATTGGTGTAGCGTAAGTAGTAGTGTAATATAAATCATTATGTGCTATGTGCCGCATGTCAGGGCGGATACTTTCTTATGTGTTTATTTTATGTTGCTGCAAGTTGAGGCAGCTTTATTTTTGCTAAAACAGGGTTGTATTGTATTTGAGGGGCTGTGCCCATAGTCCGATAAACGAATACTTCATGCCGAAATTTTCTGAAAATCCCCTGCGATTAATTATATTTAATTTATTAAATTTCCGTGGTCTAGAGGCATGAAGTGGATGTTAACTGATTATGTGTATATGTGTTAAGTGGTTGATTTGAGGATTAATTGTTGTCTCGAGGATTTATGTGCTAAGTTAAGTATTAAAAATGGTATTGAGGATCAATGATGCTTTGAGGATTAATTATATATTAAATTGGTTTAAATATATTAAATGGATATAAATGTGTTATGTGCATTAAGTGGTATTAGAATAGTTAACTATGGGGAAGACGCCTATAGTTTTTCTTTAAGTGACTTAGTAGTAACTCTGAGTCGGGACTACTCGAGATACGAGGGAGGACTGACACGTACTCGTAACCATTTCAGTACTATTAGGGCGTAATCAAATTGGAGCGACGTGCATCCAAAAAGGAAGATCGAGACGTCAGGTAAGGTCCACGGAATTGCTTGGACGAGGTGCGAAGGATTTGTCCGCGGTTTCTATTTTCTGCTAAGGACCAGAGGCACGTTTACTATGCATACTCTATTGTTCAGAGTATATTTATTTTAAATATATGAAATGTGTTAAATAAGTTTTCAATCCGTAATCGCGAGTTTTCCAACCTTGTACTTCTTCTTCCAAATCATTGTATTCCTGGCTTTGCCAACAATATTAAATTCTGCTCGTGTAATAACCAAAATCCCATGGCTTATAATACTGTTGACGGGCAGTGATATTTTTATGGCTATATATTTTGATTTATACGGTATATGTATATCTATAAACTTTTCGTACTATGGTAGTGGACTATATGTTATGAGGTATGTATTTATGTATCGGAATAAGAGAGGCTCAGAGGGTAGAGCATGTATTGAGTTATAGAATTTATCCGCGAGTCGGGGCTATTTTGAATTGTATGTTTTTGAAAACCCGGGCAAAGCTTTTAAAAAGAATTTCGCAATAATTAACCTAAAGGCAACATCACCAATAAACCAGTGTTTATTTAATTAATAGATGCTTCTGAAAGCATTCACTAATTAAATAAACCTCATTCGCCTAATTAAATTTATTTAATTAGATGAATATCATTTTCAAAACGCTTTCTTAAAATCACTTTGTCCCGGAGAAATAATAAAATAATTTAATGGAGTGATTCTATCTAGTATATTATTTATCGGAGATAGTTTATTTTCAATACGGATTGAAGATATTCCAATGGTTATAACTTGGTTATTTTCAGCTTAAAACAGCTAGATTGATATCGATATATGTTATTTGAATGATTATTAAATTGATGAATATTAATTATAATATTCATTAACAAAAAGGGAGAAAGAGAAAAAGGATTTTCAGGCTTATTAATTATTTCTTACTGACCGAGAGTCAGTAGTAGTTATTTGATAAAGTGGCTAAAGTTTGGAGACTGCCGGAGAGATTGTGTCTTGATTTTTATTAGAAACATTCCAAGAGTTGTATTTCGGTGTTTTGAGGTTATTAAATATTTCAGTATTAATAGTACATACTATTTGAATATTATTTAATAAATGAATATTATTTTGAGTATTCTTTTAAAAAGGGATTATTGAATATTTATTATTTGTTACATATTAGTCAAATATTTATTAAATACTTTGAGTGTTCTGCAGATTATAAAACAGTAATTCAAAGGATGTCTAAGGACTCTCATAGTCATTTAAAATATTATATTTTGATTCTATCTAGGTAAGTTACTTTTCAAGAACTTATATATATATGGAATTACCATGTGGTGTTACAAGCTTTATGCGTACCATTTTCCATATGTGAACACAAAACCCTGTGTCGGGATTGATATTGGTATAAGTGTATACCTATACTCGAACTCTTTCGAACTCAAAATATTTTCGAAAACCCCCGGTCTGGTTTTACTTCCTTGCACATTTTTCAAGAATTATCGGTCGACTGATGTCGGACCTCAACTACTCGATTTTCAATCAAAACAAGTTTTGAAAGAAAAAGAAAAAGGGGACTCTAGCAGGTGTGGGAATCGTTGACGAACGATTCCCGGGATGTGTAAGCGGCCGTGAGCCAAGCGGTCCATCAATTATTATTCCGGCCCAGGTGTTGCCGAAGGATGATTACGGATGTAGTTTTCATCGAGGGTGATTACGGATGTAGTTTTCACCCGGGGGTAGTTACGGATGTAGTTTCTATCCTTCTACCGGTAGAGAAGACCCGCGGATTATTGGACTTGGATGTGGCGACTGATCATCGTCAATCCTTGTCAGGTTTTTATGTTTTCTTTAAGTCCCATCCTCCACTTTGGAAAAATACTCAAAAACTACTTCTTAGGCCGAAGTGCCAAGTAGCCGATAGTGTTGTTTTCAATTATGAAAGATGATGATGAATTCATGCAGTATCTAGAACTGCAAGAATATTCTATCAATAATGGCACGTGTTTGTGCACTTTTGCAATTATTCAAAAGATGAAAGATGGTTCATCGGTTATTGATGTCAAGTCTCGAATGTTTTGCTTCAAGAGCTTTGACTCGCTTCCTATCAGTTATTTCTGAGTTTAGATTTATCAAGTGGTTAAAGAACTTATACCCGGTACATGATGTTGATCTGTAAGGTGTTTGATGGAAATGACATAATTATGTATATACTTTCAGACTTGAGAAATACTAAAAATGAAACCTTCTAATGGTTTGGTTTGTATACGTTGATAAACAACTGTCTTAGCAGCATATTGAACTGCGTATTTTGAAAAGCTTTCTAAAAGATTAGCAATACTGTAGTGTATACTATTTCGCTAAGATATGAGGATTACTATGGTTATTATAAACTTATCTGTTCATTGGATGTTGCGTTAAACGTCATATTTTCCTTATTGAAGTTTCATAGTTATAAATGTTTCGGAAATGATGTTAAGTATTGTTGGATTTTAAAACCCCTGTGTATATTGGATTATATGTTGTTAAACTCTATTAATACTTGCTGGGCAATTCTTCCGCTCATACTTGTTTGTTTTAAATATTAACCTTTCAGAGAAAGGTAGGCGGATGATGCTTATATGCATAGCTCAGAAGAAGCAGGTAGTATGCCCTTATGAAGACGATATGATCCAGAAAATCTATAGCTGGAGTAAGTTATATGTAATCATATTGATGTGTAATAATTATATTACTTTGTACAGGATAGCACTAGTTGCTGGTGTACTTCTCATCGAAGCTATACTAGTAGTATAGGATTTGTAATACACGATGTGATGTAATTGAATGGCTGTAATTAATCGAGTAATGTAAGGATTTTAGTTCTTGTTTCTAGCCCTATAACCCAAAAGATGCTTGGTAGTTGGGGTCTCAATTGTTGTATTTCTGTTAGTAAGTGACTACAAGTGGTTTAATACTGATAAACGGGTGAGTTGTTATTGAGGATTTCCGCGTGACGACCAAATCCCTGACCCCGGATTTGGGGTGTTACAGAAATGGTATCAGAGCGTAGGTTATAGTAAACTAGAAACGAGAGTGTGTAGGAGTGTGTATAGTTATGTGAGAACGTCAGAACTCATGTAGAGTTCATGTTGGGCTATCGGATATAGAACCAATGATTAAGTTAAGATTGGAATGCTATGCTGAGGAATATGTTGAGATAGACCTCACTTCTTGTGATGATGGATGTCTACTAAAGAATTCTCAGAGCCAAGTATTGGTCGGCAGGGGCATAGATCGCCCGAGGTATGAATTTAAGATGATTTTAGGGGATTCATTGAAATAGTTATGTATTCTTCGAACTATCGGAAATCTTAATATGATGATGAAGGATGGAAAGTTGGCATCTAGTATTGTGGCAAGGATGTGTTGAGAACGTACTCATGCTGTTAAAATTCCGAAGAAGGAAGTAAAACAAGATCACTATGAAAGATTATTAGTCGAAGTTGCGGATGTTTAAACCCTCTCGAGCTTAATAGAGTTTGAGGTAATATTATGAATGGATTGGTGGACAGACACCGATTGTTTCAATTGATTATAGAAGTAAAATGGTGAAGATGAAATTGGTCAATAAAGATGAAATGTTTTAAGAACGAAGACGGACTGAGAAAGACTAGTACGAAGGCTGTTATGCCAAAGAGAGATAAGCTTAAGTAGCACATGGAATTGTCATGAGGACAGGAACATGTGGTATAAAGATGGTTATAATGGTGACTGGATCTAAGTAGGTATTTTCTAGCAATGATCCGGAATATCGTCCATTTGACATGTGGAATTCGTCGTCGCTAGGGGCGACACCGTATCGAAGTCTCCTCAAAGAAAAGAATGCTTGCGTGAGATGCTTGCGCCGAGTCGAATAGAACTCCTTACGATTGTAAAGGTCGATGGTTGAATCTTTAGCGACTATTATGAGTCGACGATGACGTCAATTATCAAGCACCTTAGGGTGTGCATGGAAAAGAAAAGCTTTTAAATCGAACGATTGTCCGTCAGAGGAGCCGATATAAAGGCATCTATGGAGACCTTGGCAATACCCTCCCCAATCGTGAATCATTTGGATTACCTCCCCAATTTGTGAATTATTTAATACCTCCCCAGTTGGTGAATTATTTTGATCACCTCCCTAATCTATGATTATTTTGACATCTCTTCAAGTGAGAATTTTCATAAAGAATATTTTCCCTCTTTGAAGTCTTCTTTTATATTTGTGTTCACCCGTACTGGGTTTCAATTGTGTCAGAGGCTGTCATGATACCTACTTTTAGGTTTCTGAAATCCTGTCGAATGAGGTTATTTTAAACTTCCACTCTCCTTCAATATTGGATAATCCTATGGTGAAGTAACACCACTTGCTTGTTGTACACCAGTATCTTTCTGGTTATCCTTTCTTTTGACATTTCACCTTGGAATCTGATCAATTTTGACCCAAGGTGTCCCTTTTATGAATTAATTATCAAAAGATGATAATCATTGACTTGATTTTGAATTGCCTTCATACTAAACTACTTCCACTGAGACGAACAACCCTATACTTATAGGGGCCACAAGGACTATCTGTCTGTGTGATAGAAGTCGGATGGGACGCCATCACTTGTGAGTTGTGAAATACAAGAAGGCTAATTACCTTTAGTAATGTCTCACCTAAGACACACAACGTGAGTTCGCTTGATCATATTGATCTCTCGATAAATCTCTTATTTCAATTAAGGTTGACTTTAACACTCATAACCTTATGATCACCAGCGTGTGACAATGGCCTTGATATGACAGCTATCTTTTCAAAGATCCCTGATTCTTGTTATCTCTAATGAATTTCAAGGGGATGCCAACCAGGTCGGCCAAGTCAAAATCCGTCGATAGAAATTAGATTCGAGCGGAATCGCCAAGTGCAAGAGCGAATCCCAAGGCGAATAGAATATCAGTGGCGTATCAATAGAATTAGTTAATTCTTTCTCTCTCAATGTTATTATGTTAATGGAATTAGTGCATTCTCTCTCTCAAGAATGTTATGTGAATAGAATCAGTGAACTCTCTCTCTCAAGGGTAGTACGATAATGGAAAGTTGGTCGAGATATATGTGTGAAAGGAATAACGTGGTAAGACTCAAGTGATAACTGTGTCAAATAGAGATCCATGGTTGGATTGAGGTTTCGAAAAAGTTGTTTACGAATGGACACTTTCCGGTTTGGCAGAATAAATGTTGATGATGGAAGAGTTAAGGAATCCAAGTAGTGGCCTTAGCTGATTCCGTGGACGGAATCCTTTTAAGGAGGGTAGACTGTAATAACACGGATTTTTCAAGAAATGATTTATAATTATTTCAATAATAATAATGTTTTTCCTAAAATGAGGAGGAACTTTTTTTTTATTATTTTATTATTTAATTATTTTCGGTTAAGTGGAACCGGGACTT
Source organism: Saposhnikovia divaricata (assembly GCA_036435485.1). Classification (NCBI taxonomy): domain Eukaryota; kingdom Viridiplantae; phylum Streptophyta; class Magnoliopsida; order Apiales; family Apiaceae; genus Saposhnikovia; species Saposhnikovia divaricata. Next base: position 200,513,930 of record CM071594.1, read on the forward strand.
TTTTTTAAAAAATTTTATGGACCGAGCAGATATCTCGAGTCAATAAATTATTTCGATAAAGATTTAATTTTGGAGTGTGGAATTTTTTCAGTAGAGATTTTATTTTAAATTATTGAATAAGTTGGATATTTTAAAATCCTTAGAAAATGATTATTTTAATTATTTTAGGATTTGTAGAAATTACTCGATTAATATATAAAATCGAGAATTTGAGATTTTATTAAAACTATAATATTTGTGGTATTTTATAAAACCATGTAAATTGTGATTTATGAATCACCATAGTTATTTTTAAGAATTGTTTTTATAAATTATTAATATTTGTAAAATGTATATCAAATTATAAAATTTAGATTTAATTCTATTTCTTTCTCCGAAAATCTTTAAAAGTATTCTAGTATTTAATTATGCTAGAAACTTTATTTTTACAAATTAGATTTATTTACTCCAAATATTATTTATATAGTGTGTAGTAATTAAATGGGGTATTTTAATTTGTTATTGGGCTTAAAGCCCATTAAGGTTGATAAAAACATACGCAACACCACAACAGGTACATACATACACACACAAATACAAACAGCCGCACAAAAATTGGGGGAGGGGGAGAGAAACAGCGGGGAGAGAGACATCGGGGAAAGAGAAGAGAGAAAGGAGAAATTGGGGGATTGTAATTGAAGTAGAAGAGATGAGTGTGTGTGTGTGTGTGTGTGTGTGTGTGTGTGTGTATATCTATATGCGTGTATATATGTAGGTGTGTGTGATGTGCGTTTTGTGTGGGTTTGAGACGCGCGGGTTGGGTGATGGCAGGAGGAGGTCGCGCGCAGAGAGAGAGAGAGAGAGAGAGAGAGAGAGAGAGAGAGAGACTCCGGGGAGTAGCTTTCCGACGAAATGGTATATTTCTTTATTTTAATTGATTATTTTATTGTGTAATTAATTTAGAGATGAATTGCGATATTGCGGGATTATTTGCTAATTTTCGTGATTAGTTGTAAATTGCTATATGTTGTTGAATGGTAGTAATTTAATTAGTTAATTGTGGTAATTTAATTAGTTGTCAATTGTGAGATTTATGTGTTGACTTTTATAATTAGATTATATTGAATTTTGAGGATATTGTTGTGATTTAATTAGATTAAATTACGATCTTTGGTTTAATTTTCGTAATTTAATTCGGAAAGTATGTTGGTAATTATAATTGTTGAGTTTAATTAGGAGTCCGATTAAATGTTCGAGTTAATAATTGTTAATTGTTAAATTGTTAGTTGCTAATTGAAATTGTGAGATTAATTGTGGTCTCGTTAATATTCGAGTTTAATAGTCAGAGTGGATGGTAGATTTAAAGATTATTATGATTCGTTTTAAATGAATAAAATGATTAAGTGGTTATATGGAATTGCTATGCTTAATTGATTAAATGATAATCGAGTTAGTCAACAATCGAGTTTGACCATAGTATTTGATAAATGTCTTATATGCGAGAATTAGATTTAATCGAGTCGATAATTAAGGTTATGTGACTTACTTGTAATATATGGTCATCAATAAATGTTTACGCGCTACGTGCTATAAGTCGAGTCGTGGTATTTGATGGCATTACTAATTATGAATGTTATATGTTAAATGTTAGAATTTTATAATAATTAGAACTGTGCTAGGGGTTATGAGAAGATCACAAGTTTTTAAATGTCAATATTTAAAGGACTTGTGTAATTCTTTTCGACTAATCCCTAGGGCTTACGAATATCCATGATTAGCTATCACGGGTATAATTAATATACTTGAGTGGTGTGATCATCGATATAGCGTAAGTAATAGTTAGTGCTAGGGGTTGTTCCCTAGGGCTTACGAACATCAATGATTGATTGTCACGTGTATCATTAAAATACGTGAGAAATACGATCATTGGTGTAGCGTAAGTAGTAGTGCAATATAAATCATTATGTGCTATGTGCCGCATGTCAGGGCGGATACTTTCTTATGTGTTTATTTTATGTTGCTGCAAGTTGAGGCAGCTTTATTTTTGCTAAAACAGGGTTGTATTGTATTTGAGGGGCTGTGCCCATAGTCCGATAAACGAATACTTCATGCCGAAATTTTCTGAAAATCCCCTGCGATTAATTATATTTAATTTATTAAATTTTCGTGGTCTAGAGGCATGAAGTGGATGTTAACTGATTATGTGTATATGTGTTAAGTGGTTGATTTGAGGATTAATTGTTGTCTCGAGGATTTATGTGCTAAGTTAAGTATTAAAAATGGTATTGAGGATCAATGATGCTTTGAGGATTAATTATATATTAAATTGGTTTAAATATATTAAATGGATATAAATGTGTTATGTGCAATAAGTGGTATTAGAATAGTTAACTATGGGGAAGATGCCTATAGTTTTTCTTTAAGTGACTTAGTAGTAACTCTGAGTCGGGACTACTCGAGATACGAGGGAGGACTGACACGTACTCGTAACCATTTCAGTACTATTAGGGCGTAATCAAATTGGAGCGACGTGCATCCAAAAAGGAAGATCGAGACGTCAGGTAAGGTCCATGAAATTGCTTGGACGAGGTGCGAAGGATTTGTCCGCGGTTTCTATTTTCTGCTAAGGACCAGAGGCACGTTTACTATGCATACTCTATTGTTCAGAGTATATTTATTTTAAATATATGAAATGTGTTAAATAAGTTTTCAATCCGTAATCGCGAGTTTTCCAACCTTGTACTTCTTCTTCCAAATCATTGTATTCCTGGCTTTGCCAACACTATTAAATTCTGCTCGTGTAAAAACCAAAACCCCATGGCTTATAATACTGTTGACGGGCAGTAATATTTTTATGGCTCTATACCTTGATTTATACGGTATATATATATATATATATCTATAAACTTTTCGTACTATGGTAGTGGACTATATGTTATGAGGTATGTATTTATGTATCGGAATAAGAGAGGCTCAGAGGGTAGAGCATGTATTGAGTTTTAGAACTTAGCCGCGTGTCGGGGCTATTTTGAATTGTATGTTTTCGAAAACCCGGGCAAAGCTTTTAAAAAGAATTTCGCAATAATTAACCTAAAGGCAACATCACCAATAAACCAGTGTTTATTTAATTAATAGATGCTTCTGAAAGCATTCACTAATTAAATAAACCTCATTCGCCTAATTAAATTTATTTAATTAGATGAATATCGTTTTCAAAACGCTTTCTTAAAATCACTTTGTCCCGGAGAAATAATAAAATAATTTAATGGAGTGATTCTATCTAGTATATTATTTATTGGAGATAGTTTATTTTCTATACGGATTAAAGATATTCCAATGGTTATAAATTGGTTATTTTCAGCTTAAAACAGCTAGATTGATATCGATATATGTTATTTGAATGATTATTAAATTGATGAATATTAATTATAATATTCATTAACAAAAAGGGAGAAAGAGAAAAAGGATTTTCAGGCTTATTAACTATTTCTTACTGACCGAGAGTCAGTAGTAGTTATTTGATAAAGTGGCTAAAGTTTGGAGACTGCCGGAGAGATTGTGTCTTGATTTTTATTAGAAACATTCCAAAAGTATTATTTGAATATTTCAGTATTAATATTACATATTATTTGAATATTATTTAATAAATGAATATTATTTTGAGTATTCTTTTAAAAAAGGATTATTGAATATTTATTATTTGTTACATATTAGTCAAATATTTATTAAATACTTTGAGTGTTCTGAAGATTATAAAACACTAATTCAAAGGATGTCTAAGGACTCTCATAGTCATTTAAAATATTATATTTTGATTCTATCTAGGTAAGTTACTTTTCAAGAACTTATATATATATGGAATTACCCAGTGTTGGTACAAGCTTTATGCGTACCATTTTCCATATGTGAACACAAAATCCTGTGTCGGGATTGATATTGGTATAAGTGTATACCTATACTCGAATTCTTTCGAACTCAAAATATTTTAGAAAACCCCCGGTCTGTTTTTACTTCCTTGCACATTTTTCAAGAATTATCGGTCGACTGATGTCGGACCTCAACTACTCGATTTTCAATCAAAACAAGTTTTGAAAGAAAAAGAAAAAGGGGACTCTGGCAGGTGTGGGAATCGTTGATGAACGATTCCCGGGATGTGTAAGCGGCCGTGAGCCAGGCGGTCCATCAATTATTATTCCGGCCCAGGTGTTGCCGAAGGATGATTACGGATGTAGTTTTCATCGAGGGTGATTACGGATGTAATTTTCACCCGGGGGTAGTTACGGATGTAGTTTCTATCCTTCTACCGGTAGAGAAGACCCGCGGATTATTGGACTTGGATGTGGCGACTGATCATCGTCAATCCTTGTCAGGTTTTTATGTTTTCTTTAAGTCCCATCCTCCACTTTGGAAAAATACTCAAAAACTACTTCTTAGGCCGAAGTGCCAAGTAGCCGATAGTGTTGTTTTCAATTATGAAAGATGATGATGAATTCATGCAGTATCTAGAACTGCAAGAATATTCTATCAATAATGGCACGTGTTTATGCACTTTTGCAATTATTCAAAAGATGAAAGATGGTTCATCGGTTATTGATGTCAAGTCTCGAATGTTTTGCTTCAAGAGCTTTGACTCGCTTCCTATCAGTTATTTCTGAGTTTAGATTTATCAAGTGGTTAAAGAACTTATACCCGGTACATGATGTTGATCTGTAAGGTGTTTGATGGAAATGACATACTTATATGTATAAACTTTCAGACTTGAGAAATACTAAAAATGAAACCTTCTAATGGTTTGGTTTGTATACGATGATAAACAACTGGCTTAGCAGCATATTGAACTGCGTATTTTGAAAAGCTTTCTAAAAGATTAGCAATACTGTAGTGTATACTATTTCGCTAAGATATGAGGATTACTATGGTTATTATAAACTCATCTGTTCATTGGATGTTGCGTTAAACGTCATATTTTTCTTATTGAAGTTTCATAGTTATAAATGTTTCGGAAATGATGTTAAGTATTGTTGGATTTTAAAACCCCTGTGTATATTGGATTATATATTGTTAAACTCTATTAATACTTGCTGGGCAATTCTTCCGCTCATACTTGTTTGTTTTAAATATTAACCTTTCAGAGAAAGGTAGGCGGATGATGCTTATATGCATAGCTCAGAAGTAGCAGGTAGTATGCCCTTATGAAGACGATATGATCCAGAAAATCTATAGCTGGAGTAAGTTATATGTAATCATATTGATGTGTAATAATTATATTACTTTGTACAGGATAGCACTAGTTGCTGGTGTACTTCTCATCGAAGCTATACTAGTAGTATAGGATTTGTAATACACGATGTGATGTAATTGAATGGCTGTAATTAATCGAGTAATGTAAGGATTTTAGTTCTTGTTTCTAGCCCTATAACCCAAAAGATGCTTGGTAGTTGGGGTCTCAATTGTTGTATTTCTGTTAGTAAGTGACTACAAGTGGTTTAATACTGATAAACGGGTGAGTTGTTATTGAGGATTTCCGCGTGACGACCAAATCCCTGACCCCGGATTTGGGGTGTTACAAGTATTTTATATGATATGAATGCTGCAATAGGTTGATAAATTATATAAGAATAATCTATCGACGAAGGAATAAGCTATGGTATTCCAAGAAAGGAAATATTCACATGTCATCCAAATCGATATCCGGTAGCTCATGTCATCCAAATCGATATCTAGTATAAGTCCAGTGATTCCGTAAAAGAGATAGGGAACGCTCGAGGAAGCGCGAGAACATCTTTTTAAGTACAAAGAATAAAAGAGAGAAAAAGCAATGAATAGTGTTTTTGGTGGATTTTGAAATATTATCAGACGACACTATATAGAAGTATTCAGAATGGATTTCTGAGTTCGTATTGATGATTTATAGTCAAAATAAGTGTATGTAAATGATTTCAGATTCATAAAAATAACACTTTTATTTTCTCCGAGATTTCCCTGGACACTGAAGGATTTAAGGATTTATTAAAGAGATTTGAGGAATTTAAATTCAAGGATTATAAAGGAGGATTGAGGATGGTAGTAGAAATATCAAGAAGGTTTCCGGTAAAACCCTAACAAGAAATACTTGAGATATTCCTCCGAACGATCAATGAAATTAATTAATAACCGGACAAAGAAACAAGCAGAGAGCCAAGATACAAGCATGTGCAAGTGGATAGGATCAAGTAACCAATTTAGTTACAAAGGAACTAGCATCATTAGAAACTAAACCAAGTAAGTTAGCACATTACATCATCCTCACCACAAACCACCAACACTTGTCAATTGATGAGCATCATGCATGACATAAGCACTTTAATAAAGCTACTTTATGAAGATATTATCCAATCAAGTCACTTTATGCAAGATGAGAGCAAAGACCAAGCAAACCACTCCATTCTCCCTCTTTTAGCACCATTCGGCTATTTCCTTAATTCAAGGATCAAAATCCAAGCTCCCACCATCCAAGAATTCCAAGATTAATTCGGTGAGTACTATATTTCATAACTTAGATCTCCTGCGAATCTTAGCTTCAAACTCCAATTCTTTCCTAGTTAATAAAATCACCAAAGTTTAGGGTGAATAGTAACTTCAAGAACTAACTTTGTTTTTCTTGATTTCTTTGGATGATCTAAGCTATATAAAGGTTATACAAGGGTTATACAAGGCTTAGTAGGCTCATATACACTCCAAGGAAGGCATATCTCTCAAGAAACCCCAACTTTTCTTTTGAGTTCTTGATGGTTTTAGATGAGTTATAATTATGATGTTGTTATAAGCATGTAAGTATGGTTATGTAGTTGTTTTAGTAGATCTAAGAGCTATGATGCAAATGATGGTTAAAGTGAGATGTTTTGGGCTTTTTAAGATGTAGATGATGTTTATAAGTTGTTGGTTGGATCATGGTATGATCATTGGTGGATTGAAAAATTTAGGAAAACGTGTAAACATAGCCGTCGTAATGCCGAAATTTCGTTAACCATAAGTAACCGTGTATAAAAGTAGGTGTAATTGTCGAATCTTGATGAGTGTATGACCTATCCTTGTAGATCTCGAGTCATAGATCGTTTTGGCGCGAAAATCGAAACAAATGGACTTACAGTTTAGGAGATATGGCTGATTTAGTAAAAGTTGTTCGAAACCGTAAGTGAAAGTTCGTAACTGTAATTAAATCCTCCTAACATGAGTAACTTAGTTGCGAATCTTGGTAATTAAATCTTAGAGATCATAAGGAAGGTTTGAGAGAAGACCTCATGTCAAAAGGATCATTTTTCGATTTTATATAAATGTTCGAATCGAGGTTAAGTGCGAAGAAACCCCTTTGAGGTACACTTAGTTATAACTTTGAAAAACCACTTAGAAAACGGACGATAAATCTCAAGGTATAATTTTTCCTATTAAACGACTGACCTTAGAACTTATATGACTTAAGAACCTACCAAGTGTACTTGTAATGACATGCCTTGATAACGGACAAGTGTCGGATCATAACGGTGTTAATAAGAGTACACTAAAGGGTGCATAACGAGATAACTTGAAAACGTGTTTTAACCTAAGTAAAGCATCTACTTAGCATTTCAAAAGCGTTAAGTGATTAATCTCGAATATTTTGATTGTTTATAGATCACCGGACTTACCCAGGACACACTACCCCCGCCAGATTACCAGGCAAGTTTCCAAACATTTTGGAACTATTGTTGTGATTATATATATGATTTGACTATTGTCATACATATGCCATAGCATGCATGCCTGCTTTCAAATTATTGTGGTACTTGTTTTATGACTTGATATTGGCTTACAAGTTAGATGTGATATATTGGTTATAAGCCGGATATTGCAAAGACCATTAGTGAAGGGCATATGAATCTCACTCTTCATGTATAGACCGAGAGTCAGTATTTCTGTATATATTGTGATTATTGCCTGAGGAAAATATTTAAATAAATATTTTTCCATTATTTATTTAATGAATATTGCTTTGAATATTCATTTGAGTTTTATTTATTTAATGAATATTATTTTGAATATTCATTTGAGCTTTAATTATTTAACGAATATTATTTTGAATATTCATTTAAGGTTGATTTATTTAATGGATATTATTTTAAATATTTATTCAAGGATTTATTTATTTAGTGAATATTTTTATATATTCATTCGAGGGTTATTTATGAGCAATATTTTATATTAAGAATATTTTTTAAATATTTATTATTTAATAAATACTCTTTGAATATTTATTTAATTCTTTTAACTAGTTTTAAAAATGATTTATTCAAATATTATCTTCGACCTTCAAATATTATGTAAAATATTTCTGAGTATTATTATGATTATTTTTATCAAGGGGAGGTTCCAAAAACTCTATTTTTCATTTAAATCTATCTTCCAAATTATAAGGGAACCTTACTTGGGAGCTGTTATTTATTTTGTTTGACTGCCCGGTCATAAATCTTTTGAAACTATTCTTTTCACCCGCAACTTGGTTGCTATTCATCAAATTGAGTTGTTGTATTACTTCCTCATCATTCGAGGGGTAAAATTGTTGAAACAAGTCGATATCCATTAACAAGAAACAGCTTGGGAAATATTGGTGAATTTTCCTTTCCAACTAGATACGACTACTTTGTGGAGTCTTATCAACAAGTATTATACTTGGGGAAAGGGGGACAAACTTTACATTTCAGAGTCATGGATTTACTCGAACTAGGAGTATTTGTGTAATGTGTAAGAGGCTGTGGGACAGTCCATCATTGAAACTGGTATAAGAGGTTGTGGGACAGTCTATCCTGGAAATAGGGTCTGAGTGGCGCCCGTCCCGTCTAAGCCCAAAGATGGCTAGGGAGATCCGGCGTATGGTGGTGTCCATATGTTCTTCCTTCTACATGTAGAGAAACAAATTTTGAGATGCACGACCTGCGACTGATCATCGTAAAGTGGTGTCATCTGGCACGACATACTCCAGTATTAGTTCATCATCCAAATCTATTTATTTTCTGTAACATGAAGTATCACTCGTGTTGACAGGGTTTGAAAATTGTTCAGAACTAAAAGTACCATTACTTACCTCGTAACTTCATCTTTTACATTATACTAGTGTCTTGTTCGGTTCATGCATGGCATACGGTTTCAAGGATATTTTTTTTACTGTTATATATTATTATTCAGTTATACATTATTTTTGGTGGGCTATTGCTCACCCTTGCTTTATTTATTATATCACAACAACAGCTAGGTCTGATGGCCCGCGTAAGGCACACTCGGCGCAAGCAGGTGACCCCAATCGTAGGACTGCCCGCTGATATCGTTACTGCCATTGCTGAGGTAGGAGCAGCCAGTAGACTAGACTGGCAGCTTTTGTTTATTAGCCTTAATTATATGTATGACTTATGTTAATCAACGGCAAGAAACTATTAAACTCATTCTGTAATCATTTTGGGTTTGTAATAGCTTATAACTTGTGGATCCTATGATTAGAGAATTATTTCAATTTCATCTCTAGGACTATAACTAGTTGTGTGTGATGTGGTATTATTGTGGGGTCATAGCATGATATTTATTTATTTTGATTCAAGTGCAAGTATTGTTTATGGAATATGAGACCGTAACGACCAAGTCCCCGACCCCGGATCTGGGGCTGTTACAGAAATGGTATCAGAGCGAGAGTTATATATCCCAGAGATGAGGCGACGTTATAACAATAAATTCACTAAGATAACAAGAACTCTTTCCAAGTTCACCTAAAACCCTTATGGGAACTCTTAAGTATCATAATAGTAACTTAGCTCATTATCGTATCGATTAGTAAGGCGACAGACCTTGAGGCTTACGAGCAGCAGCACGATAATGCTTTATTATATGCTGACGATCGGTTGTGAATTAAATAGAGTACCCTACTGAGGACCCGGAGGAGGTTCCAGCAGAGGAGGAGAATTCTTTAAGGATAAGGAGCTTACCCTTGAGAAAATTAGGGCTACAGCCAGAATGACTGTCAGGGCTAAGGTTATAGTGCTCAGAGACGTGAGCGTAAAGAACTGAGATATTGTTAAGAGAACTGAAATTTTATATGGGATTCATAGCCGGACTACCAGAGGTAGTACCAGTAATTATGACGGATTGGAAGGATTACTTGAGGTCTTACATTAGGATAGATAAAGATCCTTAGAGACCTTCAGATTAATGAGAAAAGATTTAGAGTGGTACATGATTATCAAAGACATCGATATAGGACGGGAAGCAGAGTCCCCAGAAGCAGTTGTGATAGAGGTAGCAAGTGCCATATCATTTGATAAATGGATTAGTGCGAATATTATCAAGGGTGGTTCGCCAGGAGAAGGCAGATTTCATAGGTTATAATCTATGAAAAATTGAGATTGAGAAGGTGGTTTGATTCAGGGAAATGTTCATTTTATGAATGGATCAGCTTAGAAAGTAAAGACGTTGGGAAGTGATGGTATGAATGGATAAAGTTTTATAAGAAAGTAGTAAGCGAGACGATAATCTCAGAACCTACAAGAGGAAAAGACCAGTAAGTCTATGATAAACTCATAATAAGACTACTGTCAGGGACTAAGTATAGGTTATTTCAACTCGGTGAAATGATGAACCAGAAACATTAGATGCATGTGATTCAGAGGAATATTAAATTCCTTCTTTTCTTTGAATGGATTATAGTAGTTACATTAAGTTTACTCCGACGCTGAATCATAAATGGATCAGGTAATACGATCAGTGGTTAAGAGGTAATGGAGAATGTTGTAATATGAAACCTGAAAGAGCAAGTCTATGCCAAGTTCTCGAAGTATGAATTCTGATAAAATGAAGTTCAGTTATTAGGACATGCGATCAATAGTGAGTAGTGTTGGTTGACCCCGCCGAGTTAAAAACAGTTTCAATTGGGAAAGGCCAACCACACCAACAAAGGTGAAGAAATTTCATAAGATTCACAAGGTAGTACCAAAGACTTGTTCAGGACTTTACAAAGATTGCAATCCCGTAACCTGACTTATTTGTAAGACTAAGAAGTTTGAATGAACGGGAAAATGTGAGAAAACCTTCCTGGAGCTAAAGAGGAAATTGGAGGTGACCCAGCGTTGGCGTTGACTAATGGAAGAAGGAAGACTTTGTGATATATTATGATGCACCTCATATAGGTTTAGGTGGTGTGTTTATGCAGCACGGCAGAGTAATTTCGGATGCATTCGGATAGCACGGATCACCAGATTCGGATGGCTTTGATAGTGCCAATTTTGTGGAACGACTAACTCCGACGGTAGTGTTCCTTTTGAAACTAGTGGTTAGGTAGACTAACATTTGGTAATATCGACTATTAGGAAATATATGTATCAGGAAGATGTGGCATGTTTCAGTTTGAAACTTTTGATTTCCCTTCTATGGGATGTATATTTTTGGTTCCTTTCCAGTGTTTAAACTTCCAACTTTATGTCAGTCATTCCGTTATTATAACTGCTTACGATTCTACCTGCTTGGATGTTCATAGAACTGTTCTTTAGGTTTCGAAATTGATCTTCTTAGTATTACCAGTGGGTGGATAGATTAACCAAAATTTTCCTGAATCTGGAAAGAAATTTAACAAATTTTGGCAAACCTTGTCTTTTTGATTATCAGAGAACGTCACTGAAGAGAGTGAAAACTGGAGCGAACCCTGTGGATTGGGTAGGGTAGCCGCTATATGGGTTGGTGGACAGACCCTGATTATTACAACTGATTGAAGAGATAAAATGATGAAGTTGAGATTGGACGGTAAAAAGGGAAATGCATTTAAGGACCAAAACGGACTGAGAAAGTCCGGGATTGAATTAAATGAAAAGGCTATTATGCTAAAAGTGTTAAGCTAATGTAGCACGTGGGATTGATAAGAGAAGTCGAAAAGATAAAAATAAAGAAAAGGTGACCGAAGGCGGTACCGAGAAGTCGATTGAGACTTATATGAAGTAAAATTTTGAAAAGATCAGAAAAAGGTATCAGGGGAGTGGGATGAACGAAGAATGGCAGTGCGCGAGTTGAGTGACTATGCTACTCTGGTACCTAAGATTTGCTGTGTAAAGGAAAGCAGTGAACAAATACAAAAAGAAGAAATTTTAGAGTACGCGGGACAAAGCATATGGATAAGCGTAACATATCCTAGATAAATTATCTTCGTTATGGACGAAGAAGGCACTATGACGCAATTGCTAGAAAAGTAATGTCATTAGTTAACCCTAAACCCACATGCTATAGCGCGGCCATTTGGGGCCATGTTACAAAGAATTATAAAGTGACTAGACCAGCGATGTAAGGACAAAGCGGGGTTACTTCTAATCAAGCGCCGACCGCGTGGACTTTCGATATAAAAGTAACCTTAACTAGATTGAAGGCATCTTTCTACTTAACCCTTGGCTACCCATGTTTTGAATTGATTCAAGAATTCTTAGCTCCCTTGTGTGTATGGTATTGCCCGCAGTGAAGTGATTCAGGTGTATATGATTGTCCAGATTATAAATTAGAAATTGAGTTATGGTGATTGAGATACATGATGTCGGGATTTTATAAATACAAGGGATGTATTAGGACTAAGGCAAATGATCAATCTAAGCTTACAAAAATGGTCAAAGATCGTACAGTAAGATGCAAAAATATTTTCTGAAGCTAGTATCCTTGAGAAAAGCAATAGGTACTAAGAGATTCATGTTGAACACGACCAATATCTTCCAAAACCTCCTTGCTACCATTACCAAGTTCTGTAAGAAGAGCGGATAGACATATGTTGTCTTTTGGAAGGTCATGTAGACTGACATCAATTTGAAAGAAAAAGGTTAGCATTAAGTTACCTATAGATTATCAAGATGAGAATGATTGAAAAGAGACCATTATTAAGGATATATGATTTGATTGTCAATTACAGGATGAAAGTATTTCTTGAACATAGAATTGAGGATATAATATCTATAAAATATGACGAACCCAGGGGATGCATAAAGGATGGCATAAACCCTAATAAAGACATTGTGAATTCAGATGATATAAGTTGGATTGACTAAGGCAACAATAACCTTTAAGGATTCATTGGAAGGAGTTTCAGAAAGTACATAGACAGAATTGTTATAGGATTGATTAGTGATATTTTGATATACCCTGTACCTAGAAAATACAGGAAGAAGTATGGATTGAACCAAATAAAGGTTGAGATTATCCTAAAACAAGAAAGAACTAAGAGAAGAAATATCCTAGGTATGATTGGGAGTAACTGTGATAAAGTTCCCACGGAAAGGTGGAAGCAATGACTTATGGAAAAAGGCTGATATATATTTCTCTCCTTCAGCAGAGTTTAACGGGAGAATGCTTTCACCCAGCCGTGATGGGAATGAGGTAGAAAAATTTGATTTAGAATAGATCCATGAAACATTGATTGCAAGAAGTTATTGTTATCAGGAAAGGCCAATGAGGTGGCCGACACTTTAAGTATAGAAGAGTAATTACAAATGCTCATACCAAAGAAACATAATGATATAGAAATGAACCTTGAAGGTCATAATGTGGTGGAGGAATTTACGTTCCCTCTGATGATTGTGCAAGAATCAACTATAAGAATAGTTTAAGTAAACATCCGATTCCTGAAATCATCATAATCATATTACCTACATTATGAGGTCCTATTTTGAGGTAAACTAGGACCATGATAAAAAAATTGACTACGTAAACCGTTAAGCTTCCAGTCTTCTACTGAAGATATATGGTTAATAATTTCATCAGCCTGTCATAGTTGCGATGCTTGAAGCTCTTTTGCAATTTTATCTGCCTCATGTAATAGCTACATCAAGTTCAGGAAGTATTCCTTATGGATAAGGAATAGTGATTATTTTGTCTTCCTAGAGGATTTTGATCTGACAATTATGAAACACGTATGGTTAGCTATTAGAGCACTACGTAAATGACAAGCGATGGTGATTTAACAATGGACTACATTAATGTAGTGGTGATTCTTATGAGAAATTAGATGATAACGACTGTGAAGATGTCGGAATGAAAAACAGAAATAGATTGTATTGCATCTAAGTTAGAGAAATCGTCAAGGTTTATTTTGGATGGTTTAATTTTAGAATGACGTGATAAATGATAATGTTATGATGGCTCATAAAGGGATTATAGTCGAAATAGAAACAAGACAGTTGATATAAAGGAAATAGAGTTGAGGATCAATAAGGGAGTTAGATATGCGGACTCTTGAGAATGCCAGCAAGGAAGCTAGAAAGGTATGAAATTGGCATGGCGAAGGTTGTTGGTCACAACGGGTGGTTGAAATTGAAAGCATAAATGACATACAGATTAACTCCCTTTAAGTTGGGAGAATTCGGGGAAATTTGGAATAGATTGATTGAGTAATAAGGAGACTCATGGATCGAGAAAGTGAGAATTTAGAGGGTTGAACAAAGGAAAGTTTGACCCCAAAAATATGATTCTTATTGAGTAAATGTGATGGGATACCAATAAGGAGGTGTCAAGTACAAACGATGTTTCAATAATGAGATGACTGCGGAGGTAAATAACAGAAGTGAATAAGAATTAGGTAATCAGAAGGATGTGATTGACAAAGAAAAGATTGGGAAAAATAATTATGAAATGTGAAGCAAGGAATGTTATGAATGGATTGATGAATGGGTTTTCTAACGAAATCTCGGGGGGGGGGGGAAGCTGATAGTGTTAGTATTATGTATATGGAAGAGCTAGTAGGGTAGCGTGGAATGTTAGTGTAAATAATATCAGGCGAGAAATCCAAGATTTAACCTGAGAGGTTGAAAGATTTTATAAAAGTGAGTGTGCTAAGATTGAACAAGAATATAGGTCCATAGAATGATGGACATAGCAGCGAGGATATGTTGACACGTGAGATTACGATAAAGTAGTATTTGATACGATTACGATTATTTTCTTCTCTAATGAACCTCTATAGTTCAGAGGTAAATTCTAAGTATGATATCTTGCAATCATGAAAACTTTCTATAATTCTTTGAAATTCTTTTTTTTTTCTTCTCCCTTATTCATCTTCTTTTTGAATTGAGAAGAACAACCCTTTAAGGAGGGGAGGTACTACTACGTGACTATCTGCCTGTGTGATAGATGTCTAAGTGGAATACCATAACTTGTTTAGTTGCTTGTCAAGTACTAAAGGCTGGCCCCCTTCTATACTAACTATGCAATATAACAAATGTTCGTTGATCATAGTGATCTCTCAATAAATTTTTCCACTTCTATATGTTGATCGAGATTGCGAAGATAAAAGCGATCTGGAGCATAGTACGAGTGAGGTTATCTTCAAATTCGCAGCAAAGTGGTGATACCAAGGTCACTGCAGATGTTAATAAGGGTAATATTACACAACTAAGTAAGAGCATAACCCGGATAGTGTGTTGTACGAAAAGTAGCAAAGTTTATGGAAAGAGGATAAAGTGTGTATTGTAGCACCAGTAAGACATGCTGAGAAAGGATGGGAACGTTTAAGGATCAAACGGGGAACTGGAAAGCGAAATGACAAACAAGTACCCAATTGTTTCCTACCTGATTCCGGGACGGAATCCTTTTAAGGAGGGGAGACTGTAAGAACCCAGATTTTTGGAGGAATTAAAACTTTTATTATGTATTAAGTGTAGAAATGAATAGTGGTTTCGACTATAATATAACAGTGGTTCTAATGAATGATTATGTAATGGATTTGGATTCAAGTATTTTATATGATATGAATGCAGCAATAGGTTGATAAAATTATATAAGAATAATCTATCGACGAGAGAATAAGCTATGGTATTCCAAGAAAGGAAATATTCTCATGTCATCCAAATCGATATTTGGTAGCTCATGTCATCCAAATCGATATATAGTATAAGTCTAGTGATACCGTAAAAGAGATAGGGAACGCTCGAGGAAGCGCGAGAACATATTTTTAAGTACAAGGAATAAAAGAGAGAAAAAGTAATGAATAGTGTTTTTGGTGGATTTTGGAATATTATCAGACGACACTATATAAAAGTATTCAGAATGGATTTCTGAGTTCGTATTGATGATTTTATGCAAAATAAGTGTATGTAAATGATTTCAGATTCATAAAAATAGCACTTTTATTTTCTCCGAGATTTCCCCGGACACTGAAGGATTTATGGATTTATTAAAGAGATTTGAGGAATTTAAATTTAAGGATTATAAGGAGAATTGAGGATAGTAGTAAAAATATCAAGAAGGTTTCCGGTAAAACCATAACAAGAAATACTTGAGATATTCCTCCGAACGATCAATGAAATTGAGTAATAACCGGACAAAGAAACAAGCAAAGAGCCAAGATACAAGCATGTGCAAGTGGATAGGATCAAGTAACCAAGTTAGTTACAAAGGAACTAGCATCATTAGAAAATAAACCAAGTAAGTTAGCACATTACATCATCCTCACCACAAACCACCAACACTTGTCACTTGATGAGCATCATGCATGAGATAAGCAATTTAATAAAGCTACTTTATGAAGATATTATCCAAGCAAGTCACTTTATGCAAGATGAGAGCAAAGACCAAGCAAACCACTCCATTCTCTCTCTTTTAGCACTATTCGGCTATTTCCTTAATTCAAGGATTAAAATCCAAGCTCCCACCATCCAAGAATTCCAAGATTAATTTGGTGAGTACTATATTTCATAACTTAGATCTCCTATGAATCTTAGCTTCAAACTCCAATTATTTCGTAGTTAATAAAATCACCAAAGTTTAGGGTGAATAGTAACTTCAAGAACTAATTTTGTTTTTCTTGATTTCTTTGGATGATCTAAGCTATATAAAGGTCATACAAGGGCTATACAAGGCTTAGTAGGCTCATATACACTCCAAGGAAGGTATATCTCTTAATAAACCCTAACTTTTCTTTTGAGTTCTTGATGGTTTTAGATGAGTTATGATTATGATGTTGTTATAAGCATGTAAGTATGATTATGTAGTTGTTTTAGTAGATCTAAGAGCTATGATGCAAATGATGGTTAAAGTGAGATGTTTTGGGCTTGTTAAGATGTAGATGATGTTTATAAGTTGTTGGTTGGATCATGGTATGATCATTGGTGGATTGAAAAATTTACGAAAACGTGTAAACATAGCCGTCGTAATGCCGAAATTTCGTTAACCCTAAATAACCCTGTATAACAGTAAGTGTAATAATTGAATCTTCATGAGTATATGAACTACCCTTTTAGATCCCGAGTCATAGATCGTTTTGGCATGAAAATCGAAACAAATGGACATACGGTTTAGGAGATATGGCCGATTTATTAAAAGTTGTTCAAAACCGTAAGTGAAAGTTTATAACTGTAATTAAACCCCCTTAACATGAGTAATTCAGTTACGAATCTTCGTAATTAAATCTTAGAGATCATAAGGAAGGTGTGAGAGAAGACCTCATGTCAAAATGATCATTTTTCGATTTTATATAAATGTTCGAATCGAGGTTAAGTGCGAAGAAACCCCTTTGAGGTACACTTAGTTATAACTTTGAAAAACCACTTAGAAAACGGACGATAAATCTCGAGGTATAATCTTTCCTAGTAAACGATCGACCTTAGAACTTATATGACTTAAGAACCTACCAAGTGTAAGTGTAATGACATGCCTTGATAACGAACAAGTGTCGAATCATAACGGTGTTAATAAGAGTGCACTAAAGGGTGCAAAACGAGATAACTTGAAAACGTGTTTTAACCTAAGTAAAGCATCTAATTAGCATTTCAAAAGCGTTAAGTGATTAATCTCAAATATTTTGATTGTTTATAGATTACCGGACTGACCCATGACACACTACCCCCACCAGATTACCAGGCAAGTTTCCAAACATTTTGGAACTGTTGTTGTGATAATATATATGATTTGATTGTTGTTATACATATGTCATAGCATGCATGCCTGCTTTCAAATTATTGTGATACTTGTTTTATGACTTGATATTGGCTTACAAGTTAGATGTGATATATTGGTTATAAGTCGGATATTGCTAAGACCCTTAGTGAAGGGCATATGAATCTCACTCTTCAAGTATAGACCGGGAGTCAGTATTTCTGTATATATTGTGATTATTGCCTAAGGAAAATATTTAAATAATTATTTTTTCATTATTTATTTAATGAATATTATTTTGAATATTCATTTGAGTTTAATTTATTTAATGAATATTATTTTAAATATTCATTTGAATTGTAATTATTTAACGGATATTATTTTGAATATTCATTTAAGATTGATTTATTTAATGGATATTATTTTGAATATTTATTCGAGGATTTATTTATTAAGTGAATATTTTTATATATTCATTCGAGGGTTATTTATGAGCAATATTTTATATTAAGAATATTCTTTAAATATTTATGATTTAATAAATACTCTTTGAATATTTATTTAATTCTTTTAACTAGTTTTAAAAATGATTTATTCAAATATTATCTTCGACCTTCAAATATTATGTAAAATATTTCTGAGTCTTATTATGATTATTTTTATCAAAGAAAGGTTCCCAAAACTCTATTTTTCATTTAAATCTATCTTCCAAATTATAAAGGAACCTTACTTGAGAGCGGTTATTTATTTTGTTTGACTGCCCGGTCATAAATCTTTTGAAACTATTTTTTTCACTCACAACTTGGTTGCTATTCATCAAATTGATTCTTTGTAATACTTCCTCATCATTCGAGGACTCAAATTGTTAGAACAAGTTGATATCCATTAACAAGCAATAGTTTGGGAAATATTGGTGAATTTTCCTTTCCAACTAGATACGACTACTTTGTGGAGTCTTATCAACAAGTATTATACGTGGGGAAAGGGGGACGAACTTTACGTTTCCAAGTCATGGATTTACTTGAACTACTAGTAGTTGTGTAATGTGTAAGAGGTTGTGGGACAGTCCATCATTGAAACTGGTATAAGAGGCTGTGGGACAGTCCATCCTGGAAATAGGGTCCGAGTGGCGCCGGTCCCGTCTAAACCCAAAGATGGTTAGGGAGATCCGGCGAATGGTGGTGTCCATATGTTCTTCCTTCTACATGTAGAGAAACAAATTTTGAGATGCACGACCTGCGAGTGATCATCGTAAGGTGGTGTCATCTAGCGCGACATACTCCAATATTAGTTCATCATCCAAATCTATTTATTTTCTGCAACATGAAGTATCACTCGTGTTGACAGGGTTTGAAAACTGTTCAGAACTAAAAGTACCTTTACTTACCTCGTAACTTCATCTTTTACATTATACTAGTGTCTTGTTTGTTTCATGCATGGCATATGGTTTCAAGGATATTTTTTTACTGTCATATATTATTATTGTTCAGTTATACATTATTTTTGGTGGGCTATTGCTCACCCTAGCTTTATTTATTATATCACGACAACAGCTAGGTCTGATGACCCGCGTAAGGCGCACTCAGCGCAAGCAGGTGACCCCAATCGTAGGACTGGCCGCTGATATCGTTGCTGCCATTACTGAGGTAGGAGCAGCCAGTAGGCCAGACTGGAAGCTTTTGTTTATTAGCCTTAATTATATGTATGACTTATGTTAATCAATGGCAAGAAACTATTAAACTCATTCTGTAATCATTTTGGGTTTGTAATAGCTTATAACTTGTGGATCCTATGATTAGAGAATTATTTCAATTTCATCTCTGGGACTATAACTGGTTGTGTGTGATGTGGTATTATTGTGGGGTTACAGCATGCTATTTATTTATATTGATTCAAGTGCAAGTATTGTTTATGGAATATGAGACCGTAACGACCAGGTCCCCGATCCCGGATCTGGGGCTGTTGTTGGTTCGAAAACTAACTACGCAAGTGTACGTGGTCACAAGTAATATAATAAATTCGATCCCACGAAGACTTGATGTTTGTTCAGAAATAATGTTTAAGCAACGACGTATGATAAAACAACAAACTACTTGAATAAATATAAAAAGGGGGTTTTGTTGTATTTTCCTAATTGATTAATTAAATTAATAATATTAAACAATTCAAACTACATGATTTAATTAAATGAGAATTTATATGTGAGAAAAACATGGGATTCTAATTTCATTATTTATTTCATTTAGAATTGATGCCTTAATTTCAAAGTAATTTTGATAATTTACGAAAGCTAGTCGGGAACACGAAACTAACATAAACGCCTTTCAGCCTTAACTCATATCAAACCATACGTACATCCACTTAAAAAGATAGAAGTCGCGTGGACACCTTTTATGCTTAGACCCTTTATGTCTTTAAGATTTGAAAACATAATTGGTTTACGAATAAATTCCATTATTATGACTACATAGGATGATGTGATCCAAAATCCTACCACTTATCGTAAATGTACATGACAATTACGAACCTATGCTAACATGGCAAATTCTAAATTCCTAAATCCACTTTCGCATTCATTAGGAATTAATAATTTAGACGTTAGCTACGCATCTAATAAATTAAGCGCAACCACATTAGGCAATCTGAATTTTTATCATAATACAAATTATTAAGACATCAAATTACTAAATTACGTAAATAAATCCATTAGAATCCCATGATGGCGATTAGTTCATAATCGAACGAATCGTCATCATGGGATTAAATGAAAACATAATAATAATAAAGAAAACTAAATTAAAAATTACGATGAATTAAATATGAAAATTACAAGAGTTAGAAAGTAGAATCGAAATAGCTTCCAATGAAAGAGAAAAGCACTCCAAATAATCCCCGTAAATTTTTCAACCAAAATAACACTTATACTAAATTTGCAGAAAATTAAAGTGTATAAAATGAAACTAGAGAGAATACAAGAGAGGATTTTTGCTCTCCAAATTGGTGTGTGTTTTTGAATTTGAGAACTCACCTATTTATAGCACAAATTAGCACACCAAATTAATAAAATAAAAATGAAAAGAAATAAAAAGAAATAAAAAAAATAGAACATACAGCACACATATTAATTATATAGCCGAAAGCAAACACACCAACAACAGCTAAACAAAACTGTACTCGGCTGCTCAGCAAAACTCACACGCATGCATGGCGCGTGCATGCCACGCGCTGGTTATAACTGCTTCTTTCCTGGCGCGTGTCTCCCACGCGCTCGTGGGATAGTGGATACAGGACCTGGCAGACACAGCAACTTGGGCAGACAACCACTCTTTCAATTCTTTTATTCTTCCCCTTTTTTTTTGCCGACAGCACTTGTGCTTTCTGTTTTGATCAAATTCTTTTCATTTTTTTTCTTTTTCTTTTGATAATTCAACTTGTACGTGAACAAGTTGGTGGGTGGTGACTTGTTACAATTTCAACAAAACATATTTAATTAATAAATAATTAATTTAATTCCGAAATTATAAAAATAAATATCTAATATTATTAGATATTTATAAATATAATTTTGTAATTAAATAAAATATTTCAAATAGAATATGAAAATTTCAAATAGAGATCGACTAAATACCAGCGTATTAACATTTACAAGTACAGAAACGTACGTGTGTGCAATCCTCATCAGAATTACTCCTAGCGCTAGATCAAAACCATACTTATTCTTCGCCAAGACAATCACAAGTTTATAAATAGAATGAACGCTAGACACTTCATAACTTAGAAACACCTCCATCATCATTTGAGTTAGACAGGAATTCATGCTTTATTACTAACAACTATGACGCATAATACTATACACAACACACATGCTTATTTGACCGTGCAATGGATGAGACCCCAAAAGGCTTATACAATAATACCCATGTAGCGAGCGTTAGGTTAGTGGATCCCAGACCGGAAAAGTCTTAGGTCACTAGGCTTGAGTCCCCTAGAACTTAATTGCTCGAGTATTAAAGAGCTCACCCTGGCCAACTCTGCATACTCACACTCTCATAAACACTCTTTTCTTTTTCTTTTCTTTTCTTCTTGCTTTTCTTCTTGCTTTTTTTTTATAAATGCAATTGGAATGAGAATTCTCAATTCCAACCCTAGACTACTCATATAAATATGAGCTGGCTACTAGCCAATTGACACCTATCCATTATTAACAATTTCACACAAACTAGCATGAACCCTGGTTTCCCCCAAACTTATATTTAGTGATTCTACGCTATCAAGGGAATAAAGAAAATTCCAAATATAATCAGGTGATTAATTTTCAACAACCAAACAAGCATGACCTTAACCTAGCCCCAAAAGCAAATGATGAGTTGTGTAAGATTGTGTTTCTGCAAGATGCACGTCAATTCTTAAGTATTTAAATCAGCCCTCTATCCATCATTATCACACTCAAATTCATCATTGACAACTAAACGGAACCACCAAGCACTACGGGATCAAGGAAAATATGATATGCAACTAATCATGAATTTTTTTTATTTTTTTTTATTTTTTTTTATAATTATGAATTAAATGAAATTAAACTAGCATGGTGTATTATGAACTACATGAAACTATATGCAATACTATGACTCGATTAATCAAATATCCTAAATCACCCCCAAACTTAAAATATTCAATGTCCTCATTGAAGGTATAGATAAAGGATAAAAGAGAACTCCCCTAACTATCAGCATCGTCGCCCTCCTCGGGTGGTGAATCAGGCGGTGAAAATGCTGTATGAGCTCCAAACTGAGGTTAGTCTACCTTGAAAGAAGCAATTTCCTGCAACTCGCCAATGACCTGCAAACTTGACATAATACTGAACAAAATCACACAAAATCAAACCCACACATAAAAACACCAAACCTATGGGTTGCCTCCCATGAAGCGCTGTCATTAATGTCATTTAGCCGGACGTTACTTCCTCAACTCACGGTGGTTTCAAAAGGATAATAGGATCGCCCTTATTAGAAAGACCATTCACACAAATGCTGACATTTTGTTTGCTTCCTCCCAACACAACTCTTCTTTCACTCTTCACCTTGAGTTTTCCACTCGTCGACTTCTTTGCCTTCTTTTTCTTCCTCACACCTCTAAGGTGTTTATCCCTCTCAGCCGATTGAACAGAACACTCTTCTACCTCATCATCAACTATCCACCTTCTTAACACATTATCATGACCCTCTTCAAAAATCACTAACTCATCATTCAAAAGGACATACCTCAAATGTGATGGAAGTTTTCCGAGCTTTACATTCGAGAGATCTCGAATTGAAGAACTGTCAATGGAATCACTGATGTGATGCTCTAGCATGTGCATGTCCGTCTTTTCGCTCAACAACTAATCGAACTCCCCTAATTGGCCCGTATCAACCATTTCCACACTGAAACACTCTTCATCTTCTGCCGGAAATTTCATGGCCTTGAACACATTAAAGGTGACATTCTGATCTTGCACCTTCATTGTAAGCTCTCCTTTTTGCACATCGATCAAAGTACGGCCCGTAGCTAGAAAAGGCCTTCCCAAAATTATAGGAATCTTCTTGTCTTCTTTGAAATCTAGTATCACAAAATTGGCAAGAAATATGAGTTTATCAACCTTCACCAAGACATCCTCTATTATACCCCTTGGATAAGTGATTGACCGATCAGCCAGCTGCAACGAGATATTGGTAGGTTTTGGATCAGGCAGACCAAGTTGCTTGAAAACAGACAAGGGCATGAGATTAATGCTAGCTCCCAAATCACATAAGCATTTGTCAAAAGACAACTTTCCAATGGTGCATGGAATTGTAAAGCTTCCTGGATCCTTAAGTTTAGGAGGTAATTTCTGTTGCAACACCGCACTACACTCCTCTGTCAATGCCACTGTTTCAAATTCTTCCAACCTTCTCTTTTGTGACAAAATATCCTTCATGAACTTTGCATATCTCGGCATCTGATCCAATGCTTCAACAAAAGGAATGTTAATGGATAGTTTCTTGAAGACCTCCATAAACTTCTGAAATTGTTTTTCTTGATCTTGTTTCTGCAAGCGTTGAGGGAATGGAGGAGGTGGATAAATATGCTTTCCTGGTGTCGGTGCTTTAACTGGTTCATCTTTTCTGGATTTTTCATGAACCAACCCTTGAGGCTTTTCATTAGACTCAACTTTCTTGATAACCTCTTCATCAGCTTTCCTTGAGTTCAATTCAATCTCCTTACCACTTCTTAACGATACTGCATTGCAAGTCTCTTTTCGCTCATTCTTTGGATTTGGCTCGGTGTCACAAGGCAGAGTTCCTTGTGGCCTATTTAACAAAACATTAGCAAGCTGCCCAATCTGATTCTCCAATGTCTTGAGAGATACTGCTTGACTTTTGACCAACAACCTCAATTCATCCAATTCAGATTTTTCATTAAAAGATTGCCCCGCACTAGCCTGAGGCTGTTGCTGAAATCCCGGAGGTTGGAATTGTTGCCTTGGAGCATACTGTTGCTGATAGCCCTGATTGAATGGCCTAGCTTGCTGACCTTGAAACTGATGATAAGGCTGTTGTGGTTGTTGAATACCACTTTGATTGTTGCTCCAGCTGAAATTAGGATGGTTTCTGTTATTAGGATGATAGGTGGCTGGAGCTGGTTGCTGGGGTCTCTGAAAATTGCTCACAAACTACACTGATTCACTAGATATGGCACATTGATTTGTATCATGAGCACCCGCACAAAGCTCACAAACACTAGCAACCTACTGAACTCTATAATTCGTTAATGAATCCACCTTCATAGTCAACGCCTTTAACTGAGCTGTAATAGCTGTAGCTGTATCAACTTCCAGAATTTCTGCTATTTTGTCGTTTGAAAGTCTCTGGGTTGGATTTTGATATTAATTCGCAGCCATCATCTCAATAAGCTCATAAGCTTCATCATAGCTCTTAGCCCACAGAGCTCCGCCTGATGCTGCATCTAGCAAAGGCCTAGACTGTGCTCCCAACCCATTGTAGAAACCATTTATAACCATCCAATCAGGCATCCCATGATGAGGACACTTTCGAAGCATCTCCTTATAACGTTCCCAAGCCTCACACAAAGATTCACCAGATTGTTGTGCAAATTGAGTTAGCGCGTTCCTTATTGCTGCAGTTTTAGTCATAGGGAAGAATTTTGTAAGAAATTTCAGAGCAAGATCCTCCCAAGTAGTGATGGAACCGGCTGGTAGAGAATGTAACCAACCCTTTGCCTTATCCCTTAAAGAGAATGGGAAAAGTCTCAATTTGATAGCATCATCCGACACACCATTGAATTTGAAGGTGTCACAAATCTCGATAAAGTCCATGATGTGCATATTAGGATCCTCCGTTGAAGCTCCCCCAAACTGAACTGAGTTCTGCACCATCTAAATTGTGCTTGGGTTGATTTCAAAAGAATTAGCTGCAATGGCTGGCCTGACAATGCTAGACTGAATGTCATCGATCTTTGGCTGGGAATAGTCCTTCAAAGCCTTTGTAGCTGCTGCTACTCTGTCGCCCATTGTTGCTTCTATTATCACTTCAAGCTCTTTTGTTGCTTCAAGCTCTTCTTCTTCCAACTTATCTTTCAAAGTTTGAGAACGTGTTCGCATAAACAACTTAAGATCCTTATACTGGCAGAGCGAGAAAACACGTCGTCAGAGAAAAAAAACTATCCAAGTCAGTTCAGTTTAACCTCCGTTGATGTTAAACACAAATTCTGAAATAACACCGAAGTCCCCGGCAGCGGCGCCAAAAACTTGTTGGTTCGAAAACTAACTGTGCAAGTGTACGCGATCACAAGTAATATAATAAATTCGATCCCACGAAGACTTGGTGTTTGTTCAGAAATAATGTTTAAGCAATGACGTATGATAAAACAACAAACTACTTGAATAAATATAAAAAGGGGGTTTTGTTGTATTTTTCTAATTGATTAATTAAATTAATAATATTAAACAATTCAAACTACTTGATTTAATTAAATGAGAATTTATATGTGAGAAAAACATGGGATTCTAATTTCATTATTTATTTCATTTAGAATTGATGCCTTAATTTCAAAGTAATTTTGATAATTTACGAAAGCTAGTCGGGAACACGAAACTAACATAAGCGCCTTTCAGCCTTAACTCATATCAAACCATACGTACATCCACTTAAAAAGAAAGAAGTCGCGTGGACACCTTTTATGATTAAACCCTATATGTCTATAAGATTTGAAAACATAATTGGTTTACGAATAAATTCCTTTATTATGACTACATAGGGTGATGTGATCCAAAATCCTACCACTTATCGTAAATGTACATGACAATTACGAACCTATGCTAACATGGCAAATTCTAAATTCCTAAATCCACTTTCGCATTCATTGGGAATTAATAATTTAGACGTTAGCTACGCATCTAATAAATTAAGTGCAACCACATTAGGCAATCTGAATTTTTATCATAATACAAATTATTCAGGCATCGAATTACTAAATTACGTAAATAAATCTATTAGAATCCCATGACGGCGATTAGTTCATAATCGAACGAATCGTCATCATGGGATTAAATGAAAACATAATAATAATAAAAAAAACTAAATTAAAAATTACGATGAATTAAATATGAAAATTACAAGAGTTAGAAAGTAGAACCGAAATAGCTTCCAATGAAAGAGAAGAGCACTCCAAATAATCCCCGTAAATTCTTCAACCAAAATAACACTTATACTAAATTTGAAGAAAATTAAAGTGTATAAAATGAAACTAAAATTACAAAGAAACTAGAGAGAATACAAGAGAGGATTTTTGCTCTCCAAATTGGTGTGTGTTTTTGAACTTGAGAACTCACCTATTTATAGCACAAATTAGCACACCAAATTAATAAAATGAAAATGAAAAGAATTGAAAAGAAATAAAAAAAATAGAACATACAGCACACAAATTAATTATATAGCCGAAAGCAAACACACCAACAACAGCTAAACAAAACTGTACTCGGCTGCTCAGCAAAACTCACACGCATGCATGGCGCGTGCATGCCACGCGCTGGTTATAACTGCTTCTTTCCTGGCGCGTGTCTCCCACGCGCTCGTGGGAGAGTGGATACAGGACCTGGCAGACACAGCAGCTTGGGCAGACAACCACTCTTTCAATTATTTTATTCTTCCCTTTTTTTTATTTATTTTTGCCGACAGCACTTGTGATTTCTGTTTTGATCAAATTATTTTCTTTTTTTTTCTTTTTCTTTTGATAATTCAACTTGTACGTGAACAAATTGGTGGGTGGTGACTTGTTACAATTTCAACAAAACATATTTAATTAATAAATAATTAATTTAATTCCAAAATTATAAAAATAAATATCTAATATTATTAGATATTTATAAATATAATTTTCTAATTAAATAAAATATTTATTAATATAAATAAATCCTTAAGTCCCAAGCTGCGATCTCTAGAGGATCTGAAACCGGACTCCTTTTGCTTAACGAAAAATATAACAATTCCAACCGGGGTTTCAGCATTAAGAGTATATCACTCAGAATTTCTTTATGATAATTCTTTTTCCTCGTAGCCAGTCCACTTGATAAAATTGAGATAGAAATCCACCGTTTTTAGCCTTTTATCGCCACAATACCTAAAGTTGCGAGTTATGAACAAAAAAAACTTAATTAACAAAAAATGAATTAAAAGACACAACATACTTAAGGAAAAACCACCAATTTAGGTCCAATTAGCCGAAAATAAGTGGATGTAAAATCCACTTATCAGTTGTTACAGTAACAATTTTACATCCACCAGAATCCAAAGCACCAACAGAAATAAGGTTTTTCTTCAATTCAGGGACATGTCTCACATCCGTCAACGTTCTTACCACTCCATCATGCATGTAATCCTTATAGAACCAAGTCCAACCGTTTTACAAGCATGGTTGTTCCCTATAAATACGGTTCCACCTTCGATGCCTCTATAAGTTGTAAACCAATTTCGATTTGGACACATATGGTAAGAGTAACTAGAATCGAGAATCCACCTGTTTGTGATTTCTCCTTCACATGTGACAGAATAACAATCATCACTGCCCCCATCCTCTAAAGCATAACCAACCTCATCTTTCTCTTGAACTTTTCTGGTGTCCTCGTTGTTCTTGTTCTTCTTCCAAGCAACCCTTTTATTAGGACAATTTGCTTTGTAATACCCAGGCTCACCACACTTGTAGCACTTCCTCTCCGCAGGAGGTCTAGAATTCGATTTATACTTGCCTCTCCTGCCTTTTCCTCGTTTATTGCCTCTACCCCTTACAAACAACCCTTGTGCCTGTTCATTATTACCACTAGTATCCATACCACTAGTTGCGATCTTCCGAAGATCATCCGCTACAAGTGAAGTTCTAGTCTCATCCATCGTAAGAGTGTCACCCTCAAGCATCAATGTTTGTACATGGTTCTCATATGACTTCGAAAATGAAAGAAATAATAAAAGTGCTTGATCTTCATCACCTACCTCCACATCAATATCCTTCAAATCCGATATTCACCTATCAAACTTGTTGATGTAGTCCCGGATAGATGACCCTTCCTCTATCTTGCAAGTATATAGTTTCGACTTCAAATATTTCCGATTAGTTAGAGTTTTCGTCATGAAGTTGGACTCCAACTTCATCCAAATAGCCGCATCCATTTTCTCACCATCAACTAAGAATGTTACATCTCTCTCAAGGCATAACATGATTGAAGCCCGTGCTTCATTTCTTCCCAGTCTTCATCCGACATATCCTTGCCCTCCTTTGCCTTACCAGACAAAGCTTTGTGTAACTTTTGCGAGATAATTAAATTCTTCATTTGCATCCTCTAATAGGAAAAATCATTCTTCCCAAAATTTCTCTATCTCGTACTTCCCAAATTGTTTCACAACCAGTCTCTCTCAGTAATTTCACCAAACACCTTGTGTGCACCACACAAGACACAAATCAGAAACACCTCAAATCGGAGCTTTACCACCCAAATCTGATTCTGGCTCTAATACCAATTGTTAGGTCCCAAACAAGGGACAACCCTTGACGCAGCGGAATAATACCTCAAGGAGAAGACTTTTTAGGTAGAACTCACACCAAGTTCTACCACCACAAGTTATAAGCTATAACACAAGACAGTAATCAAAGTAAATAGTAAATCAAAAACAAAAAGAAGAAGAATTTTGTTGGCCAAGTGAAAGAGCCTTTTTCTTGTATATATTGATACTTTTAAGTTTTCCGTATACAATATCACAATCATTAAAACCTAGCTAATTCGCTACGGTTTACATATCATATTAACTATGGGCCTAGTTTAAGAATTAACCCAAAAACATTTTTGGGCCAAAAATACCCGCTCCAAGTCGCCTCACCACGGGGAGCTTAATCCACACCGTGGTGCAACAATCTCTGCCCCTACATCAATAAACAAGCCTTCTGCACCTCCAAATCCGATCTCCGTCGTTCAGAATTTAAATACATGAGCAAGGAAGACGCTGTCCAAAATTCAGGACGATCCGACCGTTAGATCCCCGGGAAACGCAAAAACAAAATAGCTAACGCAACTAGAAAAATTTCTGCGAATTTTCACTTTAGCACAAAAAACTAGCCCAACCTTTCAACCTCACGTTAACAATATATATATATATATATATATATATATATATATATATATATATATATATATATATATATATATATATATAGTAGGGGGCCTGAGATATATCTCAGGTAAGTTCCCTGAGATATACAAATTTTGTATGTAAATATGGAGGGCATTTTTGTTAAATCATGATTCATTTAAAATTTTATTAATTAGCCCTGCGGGCCCAGTAAATTTAAGACTTAGTTTTGTGTGTATCATAGAAAACTTCCCTGAGATGTATCTCAGGGTCCTTTTTCTCATATATATATATATATATATACTATTGGATAATTTCATTTTTGTAATAATATTATTTAATAGAATAATTTCTTTTATTATTGTTTAGTTATTGGATAGACCCTCCTTCTATTGTAATTGATTTTAAGTTTTATCATAATAAAATCCTTATTTTCTATTTTCTTCCCGTACTTTGTTATGATATCTAGTTGATTCAATCCGAGATCGGTTGATTGAGAGTTGGACATGATGTCTTCCGCATGTTGGATTAATACACATGTTTTATTTTATTTTTCTTCTCGTTTTCTCCTTCAAATTGGTTTTGTTTTTTTTTTCTCTTGGATGATATTGATTTAGGTTTCTAATTGTGGTTTTTTTTTACTACTAAGCATGGTTGCAGATTTCGGAAATCGAAACAAATCGAAGTTAGGTACCTAATAGCGATTTATCGGAAAATCAAGAATTATCGGAATGATAAATCGGAACAAAAATCGGCTAAGTTTTAATATTTTAATAATATTTAATATATCAACCTAATTTATAATATAATATACCATTCAAAAATAATTTATAACGATAAATCGGATTTTAAAAATCAAATCGGTCAAATATTTTTTAACGAAATTGATAATTTATTGACGATTTTTAGAAAATTGAACAATTTTTAAAAAATTGTTACTAACTAATTTACAATGGAGCACGAGTTTGCACGAATTATCATCCATATAGTGGAGAGGGCTTGCTTTTTCTGAGATTACCTTAGGTAAGAATCCTGAAATTATAAAAAAAAAATATAAAAATAAAATTATTTTTTATAAATATAAGGAGATATGTTCAATTATTACAAAATTGTCACTAAAAATTGTGTTCGAAACTAATATAGCCTCAAATAAATTTCCTAAGATTAACCTCAAAAACATTATTCTCTAGTGGAAATCTTCAAACGAAGAAGCAACCTCCAAGATATAAAGGACAGAACTCTCTCTCCAGAATCCCACCATATTATTGTTGGAGAGAAATTTTGATTTCACGAATTGGTTACAAGAGTAGTGCAATAATCGTTAAGTAAATAATTATGATTATTTTAATTATTATTATAGGTGTCTTTATAGAAAATTAACCTTAATCTTTTTTTCTATAGCTAATGTAGTAAATTTTTGTCTTAAGCTACTAAAATATGCTATTATTTTCCTGTAAATATCTTAGGAGTATATATCTTACCCTGCCACTCTGATACAACTTTGATTGCACAACCAAAACCTCTTATCTAGGTATCCTGCATCCAGGGCGGGCTTAAGAAATTACAAGCCTTAAGTGTTGGATATTTTAGTGTAATTGGATTGGCTAGTTGATCAATGTAATCGTAATGTTACATCGAACAAGTCGGGAGAATGTGGAGTGCATTCTCTGTTCGAGTTCGTTATGATTTCAGAATTATTGCTTATGAGACATGTCTATTGGCATCAAACACATCTGCTAGAATAAGATGTGTCTATTGGGAAAAGACACATCTTGAGATGTGTCTATTAGCATTGGACATGACTGTTGGAAATGGGATGTGTCTTTTGGCAAAAGACACATCTTGAGATGTGTCTATTGGCAAAAGACACATCTGTTGACATCTATATATAGGTGTGGCATTGATCATTTTCTGCATAGGTTCATTTGAAATTCATAGCAAAACACATTCTCTTTTCTTGCAGAATTTTTGACTTTATCCGATTGAATTATTTGGGTGAACCACAAATAACTTCAATCTGAAAGTGTTCACACGACTTCAGAAAAATCCAAGTAATTACCCATATTCCCCAACAAAGATTGAAGTCATTTGTTTCTGAAGATGGCGAACGCAGAATCTGAAAAAGACATGACAAGCAAGTTTGCAAAACTGGACAAGTTTGAGGGCCAGGATTTTAAAAGATGGCAGAAAAAGATGCATTTTCTGTTGACCACGCTGAAAGTTGTGTATGTTCTGAGTACCCCCATTCCAGAAGTGATCGAAAATGAAACCGCTGAACAAACTAGGAAGCGGTGCAAGTGGGAAAACGATGACTACATCTGTCGCGGCCACATCTTAAACGGTATGTCTGATTCCCGTTTCGATATATACCAAAATGTTGAGTCAGCGAAAGAATTGTGGGATTCTCTTGAATCCAAGTACATGGCAGAAGATGCTTCTAGTTAGAAGTTTCTGGTTAATAATTTTATGAATTATAAAATGGTCGATTCTAGACCAGTGATGGAACAATACAATGAATTGTTAAGGATTCTGGGGCAGTTTGCCCAACACAATCTGAAGATGGATGAATCTATCTCAGTTTCTGGTGTTATAGACAAACTACCACCATCATGTAAGGATTTTAAACACTCCTTGAAACATAATAAAGATGATATGACTCTGGTTCAACTTGAAAGTCACTTCAGAATTGAAGAGGCTTTGAGGACTCAAGAAATTGAGAATAATCCTAAGGGAAAGAACCAAGTCGGTAACTCTTTTGTGAATATGGTTGAAGATGGTGCATCTTCCAAGAATTCTAAGAATGACAAGGGTGATAAACGAAAGTTTAATGGAAACAACAACAATTCTTCCAATAAAAGGCCTAAGATGGCATGTGGAAGTGTGGCAAACCTGGACATTTCAAGAAGGATTGTCGGGTTGGTAAAGGCAAGCAAGAAAAGCAGATTGCTGGTCCAAGTGTATCCAAGGATCCAGAAAAGCAACAAGGTCAGATTTTAATACAGAATTATAATTCTGGTCAGAATTATGCATCACTAATACCTGAGGCATTTTATGTGCAGGATGACAATGTTGCTTGGTGGATTGATTCAGGAGCAACGAGTCACGTATGCAAAGATCTTCGTTGGTTCATAGACTTTCAACCAATCGAAGATGGATCTATCTTAAAGATGGCAAATGTTGCAACTGAACCGATCAAAGGACTAGGAAATGTCAAGATAGTTTTTACTTCTGGCAAATGTATATTGTTGAATAAAGTGTTGTACGTTCCTGGGATTCGGAAGAATCTCTTGTCTGGTGTTGTATTGAATAATTGTGGATATAAACAAGTTTATGAAAGTGACAAATATATATTTTCAAAACATGGCTCTTTTGTTGGCTTTGGCTATTTGTGTAACGGTATGTTTATGTTGAATGTAAATACTCCATTTATTGATGAATCTGCTTGCATGGCTTCTACTAGTACTAGCAATGATTTGAATAAATCTGAATTATGGCATGCTAGACTAGGACATGTAAATTACAAAAGAATAAAGGATATGTCCAAAATGAGTCTCATACCTGCCATTGATTTAGATAATGAAAAATGCAAAACATGCATGTCAACGAAGATAACCAGAATGCCATTTAAAGAGGTTAATAGGGTGTCTGATGTTTTAGAACTAATTCACAGTGATTTGTGTGATTTCCATTCTACACCATCATTAGGAAATAAAAAGTATGTAGTTACTTTTATTGATGATGCTACTAGATATTGCTATGTATATCTATTGCATGCTAAGGATGAAGCTCTAAACTTCTTTAAAATTTATAAAGAAGAAGTAGAGCTACATCAGAGTACCATGATTAAAAATCTACGTACTGATAGAGGAGGTGAGTATTATGATCCGGTTTATTTTCAATCTATTGGTATAATACATCAAACCACGGCTCCTTATACACCACAACAAAATGGTGTGGCAGAGAGAAAGAATAGGACTTTGAAAGAAATGGTTAATTCCTTGTTATCCTACTCGGGATTGAGTGAGGGTTTTTGGGGTGAGGCTATGTTAACAGCCTGTTATTTATTGAATCGAATTCCTAGCAAGAGGAATAAGATTACCCCTTATGAACTTTGGTGTAACGAGTCACCAAAATTGAGTTTTCTGAGAGTTTGGGGATGTAGAGCAGTTGTAAGACTCACTGAACCCAAAAGAAGAAACTTGGGTGAACGAGGTATAGATTGCATATTTGTTGGTTATACTGAGCATTCCATAGCATATAGATTCTATGTGTTAGAATCTATTGACTATGTATCTGTGAACTCGATTATCGAGTCAAGGGATGCTATATTTGATGAAAACAGATTTACATCTATACCTAGACCAAGGGACATGCTTCAGAATTCTAGTAGGAACTCAGTTTCTACTGAAGATGTGAATGGACCGTCTGAACCAAGGAGAAGCACTAGAGCTAGAAAAGCAAAGTCTTTTGGAGATGATTTTCATCTTTATGTAGTAGAAGGCTCTAGAGATGAAATTGAATATCAATACCAATATTGTTTTGTTATTGAGGAGGATCCAAATACATTTAGCGAAGCTATGAAATCTAGGGATGTTGCATTCTGGAAAAAAGCTATCCAAGATGAAATGGATTCTATCATGAATAATAATACTTGGGAATTGAGTGATCTGCCCCCTGGCTGTAAGGCATTGGGAAACAGATGGATCTTCAAAAGGAAAATGAAGGTGGACGGTACCATAGATAAGTTTAAAGCCAGATTGGTAATCCAAGGTTTTAGACAAAAAGAAGGGATTGATTATTTTGATACTTATGCTCCTGTTGCTAGAACCTCTACTATTAGGTTGTTAATAGCACTTGCTGCTATACACAACCTTGTCATTCACCAAATGGATGTGAAAACTGCATTCTTGAATGGTGAATTAGATGAAGAGATTTATATGAAACAACCCGAAGGGTTTGTTATGCCTGGTTGTGAAAACAAGGTGTGTAAATTGAAGAAATCAATTTATGGTCTAAAACAAGCACCGAAGGATTGGCATGATAAATTTGATATTGTGGTCTTGTCTAACGGTTATTTTCTTAACCAAGCAGACAAGTGTGTATACAGCAAATTTGATGATTCTGGTAAAGGAGTTATAATTTGTTTATATGTGGATGACATGTTGATTTTTGGTACTGACCAAAATCAAGTGGATAAAACCAAGAAGTTCTTGTCATCTAATTTTGATATGAAAGACATGGGGGAGGCTGAGGTGATTCTTGGTATAAGAATCAAGCGTGAGAACAATGGCATTTCAATTTCTCAATCTCATTATATTGAGAAGATTCTGAAAAGATTTAACTTTAAGGATTGTTCTCCTGTTAGCACTCCTCTTGATCCTAGTATTAAACTCCTACCTAATACAGGTGTTGCAGTATCACAACTTGAATATTCAAGGGCTATTGGTAGTCTCATGTATGCCATGATAAGCACTAGGCCAGATATTGCCTATGCTGTTGGAAAGCTTAGTAGGTATACTAGCAAACCAAGTTCACATCATTGGCAAGCCTTAAGCCGAGTGTTCAAGTACTTGAAAGGAACCATGGATTATGGTTTGACATATACTGGATTTCCTTCGGTTATTGAAGGTCATTCAGATGCAAGTTGGATTTCCAATAAGGAAGATCATTCTTCCACAAGTGGATGGGTATTCCTACTTGGGGGAGGTGCTATCTCTTGGGCATCAAAGAAACAGAGTTGCATTACTGATTCAACGATGGAATCTGAATTTGTGGCATTATCAGCGGCTGGTAAAGAAGCTGAATGGTTAAAAAATCTGATTTATGAGATTCCATTGTGGCCTAAATCGATATCACCCATATCTATCAGATGTGATAGTGAGTCTGCCTTGTCTAATGCTTATAGACAAGTGTTCAAAGGCAAGTCTACACACTTAGGTGTTAGACATAGCATGATTCGTGAGCTTATCACGCATGGTGTTATATCAGTGGAGTTTATAAGAACTCAACATAATTTAGCCGATCATCTAACCAAAGGGTTGAGTAGAGATCTTGTGCACAAGTCGGCTGTGGGGATGGGATTAAAGTCCATCGAATAACCTCTCATGTTGAGATACCCAATTCCCATCTAATATGACATTAGGTGCTGAATTCAATGTGGAAAGCTTAACATCTAGAGATTGGAACACATTAAAGCATCATCCCAAGGTATGTGTTCAGACCTGCAAGTTAAGGAGGTTGAAGTTTATCTTCTTAATAGTTCTTGTGAAAAATTGCATATGCAGGTGCGAGAATAAAAGAACTACCTATTTGAGCATGAAGTTTAGCCGCTTCAAGAAGCTTGGACTTGGCTTTGATATGCTTAAGAAGGATTAGGACACTAGGCTAGTAAAACATAGTGTCGAGTAAGAACATTTGAGAATGTAAATTTATGTGTATATTATCTTCATGTATTCACTATGAATAACCAAGGTTCAATCCATAGTGACACCTTGGTATTCGAATATTTGGAATGTGTAATATACTAATGTGAAATTCAATTGTCACGATATTTCATTTATGCATAAGTTTGTTGTTTGTTGTGATTTTGTTTAGTTAATCATGGATTACGCTAAAATGGGGGAGGATTGTTGGATATTTTAGTGTAATTGGATTGGCTTGATCAATGTAATCGTAATGTTACATCGAACAAGTCGGGAGAATGTGGAGTGCATGCTCTGTTCGAGTTCGTTATTATTTCAGAATTATTGCTTATGAGACATGTCTATTGGCATCAAACACATCTGCTAGAATGAGATGTGTCTATTGGGAAAAGACACATCTTGAGATGTGTCTATTAGCATTGGACATGACTGTTGGAAATGGGATGTGTCTTTTGGCAAAAGACACATTTTGAGATGTGTCTATTGGCAAAAGACACATCTGTTGACATCTATATATAGGTGTGGCATTGATCATTTTCTGCATAGGTTCATTTGAAATTCACAGCAAAACACATTCTCTCTTCTTGCAGAATTTCTGACTTTATCCGATTGAATTATTTGGGTGAACCACAAATAACTTCAATCTGAAAGTGTTCACACGACTTCAGAAAAATCCAAGTAATTACCCATATTCCCCAACATTAAGCAATTTAAATTTTTATATTTCAATAATTATACAAATTAGATATATGTAATTTATTATTTTTGCAAAAATATTCTTTTAATAGCTTTGATAACAAAATTATTCATAAATGTTTCATATATTTATACTTTAATTTGTTTTTATATTCCTACATATTATAAATTTCTTCTTTTACACCATATTAAACATCGAAAAATATGATTCTAAAATTTCATTTTTTACAATGTCCTCATTCCGGTTCGGCCTCCACCGCACTTCTTTCATATGCATGCATTAAAATATGGAGAGTCCTTCCATATAGAGCCCGTTTGGCCGGGGTTTAATTTTTGATTTTAAGTTAAAAAAATGTCTGTTTGTGTAATAAGTCAAAAAATGATTTAAATTAAAAAAATAACTTAAAACCTGAAGTTGATATGAAATACTTTTTTAACGACTTATTTTATTTTGATAATTTTATTTGATAAAAGTTAACATTATCATTCAAATTATTATTTATCAAATTTATTTCTATTTTTACATTTTTAATAATTCATAAGTTAACCATTATATAAAATTATCAAAATAGATATTAAATTAAAATTTTATTTTTTCACTTATTATTTTATAAAAACTTTAAATTATAAATAATAATTTTAAATTTATCCAAACGATCTCATAATTATATCTTTGTTCCATCGTTTACGGTTACTACAAAGTTTTATCTTTCTCTCGATAAACTAAAAGCCAGCATCTAGTCTGGAGAAAAGAAAGCTACCAAGACAGCTATATATGGTAGTAGTACTATTGACTGACACTGAAAATTGTCAAAGTGCATTTCGTAACTCCTTGTGTAAATGTTGTTTGGCTTATCACTTTTGCCTTTCTTGGATTTCACATTGCATTTACTATTAAATAATTTATAATAAAATTTGTTATCTCTTTAAAGAATAAGACTGAGAAATAGTAAATGCCAACCAACAAGGCAAAAAGAATGCTTAAACTATGTTCATGTAAACATGTAGGAGTATATGTTTTACAAAAAAAAATGTTTCAATACTCTGATATTAATTAATAAAATTTTTAATTTAAAAAAATATATATATAAATTATATATATAATTTCATGGATTTTCAAAATAAAATTTATTATATAAACCATCAAATAAATAGGAGTGAGCATTTGGATATAAAAATCTAAAGATGAATCATATTTTAAATATCCAAATACCCTAATAAGAAAAACTTTCATTTTCAAATAGTGAACCAAATTAAATTTGATGGATTCTCAATCACATCATTTCAAATATACTTATTCAATTATTGAATATCCAATCTTGAGATTGAGCATTCGATTGGTTCGTTCGGAATCGGATCGAATCGAATAAAACGAAAACCAAATTGTTAATGTTTTCAAAATCAAATCAGATTGAATTTATATTAGGAATCGAATCGGACCAAACGGAAGAACTGAATGCTCACTTCTACAAACAAACTTTTTATATGAAATATGAATAAGGTTAAACTATTTCAACAAGAGAGGTGGCAGCGCATTCATGAAAATATTGGAACATCACGAGCAAGTGTAAAAAA
This sequence comes from Saposhnikovia divaricata, assembly GCA_036435485.1. Classification (NCBI taxonomy): domain Eukaryota; kingdom Viridiplantae; phylum Streptophyta; class Magnoliopsida; order Apiales; family Apiaceae; genus Saposhnikovia; species Saposhnikovia divaricata. Next base: position 200,552,145 of record CM071594.1, read on the forward strand.
GATTGTTAGTAGTATGGAAGTTGTTGGACCGTGTAGCCTAAGAAGTAATTTGTATTAGTTGATATAAGCTAAATTAGAATGTATTAGGTCCATTTAAAGGTTAATATAGATTGTATTAGGCCCATTACTTTTGTATTTTTATTAAAGCCTTGAAGCCCATATGTGTAAATCTAAGAGGACCCACAAAGAATCCCCTATAAATACTAATCAAAATCCACTTGTAAAGTGGTTGGCAATTGTAAATTATTGAGTTGTACCTCCAAAGAAGAGATATACATTTTAATGAATATGATCTTCACCTTTTCTGAGATCTCATTCCAAATATTATAGTGATCCGTATTATATTAACAATTAACTCTCCATCTCCATCAGAAGTGCAATACATATATTGTCCCAACCTCTCATTTTCCTCAACTTTGTTTTTTGTTGGTTTCTATGACTAATGAAATTGCAGTTCAGTAAAATAACACTAAACTAAGGGGGTGTTTGGGGAAACTTATTTTTCAGAATAAGTCAACTTATTTTAAGTTGAAAGTTAAAATTTCTATCTTTTCAACTTATTTTCCAACTTATTTTGCAACTTATTGAATTTCAAGCATATATTAAATACTTGTATAAAAAAGAATTATCAAAATATAAAAATTTTACCCGAAAATAAGTCCATAAATCCTTAAAAAAAAGTTTTGCCAAACAGGCGGTAAGTGCTTTCCTTATCAACTACTCCTTACTTAAATTTTAATGCACATCAATCCAAGTGTTAAGTTAATTAATCCATTTCATAATTGAGTAATTAGGGATTTTAATTTTACAATGTACTTCCTCTGTCTAAAAAGTATATTTGCATAACTTATTTTTAAAATTTTTTTTTTTGAATAAAAATTTAAACATATCCTCCTGAATTGTTTTTTGGGGGACGGTTGCGTGGCACGTATTCTAAGGTTCCTAAAAAGTATAGTTCCATAATTTATTTTTAATTTTTTTGAATAAAAATTTAATGTTAAAAATTTTATTCAAAAAAAAAATTAAAAATATGTTATGAAAATATACTTTATATATGCCTTAAAATGTGTGTCAAACAATACTAAAAACATGTAAAGATAAAAAAATGAATGGGATGGATGGAGTATATACAAATACAAATCTATGTTAGAACAAGTCTTGCTTATCCAATTACTCCTAGGGAGCTTATTCGAATTAATGTGAGAAGTAAGAACAATATTCTTTGATGAGAGTAGGGAGCCTGGGATATATCTCAGTAAGTTCTCTGAGATAATTACTTTTTATATATATAAATAGGGTGGGTATTCTAGTATTTTCAGAGATTTTTAATTAGCCTTGCGAGCCTAGTAAGATTTAAAAATTATTTTATATGTATCTTAGTAAAAATTTCCTGAGATATATGTCAGGACCTTTTTCTCTTCTTTGATATAGATAAATAGTCCGTATATTGCATGTAACATTATGTAGATTATGTCTTCTAATTATGATGATGCTCTAATGAGCTAGGAGCAATTCCGTTATAACAGACAACTTTAAAACGGCTAAAGGTCTGAAACCATATTATGTGATGAAGCTTTTTTCCCGGATAAAGAATGTGCCAACGTTGAAAAAGTAGGCGGTGGAGCCGCGGCGCACTCCTTAGCACCACAGTCCCACTAGATAGTATTGTGAGAGAAATTTAGTACAACACTTATTGGAGCTAATTATAGGATGAATGGAGAAAATTCTGTTAGGTTAGGAGACTTACAGAATCTGAAATTCACAAACAATCAATACATTGAACACACATAATCAAGCGATTAATTAACTGTTAGATTTTTTGTATATAATAAAGAAAAAATAATATTTTTTGTTATTTATTTTATTTTATTTCAGTAATTATTTTTTTAAGGGATATTCCAAATGATACCACTGTACAATTCCCTTTTTCATTTGGTATCATCCAACATTTTTTAATCCATTTTATACCATTCTATCAAGCAAACGTTAGTCGGAAATTAGATTATTCTTAATGTTACCACTATACAATTGACTTTTTCATACGTGCCATCCAATATGTTTGACTTCTAGATGGTGCCATTTTTCTCTCAGTTATGTAACACCCCCAAATCTGAGGTCAAAGATTCAGGTCGTCACATCACCATCCAACCATATCATACCTGTATTAACTGTACAACTCAACAATACATCCATCCAGACCTCAATCTTAAGCACAAACAAGTTAGAGCCTCAGAAACGATAATCAAAAGTAACACTAAATATTACAATTCATCTGTACAATCCAGAATCTTACGCACTTCCACTTATACAACTACACTTGAAGACAAGTCTTACTATTACAGTTTAGAACCTATCAGACTTACTCTGTAGTATTTATCAGGAGCTAAATCATCTCCGGGGTAAATCTTCTACTCCTCTTCTGCTGGTGCGGAGTTAATCGGCCAAATTCTTCTCTTTCTGAAAAGTTTTTATAAAGCAAGAATGAGCTACATAACGCTCAGCAAGTTCACCATTTTGAAAAGTAATAATGTGGTTTATTTCGAAAACATTCCCAACTATATGGGTATATATCTCAGATTTCAAAACATAATTGGACAATATATATGTCCGAGTTTGAATAAAACATCTATGCTCACTAAGGAGATTTAAGAATAACATATGAACCCTTTATAAGGTTCCTATTTCAATATATCACAAGTTTGAAAATATATACATATGAGTATATCATTTTCGGCAAAACACTCTACGGTTAACATACTGTACAGGGAATACATCATTGCAAACCTCTTTCCTTCCATTAACTTAGAAGGTTTCTCATTCAAAAACATTTCATTCTTTGAAATAATTGCAAGAGTGCACTAACACGTGCCAATCTTTATAGAAAATCTTGCAGTTCTAGATACGGCACGATGTCAATATTTTTCTTATCAAAAGCCACACTATCGGCAACTTGGCACTTAGGCCCAAGAAGCAGTGTTTGAGTATTTTTCCAAAGTGGAGGATGGGACTGGAAGAAAACATAAAAAAACCTGACAGGGATTGACGATGATCAGTCGCCACATCCAAGTCCAATAATCTGCGGGTCTTCTCTACCGGTAGAAGGATAGAAACTACATCCGTAACTATCCTCGGGTGAAAACTACATCCGTAATCACCCTCGATGAAAACTACATCCGTAATCATCCTTGGGCAACACCTGGGCCGGAATAATAATTGATGGACCGCCTGGCTCACGGCCGCTTACACATCCCGGGAATCGTTCGTCAACGGTTCCCACACCTGCCAGAGTCCCTTTTTCTTTTTCTTTTAAAAACTTGATTTCGATTGAAAACTGAGTAATTGAGGTCCGACATCAGTCGACCGATGATTCTTGAAACCACACAAGAAGCAAACCTGACCGGGGGTTTTCGAAAATGTTTTGAGTTCGAAAGAGTTCGAGTTTGAAAGTGCCAAAGGTATCTTGGATTAGCTTTGTCTTTAAAATAATGAATAATAATTAATAAATGATATTTTAAGATTTAATATTAATGATAAATAAAATAATTATTTACTTAAATAAGCTTTTAATCCAAGATAGGTATTTTGAGTATTTACGAAGATATAAAAATAATTACTTGAGTATACGATACTCCCCGAATGACCCTTCGGGTTTTCGCAATTTAATTACGATATAATAATATACCGCTCCCTGGTCAATAGTATATACGGACCGCTACGACCTCTATTGCTAGAGTCGTTGTCCGAAGAAAACATTCCATTCTAAGTTCAAGGGGTGCAAACATATATGTACTTATACATCTCAATTTCATCGATATTTCGATAAACATAAACATTTGATATGATTGAAAACTACAAACACGACAGTGAAAGTCCTTGTATATGTAAGTTTTGAAAAGTAAACTTGCCTTGGTGAGGTTGGGGTGGTCGAGCGTGCGGAGTGGAATGATCTATACATAAGCAATAACCGTTCTTTAGTACCTTAATAAATATCTCTTTAATTGCGGGGTTTTAGGGGGTACAAAATTAACTTAATGACTTCGTCTTATGACACTCTATCCTCACTATAGGTTTATGTCATCACTCGATTACGCTCGTCACTTATTCGACTTAATTTGGTTACCATATCCGAATCATATCCATTACCCCTAAAATTACACTCCACTTACGACTTTTTCCCTTGCGCGAATTTTACTCTAGGATTTTTATATATTTGAAAAATACATATTTTAATCCAATTCTTTTTGGGTAGCCTTCACCACTTCATTTTCTAGCTTCTCTAATTTTTCCATGATCCTACATAAATTTTAGGGGTTTAAACAAGGTTCACAAGGGGACCATTTAGTGCAGTCCGGATTCCAGAAACACATTTCACTTCTCAGGCCATAACTCAAAATCTATACATCACCTAGTCATGAACCTTTTATTTCTGGAAACTACATTCAAATACCTTTCCAACAATATATATTAGGACTTCAGGGGACAAGATTTAGGGGTTCAAAACCCTCTTACAAGACAGTACAAGTTCCGAGCACACATTATATATGTATATGTTCATACGGGTTGATTCTATATATTATGTATTAATTTAATATTTTGAACTATTGATCAAAGTTTATTATGACTGGACAATTGGATCGGAGTCTAATGAATGACTTGATTTGTGACGCCCCTAAATCCGAGGTCAGAGATTCAGGTCGTCACGTCACCATCCAACCATATCATACCTGTATTAACTTTACAACTCAACAATACATCCATCCAAACCTCAATCTTACACACAAACAAGTTAGAGCCTCAGAAACGATAATCAAAAGTAACACTAAATATTGCAATTCATCTGTACAATCTAGAATCTTGCACACTTCCATTTATACAACTACATTTGAAGACAAGTCTTACTATTACAGTTGAAAACCTATCAGACTTACTCTGTAGTATTTATCATGAACTAAATCATCTCAGGGGTAAATCTTCTACTCCTCTTCTGCTGGTGCGGAGTTAACCGATCAAATTCTTCTCTTTCTGAAAAGTTTTTATAATGCAAGAATGAGCTACATAATGCTCAACAAGTTCACCATTTTGAAAAATAATAATGTGGTTTATTTCGAAAACATTCCCAACTATATGGGTATATATCTCAGATTTCAAAACATAATTGGACAATATATATGTCCGAGTTTGAATAAAACATTTATACTCACTAAGGAGCTTTAAGAATCACATATGAACCCTTTATAAGGTTCCCATTTCAACATATCTCAAGTTTTAAAGTATATACATATGAGTATATCATTTTCGGCAAAACACTCTACGGTTAACATACTGTACAGGGAATACATCATTGCAAACCTCTTTCCTTCCATTAGCTTAGAAGGTTTCTCATTCAAAAGCATTTCATTCTTTGAAATAATTGCAAGAGTGCACTAACACGTGCCAATCTTTATAGAAAATCTTGCAGTTCTAGATACTGCACGATGTCAATATTTTTCTTATCAAAAGCCACACTATCGGCAACTTGGCACTTAGGCCCAAGAAGCAGTGTTTGAGAATTTTTCCAAAGTGGAGGATGGGACTTGAAGAAAACATAAAACCTGACAGGGATTGACGATGATCAATCGCCACATCCAAGTCCAATAATCCGCGGGTCTTCTCTACCGGTAGAAGGATAGAAACTACATCCGTAACTATCCTCGGGTGAAAACTACATCCGTAATCACCCTCGATGAAAACTACATCCGTAATCATCCTTCGGCAACACCTGGGCCGGAATAATAATTGATGGACCGCCTGGCTCACGGCCGCTTACACATCCCGGGAATCGTTCGTCAACGATTCCCACACCTGCCAGAGTCCCTTTTTCTTTTTCTTTCAAAAAATTGATTTTGATTGAAAACTGAGTAGTTGAGGTCCGACATCAGTCGACCGATGATTCTTGAAATCATACAAGAAGTAGAACCTGACCGGGGGTTTTCGAAAATGTTTTGAGTTCGAAAGAGTTTGAGTTTGAAAGTATTAAAGGTATCTTGGATTAGCTTTATCTTTAAAATAAAGAACCATAATTAATAAATGATATTTTGAGATTTAATATTAATAATTAATAAAATAATTATTTCATTAAATAAGCTTTTAATCCAAGATAGGTATTTTGAGTATCTACGAAGATATAAAAATAATTACTTGAGTATACGATACTCCCCGAATGACCCTTCGAATTTTCGCAATTTAATTACGATATAATAATATACCGCTCCCCGGTCAATAGTATATACGAACCGCTACGACCTCTATTGCTAGAGTCGTTGTCCGAAGAAAACCTTTCATTCTAAGTTCAAGGGGTGCAAACATATATGTACTTATACATCTCAATTTCATCGATACTTTGATAAACATAAACATTTGATATGACTGAAAACTACAAACACAACAGTGAAAGTCCTTGTATATGTAAGTTTTGAAAAGTAAACTTGCATAGATAGAATCAGGAACATAATATCTTAAAAATAAATCCTTAGGGTTGGAAAACTTGCCTTGGGAAGGTTGGGGTGGTTGGGCTCGTGGAGTGGAGCGACAATCTATAAATATCCAATATTCGCTCGTTAGTATCTTAGCAACACCACTTAATCATAATGTTTTAAAGAATACAAGGCCATCTTAGCGACTCCACCATTTGACCCACTAACCCTCCTATATGACCATGTCATCACATTATCACATTCTTTACCCATTCGACTCAAATCTATTCCTCAAACTCGAAACTCAATTGAATACTCTTAAAACTACTTTAAACTAATCTCCTAAGTGGTTTTTCAGTTGCACGGAGTTTACTCCAACATTTCTATAAAATTGAAAAATACATATTTTAATCCAATTCTTTTTGGGTAGCCTTCACCACTGCATTGACTAGCTTCTCTAATTTTTTCATGATCCTACATAAATTTTAGGGGTTTAAACAAGGTTCACAAGGGGACCATTTAGTGCAGTCCGGATTCCAGAAACACATTTCACTTCTCAGGCCATAACTCAAAATCTATACATCACCTAGTCATGAACCTTATATTTCTGGAAACTACATTCAAATACCTTACCAACAATATATATTAGGACTTCAGGGGACAAGATTTAGGGGTTCAAAACCCTCCTACAAGACAGTACAAATTCCTGGAAAAATACTCAGCATGCTTATACCACTTGACCAACCAAGAATCTTATATACACATCACAACCATCATCTAATCCACCAAGATCATACTTTATAACATACATGGAGTTACATACACTAACCACAAGCTTAAAAATCACAACCACAACACTTAAACTCAAGATCTACATCATCCATAACTTATATGTCCATGATTCACACTAATAACCATGGATCTAACATTAAACATCACAAATACTACATGGCCAAGAGGGGTTAGGGTTTTTATACCTTCTTGATGTTCTTACAATCTCAAACAAGCTTGGTTAACCTTGGGGAAGCCTTACTCTATGCTCACCATCTTCAATCTCACCAAAGAAATCAAGAACATGGAAGTGAGTTTCCTGACTGGAAAAACACGCCTCAAAGATCAGCCAAAACGAAGCCCTTGCACTCGTTTCCTGGTCCAGGCTCCTGGATGAAAGTTGTAGAGCGTCTTAACAGCTTTCTAACCATATAAAGAACAAAAAATTTCATTGAGTAATGAAGTCTCTAAGCCCGTTTTAGTGAGCTCCTTTCCTGCTGGGCAGAATGGAGTATTTGGTGTTTGTTTTGTTTGATTAAAGTGATAAAGTTATCAATAATGCTTGATATTTTCACTTGGATGCATCTTATCTTCTTGCCATGTGATGTCATCTCCTCATTGGTTCATTTGGATTACCTTTATCCATCCATAATTGCAAGCAAGTCCCTTGCTCTATACATATTGTTTCCAAGTCCTTCCATCCTTTTCTTATTTGCACCAAGGGGCTTCCCTTCTTGTATATTTACTAAATCAATATGTTACAACATATATGTTGCACTTCATTGTAATAGTGTGGCCTAATACTTCAAACAATCGTTGTGTCCAATTTTCTTTCTATTTTCTCTTTATCTCAGAAAAAATTCTCGCGGTTTCTCAATTGTTCTCATTTCCTTTAACTCTAGGATTTTATTCTCAATTCCATTTTCCTCTCATAATATATCCTTCCTTGGACTTCTAATATTTACTATTCTCAATTCATGATTCGCTCGCTTGATCGCTTAATCTCGTTATAAAGTCTCAGCGGTTTCTAGAACGTTCGTTTCACTATCTTAGGGGTTTTGGTTCTAAATTCTCGAATCAAATATAATAAAATCCTGACATAATTAAATCCTTAATTCCTCAAAATTAATATCTCATTTCTTGAATATAATAATATATAATTCACTTCCCGGTCAAATATTACACCAGAATACAAATTGGAATTTCTGAATTCCGATCGTCTTTATATACACTTATTTGCTCCGTGAATCACTAAAATGACTTCGAAATATCCATACCATGTCTTGTACATAGGGTGGCGTGAAAATTTTCTTGGTCCTCAAAATCACTATTCATCCATAAATTACTATTCACGCATGACAAACACTATTCACGTATATATACTTATTCTTAATAAGAAAAGTTTTAATTCTACCGAAAATCTGGGTTCTTACAGTCTCCTCTCCTTAAAAGGATTCCGTCCCGGAATCAGTTTAGGAATCACTGGGGTTACTCCTTCTTTGTTTCACTCTTTTAACTTCCAGGTGGATTCTTCCACATCTTGATTTTCTCACAATTCCTTATTAGTTTGAAAACCTTATTCCTCAGCACTTGTTCTTTTCTATCCATGATTTCCACGGGTTGCTCCACATAGGTCAAGTCTGGTTGTAGGTCCACTTGGTCGTACTCTATCACATGCCGATAGTCGGTGTGGTAGGGTCGTAACATAGACATATGAAACACATTATGAATTTGCTGCAAGCTTGGGGCAAGGCTAACTCGTAGGCTAACTTCCCAATACGCCTCAAAATCTAAAAAGGTCCAATAAACCTCAGACTTAGCTTCCCTTTCTTACCAAACCGCATCAATCCTTTTCAGGGGATACCTTTAGCATCAAGAAGTCTCCCACCTCATACTCCTTTGATATCTCACAAAATTTGACCATTCGAAATAATGGGTTTCGTAAAAAAAAAACTAATGACTTTTACATACACTCGTTTGCACAGTAAAGACGTAATATGAATTTGAAATCTTCATTTAATAATTAGTACATATCGTGATTGCAAAAATTTCTCATCCACCCATAAAATTAATTTTCATCCAGGTTTCGAATATTCACGAAATTTAGGGTTATTGCAGTCTCCTCTCCTTAAAATGATTCTATCTTAAGAACTTAAGGAAAATAGTTGTGGATACAATTCCAACTTTACCCTTCCCAACTCTCAGGTTGACACTTCAACCCTTTTGTTCTCTTACCTTGATCTTACCAACGCTTTAGTGTTGCTTCTCAACGCATGCTCTCCTCGACCTGTATTCCTCATCGGTTGTTGTATGAATGAAAATTTCTATCCCACTACTTATACGTTCCTCTTCTACCTTGTTCATAGTATCCGTGTTGAGTCCTTGTATAGTTGGGCCGTGAATACTTTATGGTCGTGTTCTATAATCTGAGACAACGTTAATACGCACGGTATTCCTCATTTTCCTTGGCTTGATTAGCACGCATGTGTTGCCTCCCGTCAGTCGTTACACTTGCTATGGATACTGTATAGTCTTCGGTATACGTCGAACCAGTTCAGCTACTATATCCCTCGTTCATTGACTTCTTCGTAACGCAAGAAAAGCGAAACTTCTTCTTTCGTAGTACGCTTTACAAGAGACGTCCTTACGTTCGCATGGTGCCGATCGTGATAACAACATTCGTTTCATGGATAAGTTTTTATTCTCGACTGCCCCGTGAAATCTAAGGCACGACACTAATTATAAATTCGATCGTCTGGGCAATTCTTCTTCCCTGTCCGTCAGCCACAGATCAAATTAGTACATACGCTCAATCTCTTTATTAATTATACTTGAAAGCACCTTCAATATTCGAAGTTTAACCTTAAGTCTCTATCTGACGTAATCACTGCAGAAGTTTTATATTGCACCACCATCTCTTCCGTATATAAATCGATAATCTTCTAAATGGAACGTCTCTCGTAGGTAAATCACTTGGTCCAGCAATTATAAATAAACTAGGGCCATCTCTTGGCTCGGTCTTCGGCGACCTAATCATGAAATTCATTATAATTCTGTCCACGTTCAAGATTTTCTACGGGCAGAATTGATCCACTAGATCTCTATCATTTTGTTTTTGACATGTTGCATCTGTACTTAATAGCTTGCCAATACAATTCTTCATATCCGTTTGCCAAACATTCTCTTAATTCTCTGTACATCTTTGTCCTTCCCCATAATTTAGTCATTTTCCTCTAACATTATTCTTTATTGTATATACTCTATTTTCTTGGTCAATACTGACTGAATTCCAATTTTGAATAATCCCCTCTATAGGTATCGGCCACCACACTGGCCTTTCCTGGGAAATAACAAATTTCTCCATTATACTCCCTGCTCCCTTTCGTCACCTTCTCGTTCTTATGTTTAGTTCTAATATGAAGATATACTTATGGCACTTGTGGAAAAATTTCACACTTTTCCCATAAGGTTAACGTCTCAGTTTTATGCGTGAACGCTATCATGACTAATCCCCGACTCACGGTTAGTATATCCTATACCGTAACCTTTATGTTGTTTAGAAGTATAGGCTATCATCCATTTTCTATTGCATCAGCACACCTCTTAAACTCTCGAAAGACGCATCATCGTGACCCTCAAAGTCCTCTTTTTATCATCAAGTATAGCTAACAACGGGGTTGTTACTAATATCTCATTTCATTCCAAAACTTTGTTCATTAATCCATAAAGGCTTCTGACTCGCTAGTCCACTCAAATGATACTACCATAATTTTATAACATTTATATTAGGGTGACATGCCAACTTTGGCACAGTACAGAGGTCGATCTTGAGTTGGTGAAACCCGCCTTTCAACCTTATCCTTGAAAAACAACTACGCGTTTTAACTGGTCAACAATTCCTAAATCTCCAGTTAGGGGTATCGATTCTCGATGGCATATGTAAGATGTCATACGCTCGTCCTCTTTCACAACTGGCGCCAATCAGTCTGAGGCCTACATGCTGCTGCGATTCCCAATAAACTTGATTAGGTGGTAATCTCGAAGGATCATTGGGATATATCCATGCATCCATTTGCTATTAGGGGCCTGTTAAACTTTATGTCTCTCTATGTGCATCAATCCCTTTAAACTAAGTAAAGCTTCACATTCTTGCCACGATACTTCTTCCTTTCTTGTCCATCTCACTTCCATGTTAGTTTCCTCTAAGGATGTGTTTTACATTGCAATCGATTTTCATTTCTTGGATCAGGGAAAGGCTTGGTAACTCCAGAATTCATTAATATAACATCCTGACAACGGTTGGTAGGAGCGTACTCCCAACCACCTCATCATTTCTTATAACTTTCCTCACACTAATATTAAAGGTCCTTGTGGTATGCCCCGACATGTTATTCCTACTTTAAATAATTACTCGGCATAACGCTCTGGCTGCACAATTACAACATTTGGTTTTTTTTTTATCTCATATTGGTGTAACGGTTCATAATTGTACCTCCCGTTCACCTTAGAGTAATCACTTTGAAAGGAATGGTTTCAAAATAACAAGGTCCAATAGATAATTTCAATAAGAATTCCACATTGGATGTTCCAAGAATGCTGATGGTTCCAAATACTAAGAGTCTCGATTTTCGGAGATGTAAGGATGGACAGAAAGAGTACAACAAAGTTTATTCCTTCATGTCCTGATAATTCTGTAATATGATATCATAGAGAATGTTGCACGAGGGCAATGATTGTTGCATATCAGAAAGACGGTCTTTATACAATTCCTACATCGGGTGGATACTTTTCCTCCTGAATAATAAGAGGAAATCTAAAGTCGCATTGATGAAGGTCAGCCATTAGAAAGCAATTCTACTCCATGACAATTAAAGAATGAAGTAGTTTGTCATTCAAGTAATCAATGGTTTCAAATGAATTCTCATTGTATGAATGAAAGAATAAAATATTCAAGTGATATAAGGTCTGATACGAAGATGGGTAGAATTCAAGTTGAGTGGGCGACCTCACTAGGTCTCAATCAAGTTATTCGTCAAAACTTTCATCATCATACTTTACAACATGCAAAATGCATTGCGGAATGAATTAAATTGGGAGTTGGACCAGTGAAACAATAACTAGTCCTTTTCAAGAAACACTAGCAACTAGCTAGACAAAATTTGCTAGTTCACCTGTTTGAGGCATCACCACTAGCTAGGACAATTAGCTAGGTGTTCTTCACAACATTACAATTTTGACTAGTTAGAACAATCAACTAGTCATTCATATTGACATATCGACTAGCCAGTTTCAATTGGATAGAACGGAATTTCAACATCGTAGCCACAGAAGAAACTTTAGGCTACTCGGACAACGAATGAAAATAAGAAGTTATTAAGTTTGAAAAAGAAAACTATAAAATCTGAAGAGAATGTTCTAGGTATCGGAACAATCGATAACCTCTCATCAAATATTACTTATCAGTGAAACGGTCCACCCAAGGGTGCCTCTGTACACATGCTTTATCAGATCCTACAATAGAATTGAATTCGGAATACCAATATCAAAATGATATCCTTACTATGATTTCAATGTACGATGTATAATCTCATCTTGAATAGAAGAAAATAATTCATGAGGGATGTCTGGACATTAGATCATCCATGTCCTCAGTAATTTGTTAAATATTTATGAGCTCAACTGAAGGGTGCAAGTATGAAAGAAGCAATCAAATATCAATATTCGTTAAGTAATATTCGTCGAATATTTAAGGAAATATTCGTTGAACATTCCTTGGATAATTGAAAGAAAGTGTAAATAGGCCTGAGCCGAACAAGATCATCATAAATTTTTGAATAGAATGTTCATGGATCAAATAAAATTACTTCGGATAAGTCCTGCTCTAGGGAAAGTATCTCACTGGTTGTTATTCCACAAGTTTGAAGTAGAAAGCTAGAAGGGTTACCTGATATAAACTAATCGAGGTAACAGGGTTAGTGAACAGTTTAAAATGAAGTAGTGCACCTGCCGGTAGTTACCAAAATAAGTTAATAATCATTCGTGCATCTCATTATCACCATTATGAGGGTAACTCCACCTCTTCGTCTTCGTAATACAAGACACCAACTAGTGCGTCTCTCAATCATCATCTTAAAGTCATTTATCGAGTTAGGGTTTCACAAATATATCTGTCATTTCCGTGCTTTATCTTGAAGACCAAACTTCACATCATTTCGGGGAAACCTGCTAAGTCCATAGGGTCCTACTTCATGCCTTCCGACATGAATCACAAGTGGCCAGTTCCCCCTGGGAAAAGATCAAAGAGATCTCTCAGGGATCTCAGTGCAGTCCATAGGTTCAGTGGCGGGTGTGTGTATGTGAACATATACCAAAAATATTGAGGTCTACAATACATATATACGTAGTCCCTACTAACATCTCTATCAAAGGATCCCATTCTAGACCCGCTGGTCTTTTCTTTTGGTAGACTCTGAGATCACTGTATCGCTCGTTGCAACCATATTCAACTTCTCTTGAGTCCCTTTGTTAATCCCACTTGTTTGTTCTCTAAGTTGAACTACCATGCTCCAGCGTCCGAATCATGCGTGGAATTATCTAGCACGCTCGTCTTATGATAACATTCTCGTATAACACATGTAAAATTCGCCATCAAGGGTAATGAAATCCACAACGACATAGTGACCAACTTTCAGGTAAACCCGTTACTTATCGAAAATCGGATCTTATAGCCAAAGTAAAAGACTTTCATTATTCCAAGTACTAAGTACTCTTAATTGTGTAGGGAAGTCTAAACTTCTTGATTCTTAAAATGCCGCCTCCTAAACTGTGGAGGACTATGGGCCAAAAAATTTATGCCAGCCTAGTCATCCGATCATATTGGCAATATCGCCTCTACCTCAGCTGTTCTTGAGATTTCGCTCTGCTTCCTATATCATTACCTATGATAGGTCATGTACGACTCTCAAATATCTATTCATCATTCTAAAGGTCTCTAAGGATTCTATCGATCCTAGTATAATACCTCCAGTAAACACTCCTGTCCATTCTACTCACCGGAACCTCTTCCGGAAGTCCAATAATAAGTTTACTACGATCTCTTATGTCATTCTCCTACTTAGACTCAACTCTCAACACTCTCGTTTCTGAGTACTGTAACTTATCACTCTGATACCATTTCTGTGACGCCCCCAAATCCGAGGTCAGAGATTCAGGTCGTCACGTCACCATCCAACCATATCATACCTGTATTAACTTTACAACTCAACAATACATCCATCCAGACCTCAATCTTAAACACAAAAAAGTTAGAGCCTCAGAAACGATAATCAAAAGTAACACTAAATATTGCAATTCATCTGTACAATCTAGAATCTTGCACACTTCCATTTATACAACTACACTTGAAGACAAGTCTTACTATTACAGTTGAAAACCTATCAGACTTACTCTGTAGTATTTATCAGGAACTAAATCATCTCAGGGGTAAATCTTCTACTCCTCTTCTGCTGGTGCGGAGTTAACCGATCAAATTCTTCTCTTTCTGAAAAATTTTTATAAAGCAAGAATGAGCTACATAATGCTCAGCAAGTTCACCATTTTGAAAAATAATAATGTGGTTTATTTTGAAAACATTCCCAACTGTATGGGCATATATCTCAGATTTCAAAACATAATTGGACAATATATATGTCCGAGTTTGAATAAAACATTTATACTCACTAAGGAGCTTTAAGAATCACATATGAACCCTTTATAAGGTTCCCATTTCAACATATCTCAAGTTTTAAAGTATATACATATGAGTATATCATTTTGGGCAAAACACTCTACGGTTAACATACTGTACAGGGAATACATCATTGCAAACCTCTTTCCTTCCATTAGCTTAGAAGGTTTCTCATTCAAAAGCATTTCATTCTTTGAAATAATTGCAAGAGTGCACTAACACGTGCCAATCTTTATATAAAATCTTGCAGTTCTAGATACTGCACGATGTCAATATTTTTCTTATCAAAAGCCACACTATCGGCAACTTGGCACTTAGGCCCAAGAAGCAGTGTTTGAGAATTTTTCCAAAGTGGAGGATGGGACTTGAAGAAAACATAAAACCTGACAGGGATTGACGATGATCAGTCGCCACATCCAAGTCCAATAATCCGCGGGTCTTCTCTACCGGTAGAAGGATAGAAACTACATCCGTAACTATCCTCGGGTGAAAACTACATTCGTAATCACCCTCGATGAAAACTACATCTGTAATCATCCTTCGGCAACACCTGGGCCGGAATAATAATTGATGGACCGCCTGGCTCACGGCCGCTTACACATCCCGGGAATCGTTCGTCAACGATTCCCACACCTGCCAGAGTCCCTTTTTCTTTTTCTTTTAAAAACTTGATTTTGATTTAAAACTGAGTAGTTGAGGTCCGACATCAGTCGACCGATGATTCTTGAAATCATACAAGAAGCGGAACCTGACCAGGGGTTTTCGAAAATGTTTTGAGTTCGAAAGAGTTTGAGTTTGAAAGTATTAAAGGTATCTTGGATTAGCTTTATCTTTAAAATAAAGAACCATAATTAATAAATGATATTTTGAGATTTAATATTAATAATTAATAAAATAATTATTTAATTAAATAAGCTTTTAATCCAAGATAGGTATTTTGAGTATTTACGAAGATATAAAAATAATTACTTGAGTATACGATACTCCCCGAATGACCCTTCGGATTTTCGTAATTTAATTACGATATAATAATATACCGCTCCCCGGTCAATAGTATATACGGACCGCTACGACCTCTATTGCTAGAGTCGTTATCCGAAGAAAACCTCTCATTCTAAGTTCAAGGGGTGTAAACATATATGTACTTATACATCTCAATTTCATCGATACTTCGATAAACATAAACATTTGATATGATTGAAAACTACAAACACAACAGTGAAAGTCCTTGCATATGTAAGTTTTGAAAAGTAAACTTGCATAGGTAGAATCAGGAACATAATATCTTGAAAATAAATGCTTAGGGTTGGAAAACTTGCCTTGGGAAGGTGGGGGTGGTTGGGCTCGTGGAGTGGAGCGACAATCTATAAATATCCAATATTCGCTCGTTAGTATCTTAGCAACACCACTTAATCATAATGTTTTAAAGAATACAAGGCCATCTTAGCGACTCCACCATTTGACCCACTAACCCTCCTATATGACCATGTCATCACATTATCACATTCTTTACCCATTCGACTCAAATCTAATCCTCAAACTCGAAACTCAAGTGAATACTCTTAAAACTACTTTAAACTAATCTCCTAAGTGGTTTTTCACTTGCGCGGATTTTACTCAAACATTTCTATAAAATTGAAAATATATATTTAATCCAATTCTTTTTGGGTAGCCTTCACCACTGCATTTACTAGCTTCTCTAATTTTTACATGATCCTACATAAATTTTAGGGGTTTAAACAAGGTTCACAAGGGGACCATTTAGTGCAGTCCGGATTCCAGAAACACATTTCACTTCTCAGGCCATAACTCAAAATCTATACATCACCTAGTCATGAACCATATATTTCTGGAAACTACATTCAAATACCTTTCCTACAATATATATTAGGACTTCAGGGGACACGATTTAGGGGTTCAAAACTCTCCTACAAGACAGTACAAGTTCCTAGAAAAATACTCAGCATGCTTATACCACTTAACCAACCAAGAATCTTATATACACATCACAACCATCATCTAATCCACCAAGATCATATTTTATAACATACATGGAGTTACATACACTAACCACAAGCTTAAAAATCACAACCACGACATTTAAACTCAAGATCTACATCATCCATAACTTATATGTCCATGATTCACACTAATAACCATGGATCTAACATTAAACATCACAAATACTACATGGCCAAGAGGGGTTAGGGTTTTTATACCTTCTTGATGTTCTTACAATCTCAAACAAGCTTGGTTAACCTTGGGGAAGCCTTACTCTATGCTCACCATCTTCAATCTCACCAAAGAAATCAAGAACATGGAAGTGAGTTTCCTGACTGGAAAAACACGCCCCAAAGATCAGCTAAAACGAAGCCCTTTCACTCGTTTCCTGGTCGAGGCTCCTGAATGAAAGTTGTAGAGAGTCGTAACAGCTTTCTAACCATATAAAGAACAAAAAATTACATTTAGTAATGAAGTCTCTAGGCCCGTTTTAGTGAGCTCCTTTCCTGCAGGGCAGAATGGAGTATTTGGTGTTTGTTTTGTTTGATTAAAGTGATAAAGTGATCAATAATGCTTGATATTTTCACTTGGATGCATCTTATCTTCTTGCCATGTGGTGTCATCTCCTCATTGGTTCATTTGGATTACCATTATCCATCCATAATTGCAAGCAAGTCCCTTGCTTTATACATATTGTTTCCAAGTCCTTCCTTCCTTTTCTTATTTGCACCAAGGGGCTTCCCTTCTTGTATATTTTCTAAATCAATATGTTACAACTTATATGTTGCACTTCATTCTAATAGTGTGGCCCAATACCTCAAACAATCGTTGTGTCCAATTTTCTTTGTATTTTCTCTTTATCTTAGAAAAAATTCTCGCGGTTTCTCAATTGTTCTCATTTCCTTTAACTCTAGGATTTTATTCTCAATTCCATTTTCCTCTCATAATATATCCTTCCTTGGACTTCTAATATTTACTATTCTCAATTCATGATTCGCTCGCTTGATCGCTTAATCTCGTTATAAAGTCTCAGCGGTTTCTAGAACGTTCGTTTCACTATCTCAGGGGTTTTGGTTCTAAATTCTCGAATCAAATATAATAAAATCCTGACATAATTAAATCCTTAATTCCTCAAAATTAATATCTCATTTCCTGAATATAATAATATATAATTCACTTCCCGGTCAAATATTACACCATAATACAAATTGGAATTTCTGAATTCCGATCGTCTTTATATACACTTATTTGCTCCGTGAATCACTAATATGACTTCGAAATATCCATACCATGTCTTGTACATAGGGTGGCGTGAAAATTTTCTTGGTCCTCAAAATTACTATTCATCCATAAATTACTATTCATGCAAGACAAACACTATTCACGTATATATACTTATTCTTAATAAGAAAAGTTTTAATTCTACCGAAAATCTGGGTTCTTACATGATTGCTTATCAGAAATAGTGATAGTTAGAGAATCAATGACTTATAACAGACAAAGCGTATAGATAAGTTGTGAAAATTCCAAGAAAAATTTGATTTTAGTGAGAGAAATATGGTATCATGTAGAAGTCAAAAATATTGGATGGTACCGTACGAAAAAGTCAATTGTATGGTGGTATCATTAAGAATAATCTAACATCCAACTAACATTTGCTTGACAGAATGGTATAAAATTGATGAAGCCAAAAGTACAGTTGTGCCACTTTGAAGTCAAAAATATTGGATGATACCAAATGAAAAAGCCAATTATACAGTGGTACCATTAGGAATATCCCCTTTTTTAATTATTCTTATTTGCCCGTTGATCTATCTTCCCGTTGGAGTCTCTATCTTTTTCTAATTAAAGTGGTTTATTAATCTATTTTATGACTTATTATTACTCTGACGTTACTTCTTTGTTTTGAGTTTTATAAAGGGGAATAGTTTTATCTTTTTTGTGATTCAGTATTGAGCTTCTACTTCTCCACTACACACAAGATCAATAGATCATTTGATTTTCGAGCTCTTATCATATAGTTTTATTATTCTGTTATTATTGTTATACGCATTCCGTTTCCACAAAACTCATATCAAAAGTGAGATTAGTTTAGTGTAATATTATATTCTTGAATTTGTGAGAATACGAACATACAAGAATCTTACATATATTTTATTAATTATCTTTGAGCATCGGAAAATTCTTCGTTCTTTCTTCTACTCGTTCGTGCACGCTGGAAGATAAACCGCAAGGGGGTGTTATACCGCTAAGGATTTGCTACTTGAGACCTTACACGAAAAGGGGCAAAACTTCCTTAGGGCAACGTGTTTACGTGCCTCACCCCACATATCAAGATTATCTATATCCTTTTTTATTTATTAGTTTAAATATTACACTTGTTAATTATATTTATGCGATATTTGCTTGTGAAATCTTGATTTCTCATGTTTACAAAATCAACTGGTGTGGCCTACTGTTGTTGAGTAATTTAGTTTTAAGATCCTGATTAGTTTGACTAGTGTTTTATTTTCCAGTACAAGTCTATTTGGCAAATTGTGTCTTGTCTGTATCACAACAACTAAAGTGTGGAACATTTTCGCGTAAATCTTTGTTGTGTACTGTTAGGAATATGTTGTACTTGATGATAACTTCACAATCAATCAAATTGTATAAGGTTTTGTAGCTGTCAACGGATGAGGATTTATAACTCTATCCGTTGACAGGTAGCTCATCAACGGATGAGGTTTTGTAGCATACTTTTGTATCTCTATGTTATCAGTTGATAGTGTTTTTATCCACAGTCATGTTGACCATCAATGGATAGGCAGAATATGGTAGCCAATTGTAAATAAGTTATGCTATGTAATTCTGTCTAAGTGAAAGTGTATCAACAGATGAAGACAAAACTCTATCAACGGATACAACTCAAATCCACTTGATCAACGGATACAGCTCAAGTCTCAATATCAACGGATACGGCACAATATATCATCAACGGATGTCAGTGTACAATATCAACGGATAATCATTGACACTTTCTTCTATGCTAAGCTGGGGATTAGCAGTTAATAAGGACAGGTTTGACTGACAGATCACATGGGTTGATAGTAGATACAAAAAGCAGTATGGCAGCCATACTTTGGAAACAGAGAAGAAAGAATCATTCCGTTTACACTATGAATACAAGAAAGGTGCAGGAGACATGTCTGTTCACAAGGACAACCTTTCGGCTACATGTGTATTTGGAGTGTAGTAGCAAGTCAACTAGAATTAGATTAATATTATCTTATTCCAGTAGTACTTGTAAAACTTGGGATTTATAACCAAGGGTAGCAATTCTTTGAAAGCTAAGAAAACAGATACATTTGCTTAGGGTTTTTGTTGAATATCCTTAGAAAGCAAAGAGTTGTAAAACAGAAGCTGTGTACTTTTGTATCACAGAGTTTTCTTCGAATAAAAGCTTCAGGTGGTGCATTTAACCACCTGATTTTTATGTGTTTGTGCATTAATCTTTCTACAGCAATTATCTAAGTATAGATTTCTGGAGTTCTTATCAGAAATTTATAAATATCAAGAATTGTATTCAACCCCCCCTTCTACAATTATACAAGTGTGTAATCTGGGAATAACAATTGGTATCAGAGCAAGCTTCTAACACATTTGAAGTTTAAAGATCAACACACTTCCAACATGTTTAAGAAGGATTATGGAGTAAAGATTCCAGTTCTTGATAGAGAGAATTACTTTCACTGGAAAGTAAAAATGCGTCTACATCTCTTGTCTATTGATGAGGGTTTTGTGGATTGCATTGACAAGGGTCATCACGTTCCAATGAAGACTGCAACAAGAGTTGGCCTGGCTGAAGATGTGCCTGACACTCTCATTCCCAAACCTGTTTCTGAATGGAGTCTTGAAGATATTGCAGAAGTCCACAAAGTTAAAAAGACCATGAATATATTGTTCAATGGTCTAGAAACAGACATGGTTGACAATGTTATTAATTGTACTACTCAAGGAAGTATGGGACACTGTTCAAACCCTTTGTGAAGGAACAGAACAGGTGAGGGAAAACAAGATGCAACTACTAATCCAACAGTATGAACATTTCCACTTTAAGAGTGGAGAAACATTGAATGATACATTTAGTAGATTTCAAAAGCTACTAAATGGTTTGAAACTATATGGAAGAATCTATCAAGTTAAAGATTCTAATCTTAAATTTCTGAGATCACTGCCCAAGGAATGGAAGCCAATGACTGTTTCTCTAAGAAACACTAAAGAGTACAAGACATTTACTCTTGAAAGGCTCTATGGAACTTTAAAGACATATGAGCTGGAAATGGAGCAGGATGAAGAGATTGAGAAGTCTAAAAAGAAAAGTGGGTCAGTTGCACTTGTTGCCAACTTGGAGCAGAAGGAGGAAAGGACAAAAGCTGCTAGTTCTACACCAAACAGGGAGGTTTGTAAAGGTAGAGCAGAATCAAGCAGGAGCAAGGAAAAGTTGTCTGAGGAATTGAATGTCCTTCAGCAGGATGAATTGGATGAGATAGATGAGCACTTAGCTTTTCTATCAAGGAGATTCTCTAAGCTGAAGTTCAAGAGAAACTCTGGGGTGGCCAAGCCATTTAACAAGGATTTTTCCACAAGCAACTATGTGGATGAATCAAAAATTAAATGCTACAATTGTGGAATTGCTGGTCACATGATAAGTGAATGCAGGAAACCTAGATCTGAGAACAAGGGAAAGTCAACTGAGACTGTTGACTACAAGAAGAAATATTTTGATCTTCTCAGGCAGAAAGGAAAGTAATTCTTGACCCAAGAGTATGACTGGGCTGTTGATGACAATCATTCTGATGATGATGCTGAGTTTGTCAACCTTGCATTGATGGTTGATTCTGGAGAGCAGGAAGCAAGTTCAGCTAGCAATCAGGTATTTTCTACTAATCTCTCTGAGCTCACCAAAATGGAATGCAATAGTGTTATAGATGAAATGTCTACTGAACTATATCACTTAAGTGTTACTCTTAAATCACTTACTAAAGAGAACAATAGGATTAAAGAGTCTAATCTGTTTTTAAGTGATAGAAATGCTGCTCTAGAAGCTCGATTTCTAGAATTTGAGAAAATGAGAGTTGATTGCAATAATGCTAAAAGTGAACTTGAAGCTGTGTTAAAAAGAGAACTGATTTTAAAAGACCAGCTTGAAAAAGAACAAGGGATAATTGCTAAATTTCAAAGTTGTAGGAATATTTCTCAAAACATAATAGAAGTTCAGGGAATAGAATCGTTTCTAAAGGATACCTGGACTCAAAAGAAAAAGGAGCTAGAACCTGGCCTTGAGGATCTAGAGACTATTTGTGAATCAACGGATAGTGATCATCCGTTGACAGATGAACCATCAACGGATGAGAGGTATCCGTCGACTAACAAAAAGTTTGTCAGTAAGAAGGAACTCAGGAAACTGGATATCAAGTATGGTCCAGTCAACAAGAACTTTGTTAGTGGTGAGAGTAGCAAAACCAAATCTAGTGGGAAGGCTAAGGCAGGTGATTTACATAACAAAAAGGCTGTTGGTAAATCAGATAATGAAAAGGTAGAAATTGAGGGTAAAAAGAAAAAGAACAGAAATGGTAAGATAGGCATCAACAAGAAAAACAATTATTCTCCTGACAAGTTTGCTCCTAGGAAAACTTGTAGTAATTGTAATAGTGTCAATCACCTATCTTCTAATTGCAAGATTGTCAACAAGGCTCTTGTTCATATACCTCAAACAATACCATGTATGCCTGTTATGCCTGGTTTGTATCAAAATGCTAGTTTTTCAAATCCATATGTGAACATGCCATATGTGTCTAATCCTTATTTTCAATCTGTGAATGTGCCACAAATGTCATGGAGCATTCCTAGCAAGAATAATATTTATGCCAATTTTCCACAAATGCATGCATCAAATATTCATGCAAATGAGCATTTTTCAAACCCCATCACTCAAGCATCTACACCTAAGTTGAAGAATGCTAAGAGTGCAAAGTCAAAGGCTAACAAGAAAGGACCCAAGGAAGCTTGGGTACCAAAATCAACTTGATTTGTTTTTGGAATGTGTGTAGGGAAACAGAAGGAATCTATGGTACCTAGACAGTGGATGCTCTAGGCACATGACAGGAGATTCAACCCTGCTCACAGAGTTCAAGGAAGGAGCTGGCCCTAGAATTACCTTTGGAGATGACAGCAAAGGATATACTAAGGGATATGGCCTGATTTCAAAAGACAATGTCATCATTGAAGAAGTGGCTTTAGTTGAAGGTTTGAAGCACAATTTGCTGAGTGTCAGTGAGATTTGTGACAAAGACTATGAAGTAAAGTTCACAAAAGAAGCCTGTGTTGTTTCTGCCAAGGAAGACAACAATGTGGTATTGACAGGCTTTAGAAAAGGAAATGTTTACATAGCTGACTTCAATTCAGCATGCTCAGAATCCATTACTTGTCTCTTCAGCAAAGCAAGTAAGGATGAGAATTGGCTATGGCATAAGAAGCTGTCACATTTGAATTTTAAAGTTATGAATGATTTGGTAAGAAAGGATCTTGCTAGAGGAATCCCTCAATTGGAATTTGTCAGAGATGGACTGTGAGATGCCTGCCAATTAGGGAAACAAAATAAATCATCCTTCAAAAGCAAGACAGAGTCATCCATTGTTAAGCCTCTTCAATTGCTGCATATGGACTTATTTGATCCAGTAAATGTCATGTCTATTTCAAAGAAGAAATACTGTCTGGTGATTGTAGATGATTTTTCTAAGTTCACATGGACCTTCTTCCTGCACTCTAAGGATTTTGCAAGTGAAATCATCATCAATCACCTCAGAATACTAAACAATGGTTCTGAAGACAGGGTACAAAGAATCAGGAGTGACAATGGTACTGAATTCAAGAATTCCACAATGAAGATTTTCTGTGAAGAGAATGGAATTGTCCATGAGTTTTCTGTTGCCAGAACACCTCAACAAAATGGGGTTGTTGAAAGGAAAAACAGAACTCTCATTGAAGCAGCTAGAACAATGTTAAGTGAATCAAGGTTACCAACATATTTCTGGGCTGAAGCTGTCAACACTGCATGCTTTACTCAGAATATTTCCTTGGTCAATCAAGCTAGAGGAATGACTCCTTATCAGTTGTTAACCAACAAGAAACCAACTTTAGCTTTCCTTCATGTCTTTGGATGTAAGTGTTTTGTGCTAAGGAATCATGGAGATAACTTGGGCAAATTTGAAGCAAAGGCGGATGAAGCTATTTTCGTTGGATATGCAGCAGGGAAAGCATACAAAGTCTACAATCTAATAACCAACAATGTTATGGAATCTGTACATGTTGTGTTTGATGATCAAAAGATTCTAGGTCTAAATGATGAAGGCTCCCATGAAAAGTTGGAATTTGAGAATGAAGGTTAAGGAAGAATGTACTATGATGATGATGAGGAAGATGAAGATCATGACCACAGAGATCCACCAAGAGTTGTTGTACCAACTAGAAGTGATGCTTACACTGGAAATGAAGCATCCGTTGACTGTCATTCTGGAGCATCCGTCGACAGGCAAAATGATGCATCCATTGACAGTCAACTTCATAATTCAGCAAGGACAACAAACTCAGGGGGAGTTTCTCAAGGTCAAAATTCAATGCTAAATCAACATGATCATGCTTATGGAAATGAAGCAACCTCATCAAGATCAAACCTTCCACCTGCAAGAAAATGGACTAGAGATCATCCATTTGAGTTAATCATTGGTGAATCAAATTCAAGAGTCCAAACTAGAAGGGCCACTCAAGCAGAATGTCTATACAGTAGCTTCCTGTCTCAAGAGGAACCTAAGAGAGTGGAAGATGCCCTTTTAGATCCAGATTGGGTCTTAGCAATGCAAGAAGAGCTAAACCAATTTGAAAGAAATAAAGTATGGAAACTTGTGCCCAAACCTGATGATAGAAGTGTCATAGGTACTAAATGGGTTCTCAAGAATAAGAAAGATGAAAATGGCATAATTGTGAGGAATAAAGCTAGATTAGTGGCAAAGGGCTATTCTCAAGAAGAAGGGATAGATTTTGATGAAACATTTGCTCCAGTGGCAAGACTTAAGGCAATAAGAATCTTTCTAGCCTATGCAGCACATGCTAATTTCAAAGTCTATCAGATGGATGTCAAAAGTGCCTTTCTAAATGGGGAACTGGAAGAAGAGGTCTATGTCTATCAACCTCCTGGCTTTGAGGATCCAGAATTTCCAGAATATGTATATCTTCTCATGAAAGCACTTTATGGTTTGAAGCAAGCACCAAGAGCCTGGTATGACACTTTATCTCAATTTCTTTTGGAGAACAACTTCACAAGAGGTACAGTAGATAAAACCTTATTTCATACGAATATCAATGGCTCTTCAATACTTGTTCAAATCTATGTAGATGATATTATTTTGGGTCTACAGATGAGAAGCTTTGCAAAAGGTTTGCCAAACTTATGCAAAGTAGGTATGAAATGAGTATGATGGGTGAATTAACTTACTTTCTTGGCCTACAAGTAAAGCAAGTTAATGAGGGCATTTTCATAAGTCAAACAAAATATATTTATGATCTCTTAAAGAAATTTGACTTAATGGATTGTACCTCTGCAAAAACACCTATGGCCACTGCAACTAAGCTTGAGTTCAATACTAAGGAAAAGTCTGTGGACATCTCAAGCTATAGAGGCATGGTAGGTTCACTTCTATACCTAACAGCTAGTAGACCTGATATAATGTTTTCTACTTGTCTTTGTGCTAGATTTCAAGCTGACCCTAGAGAGTCTCACTTAATAGCTATTAAGAGAATTTTCAGGTATCTCAAGGGAACACCAAACCTTGGCATTTGGTACCCAAGAGAATCTGGTTTTGATCTAACTGGCTATTCAGATGAAGATTATGCAGGTTGCAGAGTTGATAGGAAAAGTACTACAGGTTCCTGTCAATTTCTAGGAAACAGGCTTGCCTCATGGTTCAGTAAGAAACAGAACTCAGTCTCCACTTCTACAGCTGAAGCTGAGTACATTGCTGTTGGAAGCTGTTGTGCACAGATTCTATGGATGAGAAATCAACTCATTGACTATGGTCTAAAAGTTGAGAAGATTCCAATTTTCTGTGACAACACAAGTGCTATTGCCATCACAGGGAATCCAGTGCAACATTCGAGAACCAAGCACATTGACATTAAATACCACTTCATTAGAGAACATGTGATGAATGGTACAGTAGAAATGCACTTTGTGCCAAGTGAAATGCAGCTTGCAGATATCTTCACTAAGCCTCTTGATGAATCCACATTCACAAGATTGGTAGGTGAGCTAGGTATGCTTAACTTGTCATAATTCCTAGTGATATTTGATTTTACTGCATTGCAGCTAGGAATGTGTTTTGATTTACCTGAGAATTAAAAACTCTCAGAAAAATTTTCTTTAGAAATTTTGTCCAAGGCAAAATTATCTTATCAACTGATATCGTTTTACCCGTTGATAGCATAAACACATTCCTAGATTTTTGTATATCAACGGATAACAGGTTATCCACGTCATCAACGGATAAACTGTTTCTCAACCGTTCATTTCATATCCGTTGATATACACATTTTCTTTTAAATATAACCGTTGGTAAACGTGTATCTATATAGGACTGGTTATATTTATTTTATTTTATTATTTGAAAGTTACTTTTGACCAATGGGTAATTATTTTTAATTATTTCAATTTCAATTCTTGAAAAGTATAAAAGGCTGTCTTGTGCTCTCACATCTCACTTTTATCGACTTTCAAGATTCTCTTAAGTAAACTGCATCTTCTTCACAAAAACTCACTGCAACAAAAGTTCAAACACTTCAATGGCGCCTATTGTTAAGATGATGTCCTCCACTGGGTTCACCTATGAGAAGAATAATTTCGCGGCCTATGTCGATACAGTGAATGCCCCAGAAGCTTATCACACCATGATGAATTTTGTGAAGAACTGTAAACTTTCGTATGCTATGACTGCCACCAATCCTTTAATCCACGAGGTAATCGAAGAGGTGTGGGCATCTGCTGAGTTCAATGGCACAGACGGTACAATTGCTTTTTCACTAAAGGGTAAAAACTATGTAGTTAACTCTGATGTGATAACTGCTTGTTTAAAATTGCCTGAGAATAATTGTCTGAAAGTACCCAGTGATGCTGAAATAGTTGCCATGATTAATTCCATGAATCATGCCCTTAGTACTGATAATTTAGGAAAAATTGCTAGGAAAGGGATGGTTAAAGAATGGAGTTATTTTTGTGATGCCTTCATTAAAACTTTTTCAGGCAAAATTAGTAACTTTGATGCTATTACCCATTCCATGCTAGTTATGCTGTGTATGCTTCTGACTGATAAATTCTATAACTTTGGCACACTAGTCATGTATGAGATAGCAGCAAAATTATGTAAAAAGGAAACTAGGGGCAAGAATATCTATTTTGCTAGATTTCTGATGCTCTTAGCACTGCATGTATCTGAGAATAAGCTATCCATTGCTAACCCGGATAGCAAGTTCACATGTTTTGTTCAGGAGAAGAGAGTCTTAAGTGATTTAATTCGAATGAACTCCAATGCAGAAGTACAATTGGTATATCTACCAATTGTTCAGGTAACTCTTTCTAACCTTGAAACTCCTATCTCTAACCCCCAAATTTCTTTGCCTTCCTCAGTCACAATGGAGTCTGTAGTAGTGACCAAACAGGCTCCTACCCAAGTGATTAAAACAAAAGTTTCCAAACCAAAATCTAAGAGACAAACCTCAGGTGTTTCTCAAAAAGCATCTGTTGCAAAAACTACCACAACTCTTGAGGGGAGTGTGAAGGAGGTAGTGAGTGGTGAGGGACAGGGTGCAAGCCCTAAGAATAAGGTAGGTGAGGAAAGTGCACCAAATAGCCAAGCCCAAGTTACATCCTCTCAACAGGGTGTGACTACTAGTTCTACAGAAACTCTGCACAAAAGGGTAAGGGACACTAGCCCTCTCTCAAAAACCTATGAAAGAAGAGTAAAATCTAAAACCATAGGAGAAGCACAGGGTGCACACACAGTACAGCAAACTGTACCTTCTCAAATTCAGTTTGATGTGACTTCAATAAATGTGGAGTCACAGCCCCTTGATCTTAACCTTCAAATCGATACACATTACAATCCACCATCATCAACTCCATCTCTGGATGTGGATATGATATCTACATCAATTCCTGATTCTCCATCTTTAAGATTCTTGGAGAAGCCCCACTCTGCAATTGGTGGTCATCACCTTTTAGATGATTTGTTGGGCCATCAACCTTCCATTCCTGAATTCACAACAACATCTATGGCCTCATCTTTAAAATCAATCTCCACAGATTCAGTGTTGGTTTTCACTTCAACGGATATTATCATTCCTTCATCAACGGATATCCTTCATCCGTTGACAAGTGTTTCTCCATCAACGGATGCGCCTATGTCTAGCCATCCGTTGACAGCTATAACTACTCCATCAACGGATATCCCTTATCCGTTGATAACTCACTCTACCACTGCTATATCTGACATTCCTGTGTCAAGTGTGGAGGAGTTCTCAATAGTTGAAACACTTTTAGGATTGAGGGAAGGGAGTGAGAGGCTGCCTTGTGAGCAGGCAAAAGGAGAGGAAAATAATGAGAGGCTGACCATTTCTTCAGGTCAGGCAAAAGGAGAGCAAGAGAGTTCCACCTTAGTAGTTGAAGGTGAGGGTGTGAGAGGTGTGAGCCAGGGGGAGCCCCTGATGCAAGAAAAGAGAGATGAGTGGAGAGAAGGGACTATAGGAGAAATAAGGCAGGAAGATTCAGCCATTGCAAGTGAGTTAATGGAGGTTAATGAAGCTTCTAAAGAGATGGAATTTCGACAAGAATGTCAGTCAATCATTGACTCCATCTCTTTGGATCCTGAAACCTTTCATCCTGTTTCTGCCTATCAAGTCATGGCACAATAGGGCAATGTGGAGGCAGAGGAGGCAATGCACCTAGTACACACCTCACAATCTCTACAAAGAGCAAAGGAAGCTTTGACAACTCTACCTTCAGATGCTGACAGTGAAGAGTTTGGCAGTGATGACAGTGACAGCACAACAAATGATGAAGAAGTCAATGTGGCAGATACTCCAGAATGACTATTTTCTACTGCCACTGTGGCTGGTGACTTCAATGTGGAGATTATGAAGCAATATCAATCTGCTAGGGCTGAGCACCAAAATGCAGATCCACAGAGAAAGGCTGTCCTTCAGCAAATAATGGATTCCTGAAACTTCACAAAATGCACATGGTCATTCAAAGAACACAACAGGAGGAGGTCCAAACTACAATAAAAGAAATGAAAGTGGAACTAGATTCCAGGATTGAGGCACTAGCCCCTACTACCACTCAGAAGGTGCTGACTAGCAAACTATTGAAGGAAGATAGCCTGGCCAAATCTGTTCAGCATCTCTCCTCCAGAGTGGATAGTATGGAATCTCAAATGCAGACACTCATTGCTAATCAAGTCAAACAGACTGAGCTACTGCAAAGGCTGCTTGCAGCCTCACCTCCAGCCCTTGATGCTAACAAAAAGGGGGAGAAAAAGGTAGAAGAGGTTGCATCTACTTCTAGTCAGATTCCAGCTTCCAGTAGCAAGATAGCACAAATTGAGGAGGAGCAACAGCCAATTATAGTGGTCAATCCAAAAGAGTTTACTATAGAGGCTTCCCCTGTGAAGAAACAAAAGGCTGTGCTTCCAGTTCCTGACTTATCAAAGATTTCAGAAGATGAGAGGCAAGCCAGAATTAAAGAATTAGAGAAGATCAACAAGGAGGCAAATGAAAGAATGATGAGAACAGAAAGGATGATCAATGAATCAATTGTATCAACTCTGTTCTCTACTCAGTCCTCAGCTCCAACAATATCAACTACAATTCTGAAGGTGCTCACTTCAGAGATTGTGGCTCCTACATTCTATGATGTTGAACCATCTTATGTCAAAGAAGTTGAACCATACCTAAAAACCAGAGCCTACTCTCCACCAAAGGCAAATGGGAAGAACAAGTTTCAATTGGACTTTCCATTTTCCCAAGGATGATGATGAGAAGCTAATGGGAAAGACAATCAAAGAGTTCAAGGAAAAGACAAATAAGAGTGTAAGAGATTGGATGGCTGTAATAATAAGGAATGGAAAAGTGTTAAATATATCCAACAGCCATCCTAGATTTGTTGAAGCAAAAAGAGAGGAGACCTCCAAACTTCTAAGGGAAGCTCATCCAAGTGAAGAAAATCAATATGAAAACTCATATGAGAAGCAAGCCAGGCTGGCTCAGGAGTTAATGGATGAGGTAGAGGATGAAATGAGGGAACCTGAGGAAGTCCCCAAATCCAAAAGGAAAGTGAAATCAGTCCCCAAATCCAAACCTAAAAGGAGAGTGAAATCAAAGGCAAGGAGGCCTGTCTCTCCAGAAATTGAAAGCAAGGAAACAGTTGGCTCATCACAACCTATTTCTGTAAAAGTATTCAACCCAGCTGTGAATTTCCATGGTGATCCTATAGTACCTAAAGAGGAACCAATGAATCTTGACTCCATTGAGGTTCCTTCATTCTTGCTGAAGCCTCAACAGAAGCCTATACAGAAGAAAAGGATACCAAGGAAGCAACCTTCAAAGGAACCAATTCAAGTTGCTAGGGTACCTGCTATTGTCAAGCAGCCAATCTTGGAAAACAAGGATGATTTTATCTATCAGGCAGATATTGAAGAATACTCTGGCATGAATCTGTATCTGGATGAATTGTCAGAAGTAAGAGGAATTGACAAATATAAACATTTGCCTGAGAGATTGGTCTTTGTATACAAGGGAGGAAAGGAAAGGACATGGCCACTACAGAGGGTTCTTGGAGAAAATTATCTGACCTTAACCAAAGTGTTCTCTGCAATCAAGAGATACACAGGGTTCTCCAAGATAGCAAAAGAGGAGATACTGGACAGAATAGAACAGATAAGGAGAGAATGGAACTCACCATCAAGTCTACCAAGGAAGATGAAGATCCCATACAATGGACAGAAAATCCACCTTCAACCCTTCTGGATGATGGAGTTCAGGGATGAAGATGGTAACTGGAGATTCTTCAGGTTAGAAGACCAACTATCAAAGGCTAGTTCTCAATACCTGAGATGGTTACAACAAAAGCTAAATCCAAAGGTTGATGAAGAAGATGCCTTCTATAGGCAACTCCAAATGCAGATTGAGTCCAAATCTGCCAAAGAAGGAAAATCAAGGGTGATGCCAACAAGAGAAAAGAAACAGTCTTAATCTGCTCAGTCTAGAGGAGCACTTCTCTGTAAATTTCTCAAACTTTCAGTTTTTAATTCTTGTAGCTTAATACAATTTTTGCATTGTTCTATATATATCTTTAGGAATGTTTTGTTATCATCAAGGTCCTGAATTTATGCTTTATTGCCATCAAGTATAAATTGGGGGAGATTGTTAGGAATATGTTGTACTTGATGATAACTTCACAATCAATCAAATTGTATAAGGTTTTGTAGCTGTCAACGGATGAGGATTTATAACTCTATCCGTTGACAGGTAGCTCATCAACGGATGAGGTTTTGTAGCATACTGTTGTATCTCTATGTTATCAGTTGATAGTGTTTTTATCCACAGTCATGTTGACCATCAATGGATAGGCAGAATAGGGTAGCCAATTGTAAATAAGCTATGCTATGTAATTCTGTCCAAGTGAAAGTGTACCAACAGATGAAGACAAAACTCTATCAACGGATACAACTCAAATCCACTCTATCAACGGATACAGCTCAATATATCATCAACGGATGTCCATGTACAATATCAACGGATAATCATTGACACTTTCTTCTATGCTAAGCTGGGGATTAGCAGTTGATAAGGACAGGTTTGACTGACAGATCACATGAGTTGATAGTAGATACAAAAAGCAGTATGGCAGCAATACTTTGGAAACAGAGAAGAAAGAATCATTCCGTTTACACTATGAATACAAGAAAGGTGCAGGAGACATGTCTGTTCACAAGGACAACCTTTCGGCTACATGTGTATTTGGAGTGTAGTAGCAAGTCAACTAGAATTAGATTAATATTATCTTATTCCAGTAGTACTTGTAAAACTTGGGATTTATAACCAAGGGTAGCAACTCTTTGAAAGCTAGGAAAACAGATACATTTGCTTAGGGTTTTTGTTGAATATCCTTAGAAAGCAAAGAGCTGTAAAACAGAAGCTGTGTACTTTTGTATCACAGAGTTTTCTTCGAATAAAAGCTTCAGGTGGTGCATTTAACCACCTGATTTTTATGTGTTTGTGCATTAATCTTTCTACAGCAATTATCTAAGTATAGATTTCTGGAGTTCTTATCAGAAATTTATAAATATCAAGAATTGTATTCAACCCCCCTCTTCTACAATTATACAAGTGTGTAATCTGGGAATAACATGTACTATCTTAATATTTTGTGACTTTCATAGATGATTATTCTAAATTTTGTTATGTGTATTTGCTTAGAACAAAAGATGAGGTGTTTCTTTGTTTTAAAACTTATAAACCTGAAGTAGAAAAAAAAAAGACACAGAAATTAAAATTCTTAGGTCTGATAGAGGTGGCGAATATATTTCTAATGAGATGGCTTTATATTTTTAGGAACATGGCATTATTCATGAATTTTTGCCTCCTTACTCTCCACAGTCCAACGGAGTCGCGGAAAGGAAAAATCGTACTTTAATGAATATGGTAAACTCTATGCTTATTAATTCTGGTGCTCCTGAAAATCTTTGGGGTGAGGCTTTATTAACCGCATGTTATATTTTGAATCATGTACCTCAAAAGATTAGTAAAATTACTCCTTATCAATTTTGGAAACGTAGAGCTCCAAATCTCGAGTACTTAAGAGTTTGGGGTTGTTTAGCTAAAGTTAGTATTCCCGGTCCTAAAAAGAGAAAATTAGGATCTCAAACGGTTGACGCTATTTTTGTTGGTTAATCCCTGATAGTGTTACTAATAGGTTTCTTGTGATTCGTTCTGATACTAGTGAAATTTCTGCTAATACTATTATTGAAGCTAGAGATGCAACTTATTTTGAGAATGTGTTTCCTTATAAGACTAGAATATGTGAAATAGTTGTTAATACCTCTCGTTCTTTACATGATGTAGCTTCTACGTCTAATTCTTTAGATGAACCTTGAAGGAGTAAAAGAGTTAGAACTGAAAAAGATTTTGGTGATGATTTTCTTGTTTATTTACTTGAAGGTGAACTTTTATCTTATTATGATGCCATGTCTTCTTCCGATGCTCCTTTTTGGAAAGAAGCAATAAATAGTGAACTTCAATCAATAATGGAAAACAGTACTTGGTATTTAACTGATTTACCCCAAGACTGTAAGACGGTAGGCTCTAGATGGATATTTAAAAAGAAACTAAAACCTGATGGGTCTGTGTATAAATACAAGGCTAGATTAGTTACTAAAGGGTTCACACAAAAGAAAGAAATTGATTACTTTGATACTTATGCACCTGTAGCTAGAATTTCTACTATTCGTACTTTGTTAGCTTTAGCTTCTATTTATAATTTGCATATTCATCAAATGGATGTTAAAACTGCATTTTTAAATGGTGAATTAGAAGAAGAGATTTATATGCAACAACCCGAAGGAGTTGTTGTTAAAGGACAAGAACATAAGGTTTGTAGATTAGTTAAGTCTATATATGGTTTAAAACAAGCCCCAAAAGATTGGTATGAAAAATTTGATAGTGTGATCACTAAAGATGGATTTGTTACTAATGAGTTTGATAGATGCTTCTATTCAAAGGTGATCGATAATGAGTTCGTATTATTATATGTATATGTTAATGATATCTTGATATTTAGTAAGTCTTTGTCTAATATAGTAGATGTTAAAAATTATCTTGGTACAATGTTTGATGTGAAAGATCTAGGAGAAGCAAATGTTATTTTAGGGATGCAAATATCAAGAAGTGAGAAAGGTATTCATTTATCTTTAAGTCATTTGATTGAGAATATGCTTAAAAAGTATAATTACTTTGATTGCAAACCTGTGTCAACTCCATATTCCCCTAATGTGCCTCTATAAAGAATATAGGAAAACCTGTTTCTAAGTTAAAATATTCTCAGATGATTGGTTCTCTTCTTTATATTGCTAATAGAACTAGGCCTGATATTTCTTATGTTGTTGGTAGGCTTAGTATATACTAGTAATCCTAGTAAGGAACATTGGAAAGCATTGGAAAGTGTTTTTTTTAAGAGGCTCTATAAATTATTGTCTTGTGTATTGTGGTTACCCAAATATTTTAGAAGGATATTTTGATGCTAATTGGGTTTCTGATTTTCGTAACATAAAGTCTACTTAAGGTTATATTTTTATGTTAGGTGGAGCAGCTGTCTCATGGGGTTCAACTAAGAAAACTGTTATTACTAGAAGTAAACCTGAAGCTGAACTTATAGCACTCGATACTACTTGCATGGAAGCTGAATGGCTTCGGAATCTCTTACTTGATTTAACATTTCTGCTCAATAATATTCCACCTGTTTCTATACATTGTGATTCTAAAAATTTTCTTGATATGTTGGAGCAGAAAAATATCAATGATAAAATGAACAGACATCTGTAGATGCGTTACAAGTCAGTCAAGCGCTTGATAAAGACAAGATATGTTGCTACGAATTTTGTGAGATCTGAAATGAATTTGTCCGATCCTTTGACGAAAGGATTATTTAGGAATAAAGTCCTAGATTCATCGAGGGAAATGGAGCTAAACCCATAATGTAGTCATCGACAGTAGAAACCCTTCTTCTTATAAAGGTCATAGGGTATTAACAAGCGGGACTGGTGAGCTGCGTACGAGCTTTCATTTTTATGGAGTTTTACACCTTTGAAGTTGTACATAGATACATTATTCTACCCCATTCGTATGATGATGAAGTGGTCATATAGTGAACGGTAAGGTTGAGTTTCAATACTCTTAATAAGTCTTAAGGCGGAATTTGCGAGGTACTTGTCCATTCACTAGTACCTTTTAGGACTTACCTACGTGAGAGTAGTTGTGTGGCCGCAACTATGAGACATGGGTTAATCTCTAGAAACTCTCATGAGTCGGTCTTTTGCGCATGGCCTTTATAGTGCAAACCCGGACGATTGAATTTTCTATATTGCGTGTGCTTTTGTTGATACTTGGTTAAAAAGGGCCCAGTTCAAGGTTTTAGTCCACTAAGGTTCTTTCAAGTTGAGATGATTGTCACTAGGTACAAGTTCAAAGCCGGAAGCTACTTGTGCTGAGTACGTGATATCGTGTGCTCACCTTTGTTATATATATATATATATATATATATATATATATATATATATATATATCGTGTGCTATTTTATATTTTTAAAAATTTTACTTTTTGGGGGCGTTTGTTAGATTTTTTGTATACAATAAAGAAAAAATAAAATTTTCTTTTATTTATTTTATTTTATTTTAGTAATTTTTTTTACTAATAATTTGTATTTTTTTAATTATTCTTATTTTCCCGTTGATCTATCTTCCCGTTGGAGTCTCTATCTTTTTCTAATTAAAGTGGTTTATTACTCTATTTTATGACTTATTATTACTCTGACGTTACTTCTTTTTTTTGAGTTTTTATAAAGGGGAATAGGTTTATCTTTTTTGTGATTCAGTACTGAGCTTCTACTTCTCCACTACACACAAGATCAACTGATCATTTGGTTTCCGAGCTCTTATCATATAATTTTATTATTATATTATTATTGTTATACGCATTCTGTTTCCACAAAACTCATATCAAAAGTGAGATTAGTTTAGTGTAATATTATATTCTTGAATTTGTGAGAATACGAACATACAAGAATCTTACATATATTTTTTAAATTATCTTTGAGCACCGGAAAATTCTTCGTTATTTCTTCAACTCGTTCGTGCACGCTGGAAGATAAACCGCAAGGGGGTGTTGTACCGCTAAGAATTTGTTAATTGAGACCTTGCACGAAAAGGGGCAAAACTTCCTTAGGCCAACGTGTTTACGTGCCTCATCCCACTTATCAAGATTATCTATATCCTTTTTTATTTATTAGTTTAAATATTACACTTGTTAATTATATTTATGCGATATTTGCTTGTGAAATCTTGATTTCTCATGTTTACAAAATCAACTGGTGTGGCCTGCTGTTGTTAAGTAATTTAGTTTTAAGATTTTGATTAGTTTGACTAGTGTTTTATTTTCCTGTACAAGTCTATTTGGCAAATTGTGTCTTGTCTATATCACTACAACTTAAGTGTGCAACATTTTTCGTGTAAATGTTTGTTATGTACAATCTTAAAATTGAGTCATATTTGATACATATAATTTGTTTATTTTTTTCCATGTTAGAATTTGTTAGATTTATTATTCTACCCAATTTTATATTATAGTGCAGTACTAGTTTTATAACATTAACAAGATCCACTAAAGCGCGGTCACACATTAATTCAAGTATCACTTCTACTTCTATCAACAATAAGTAAAAGCAAAACAAGAACACATAAATATTTGACGTGGAAACACCCATGTCTCAACTCGTATTATTAATCTAAACAATTATCAATAATACATCAAAACACTAACACCCAAACGGTGTCCCAAACCCGATACTTGAGCCAACAGTGCTCAAGCATCTCCCAAACAATACTTAAGACTACATCTCATAGTATTAACCCTCTTACCAAACAAATACAATACGACTATGTATATATAGCCCTCCAAAACTTAGCTACCAAGACTTACCATACTTGTTCTACAAGTCTTACCATATTTGTTATACAAGCCTTCCAATTCTTGGCACCTAATTACCTAACTTAGTGATCAAGACATACCATATATAATAATTGTCTACACATACAATTATTATCTTACCAATATATATCTTAAACCACCCAAGCCCATAACATCATATTGGGTTGAAACCCAACAATCCTCCCTTTCAAACCAATTACCATATCGGATTGAACGGTAACCATCAAGCCTCGACGTCCATTCACCAATGCCTCCCCTCGAACAAGAATCTCCTCTTACTCTTCCAAATATTTAGTGTCGCTAAAACCCGTATAGTGACCCTCCAAACCATCGTTCTTCACCATAATGATGTATCAATCTACAAAATCACGTGCATTAACCACCACGAGTGCTCTTCCATCAATTGAGTCACCCGATTCTTGCTTTCACAATCCTTCGACCTCCTAAAGAACATCTGTAGTATCACCTGAATAGTTCACCTGATTGATCAAGCCATTGAAACAATTGCGATGACCTCTTCCATCTTCTTCCATCTCGAGTCCGAACACACGATTGATCCATGGTGCAAGTCAACCGCCAAACCGCACGTAACTTTGTCTCTTCCCGCTT
The DNA here is from genome assembly GCA_036435485.1 of Saposhnikovia divaricata. Taxonomy (NCBI): domain Eukaryota; kingdom Viridiplantae; phylum Streptophyta; class Magnoliopsida; order Apiales; family Apiaceae; genus Saposhnikovia; species Saposhnikovia divaricata. The sequence continues at coordinate 200,589,550 of CM071594.1, forward strand.
TAGCAGTCTTCTTGTCAGCAAATCCTTCATTGTACTCTGCCATACCAATTAAACCTTGAACTTTTCCTCACCCTCATCCATCTCGAACCCGAACCTTGGCTCTTGATACCACTTGTTAGGTTAGGGGACTTACACAATCTGAGATTCACAAACAACCAATACAGAGCACACACATAACCAATCGATTAGTTAACAAGATCCACTAAAGCGCGATCACACATTAATTCAATTATCACTTCTACTTCTATCAACAATAAGTAAAAACAAAACAAGAACACACAAATATTTGACATGGAAACACCCACGTCCCAACTCGTATTATTAATCTAAACAATTATCAATAATACATCAAAACACTAACACCCAAACGGTGTCCCAAACCCGATACTTGAGCCAACAATGCTCAAGCATCTCTCAAACAATATCTAAGACTACATCTCTTAAGTATTCACCATCTTACCAAACAAATACAATAAGACTACGTATATATATCCCTCCAAAACATAGTCACCAAGACTTACAATACTTGTTCTACAAGTCTTACCATACTTGTTATTCAAGCCTTCCAATTCTTGGCACCTAATTACCCAACTTAATGACCAAGACATACCATAGATAATAATTGTCTACACATACAATTATTATCTTATCAATATATATCTTAAACCACCCAAGCCCATAACATCATATTGGGTTGAAACCCAACAAACTCGTCGAGAATCCTAGCATGCTTCAAAATAGTGTATGTTTCTTTCTTCATACGTTACTAAGTTCTTGAAATGACTTAGCTTCCAAACCCACGTGATGCTTTATGCAAAAGATCTTTTTGCTTTTAAACTTCATATCTGAAAAGTAGCTTTAATCGAAAAGATAATCTTTTCGAAAGTCAATAAGCTTTTCTGCTTATTGAGCTATGCTTGAACTTCCCAGATAAAAGAACTGATCCTTGTGTATTTGACAAGATATCCTTTGATCTTCAGTAGTAGTGTAATCATGTTGGAGGTTGCTTCCACTCTTATTGTTGCCCTTGATATCAAATAAACAGTGACTGATTTCACCTTTCACTTTGAAGACTTTGAGCCTTCAAATATTTACAATTTGACTCCCTACTCGTAACATCCTCAGTGTAATTGATCACTGCCTATAAGTCACGGGTTGCAAAGTACTTCTGGGTTTAATCTCCATTCGATATGTTCCATTAGAGAACTCTGGCATTATTAAGAAACCTGGCTGAGTTCTCGAACAGATGAATCTTGAGTTCTCGAATGTTGACTTCTCGAATAGTTCCTTTTTTTGTGAGTTCTCGAATGACTTCTCGAACATCCTATTGTCTAGACTTCTCGAATAGTGTATGTTACAGACTTCTCGAACACAGGAGCAGCCTGACTTCTCGAACTAGGACTTCTCGAATAAACCCTTTTTGTTAGAGTTCTCGAATGACTTCTCGAACTCATCTTTTCTTGACTTCTCGAACTTACTTGCATGGTTATAGTAAACTCTCTTCTGATTACAGATATCTGATTGTAGCATAACAAGGCTCATTACAGAAATAACTCCTAATTGTTTGCAGAGTTCCATTCTTAAGATATTGCTTTAGTTGACCTGCATTTCAGTTAGCTTCCTGATCTAATTGTCATCTTCGATTCCTTGATTCATTTTCTGCCTTGTGGTATTTGTTATCATCATCTATAGACATATATGTCTCAACAATCTCCCCCTATTTATGTCTTTGAGAAAAGGACATAATTCTAGAGAGTGATGATAACAAAAACCACTCTTCAGATTTTTCTTTCATTAGGACAGAAAATACTGATCAAGCTTCCTCGACACAGTTTCTGGATTGAACTACTCACTTCACTTGAGTACTGAGAACTGCTCCCCCTATGTATAGCATCCAATTCTGAGAGTCCGTTCTGTTCCTTCACTTGCTGGTTGGTCTGAAGGTCTCTTCTCCCCTTTTAACTTTGATATCTGAAATTACTGAACCTTCTCCCCCTTTGTTGAAACATAAAGAGAAGCCTTTTGATGTTTGAAGAAGAAAATTTTACCCTTCAAACTTCTCAAGAAGAAAATCTAAATCCCCTTAAACTTCTCCCCCTTTTTTGTTATCAGCAAGATGAGAAGCTAGAATAGTTAGGATGAGAACCAGAGGGATGGGAAGCTAGAATCTGTAGAAAAAAATAAAAAAAAATCTTCTCTCTTAATCGCTCTGTTTTAGCATCAGGATCTCATCCTGACTCACTTCACACAGCTCACCTTCCCTTCCTAAAGGGGTACTCAACCTCTCCTTTTGCTCTCTTGGAAGAAATAGGAGACCACTCTTATACACAACTCACCTTTTGCCCTGGAGCAACCAGGCTTCTCCTGTTTTTCACTCCCTTCCCTCAGTCCTAAAGTGAAATGATAAGATTCCATAGAGATGGTAGAAGTATAGACATAAAGCATTGATGTACCAGAAAACAAGATAAGAATTCAATAAACTGCTCTGGAAAGAACTTAGAGAATTCAAGGCCGAGTGTTGGCTTCTTCATGAAATGAGATGAAGAATCAAGAGTGATTGGTGTGTGTATTGAAGTGCTTCATTGTCACAAATTAGGTATCCATGAGTGGGGCTGAATCTTCACATATAGAAGATTCATCAACCTGAATTTGAGAAAGTAGTTAAGAGTAACATGTGGGTGCTCCCCCTGTGTCCCTGCAACTTGTACTAACTCCTGGCTAGAAAACAAGTATGAGTAGGTTTCACAACTGTGTCCCTTACCCTCACTAAGTGTGTTCCTAGTTAGGAACTGAATTCAATAGTTGAAGCCTGTTAAGAGACTAAAACTAGAAATGTGGATGTCATTATTAATCTCTATGCCTTTTCGGGAAGACATAGGATGGCTACGCTGGTTTTACACACACTTACCTTCCTTGTTCTTGTGGTTTCTTGATGTTCACCACTTCCCTCACCCTCACTTTCCTCTTGTTCACTCCTCTCAGGTTAAGATATGAAAGATTTGTCAACTACAGTTTGTTAAGAAACTGTAGAGGGGGTTAAAGATGGGAATCTGTGAATATGTGGTGTGCTGATTGGGTAGAGAATCTGGGGGACATTCCAGCAATTCTCATGTCAGCATAGTAAGGCAAAGATTTGAGGACAATACTAGAAAAATGCTGATGGAATAGAACTCAATACCTGAGCTAGGTGTAATGCTATAAGAGCCTTCTCCATATGAAGGTTTATTCCCTTAGAGTTGCAGAACACCGTTTGACTTGATGTGCTCAGTTGACAATGTTCTTGAAGCTGTACTTAGGAAAGAGAAACAATTTTGCAGAAATAGTCATGGATATTCAATTAAGTGTCTGCAAATATGTTACATTTATCCTAATGCCTTAGTTAGTCAACTTAAGTTAGAGTTTAATCAGAAGTGTGAAAAATAATATCTATTCATGTGCTTAAAGTTAACTAATTAGTTCTGTTTAAACAGGGTCCAAATTAGTTGTTTTGATTTTAACCTTAATTCTAGGTGTTTTACACATGACAAATGACAGAATTGTAGAACCTGGTAGAGGAATAACCAAGGTTGCTTGTGTTAAGACCAACACTTCATCATCATCATCCTCTGTTGTCAGTTTAAGTCCTTTGGAGTACTATGAAAAGAACATGAAACTTTGCAACTGTGTAGCCATTAAAGCTCACTTTTGGGTTAGATGACAGTGTTAAGTTAGAATTAAAAACAACATGAATATTTTAAATTAACCAATATGTTCAGTGTTAATCAAAGAAATTCGAAATACCCTGATTAGATTAAAGTTAACTTAATGAAATGTGTGCCTAAAATCATGAATAGATCGAAGTTACGCATAAGGTGAATTAATCTTACTAAACTGTAGAGATTAGTTAATTAAGACAACTTAGGTGACTTAAACACAGACTTTCTTTATCTTATCTATGTGTTCTTTGTTGAATTTTGAGTCAAATATAATCTGAGACATGCAGAACAGATTATAACAGCAAAATATAACACAATAGATACACGAAAAGAACATTTCATTCATAAAAGATTACAAAAATGGTCGAAAAAGACCATTGAAACAATAACAAAAAAACAAAAATACATTTAAACAACATCCCCCCACCTAAACTAACTAGGCTGGTTTGTTGACGGCCTTGGCTGGGTCGTCGACGGAGTCTCCCCGGTTGCGTGCACGGAGAACTTCAAAAGCTGCTCGCATGGCAGCGATGGACTTTTCCTCTTCGGCGAGGAGTTCATCTATCTTCTCTTGGAGGGCCATCACCTTTTCGTAGAAAGGCATGACCTCAGACTCTTCAACTGAAACCTTTAGGAAGCTTTTTGTCATTTTGAAAGAGAAAGGGTTGTAGAAGAAGAGAGAAAGGGATTTGTTTTTGTAAAGTGTGAGTCCAAATGATCTTTACCCCTGCCTATTTATAAGCCCTGAAGTCTGAAAGATGCGACTTAATATCTAGGAGATAAACGGGTGAAAGGTTAAGAAAAGGTCACACCTCTTTAAACACACTAATGCATGCAAAAGAGATTACACAGTGTCCTAGACTAATCCTGACAGATCATTTAGAAAGAATAAAAAAAAAATTATGTGTGTAACTTGTTCCAAAATCATTTAAGTCTGACAGCTTAAGTCTAATCAAATCGAGACAAATAATTTTAGAGAATAGAGCACACAAAGTATTCGATTATTCTGGTTAAATGATTAAACAATTTAATAGCATCAACAAATAATTAATCCATTTGATATCTCAAATATTGATCATTTGACATTATCTGAACAATTACTGAATCGATATCTCTCAGTGTTTGACTAGTCGATATCTCTAGCACGAAGACTAGTTCGATATCTCTAGAAAATTAACTGATCGACATCTCAAGCATATCATTCATTCGATAACTCAAATATTGACCATTCGATATTATCTGAACATTTACTGATTCGATATCTCTCGGTATTTGTCTAGTCGATATCTCTAGCGAGACGACTAGTTCGATATCTCTAGAAAATTAACTGATCGACATCTCAAGCATAATATTCATTCGATAACTCAAATAAGTACACATATTCATTCGATATCTCTAGGAAATTAAGTGTTCGATATCTCCAGAGTAATCATGCGAATAAGCCAATAAAACAAATAAAATCCATAGAATGAAATTCACTGGCTGTAACAAATTGAACAGATATTCAAGGATTATGAAAAGTTCAACATACCAAGCTCGCTTACCAACCTTGAGAAGGTTGTTTCATCCAAGGCTTTAGTAAAGATATCTACCAATTGTTTCTCACTTGGAACAAAATGTAGTTCCACAGTACCTTCCATCACGTGCTCCCTGATGAAATGGTACCTGATGTCTATGTGCTTGGTTCTTAAGTGCTGCACTAGGTTATCAGAAATTGCAATTGCGCTAATTGTCATAGAAAATTGGAATATTCTCAACCTTAACTCCATAGTCAAGCAATTGATTTCTCATCCATAAAATCTGTGCACAACAACTTCCAGCTGCTATATACTCAACCTCTGCAGTTGATGTAGAAACTGAATTTTGATTCTTATTGAACCATGAAACCAGCTTGTTTCCTAAGAACTGACTGATGCATGTGGTACTCTTTCTATCCATCTTACAACCTGCATAATCTGCATCTGAATAGCCTATTAGATCAAAATCAGAATCTCTACCGTACCAAATGCCAAGGTTTGGTGTTCCCTTGAGATACCTGAAAATCCTTTTAATAGCTACTAAATGAGATTCCCTAGGATCAACTTAGAATCTAGCACATAAACATGTAGCAAACATATTATCAGGTCTGCTAGCAGTTAAATATAAAAGAGAACCAACCATGCCCCTATAGCTTGAAATGTCCACTTTCTTTTCCTTAGTATTCAACTCAAGCTTAGTGACAATGGCCATGGGTGTTTTTGTAGAGGAGCAGTCTGCTAAGTCAAATCTCTTTAAAAGATCAAAAACATATTTTGTTTAACTTATAAAAATTCCCTCATTTACTTGTTTAACTTGTAAACCAAGAAAATAAGTTAATTCACCCATCATACTCATTTCATATTTACTTTGCATAAGTTTGGCAAACCTTTTACAAATCTTCTCATCAGTAGACCCAAATATTATATCATCTACATAAATTTGGATAAGTATCATAGAGCCATTGACAAATCTATAAAAGAGAGTTTTATCAACAGTACCTCTGGTGAAGTGATTCTCTATGAGGAACTGTGAAAGTGTGTCATACCAGGCTCTAGATGCTTGCTTCAGGCCATAGAGTGCTTTGAGCAAATAGTAAACATATTCTGGAAAGTCTGGATCTTCAAAACCAGGAGGTTGACTAACATACACCTCCCCCTCAAGAATACCGTTTAGAAATGCACTCTTGACATCCATTTGATAGACTTTGAAATTGGCATGGGCTGCATAGGCTAGGAAGATTTTGATTGCTTCTAACCTTGACACTGGTGCAAAGGTTTCTTCAAAGTCAATTTCTTCTTCTTGATAGTAGCCTTCAGCAACTAGTCTAGGTTTATTCTTTATTACTATGCAATTCTCGTCCATCTTGTTCTTGAATACCCACTTAGTGTCAATCACTATTTGCCTTTAGGTACAAGTTTCCATACTTCATTTCTCTCAAACTGGTTTAGCTCTTCTTGCATTGCTAACACCCAATCTGGATCTAGAAGATCATCTTCAACCTTCTTAGGTTCTTCTTTAGAAAGAAAACTGCTGTACAAGAATTCTTCTCAAGTTGCTCTCCTAGTTTGGACTTTTGCACTGGAGTCACCAATTATAAGCTCAAAAGGGTGATCCTTAGTCCATCTTCTTTGTGGTGGTAAGCTTGACCTTGATGAAGTTACTTCATTTTCTTTGTGTTGATCATCTTGGCTATTTGTTGAGTGTTGACTGTGAGAAACTCCCCCTGAGTGTATGGACCTCGAGTTGAGTGGAGTTCTAACAATGTTGTCAACAGATGTTTCTCTTTGATTCTCAACTGCTGCTTCAAGATGATCTCCACCAGATGGTGTGAGTTGCTCTTCCACAGATGGTCCATTCTGCACTTCACTTGATGGTCCATGTCAGTTCTCTACACTCATCGATAAGCTCTCCTCATCATCAACAACACTTTCTTCACCATTTGTCTCATTCTCGAATGAGAGTGATTCATGAAAACCTTCATCTACAAGACCAGATATCTTCTTGTCGTCGAAAACAACATGTATGGATTCCATAATAATGTTAAGTCTTAGGTTGTAGATTTTGTAAGATTTTTCAACCGAGTACCCAACAAAGATAGCTTCATCTGCCTTTGAATCAAATTTCCCAAGGCTCTCACAATAGTTATTCAATACAAAACATTCACATCCAAAGACATGCAGAAAGTTAATTGTTGGCTTCTTGCCTTTGAATAGTTGGTAAGGTGTCATGCCCTTTGCTTGATTGACTAAAGATATATTTTGAGTGTAACATGTAGTGTTAACAGCTTCAGCCCAAAAGTATGTTGGTAACTTAGATTCTTCAAGCATAGTCCTTGCAGCTTCAATGAGAGTTCTGTTCTTTCTCTCCACCACACCGTTTTGTTCTGGTGTTCTTGCTGCAGAGAATTCTTGAGTGATTCCTTCCTCTTCATAGAACTTTCATAACACAGAATTCTTGAACTCTGTCCCATTGTCGCTTCTAATCCTTCTTACTTTGAAGAATAGATTGTTGTTTATTGTCTTGATATGCTTGATAATGATTTCACTTGCCTCATCTTTCGAATGCAGAAAGATGGTCCAAATGTATTTTGAGAAACCATCAACAATTACAAGACAATACTTCTTGTTGGATATCGACAATACATTGACTGGTCCAAATAGATCCATGTGCAGTAGCTGTAAGGGTTGATCAATTGAAGGAGGCCTTCTTCTACTTCCCTTTTTGGCATGCATCATATAGTCCATCCTTGGAGAACTCCAATTTTGGAATACCTTTGACCAAATCCTTCTTGCCAATTCATTCATGGCTTTAAAACTTAAGTGAGACAGTCTCTTGTGCAAAATCCATCCTTCATCCATCCTCGCCTTGCTAAATAGGCATGTAGCAGAGTTAGCACTCGTTGAGTTGAAGTCAGCAATGTACACATTCCCTTTCCTGTTTCCTGTCATCACTACCTTGTTGTCATTTTTCTTGAAAACAACACAAGCTTAAGATGTAAACCAGACATTCTGATTTTTATCACATAGTTGACTGATACTAAGCAAATTGTGGTTAAGTCCATCAACCAGTGCTACTTCTTCAATGACAACATTTACTTGTGAAATATAGCCATATCCTCTAGTATATCCCTTGCTATTGTCTCTAAAGGTAATGCTAGGGCCAGCTCTCTCCTCAAACTTAGTGAGCAGGGTAGAATCTCCAGTCATGTGCCTAGAACAGCCACTATCCAGGTACCAAAGATTCTTTCTGTCTCCCTGCACACATGAAAATCAAATCAAGTTGATTTTGGTACCCAAGTTTTCTTGGGTCCTGCCTTGTTAACCTTTCTCCTATTTTTCAAACCCTTACCATCCAAGGTTTCTGATTGAGTTAAATTAATCTTAACTCTTGGTGTAGGTTTCTAAAAAATAGGTTGTGTTACTTGCTCGTATGCATTAAAGCTAGATGTACAATTAGGCATAGTCTGTGCAAACATGTTATTCATCATCCATGGCAACTGAGGCATATTAAAGGCATTGTAATATGGATTATGCATGAATTGCATTTTAGCATACTGACTAGATGCATGAGCAGGTTGAACACACATGTTAGGCATAACATTCATGGCAGGCATAGGTACAGACTTAGGCATACTAGGCACAGAAGCATTCTTAATAGATTTACAGTTGGTAGATAAATGATTAATACTACCACAATTTACAAATTCCTTTCTGGGAGCATATTTATCAGGTGTATAATTGCTGTGTTTTTTAATTCCTACCTTGCCATTTCTATTCTTCCTTTTAGCCTTAGCCTTTGTTTCAGTCTTTTCTAACTTATCTTTCAATTTCTTGATGGACAAGTGGCCTATGTTATCTCGTTCAACTGATTTGGTTTTGCTACACTCTCCCACTACAAAGTTTTTGCTGACAGGGCCATACTTCTTATGCAATTTGATCAGGGTTGCATTGCTGACAGGCTTGGACTCCAATGAACATTTCTCAACCATTAAGTCACTGTCTGAAGCAACCTCCCCATCAACTTCCAACGTTGCTTCTGCTAATTTGCAGAAAGAATCAATTCCTTGTTTTTTACAAATCTCTTCAGTTTTAGCCTTTGATCCTTTCCACTTAGCAGTTAAATCCTGTTCCTTTTTCAACTGTTCTTTTAAACAATCTTCTCTATTCAAAGCCTCAAGTAGTTTATCTTTTGTATCCTGGTAATCTCTTCTCATCGTTTCAAACTCAATTAATTGAGTCTCTAACAGAGTATTCCTATCACCTAACCTAGCATTTAGATCTTTAATCTTATCGTTTTCTTTATTAAGCGATTTTAATGTGACATGCATGTTATACAATTCATTTGACATTTCATTAACAACATTATCACATTCATCTTTGGAAAGCTCAGTTAGGTTTGTAGAGTATACCTGGTTGCTTGTTGAACTAGCCTCTTCATCATTCTCGTTTGCCATGAGTGCAAGGTTGACAAACTCTTCCTCTGCATCTGAGTCTCCTCCAGCTACCCAATCACCATCTCTAGATACGAATGCTCTTTCCTTTTGCTTGAGAAGATCAAAATATTTCTTTTTGTAGTCAACAGTCTCAAACTGTTTCTTCTCATTCTCAGCTTTGGATTTTCTGCATTCATTGGCAAAGTGACCAGCAATTCCACAGCTATAACATTTGATATTTGACATTTCAACCTTATCCTTGTTTGGTTGATAGCTTTTCTTGAATTGCCCAGCTCCAGCTAGTTTCTTCTTGAATCTTAGCTTTGAAAATCTCTTTGACAGAAATGCCAAATATTCATCTAGATCTTCAGATTCATCCTCACTCAGTGCATCAAGTTCTTCAATCATCTTGCTTTTGCCTCTGCTAGTTCCAGCTCTACCTTCACAAGTTCTTTGACTTGGTGTTGCTTCGACATTCTTCATCTTCTCTCCATCTTGGTTGGTTGGAATATTGGCCACCAAAGCTACATTTCCACCTTTCTTCTGGCTCTTCTCAACTTCTTCATCTTGTTGCAACTCAAGCTCATAAGTCTTTAAAATTCCATACAGTCTCTCAAGTGTAAAATCTTTGTAATCTTGGGAATTCCTCAATGAGACTGTCACTGGAATCAATTCTTAAGGTAAAGAACTCAGAAATTTCAGGTTGGAATCTTTGGTTTCATATACTCTCCTATACAACTTTAACCCGTTTAGCAGTTTTTGAAATCTACTGAATATGTCAGTCAGAATTTCACCTGAACTGAAGTGAAAATGTTCGTACTGTTGTATAAAAAGTTGTTTCTTATTCTCGCTAAATTGTTCAGTCCCTTCACAGAGTGTCCGTATAGTGTCCCACACTTGCTTGGCAGTGGTGCATGTTTGCACTAATCACGCAAGCGTACATGGTCACAAGTAATATAGATATAAGTCAAGTTCGTTCCCACAGAGATATGGTTTAGGTTTTAAATCATTTAATGTACCTATGCAACAATGTATGGTTTTTACTCACTGCTAAGACAATTAAAAAGATTGGGTTTTGATTAACTAAAATTAACTAACAAGCAATTGAACAAACTAAGAGTTACTTAACTAATAAGATTTAAAATCAAATTACTTAAATGAGAATAAACATGGGATCCTAACTTCATTAAATACTTCGCTTAGATCTGACGCCTTTAATCAATGCATGTGATGGTTATGATATCTGATCGGACAACACGAAACAAGTATAGGCTACTTCTCAGTATACGAATACCAAACTACTCATACATCCACAAAAGAGATAGAAGATGAATAGACACCAATTATGCTTAGACCCTATATCTCTATAGAATTTGAAAACATAAAGGTTGAAGAATAAGTTATCCAAGAAGATCACATAGGGCATCATAAGTTATCTCTAATTACGCTACAAATCATGATGTCAAACATACATCAACCTATATGCTAGCATGGCAAGTTCTAAATCTGAAGATCCACTCCCGTTTCGTAAGAGATTAACAATTCAATTTAGATGTTAGCTACGCATCTAAAAGCATTAAGATTAACCATACAAGGATATCAAGAATTCATCACACACAAATCTTTAAAGCAATCAAACTACTAAACTACATAGATAAATCCATTAGAACCCCGCGACAACGATTAGTTCATAATCAAACCGCTCGTCATCATGGGATCTGATGAAACCATGATAATAAACAAAGTCTGAATAAAAATAATAATGCTAGAGTAATAAGTTAAGAAAACAAATCCCAAAAACATCCAAGAGTTCGCCTAATAGAAGAAAACGAAAAGTAGATCTAGATCTCTGTTGCTTGTCATGAGCATTGGAATCCTTTCTTGATTGTGTTTCTTCATCTCTTGGCTCTCTCTAAGTGTTATATGAGATAATACACACGTTTAAGGATGATATGTGGTGTTTATATAGGCCTCTAGTGACTTTTCTTCCAAGAAACCGACCAAAAACACAATTCTAGGCCAAATAGGACTTTTTCAGCGTTTTTAAACGCAGCTGCCTTTGATTCAGGCGCAAATGCGCCCCTTCAACAACCATGCCACGTGCAACTGCGCTCTAGGGAGGCTCAGCTGCGCTCCACACTTCTGCCGGGACATAATTTTTGCCGATTTCTTTCTTTTTTTTCTCCAATTGTCTTCGTTTCTTTTGCGTGGATTGCCGTTCTTCTATCTCATGACTCATGAACCTCCCGAGTATCAAAGTACACATCCACATTCTTCATTCCAAGCATCCACTTTCACGTCCAAGATCGAAGGAAATCACATATCTTAGCCGACCTAGTTACACCTGCACAACTAAACGAAGCACATCAAATATACAACATTCTTGAGGTCAAGACATCAATTTAAGTCGAAATGAAGCGTTCCAAGTGGATATGAAATCCACTTATCATACCTCCAAACTTAAACCGATGCTTGTCCCCAGGCATAAACAAACATATCTATATACAACTAACTAGCACTACTTCCGTAGGTGATCACGGTTGCATTTGGCATACGCAACAAGCCCTTTAAACCCCCAGGTAGCCCTAGTGGACGAGTGAGGTCTCGTGAGGGCCTATAGCGAATGTACCCACAAAATCCATCTAACTAAACAATGCAATGTATGAATGCAACTAATATGAAAATGCAACGATCCCCTCGAATAACCAAAACCAACTAGCAAGCAAATATCTCAAAGAATGCAACTAAATTCAAATAGAGCTCGACTAAGTCCCCGTATACTAACAATACATGAACATAAACGTGCGTGTGTGCAATACTCATCAGATATACTCCTAATACTAGATCAAGAATCATACATATTCTTCGCCAAGACAATCACAGGTTTATAAATAGAATAGACTATAAACACTTCATAACCTAGAAACACCTCTATCCTCATTTGAGTTAGATAGGAATTCATGCTTTATTAGTACAACTACGACATATAACAATATACAATACGCATGCTTATTTAACCGTTCAATGGATGAGATCCCAAAAGGCTTATACAATAATACCCATGTAGCGAGCGTTAGGTTAGTGGATCCCAGACTATAAAAGCCTTAGGTCACTAGGCACAAAGTCCCCGCAAACTTAATAGCTCGAGTATTAAAGACCTCACCCTGGCTAATTATGCATTTAAACTATTTACATGATTTTTTTTCTTTGTTTTTTTATATTCAATCTGGAGTGAGAATTCTCATCTCCAACCCTAGACTACTCATATGAATATGAGCCGGCTACTAGCCATTTGACGCCTAGCAATATTGACATTTATTAACAATTAGCATGAAATCCCTGTTTTCCCCCAAACTTAGACTTTAGTGTTCTACGCCATCAAGGGAATAACGAAAATTCTAGTTATAAACAAGTGATTAAACCTAAAACAACCAAACAAGCATGACCTCAACCTAGCCCAAAAGCAAACGATGAGACTGTGAAAATAATTTGTTTCTGTAACATGCAAGTCAATTTCGTAGAAACTATAAATCAATTCTCTACTCATCATTACCACACTCAATAAGACATCTACCTACCAATCAGAATTAGCTCATCCTAAGGGATCATGAAATATGCATGCCATGCAAATGCAACTAACATGAACTCATATGGTAAAACAAAACAAAAATAACAGAATGTCCTATATGAAACAACAAATGCAATAATACGAAAAAAAATGATTGAACTACACTAGACATGCAAAATATGATAACTATATGAACACAATGACACAAAAATAACTACTACACACTACTTACCCCTAAACCACCCCCAAACTTAAAATATTCAATGTCCCCATTGAATGGAAGGTAATACAAGGGATAGTAGGAAACATACCTAATCGTCAGAAGAATCACCCTCACCGAGTGAATCAGGTGGTGGATAAACAGAATGAGCTCCAAAAACTGGCCAAAAAAACTCGCACCTTGAATCCCCCAAACTTGAATTAGAGAGTCCTTGAAAGCTTGTATGGGGTGAAAAGATTTGAAGTAGAGATAAGGCTGCTCCTCACTGTTCATCATTTTTTTTAACAACGAAAAACTACCGAAACACGTGGGTTGCCTCCCACGAAGCGCTGTCGTTGACGTCATTTAGCCGGACGTTGCTTCCTCACTTCATGGCGGTTTCAAGAGAATAACCAAACCATCCTTAACAGAAAGACCATCCATACAAACGTTGACATCTCGATTGCTTACTCCCAACACAACTTTTCTTTCACTCTTCACCTTGATTTTTCCACCCGTCGACTTTTTCGCCTTCTTTTTCTTCCTCACACCTCTAAGGTGTTTATCCCTCTCATCCGACTGAACAGAACACTCTTCTACCTCATCATCAAATATCCACCTTCTTAACACATTATCATGACCCTCTTCAAAAATCACTAACTCATCATTCAAAAGGACATACCTCAAATGCTTTCGAAGTTTTCCGAGCTTTACATTCGAGAGATCTTGTATGGAAGGTTTAACAGCATTAATTTCCTCGAGCATATTAACTGACTCAGAATTCTCCAAAAAATTTGGAACACTAGGCACTACATCCAATTTTAAATCACCTTTTTCTTGTTGGGAAGACAATGCAAGGGATTCCACAGAAAAGCACACTTCTGGATCATCTAAAATCTTCGTAGGAGCAAACACATTAAAGGTTGCCTTATCATCTTGCACCCGTATAGTTAGTTCCCCTTTTTGCATATCAATTAAAGCTCGGCCGGTAACTAGGAATGGCCTTCCCAAGATGATGGGAATATTCTTATCTTCCTCAAAATCTAGAATGACAAAATCAGCAGGAAAGATAAACTCATCCACCTTTACTAAGACATCTTCCACTATTCCTCTTGGATACGTAATCGACCGATCAGCTAGCTGTAAGGAGATATTCGTAGGTTTTGGATCAGGTAGACCAAGTTGCATGAAGACAGACAAAGGCATTATATTGATACTAGCTCCCAAGTCACACAAACACTTGTCGAAAGATAAGTTGCTAATAGTGCACGGGATGGTGAAACTTCCCGGATCTTTAAGTTTATGCGGCAACTTCTGCTACAGAACAGCACTACACTCTTCCGTCAAAGCAACTGTCTCTAATTCATCGAGCTTCAACTTCCTTGAGAGAATACCCTTCATGAACTTTGCATAGCTCGGCATCTTTTCTAAAGCTTCTGCAAAAGGTATGTTAATCTGCAACTTCTTGAAGACGTCCAAAAATTTCTGAAATTGCTTTTCTTGACTTCTCTGCACACGTCGAGGATATGTAGGAGGTGGATAGACATGATTGCTCATTGTAGATTGCTTCGGAGTAGACTTTTCAATAGACTTCTTGCTCTTTTCCACTTCACCATCTAGCTGATCAGCCACCAAGTCATATTTTTCAATTTCGGGCACTGCATATTTTTCAAATTGCTGATTCTGAACTTCTTCATCTTCCTTAGCTGCTAAATTTGGATCTTTTGTAACCTTTCCCGATCTCAAAGTTACTACTTTCACCTGCTCATAGACTTCCCTCTTGCCTGGATTAACCTCCGTATCACTAGGGAAAGTTCCCTGTGGCCTATTCAATAAAGCATTAGCAATCTGCCCAATCTGATTTTCCAAGATCTTGATTGAACCACTTGGCTCTTGCACATCAACCTCAATTCTTCCAATTCAATTTTTTCAGAAGAAGATTGCCCCGCACTTGTATGAGGCTGTTGCTGAAATCCCGGAGGTTGGAATTGTTGCCTTGGAACATACTGCTACTGATAACCAAAAGGATTGAATGGCTTAGCTCCATACTGCTGACCCTGAAACTACTGATAAGGTTGCTGCAAGCCACCTTGATTGTTGCTCCAGCTGAAATTAGGATGATAAGTGTTATTTGGATGATAAGTGGTAGGAGCTGGTTGCTGTGGCCTCTGAAAATTGCTAACAAACTGTGCTGACTCACTAGATATGGCACATTGCCTCATCTCATGTGCGCCCGCACATAGCTCACAAACACTAGCCACTTGCTGAACTCCATAGTTGGTAAGAGAATCCACCTTCATAGTCAGAGCCTTCAACTGAGCTGCTATAGTTGTAGCAGCATCAACTTCCAGAATTCCTGCTACTTTGCCTTGTGATAGTCTCTGAGTTGGATTTTGATATTCATTGGCAGCCATCGTCTCAATTAGATCATAAGCTTCCTCATATCTTTTTGCCCACAAAGCTCCGCCTGAAGCTGCATCTAGCATAGGTCTCGTTTGTGCTCCCAACCCATTGTAGAAAGAATTTACCACCATCCAGTCTGGCATACCATGATGTGGACACTTTCTAAGCATCTCCTTATAGCTCTCCCAAGCTTCACACAAAGATTCACCCGACTGCTGTGCAAACTGAGTAAGAGCATTCCTGATTGCTGCAGTCTTAGCCATGGGAAAGAATTTAGTGAGGAATTTCTGAGCAAGATCATCCCATGTCGTAATAGAACCAGCTGGTAAAGAGTGTAACCAGCTCTTAGCCTTATCCCTAAGAGAGAATGGGAAAAGCCTCAATTTCACAGCATCTTCCGACACACCATTGAATCGAAAAGTCTCACAGATCTCTATGAAGTTGCAAATATGCATGTTGGGATCTTCCGTAGGAGCACCCCCAAACTGAACGGAGTTCTGTACCATCTGAATGGTGCTAGGCTTGATCTCAAAAGTATTCGCTGCAATAGCTGGTTTGACAATGCTAGATTGATTGTCAATTATTTTAGGCTAAGAATAGTCCTTCAAAGCCTTAGTTTCTACTGCTGCTATTCAATCACCCATCTCTACTATCGTTTCAAGTTCCTCTTCGCTCTTATCTGTGACTAAATCAACGTCGTCCAGTTTACGAGTCTGCGAACGTGTTCGCATACACGCTCAAGTACCTGAAACACCAAGAAGCAAACAACTCTATAAGAAAATAATCCAAGTTAGTGAACTATAACGACCACTGATGACAAGCACATAAACTAAAATTAAAACACCGATGGTCCCCGACAGCGGCGCCAAAAACTTGTTTACACTAATCACGCAAGCGTACATGGTCACAAGTAATATAGATATAAGTCAAGTTCGTTCCTATAGAGATCTGGTTTAGGTTTTAAATCAGTTAATACACCTATACAACAATGTATGGTTTTTACTCACTGCTAAGACAATTAACAAGATTGGATTTTGATTAACTAAAATTAACTAACAAGCAATTGAACAAACTAAGAGTTACTTAACTAATGAGATTTAAAATCAAATTACTTATATGAGAATAAACATGGGATCCTAACTTCATTAAATACTTCGCTTAGATCTGATTCCTTTAATCAATGCATGTGATGGTTATGATATCTGATCGGACAACACGAAACAAGTATAGGCTACTTCTCAGTATACGAATACCAAACTACTAATACATCCACAAAAGAGATAGAAGATGAATAGACACCAATTATGCTTAGACCCTATATCTCTATGGAATTTGAAAACATAAAGGTTGAAGAATAAGTTATCCAAGAAGATCACATAGGGCAGCATAAGTTATCTCTAATTACGCTACAAATCATGATGTCAAACATACATCAACCTATCTTATGCTAGCATGGCAAGTTCTAAATCTCAAGATCCACTCCTGTTTCGCAAGAGATTAACAATTCAATTTAGATGTTAGCTACGCATCTAAAAGCAGTAAGATTAACCATACAAGGATATCAAGAATTCATCACACACAAATCTTTAAAGCAATCAAACTACTAAACTACATAGATAAATCCGTTAGAACCCCATGACAACGATTAGTTCATAATTGAACCGCTCGTCATCATGGGATCTGATGAAACCTTGATAATAAACAAAGTCTGAATAAGAATAATAATGCTAGAGTAATAAGTTAAGAAAACAAATCCCAAAAACATCCAAGAGTTTGCCTAATAGAAGAAAACAAAAAGTAGATCTAGATCTCCGTTGCTTGTCACGAGCGTTGGAATCCTTTCTTGATTGTGTTTCTTCATCTCTTGGCTCTCTCTAAGTGTTATATAAGATAGTACACACGTTTAAGGATGATATTTGGTGTTTATATAGGCCTCTAGTGACTTTTCCTCCAAGAAACCGACCAAAAACACAATTCTAGGCCAAATAGGACTTTTTCAGCATTTTCAAGCATAGCTGCCTTTGATTCAGGCACAACTGCGCCCCTTCAACAGCCATGCCATGCGCAACTATGCTCTAGGGAGGCGCAGCTGCGCTCCACACTTCTGCCGGGACACAATTTTTACTGATTTCTTCGTTTTTTCTCAAATTGTCTTCGTTTCTTTTGCGTGGATTGCCGTTCTTCTATCTCATGACTCATGAACCTCCCGAGTATCAAAGTACACATCCACATTCTTCATTCCAAGCATCCACTTTCACGTCCAAGATCAAAGGAAATCACATATCTTAGCCGACCTAGTTACACCTGCACAACTAAACGAAACACATCAAAAATACAACATTCTTGAGGTCAAGACATCAATTTAAGTCGAAATGAAGCGTTCCAAGTGGATATGAAATCCACTTATCAGTGCAGTTTATGACATTATCGAACATGTCTTGATCAATACCATTGAACAAAATGTTCATGGTTTTCTTGTCCTTCTGGACTTCTTTGTTTGCGTCTGTGAATTCTGCTGGCAGTTTGGGAATAGGCCTTCCAGCTATTTCTCCAACTCCAGAGTTAGCCTTCATAGGAATATGAGGACCTTTCTCTATGTAGTTTACATAACCTTCATCAATGGATAAGAGATGTAAATGCATCTTTACTTTCCAATGAAAGTAATTATCTTTGTCAAGGACGGGTATCTTCACGCCTATATCCTTCTTTTTCATGGTGGTGATCTTTAGACTTCTTATATGTTAGAAGCTTGCTTTGATACCAATTGTTAATTCCCAGTTATACACCACGAGATTGTAGAAGGGGGGTTGACTACAATCTTGTCTAAATTCTTTCGAATTGGTGAGGTCTAAACAGGTTGTTATAAGAACATAAAGAAAACAAGATAAACAAATTATCTAACACACATACAACACATGATATAAAAAATCTTAGGTGGGTTTGCTTGGTCCACCTGATGGTTGTATTTGAAGATAATTCTCTACGTAAGAATACACAGCTGTGGGTTACAATGTTTTAGTGTTTACAAGAAAACCAAATGCTATAAGGGTTATGCTCAGTGTTTTCTTCTATATTAAAACTATGCTGCTCATACAGCTTATTTAAACTATATGAAGACATGTGAAATACGTAAAATGTAGAAGTACATTTTTGGTATCTCTTGTCGCACACACAAGCTTGAAGTGATAGCCATTTCTGGAAATGTCTTGAAAGTCTTCTCTCCTTGATTTGGACAATCCTAGCATGCTTCAAGACAGTGTATGTTTCTTTCTTCATACGTTACTAAGTTCTTGAAATGACTTAGCTTCCAAGCCCACGTGATGCTTTATATAAAAGATCTTTTTACTTTTAAACTTCATCTCTGGAAAGTAGCTTTAGTCGAAAAGATAATCTTTTCAAAAGTCAATAAGCTTTTCTGCTTATTGAGATGTGCTTGAACTTCCCAGATAAAACAGCTGATCCTTATGCATTTATCAAGATATCCTTTGAATTCTTCAGTAGTAGTGTAATCATGTTGGAGGTTGCTTCCACTCTTATTGTTGCCCTTGATATCAAATAAATAGTGACTGATTTCACCTTTCACTTGGAAGAGTTTGAGCCTTCAAATATTTACAATTTGACTCCCTACTCGTAACATCCTCTGTGTAATTGATCACTGCTTATAAGTCACGGGTTGTAAAGTACTTCTGGGTTTAATCTCCATTCGATATGTTCCATTAGAGAACTCTGGCATTATTATATAAGAAACCAGGCTGAGTTCTCGAACAGATGAATCTTGAGTTCTCGAATGTTGACTTCTCGAATAGTTCTTTTTTTGTGAGTTCTCAAATGACTTCTCGAACAGCCTATTGTGTAGACTTCTCGAATAGTGTATATTACAGACTTCTCGAACACAGGAGCAGCCTGACTTCTCGAACTAGGACTTCTCGAATAAACCCTTTTTGTTAGAGTTCTCGAATGACTTCTCGAACTCATCTTTTCTTGACTTCTTGAACTTACTTGCATGGTTATAGCAAACTCTCTTCTGATTATAGATATCTGATTGTAGCATAACAAGGCTCGTTACAAAATTAACTCCTAACTGTTTGTAGAGTTCCATTCTTAAGATATTACTTTAGTTGACTTGCATTTCAGTTAGCTTCCTGATCTAATTGTCAGCTTCGATTCCTTGATTCATTTTCTGCCTTGTGGTATTTGTTATCATCATCTATAGACATATATGTCTCAACATAGTACTTTGTTGATAGGCTGCAAGCTTCAACTGTGAAGTTGAATGTACCTCCTTCACTAAAACCAAATACAAATGATGATTGACTTCATTTTCCACGGGACTATAGTTATCCCTCCAAAATGAACTAGCACCATTGCTTCACACCCGTAAGTTAGGGTGAACGGGGATTTACCGGTCGTAGTCCATGGTGTTGTGTTGTAGGACCACAACACCATTGGGAGCTCTTATGGCCAGCACCCCTTATTCTCTTCCAATTTTGCTTTCAAGGTATGCTTTATAATTTTGTTAACGGCTTCAGTTTGACCATTACTCTGGGGGTGGCATACTGCAGAGAAACCTTTCTTTATTCCAAGGTCTTCACGAAGTCCCCTCATCTCATTGCTTTCAAATTGCTTTCCATTGTCAGATATCAGCTTATAAGGCACTCAATACCTATACACAATTGCCCAGAACACAAACTCTTTCAACTTAGCTGCAGTGATCGTAGCCTGGGCTTCAGCTTCTTCGCATTTTGTGAAGTAGTCCACAGCCACAACGGCATATTTTACCCCTTCTTTTCCCTTAGGGAGTTCTCCAATCAAGTCTATTCCTCATAATGTGAAAGGCCATGGGCTAGAGAGGGGCTTCAAAGGTGCAGCAGGGTTACTATTAGAGTTGGCGTACCTTTGGCATCGGTGACATTCCTTTAAAAATTTATGGGCATCCTTGTGCAAAGTTGGCTAGTAGTACCCCTGACGGAGTATCTTGTGGGCCAAAGAGGTTCCTCCAGAATGATTCCCACAAATGCCTTCATGTACTTCACGCATAATATACTTGCACTCACTGCCCGTGATGCATCGTAAGAGTGGCTTGTTGAACCTCCTCTTGTACAACTTTTCATCATAAAAGACATAACGTACAGCATTGTACCTCATCCTTCGGGCTTCATCTTTTTCAGCTGGTAGAACCCCCTAGTTATGTACTCCAGAATGGGAGTAATCCAATTGCTCTCCACCTGAACTTCAATGTCCATAAATTCAAACTTTGGGATGCTGGGCTGATGTTGTATCTCTAGTGGTATCACCCCTAACATAGTTGCTTCCCTGGTGGAACCCATCTTCGCCAATGCGTCAGCTTATGAATTTTCTGACCTTGGAATTTGCACCAGGTTTACCTCCTTGAACTTGCTTATCAATTCCCGAGCGTACCTCATATACAGGTCAGTGCGTGGACCCCTAGCTTGGAAGTTACTTTTAATGTGCCCAACCACCAACATTAAGTCATTGTAAACAGTCATATTCACCACTCTCATTTCAAGAGCCAACCTCAAACCCGAAATTAGGGCTTCATATTCGGCATCATTGTTCGTAGCCTTGAATGTGAAGTGAATTGAACTTTGTAACTTGTGCCCTTCGGCACTTATTAGCACTATACCATCACCAGCTCTGTTCCCATTCATGGCTCCATCTACGTATAAGGTCCACCACGGTGCACGATTTTCTTGTGGAATCTCCTTTTCTAGGGGTTTAACTACTCCTTCTTTAGCTTCAACCTCGAAAGATGGTGGAAACTCCAAAAGGAAATCAGCAAGTGCTTGCCCTTCGATGGTTGTCCTTGGTTTATACTCAACATCAAATTGGCCTAGTTTAACGGCCCATTTCATCAATCTGCCCGAGGCTTCAGGTTTGTGAAGAACCTGCCTTAGTGGGAACGAGGTTCGCACTTGTGTACATGAAGTATGGCCTTAGCTTTCTTGAGGCCAAAATTAAGGCGTAGGCTAGCTTTTCCATGTTCGTATATCGAGTTTCGGCATCTAAGAGTCTCTTACTTATATAGTAAACAGGGTGCTGACTCTGGTCTTCCTCGCGAACCAAAATAGCGCTAATAGAATATTCGGAGACTGCTAAGTACAGGAACAAGGTTTTGCCAGCAATGGGGGGCTTCCCAACTATTCCTTTAGTTTTATGAAGGATTCTTCATATTCGGGGGTCCACTCGAAGCCCTTTCTATTTTTGATGGCCGCAAAGAATTCTTTGCATCTGTCAAAAAATTTGGATACGAATCTATTTTGGGCTGCCACTCGTCCGTTGAGACATTGAACCTCCTTCACATTACGGGGGGACCTCATTTTGATCAATGTCTTTATTTTGGCAGGGTTCGCCTCGATACCCCGATGGTTAACAGTGAAACCCAAGAATTTTCTAGACTCAACCCCAAATACACACTTTTGGGGGTTCAACTTCATCCTGAATTTTCTCAAAATACCAAACATCTCGGTAAGGTGGGCAACATGGTCGATCGCAACCTTAGACATGACCAGCATATTGTCAACGTAAACCTCCTTGGTTTTTCCAATTTGATCTTTAAACATCATATTGACTAGCCTTAATAAGTTGCCTCAGCGTTCAACAATCCGAAGGGCATTCGAATGTAGCAGTAGAGGCCTCTATCAGTTATAAAGGAAGTATGCTCCTGATCAGGTTCGTACATTGGGATTTGGTTGTAGTCCGAGTATGCATCTATAAAGCTTAGAAGAACATGGCCGGCCGTAGCATCGACTAGTTGGTCAATACGTGGGAGTGGAAAGTTGTCCTTGGGGCATGCTTTATTCCAGTCAGTAAAATCCACACACGTACGCCACTTGCCATTGGGCTTCTTTACCAAAACTGGATTCGCTAGCCACATAGGATAAAAGGACTCTTTCACTAGCCCGACCTTCAACAGCCTATCTACTTCCTCCTTTAATGTAACGGCTCTTTCCCCGCTAATTGCTCTCCTTTTTTGCCTTCGGCCTTCCTTTCTAGGTCGATGTTAAACTATTGACACATCACTCTTGAGTCAATTCCCACCATGTCCTCATGGCTCCAAGCGAATATGTCTGGATTTTCTTTCAAGAATGAGACCAAAGCTTCCCTACTCTCAGGGTTCAACTACTTGCCAACCTTCAGCTCCTTAGTAGGATCAGCTGCGTTAACTAGGATAGAGATCGTATCTCCAGCTGTACCAGTTTTCTCCTTGGTTTCCGGTATACGCGGATCCAGATCAATTTCGACAGGGTTTGCCTTGCTCGTACCCTGGCCAGTCTCTACTGACCGTCCTTTAGGTCTGTCAGCATTTGCCTCCTCTATTTTCCTTGAATCATTCTCACCGTCAAGTCCTTCAAAGTCACTATCATTAACCTCTTCAACCATGCCTTCAACTAGGGGTTCAACTATTTCTGAACCCTGAGATTTTAGAGCTTCCAACATAAGCACCTTTGTGTGGTTATCTACCCCCCAAAAATTTGCAATAGCAGTATAGGGCTCTTCGCCTGGATGTTGTATGATCATGATAGTATTACAAGTTTCCCTTACCGGCTTTGTCTCCTTCCGGCGTAAGGATTCATTCCCTTGCTCATCAATAGGTTCTAAGTAACGGTAACACTGATCAGTGGTACCCCCATCTACGAGCAACAAGTGCTTGCAGGCCTGCTCAGCTGTGTGCAAGGCCTTGCTATATCACTCTCGAGAGTCAGATTGGCATCCTTGAATGCATCCAATTCCGCCCGGAGTTGGAAACTTCATTGACAAGTGATAGATGGAGGTCACAACTCGCATCTCTTTAAGAAACGGCCTTCCAAGTATTCCATTATAGGAGATATCTTCATTCACCACCATGAATTCAGCCACTTGTGTGGCGGACCGGGGTTCCTCCCCCAAAGTAATAGGGAGTTTCATACGTCCCACAATCTGCACAGGGTTCCCAGTAAAGCCATATAATTCATTGTAAGAAGGAGCCATTTCCTTATCAAGTAACCCCATTTTCTGGCAGGTACTATACGCAAGGATATTCACGGAGCTTCCGTTATCCACCAATACTCGGTGTACGTTCAGACCTCCAATCGCAACTTTAATTACCAATGCATCATTGTGGGGATGATGAACATGCCATGCTACTCTTCAGTGAATATTATATCTATTGCTTCCCCTTTAAAGAACTTGGGATGCCTTTCACTAAGGTTGTACACATTTGTTAGGGGTACGCTTCTCGTTTCACAAGTGTAGTTTTTTCTTGCATTTCTGCTCATACCCCCAATGTAGGGTCCGCCTATTATGGTGCGGATACTATTGGCTCTTGTAGTGCATTCTGGATTCACCTTTTCAGCCTCCTTATTACCTTTGTCATCCTTGTACCTTTTGGCTTCTTGGGCTACAAATTTCGTGAGGTACCCCCTCCTGATAAGGTCTTCAATGTGATCCTTCAAATGATGACAATCCGCCGTCTCGTGCCCATTGGTGTCATGAAAGGTATAGTATCAAGCCACATCTTTTCTTTCAGGGGGTCCATTCCTCACTAGCTTTCTAAACATTCCAGCCTTGTTCCCTACCTCGTACACATGTTAAATGGATGCCGTAAGTGAGGTGTACTTAGTGTATTTTACCGCATTCTGGGAATCCTTCCTAGCCGGATATTTGTAACTCACTGTCCTCCCCGTGCCAGTTGCATTTACAGTTATTGGTGTTGTCTTGTCATCATGATGAGCCGCCTTGGTAGAGGAGCTTTTACTATAGGAGGTTCGCTTGTTGTACTCCCTATCCTTAGGGCTACAAGATATGTTCTTCTTGATCCTACTCCATCCACCAGAATTATGATCCTTCTTCAATTTGGCCATCGATTCCTCTACAACTTTGTGAGTTTCAACCCTGGCGTAAAAGTCTACCAAGGTCTTGGGCTCCACCCCCTCCAGTTCTTTCCAAAAATCGGTTCCTGGGCGTACGCCCGCAATTAAGAAATTTTTATAGGTTTCATCAGTTGCCTTCCTCACTTTAGGGACTTCTGTATTAGATTGTCTAAGATACTCAGTAACGGTTTCATTATCCCGTTTCTTGATGTTTGCCAATGTATTAGTTGGGGGTGCGAATGCGACCGAAGCCCGAAATTGAGTTACAAACAGTTCACTCATTTGTCGCCAAGACCGTATTGAGTTTGGGCGTATCCTTTTGAACCATTGATGGGCACTGTCTCTTAGTGTGCCTGCTAGCAAGCGGCACTTTGTCAAGTCCTTAATCTCATACACTTCCATTTCAGTATTACACTGGCTGAGGTACTCCACTGGGTCAGTTGTTCCATTAAACCTTAAGTCTCGTACCCCCCGGTAGGTTGTTGGCAGGGGTGAATCCCTCACCTTTTTCGTGAAGGGTGAAGCTAGAGTCAAGCCCTCCAACGACTGCTTCTCTGTCCTTATTTTTTGAGCACATCACGTAGGTCCTTCACCTTGTAATGCTCATTTTTGCTATCCGTGAATTGACTTCCTTCTTCACTGGCTTCCTCAATTGAATCACCACCTAGCTCGAGGTTATGCTGTGAGTTATAGCTCCACTCATCTTCAGCCTCTTTCGAGATTCTACCAGATTTGGAACCAGACTTATTCCACTTATGACTTTGAGACCCCTTTGATTGAGATCTTTCATCTTGAGTCCTCCTTGTTTGTCTTTCCCTTCTTCCATCTAGTTTGTGGCGTAAATCTTTAATGTCCAGCTTATTACCCAACCTGTCAAAAACGCTAAGGCTACGCGTAGGCGAACCTTGCTACTTATGTACCTTTTCTTACTCATCTTCCCAATCTGGGTTGCTTTGGTCAGTTTCCACATCTGAAAAATCCTTCTTCGAAGTCTCCTTCTCCGACTCGTCAACATCACTATCGAAATCTAACCGAGTTGGTGTAACCACTTTCTTCTTTACTTTTCGAGTAGTAGACCCGTGCTTTTGCTTCCACTTCTTCAGCTTTTAGGACTTCCTTTCTAAAGAGCTAATTTTCTTTTCCATCTTTTTGATTTTCTCCTGGAGTTCTTGATTCGTGACCCCTCCGCCATGTTCCTCTTCATAGTCATTCTGTTCATCCTCCAGTGTATGTATATCATCGGAATCTCAAGACATCTCTTCCCTCTAGAGATTAAACCAAAATGCCCCTCCTTCTAGCGCTAAAAATGTTGTAAGGGAAATTTGGTACAACACTTCTTGGAGGTAATTGCGAGATGAACGGAGAAAACCCGAGAATCTTGGTCGTGAAAACAGATTTACGAGCCAAAACCCTAGGTTTATGGGCCTTGAACCGAGAGAGAAGGTGGCTGTTTTATTGTTTGAACTGAGTTTGTAAGGATTCCGAGCAATGGTGACTGAGTAATTCCAACTCAATCGGGGGTGATGCTCAAAGCTTACGTTAGAAGTGTATGAATGTGTTTCTAACCTTACAAATTTCCTACATACCCTTATATTTATAAGAGATCAACTCCACATGTAGTTCTTTATATTTATCCACGATATGATAAGCCTAATCCTCCATAACAGACCTGCTCTAATCGTTTATCTCAACTGATGTAGCTATCCAGGTGTTATTCCATGATTATCCTCAAGTTCTCATGATATATTTTCATATATATATATATATATATATATATATATATATATATATATATATACGTATATATACATATCTCACGTGTATATAACGTTTATCCACGATAGCTGCTGTTATTGGGCCGTTCCTAATGTTTAGGAGTTATCTATTAAGTGATTAGGGCGTCCCTTACCCGATTTCCTACAATCTACGAAGTTGCGGGACTGCTGGTGCGTTTTCTGGAAACTGTCGGGGTACATGCACGTACCCCCGCCAGAAAGCCTACCGCCCAGGTGAACCCCTATCAAGCCTCCTCAAATCTGTACGCCCATCCAAGGTTCGAATGCTTGAACCCCTATATGAGTAGACCCCAAACCAGATGCCAGAATTCTATCTTCCAATTCACTCCTATCCTCCCATATTCTCGTAATCCGAGGCCAAAACTCTAGCGGGCCTTAAATCAAGCTCAAGACGGATTTTGGGCACAACAGACAGTATTTAGTAGTACCAATCATCTTTTTTGTATATATTGTGCAAGTCGTTTTCTTGTCTCTCGCTTTGGTATCAAATATCTAGCGCATTGTCATAATTTTCTATTTAAAACATCTCGAAATCCCATATTACCAAAAAGAATTTTTTTCTAAGTATCGTTTTATAATCATGAAATTATTATAATTTTATGGAAATGACATATCTACTCTTCGAGCTTGTTAGCATATATATATATATATATATATATATATATATATATATATATATATTATTGAATAATTTCATTTTTGTAATAATTTTCTTTAATAGAATAATTTCTTTTATTATTGTCTAGTTATTGGTTATATCGACCCTCCTTCTATTGTAATTGATTTAAAGTTTTATCATAAAAATAAATCCTTTTTTTCTATTTTCTTCCCATACTTTATCTCTAGCTGATTCGATCCGGGATCGGTTGATTGAGAGTTGGACGTGATGTCTTTCGCATGTTGGATTAAAACATGTGTTTTGATTGTTATTATTTTTTTCTCGTTTTCTTCTTCAAATTGATTTTTTTTCTCTTGAATGATATTGATTTAGGTTTCTAGTCGTGATTTTTTCCTCGAATCAGATAATATGAGTTCTCTGGACGTTGTTTTGATTATTAATATAGCCACCGTTTTGAAAAAAAAAATCCTCCTTTATCTTTTTCTTCATATTGGTTGGATTTTTCTTGGGGAAAAATTGGTTTTCGTAGGATATTTTTGTGTTGGTTTCATTTTGTTTTGGTTGGGACTCACATACACATTTTTGTTTTTCTCTCATTGACGGTATAGGCTCGTTGTTAAATTTGATTTTTTCCCTTTTCATTCTCTTCTCTTGCCCTCTCTCTCTCTCTCGTGTTCAATGATGGGAGTAACCTAGGCACATCTGGATACCTTCTCTTTCTTTCTCGTGTTTAATGATAGGAGTAGCCCTAGGCACATCTGTATACCTTCTTTCTCTCTACTGGTTTAAGATTATAAATTGGTTTCTCGGTTGTAATTTGAATATTGATTTGGATTGGTTTTGGTTTAATATTAGGGTTGATTAGATTTAGATAAAGTTTATTGGTTAGATTTAGATTAAGTTTATTGATTTAGATTTAGATTTAGATTTATTTGGATATGGATTTGGATTCGATTGGTTTTGGTTAGATATTAGGTTTGATTAGATTAGATTAAGATTAAGTTTATTGGTTAGATTAAGTTTATTGGTTTGATTAGATTTCGATTGGTTCTGGTCTAATTGGATTTTTTGTTAGCTCCTGTTTGAGTTCGAATAGACTTGAATTTTACAATTACTTTGGTTGATTCTTGAGTGACATGGATGGTTCAGATAAAATTTCTCTAGATTCTTGCTAATTGGATTTTTATGTTCGCTTTGATTTTGGATTGTATACAATTGGATTACAGTTTTGTCTCTGTTTATTCTTGAATGATATGAATACTACTTTTTCTATTATTTTGTCCTTATGCGCGTTTTGGATTCGTTTGGAAGTGTTGGACTCATTTGGAATCGCAATTTCGTTTCTTGGATTTGTATGATGTTCTTGATTTTGTGATTGCAGTTTTGGATTCGTATAGATACGTGATTTAATTTCTTTTTTGGCAAATTCCCAATTTTTCATCGTAAGTTTGAGGGAATGTTAATATATATATATATATATATATATATATATATATATATATATATATATATATATATAATATTATTATTATTGAATAGTTCTATTATTGTAATAATTTTCTTTAATAGAATAATTTTTCTATTATTATCTAGTTATTGTATAGATCCTCTCATTATAATTGATATCAAGTTTCATTATAATAATATTCTATTTTCTATCTTATCTTCATAATTTTTCAAACATGATCGTTTTACCCTGAATAGAAATTTTGATTCTTAAGACTAGTATTCTCTATACCGTGTATGTATATTACTAAAGACATTTGTTTTGTAATAAAATTATCCTATAACTTTTCACAGTTCCGTATCTGCAATGCACCTGTAGGTTCTTGCTGGTCATATGCAGTTCACATATATAGAATATTTCATTTCTATTCCAACAGTCTTTATATACTTGCACTTTCTCTTTATTTTTCGAGATTCTTTTTTCACATCCACTTATTCTATTCCCGAAGAAAATGTAATAGAAAGTAACAAAATCACTGAAAAGGAGAATCTGGTGCCATTACAATTAGAGTTATAACTCATAATACCAAATCTCGGACTGTTAAAGGGCACTACAATTGGGAGAATTAGCTCATCTATCACTAATTCTATGTTACTAGTCCCAAAGAGGTGCATGTGTTCCCGATTTCACCGTTTCGACTCATTTTGCCGAAAATTAAGTTGTTGGAAAATCTGAAACCACAAAAAATATGAGATTTGTATATTATTGTTCCAGTTTTCTACTGATCAAGCTTGTTTTAAATATTTGGTCGATGATATTGATTTGCAAAACACTAGTTACTTTTTTATTTATTTAAGAAAACATCTTTTGTTATTATGGTTTGAAGTTAAACACGTACCCCCTGAATCTTTGAGATCTATTCTGCCTGGGGTAGTTCATACTACAGTAATGATGAACTACAGAACAACCCATGTTATGCGACAGAAAAATGCAATATCTTTTGTATTGTGAAAGTCCTTTATAGTAGGATACTCCAACTTCAATTTGAAAGCTAGATTGCTAGCTAAGCTTGCAAGATTTCCTTGGTAATAATCATTGGTCACCGAATTTATTCTCCGAAACTTCTCTAAAAGTTTTGTCGTGTGTAGAACCAATACTCTGTCGAAGTTCTTCCAGTTTGTGATATTTCTCAACTTTGGCAGGAATTTAAGCATCTTTTCTTCCTGTCTCTTTTTTGATATTTTGTTCAATGTTTCGTGGCCTGGTACCTTTATTCTCCCCTTCAGCTTCAGAGAAAGGGAAAGTGTGTAGCAGATGAAGGATTGACTAGATCGACATTAATATTTTAGTCGATGTATTGAATGTAGTCCAGTGAATAATTTGTGTTCTGTAACAAGTGGTCGATGAATCAACTTTTAAACATACCTAGTTACAGATTTAATGGTGAAATGTAAGCACATGTTTAAATTTTTGTAATTGATCATTTCCACAAACCGCAAAAAGAAGATAGCTAGATCAGGGTAATCGCAAATTAGTATTTAAACGATTACATAGGAGCAACCATGACTTGTTAGTGCTTGCAATGCAGTCCGAAGAACACCTTTTAAGTGAAAAATTATAATCAGAATGACTTGTTGCTTTCGTTATCATGCTGTGTAACAACTTTATTTTAAGGTGATATTAAAAAGACAACAAATGGTATACTAAGTTGTGAGCACTTATTCCATATTCACTAACACTACTAAGCCATCAATCTCTTGCATTTTGCATGCACTGCAATACCAGGACCCTAGTGGGAGAGTGCAGAACTCAACTTGAAGTCGAAGAAGACTGATTAATCATGACGATTGATTCTCCTCTTTCATTTCAACTGACAACCCCGTTTCATGGATGAAGTATTATAAGTTCGCAATAGAAATCAATGGATGACAAGCTTACAGGCGACTTGACAGAATTTGAAATTGGAAGGATGGTTATGTTTCAGTAAAGTCACATTAGTGGAAAAATAGCAATCTTTTAATCATCTAGTCTATCGAAAGTAGTTGATCCTATCCTAGAAATAGCATGCTTTGAGAATGATTTGGGATAATACAACAATCATGTCTATCCTGAATAAAATTATTGAGTTGTTGCTCTCAAATTGGGAATCCACTCAAATTATTGGGGGCTTAGTGGCTTCTAAGTACAGTACTGTTGATTTACTATGTCTAGTGCATGTTTTAAAGTTGTCTACCAATCTTAATTCCTCTCCTTGTTGTTCCACCAGCAGCCATCAGTCGTGGCCTATAGGATCTTCATTCATATAATTTACTACTATTTGTGTTTGTTTCTTCTCCTTTTTGAATTTCACACGACCATGCACAGAACACTGAAGCAACCAAATAGTTTCCATTTCAGAATAACTTGATAGAAATTTGAATCCATCATTTTAAATTCTGGCAACACTGAATGACATATTTTTGAAATGATTAGTTACAAAAATGTAAGTACTACCAACAGCGTGCTTCAAGTAGCGTTTAACCCTCAACTTCATATCAGAAGTTGTCCCACATCATTTGTGAAAGGGACAAATAGCTAGTTTATAAGAAGCCCGATAACTCCATTAGTATAAGGGCTTTTGGGAGTTGCACAAAAACAAATCCATGTGGGTTGGTTCAAAACGGACACTATAATACTAATGTGGAGTTAGGACGTTTGTGGAAGGGGTAGATATCTCGTTTTAAGTAGCCTAATAATTCCATTAGTATGAGATCTTTTGGGAGCTGCCCAAAAACAAATCCGTGCGGGCTGGCCCAAAACGGATAATATCATACTGGGGAGTTAAGACCTGCTTGGAAAGCCCAACACTTCAAAATTTTGAGGAAAAAAAGGGATTCTAATGAGAACAAACAATGTTGATCCCCTTAATTACTCCCCAATCCCGAGTCCAAATTACAGAAAATGATTCTTGGCTACGACTTATGAGCATGCCCATTGTCTATTTAATAGGACCGGAAAGTAAAATACATAGAACCCCTTTAAATTAGTACTCCCTTCGTCCCTATTTAGTTGACACATTTGCAAAAAAAAATTGTCCCTAAATAATTGTCACATTCCTTATTCCAATACATATTTTTACCAATTTTTCCATATATACCCTTTATTTCTAATACCAATGTTTGACTTTATATTTAATATACACACTCATAACTCTTCATTTAATGTTAAGATCAAGGGCAAACATTGAAACAAATTACATAATTAATTCTTTCTTAATATGTGTGTTTTTTGCAAATGTGCCAATTAAAAAGGGACGGAGGGAGTACTCTTCAAGGTTAAATATTATACTAGGGGTGATCGCGGTGCGAACGGTGCGGTTTTTTTTCTAAAATCGCAGACTAAACTGCATATGCGGTTTGGTCAATTTCTCAAACCGCACCCACACCACGAAATTTTAAAACCGCACCATGAAAATGCGGTGCGGTGTGGTGCGGTTCACTACGGTTTACAACTTCAAAAAAAATTACTATATCTAAGCTTATACATAATTCCAATCATTGATTTTCGAACAACAATACAGATTACAAAAAAAAAAAAAAAAACAAACAGACTACAATTATGATTTACTAAAAGAGAACCTGAATACATAATCTATACGAACCTGAATTATATGTTGGTCTAATTCAGGTTCGTATAGATTATGTATTCAGGTTTTTTTTAATAGATCATAATTGTAATCTGTTTGTTTTTTTTGTCCGCAATTTCTTAGATTGTTGACACTCATGTTTAGCAGGTGATCTTATAGGCTTCTATGGTTCGGTTTTCAGGTTTCTGTATTGTTGTTCAAAAATCAATGATTGGAATTATGTATAAGCTTAGATATAGTAATTTTTATTGAAGTTGTAAACCGCAGTGGACCACATCACACCGCATCGCATTTTCGTGGTGCAGTTTATGTCATTTTAAAATTTCGTGATGCGGGCACGGTTTGAGAAATTGCCCAAACCGTATATGCGGCTTGATCTACGATTTTAGAAAAAAACTGCACCGCCTGCACCGTGATCACCCTAAACCGTGACAATTCACTCGTAGGGAAAGTTAAATTCTGTTCAGACTATTGTGAGAACTAAGGATTAGTCTCATTCAATGTGGAGGAGACATCTGACGAAGAATAAGAAATAAGCAAGATGAAATCTTTAACTCGAGCAGCAGTAAAAAATTTACTAAATTAAATTTTGACAAAGAAATAATTATTGATACCAAAAAACTTGTCTCTCAATTAGGCAAATTCTGCTTGTAATTTCTCCTTGCCTTGCCAGAAAGATTGTATGTCCACTGGGAATTTGGTTTACTGTTTCGCCATATAAGTTACCCTAATATGCATAGTGAAATAGTTTAAACTTTAAAACTTGTGTTGTGTACCTTCAAAAACACTGTAGAACTTGTGGTTGATAAGAAATGCAAGGAGCTTTGATAGTTCGATTACTGGTTTTTTAGCGTATACATCTACATATTTAAATATTTAAACATTTTGGGTTTGACAAAAAAAAATATTTAAACATTTGGGTTGAGAGCTTGGACATCTAAGGGAAACTCTTGCTTGGGCCACGCCGTGTGACTTGTTCCATTAAAGCCCAAAGCAATTAAAATCGTGTTCCTAAAAATTCCCGATTTAATTAATTAATTCCCGATTAATCATCTGTAAGGTAATCAATCGATTCGATTTTTGAAATACGATTAATCTTGTGAATTTATTTAAAATGATATGTTTAATTGTAAATTAAACTAATATATTAAATATTATTATAACATCCGATTAATACTCCAATTAATCATTCTGATTAATCCCCGATTACCCGAATCTTAAATCGATACCTCAACCGATTTATACCGATTATCGATTTTTAAAGCCATGATTAGAATATCTAAATTATACATAATGTTATTTGTTCCAATAAATTATTAACATTTTTTCTTTTTGGCATGTCTCATCTAATTTTTAATATTTTTTAAAATAATATATTTTTCACTAATTTCAATATATCTCACCAAATTATGCTACCATTATATTTTTTAAAAATTTTTAATCTTTATATCCCATCCAAATATTAACAACGGGATGAAACGAAATACAGATTGATTGACTACGAAAAACACAAGTTACAATGATCAATAACCCATCAACGAACATCGGGATGAAACGAAATACAGATTGATTGACTACGAAAAACACAAGTTACAATGATCAATAACCCATCAACGAACATCACTAATCGGTGTAAGGTCACAAAACACATCACAGTGCTAATCTATACTATTATATAAAAATCGAAATATTAAAAGTTTTAGTTTCTTTTTTCTAGTACCTATTTTTTGGTACCTGTTTTTTGTTAATTCGTGAATTTACTTATTTATCCTTTATTATAAAAAAAATACTCTTAAATAAATAATAACATAATATAATTAATGGTAATTAGTCATTGCCTTTTTCACATTTACTTTTAGTTGAAGATATTACCTTCTATAAACACCTAAAAACACAAATATAATTTAAAACAAATTTTACAATCATTAAAATATACCTGAAAATATCACAGTAATCACATCATAAATTTCAAGAAATATATACACCTAAAATAAATAATATCATAATATAATTAATGTAATTAGTCTATTACAATCATTAATATATACTAGCTTAAAACCCGTGCGATGCACGGATTTTATTTATTTTAATATTATACGAATTTTTTCATTAATTTAAATTAAATTTTTAAAACATGAATTTTGGAGGCTTACATTTTTATATGAGATGATTTGATAATAATTATATAAATGTTATTCGTGATATTTCTAGAAATGGAGGGATTTTAGTTAGAAATATAGAAAAGTTAATAGGTTTTAGTTGAAAAAGGTAATAGGTTAATTATTGGTAATTATAAAATTATTATTTTATTTTATTAAATATAAACGTCCGTGATATAATTGGAAAAAATATATTTTAGTTAGAGAAATAAAAAAGGTAACCTGAAAATTAAAAAGATGACATGCGAAAAATGTAATTGATTATCTTATAGTAATTATAATTTAATTATGTTATTTTACTAAATAAAATTGCTTGTAGTATTTTTAGAAAATGAGAAATTAATATTGCCCGTGATATTTCTAGAAAAAAAGAATTTTAATTAGAAAATATTGAAAATATGATGCATTTTAGCTGAAAAGGGTAATCGATTAATTATTAGTATTAAAATATTATATTTTATTTTATTAAATAGAACTGCCTGTTATATAATTGGAAAAAAAGAGATTTTAGTTAGAGAAAAGAGAAAAGGTAATGTTTTTAAGCTGAAAAAGGTAATTGATTAGTTAATAGTAATTATAATATAATTATCCGTGATCTTTCTAGGAAAAGAGAGATTTAGTTAGAAAATATAGAAAAGATGATAGATTTTAGTGTTAAAGGATAATAGAAAAGATGATAGGTTTTAGCTGAAAAGGGTAATTGATTAATTATTGGTAACTATAAAATTATTATTTTATTTTATTAAATAGAATGCCCGTGATATGATTAGAAAAATATAGGATTTAGTTAGAGAAAATTAAAACGGTAACATGTTCTAGGTGAAAAAAGTAATTGAATAGTTTATAGTAATTATAATTTAATTACATTATTTTACTAAGTACAATTGCAAGTAATGTTTTTGAAAAAGGAGAAATTAATATTGTCTGTGATATTTCTATTAAAAAGGATTTTAGTTAGAAAATATAGAAAAGATGATAGATTTTAGCTGAAAAAGACAATCGATTAATTTTTAATATTAAAATATTATTAGTTTATTTTATTAAATAGAAACGCCCTTGATATAATTAGAAAAAGAGATATTTTAGTTAGAGAAAATAGAAAGATAACGTGAAAATTAAAAAGATGACATGATTTATGTGAAAAAGGTAATTGATTAGCTTATAATAATTATAATTTAATTATGTCATTGTGCTAAATAAAATTGCTAATAGTTTTTAGAAAATGAGAAATTAATGTTGCCCGTGATATTTCTAGAAAAAAAGGGAATATAATTAGAAAAAATGATACGTTTTAGCTGAAAAGGTAATCGGTTAATTATTAGTATTATAAAATTATTTTATTTTTATTAAATAGAAACGTCCACGATATAATTGGAAAAAGAGAGATGTTTGTTAGAGAAAACAGAAAATGTAACGTGTTTTATGTGAAAAAAGTAATTGATTAGTTAATAGTAATTATAATATAATTATGTTATTTTATTAAACAAAATTGTTCGTACTATTTCTAAAAAAAGAGAAATCTTAGTTAAATAAAATGTAAAAGATATTCTATTTTACTTGAAAAAGGAAAGTATTTAGTTATTGAAAAATATAAAAGGTAATATGTTCGACCTGAAAAAGGAAATTTATTATTAAAGGATAAATTTAGTTAGATAAAATATAAAAGGATATTGTATTTTACTTGAAAAAAAAAATTATTTAGTTCTTGAAAAATAGAAAAAATAATATGTTTAACCTCAAGAAGGAAATTGATTAGTTAGTAGATCTGTAATTGAGTAAGGGTAAATAAGTATAATCAACAGGTACCGTACCGACCGACCAAACATTTAATGTTTCGGCTTTTATATAATAGTATAGATTTATTTTAGGTGTTATATTTAAAAATAAATGTGAGAAAGGCAATCGAATAATTACCATTAATTATATTATGTTATTATTTATTTTAGGAGTTATATATTTTTTTATAATGAAGGGTAAATAAGTAAATTCACAAAGTACCAAAAAACAGGTACCAAAACTTTTAATGTTTCGGCTTTTATATAATAGTATAGATATATATATATCCGAAAATATCACACCATAAATTTCAAGAAAAATATAACACCGAAAATATCACACCATAAATTTCAAGAAAAATATAACATATCATACCATAATTTTCAAGAAAAATATAACACCTAAAATAAATAATAACTTAATATAATTAATGGTAATTAGTCGATTAACATAATAAAATTAATGGTAATTAGACGACTGCCTTTTTCACATTTACTTTTAGTTAAAGACATTACCTTTTATAAACACCTGAAAGATCAATCGTATCATATCTTTTGATCATTAATATTTCTTTCGAATTAAATTACGTTACCTTTTTAATTTAAAACAACTTTTTTCACATTAACATAATAAAATTAATGATAATTAGTCGATTATCTTTTTCACATTACTTTTAGTTGAAGATATTACCTTTTATAAACATCTAAAAACATCAATTGTATCATATCTTTCAATCATTAATATTTCCTTTCGAATTAAAATATGTTATGTTTTTAATTTAAAACAAATATTACAATCGTTAATATATACCCAAAAATATCGCACCATAATTTCAAGAAAATATAACACCTAAAATAAATAATAACTAGCCTAAAACCCGTGCGATGCACGGATTATTTTTATTATATGAATTTTTTTATTAATTTGAATAATTTTTTTAAAAGATGTTTTGGAGGCTTAAATTATTTAATGAGATGATTTGATAGCAATTATTTAAATGTTATCCGTGATAATTCTAGAAAATGTGGAATTTAGTTATAAAATAGAGAAAATATGATTGGTTTTAGTTAAAAAGGTAATCGGTTAATTATTAATAATTATAAATTTATTGTTTTATTTTATTAAATAGAATGCCCGTAATATAATTGGAAAAAAGAGAGGTTTTAGTTAAAGAAAATTTAAAAGATAACATGTTTTAGGTAAAAAAAGTTAATTGATTACTTTATAGTAATTATAATTTAATTATGTTATTTTACTAAATAAAACTACTTGTAATGTCTTTAGAAAAGGATAAATTAATGTTGTCCGTGATATTTCTAGAAAAAAGGGATTTAGTTATAGAATATAGAAATATGATACGTTTTAACTGAAAAAAAGGTAATCGATATTAGTATTATATTATTATTATTTTATTTCATTATATAGAAACTCCTGTGATATAATTGGAAAAAAATAGATTTTAGTTAGAGAAAATAGAAAAGGTTACGTTATAATTAAAAAGGTGACATGTTTTAGGTGAAAAAGGTAATTGATTAGTTTATAGTAATTATAGTTTAATTATATTATTTTACTAAATAAAATTGCTCGTATTGTTTTTAGAAAATGAGAAATTAATGTTTACCGTGATATTTCTAGGAAAAAAAGGAATTTAATTAGAAAAAATAGAAGAGATGATACGTTTTAGCTGAAAAGGTAATCGGTTAATTATTAGTATTATAATATATTTTTATTAAATAGAACCGCCCGTGATATAATTGGAGAAAAAGAGATTTTAGTTAGAGAAAAAAAATGGTAACGTGTTTTGACTGAAAAAAGTAATTGATTAGTTAATAGTAATTATAATATAAATATGTTATTTTATTAAACAAAATTTCTCGTAGTGTTTTTAAAAAAGGTGAAATTTTAGTTAGATAAAATATAGAGGATATTGTATATTACTTGAAGAATGAAATTATTTAGTTATATTTAATTATGTTATTTTATTAAATAAAATTGCTCATAGTGTTTTTAGAAAATGGGGAATTAATGTTGCCCGTGATATTTATAGAAAAGGGGAATTTAATTAGTAAATATAGAAAAGATGATACGTTTTAGCTGAAAAAGGTAATTCGTTAATAATTAGTATTATAATATTATTATTTTATATTTATTAAATGGAACCGCCCGTGATATAATTGGAAAAAGAAATATTATTGTTAGAGTAAAAAAAATTGTAACGTGTGTTGGCTGAAAAAGGTAATTGATTAGTTAATAGTAATTATAATTTATGTCATTTTACTAATTGCTCATAGTTTTTTGAAAATGAGAAATTAATATTGCCGGTGATATTTCTAGAAAAAAGGGAATTTAATTAGAAAAAATAGAAAAGATGATACGTTTTAGCTGAAAATGTAATCGGTTAATTATTAGTATTATTATTTCATTATTTTATTTTTATTAGATAGAAACATCTGTGATATAATTGAAAAAGAGAGGTTTTAGTAAGAAAAAAGAAAAAAAGGTAACGTGTTTCGGGTGAAAATGGTAACCGTCCATGATATAATTGGAAAAAGAGAGATGTTAGAGAAAGAAGAAATGGTAACGTGTTTTGGGTGAAAGGGTTAATTGATTAGTTAATAGTAATTATAATATAATTATTTTATTTTATTAAACAAAACTGCTCATACTATTTTTAAAAAAAGAGAAATTTTAGTTAAATAAAATGTAAATGATATTCTATTTTACCTGTAAAAAATTATTTAGTTATTGAAAAATAGAAAAGGTAATATGTTTAACCTGAAAAAGAAAATTGATTAATAAAGGAGAAATTTTAGTTAGATAAAATATAAAAGGATATTGTATTTTACCTGAAAAAGGAAATTATTTAGTTCTTGGAAAATAGAAAATGTAAAGGATATCTATTTTACCTAAAAAAGGAAATTATTTAGTTATTGTAAAATAGAAAAGGTAATATGTTTAACCTGAAAAAGGAAATTGATTAATAAAAGAGAAATTTTAGTTAGATAAAATATAAAAGGATATTGTATTTTACCTGAAAAAGGAAATTATTTAGTTCTTGAAAAATAGAAAAGATAATATGTTTAACCTCAAGAAGGAAATAGATAGTAAAGGTAAATAATTAAAATCAATAGGTAATTTTACTTGAAAAAGGAAATTATTAATTATTCAAAAATAGAAAAGGTAATATGTTTAACCTGAAAAAGGAAATTGATTAATAAAGGAGAAATTTTAGTTAGATAAAATATAAAATGATATTGTATTTTACCTAAAAAAAGGAAATTATTTAGTTCTTGAAAAATAAAAAAGATAATATATTATCTCAAGAAAGAAATTGATTAGTTAGTAGATCTGTAACTGAGTAAGGGTAAATAAGTAAAATCAACGGACCGACCGACTGACCGACCAACCAACCAACCAAACTTTTAATGATTCGGCTTTTATATAATAGTATAGATATGATATAATTAATGGTAATTAGTCGATTTTCTTTTCGCATCTACTGTTAGTTGAAAATATTATCTTTTATAAATACCTAAAAAGATCAATCGTATCACATCTTTCAATCGTTAATATTATCTTTCTAATTAAAGCATGTCACTTTTTAATTTAATCACTAATATATACCCGAAAATAGCACACCATATTAAAACACGTCATCTTTATTTTAATAAAATATATTAAAAATCGTATATGTTATTTATAATAAGAAAACATTATTATAATCCTTAAACATGAGTATATTAAATTATATTAAATTAAAATTAAAAACATTATTAAAAATAATTATTATATAAAAACATAATTGTAATATTAAATAAAATTTATAACATAATTGTAATATTAAATAAAATTTATAACATAATATAAAAAACATGTGTACTACACGGGTTATAAGTTAATATATTATTATTAAAGAAAGAATCAAACTCTCAAGTTCTTAGTTAAAAGTTAAAACTTAAAAGAGACAAGACAAAATCGTTGAACTTAGGGACCATCATTAATTAGAGACGAATTTGAGAAATTGATTATATGTTGGTTCAATGTTTTAAGAATCATTAATCAAGATTAATTGATGGGGTGGCATTGCAACAATTAATCGTGTAATCAAAATTAATTGGAATACTAATCAAATAAAAAATATATAAAAAGATACTTAATTTATTAATTTAAAATAGTAATTTTAAAAGATATTTAATAATTAATCGATATAATTTGCTATTTTAGAACCATGATTTGTTGATGTAAATATAATGCACGTGTTCATCTTAAGATCATTTCATCCACAACAATATATTTACCGTAACAGCATGTGTAAGGTACGGACCTCTGTATGAACGTCTCTAATTTTATTTTAAGAAAGATATTGGTATTTGATTTATTAATATTTATATTGAGTTCTCATAATTCTGAGATTGTAATATGAATAGTGATAAATATTGATATGAGAAATAAATAATCTTATTGTCGTGTAGTTGGAACCACGAATACAACGAAATCGAGTTTTCTTTGTTGTTTATAACGAGTTGAAAAGAAAAAAACGTACACATAATTTTATTGGTTGTTCATTTCGAGTAATAATAACTGAGAACTCATTAGTTCAGGTTTGCTATGAAACTCTAGTGCAACGTTACACATCTTGAGATTGCGATAACTTTGATGGACGTTGCACCGAAATTACAGTAACATGTATGCATGGTAACCATTTTTATAAATTTGGGATGCCGCACATGTCAATTAGAACTTTAAAATATGCATGTATCTGCCCAATAAATGTTTCAATTAAATTATATGTATTAGAGTCAATATAAGATGATAGGTTTCATAAGAAAAATGAACAACCACGACTTGAACAGAATTTTTAGGAGTGTGAATATGGTCTGAAATTAAGATGTGAGACAACACATTTTGTCTGAAATTGAGATATGAGTCTACACATTTGTTGCATATATTGCAGAGGTTTATACACCTGTAGACCATATCTATCTATCTATCTATTATATTATATTATTAATAGGCCAACATGGGGCATGACTACAAAATTCGTGAGACAGAAAAATTGTGTAAAAACCATGAGACAATTTATTCGAGATGAAAAGACGGTGTTGCCCTTCTAATTTGGCTGCTGACATCCCACTCTAAGCGTTCAAACATTGCCTTCTCTCAATCGACTTTTTGTATGCCCATAAAAATTATTTTGCATCCCTAGACTTATCCACCGTTCCTGGTTTACCCATGACCGTCGATGTTTCTCGATTGCAGAGGAATAATCCATAAATTTATGTTGTATGTGGTGCACGTATATGTTAGTCCGAATTAGCCCACATAGCAGGACCTATTCGTATATATGAAGTTCCGGAATCGAGACTTGGGATTTCGAGAATTGGAGAATGGAATTTAATATAGAACTTCCGGCTATGTCTGATTGAATGTATGAATTCTACGCCTGCTCCTGGTAAGTACATGATCATTTTCCATGTTTTTTTTGTTTTTTTTGTATCGTTTGAATTGTATCCCTTCTAATCTATGTGGAATGTTAATGATGTTTGGAATTAAGATTCTTGCTTAAACTGTATACATGAAATATTCTAATAAAACAGCATTGACATTTAGATCTCTGTAGTGGTCTACAACATCTAATATGATTTAAAATCAGGGTAACCTTGTAATTAATTTACAGGAAGAGTACTCTGAGCAGTGGGTTCTGGCATGTGGAGAAATCCTATGAATTTTAACTCACTATAACTGGCTAATTTACAAGGTTGATCGACACCATAGTGAAGCGAATAGAAGTAATAGTGGCACTAATGCTACAACAAGTAATTTTGTAAATGGTGAATCAGTTCCACCACCAGTGTAGAATGAAAAGAAATCATTGCGGCCCCTGTCCCCCTGGATAACTGATATATTACTTGCTGCATCACCTGCTATTAGAAGTGATTACTTTTGTTGGTAAGTGACCAAGATGACCTGACATTTACAGGCGAATCTATTACTAATGAATTTCAACTACGTGGTCATAACTCCCATTCTGGAAGCTCATGAATATTATTATGCATTAGGTGTGGTGGTGTGATGGGGAAAATATGCGGCTGGAGAGCTTAAGCAACCATCTATCTGTAAGTGCCTTTATATCATAAAATATCTAATATATGCCAAGACTCTTAAATATGTTTCTCAACCTATTTCTGCAGAAACATGTTAATACCGATATAAGTTCCAAATCTCCTACAGAAAATTTGATTAATTATTTATTTGTATTTACTAGGAACTAAGGGAATGTGGTGATTAAGTTGATGCATTAGGATACATACTCTTTCCAAAAGTGACACCTCTCCTGCACCAAAAGTATCTCACATATTTATGTTTAGCTTTTTTCTGTATGAGCATGGTTTCAACTAGAGTTGTTATGTGTTGCACTTCTCTAGGATTTTTACAAATGAAGTTCAGAATAACCATAAATACCGAAAAACAAAAAGTAATGGAGATTAAAAAAAACTGAACATGGTAAACAATGCAGTATCAAGTCGTAAATGTATTACTACTACTTACTTTAAAAATTAGATAAAATGCAATCACGTATTTATTTATCTAATTAATTTTCAAATATTTTCTCAATGATAGCCACTTCACGGGGAGCGGGAAAGCACCCTCAGCTAATGCCATCAACTCCTAGATGGCTTGTCGCTAATGGTACTGGTATGATATTGAGTGTTTATGATGAAGAAGTGGATCGCTATTAGACTGCTGCTTTAACTGTAGCTGTTGTTCCTGCACTTCTTCTGTTGGGTTTCGGGGCATAAACGCAGCGAAAAATAGTCGTAAAATAAAAATTACGAAACCCTAACTAAGGATCCATGCATGCCTGAATACATCCAATAACAAGCCTAATTATTTGTAATGCTATGCATTACTTACATGACCTCTTAACTGAGGGAACCTCTAGCTGTAGAGTTTCTACTTGTTGTAGTACTTGTAATAGGCATCAATTTCTATCTGTGTAACTGTAATTAAAGTCAAGAATAATGCTTGAAAGAAGATCCATGGATCATGCCTCAAGGTTGAAGAACAAGACTGTCAAAATAAACACAGTTGGATTTTGGAGAATGAAGATTTGCCTAAGTACCTATTCGAGAAGCATGTTTGTTATATTCGAGAAGTCTAGCCTTTGAGAAGTCAGGGATTCGATATCTCAAAAGACAATATTGTTAGGTCCGGAATAATGTAGAAGGGGGGTTGAATACGTTATTCAAAAATATTTCGATTTTTGATGTGGATATGAGATCAAAAATATTGAATCGAAATAACACAATTGTTTGGGAAATATCTTTGAATAAATAAACCCGGAGGTTTGCTACACAATCTAATCCTATGGATTAGCTACAAAATCAAACACTCCTAGGATAGTTTAGGCAAGAGGACCTTCTACCCAACA
This sequence comes from Saposhnikovia divaricata, assembly GCA_036435485.1. Taxonomy (NCBI): domain Eukaryota; kingdom Viridiplantae; phylum Streptophyta; class Magnoliopsida; order Apiales; family Apiaceae; genus Saposhnikovia; species Saposhnikovia divaricata. The sequence continues at coordinate 200,633,089 of CM071594.1, forward strand.
CTTCCTAAAAGCGGGCTAAGCCGGCTTTCCTACTAGATGGACTGTCTAGTAGCTTACGAAGAGAAGATATAAGAGAGAGAAGAGAAAGGTGTGTGTTGAGGTGTGTTTTGAAATGTAACACCCCCAGATCCAGGGTCAGGGATTTGGTCGTTACGACCTCAATATCCATCCACAAAACCAATACGAATGCAATTACAACCTTGTGACCCAAAATAACAACAACACACCCGTTATAGTCCCAGAGGTGAAATCAGAGTAACCATCAATATTATTAATCATGAGTTTGAGTTCTTACAACCCACACGATTTTTATTAACTAGAACATGCTCTTTGCCATCCATTTACATATGCCAAAAAATAAATACATTAGCTACTCGAAAGCTAACATCTAGCCTACCAATAGCTTCTTACTCAGCAGTGGCAGCTATGATCTTAGCGGTTAATCCTCTGACTGCTAGCACTTGCTTGCACCAATTACGCCTCGTGCGGCCATCATATCTAGCTGTTGTTGTGATATAATAGATAAAGCAAGGGTGAGTATTAGCCCACCAATAATAATATAACTGAACAGTGATTATATACAACAGTTCTGAAATATCGAAAAGACCATATGCCATGCATTAACGAACATGATACCAATATAATTTAAAAGATGAAGTTACAAGGTAACTCAAGTATATGATTTCCATGGAAAAATCCGCTATGTCAAGGATAAGCGAGATGTTATCAATTATCAACAAAGAGGAACTTGCAGGAAGAATGATGCAATTCCAGTTATGAACACTTTATCCGACTCTGCCAACAATAATGATGTTACAGAAAATAAATATATTCAAATGATGAACTAATGCTTGGAGTATTCACCGCGCCCGCTGTTCCAATCTTGATGATCAGTCGAGATTGTACAGCTCGAATTAGATTTACTACCGGTAGAAGGAAGAAATGACGGATTTACTTGTCTACCGCCCTATTAGCTCTCCCCAGCCAACGGTTGGGCCAAAGGGGATGGACTGGCGCTACTCGGCCTCTTACACAACTCCTAGTTCGAATAGAATCCATGACTCTGAACGTAAAGTTCGTCCCCCTTTCCCCAAGTATAATACTTGTTGATACAACTCCACAAAGTAGTCGTATCTAGTTGGAAAGGAAAATTCACCAATATTTCCCAAGCTGCTCCTTGTTAATGGATACCAACTTGTTCCAACACTCTTACCCCTCGAATGATGAGTGGTTACACAAGATTTAATGAATAATCGCAACCAAATTGCGAGTGAAAAGAATAGTTTCAAAGAATTTATGACCGGGAAGTCCACAAGATAAATAACATTTATCAAGTAAGGTTCCCTTATTAATTTGAAAGCTCGATTGGAATGAAGAATAGGATTTTGAGAACCTTTCTTGATATGAATATTACTAATAATATGACTCCGAAGAAATTTTCGGAATAATCGAAGGTCGAAGACAATATTTGAAGAAGAATAACCATATTGAAGTTATTTCAAAGTATTGAATAAATATTCAGAGAATATTTATTGAATTAGAAATATTTAAAGGATATTTATAAATATGAAAGAATATTTTTAATCGAAGTATTTCTCAGAATAATTCTCGAATGAATAAAGAGAAAATATTTATTGAATAATTAAATATTTAAATGAATATTCAAATAATATTCATTTAATTAATAACACTTGAAAGGAATGTTAAAATAATATTCGATGAATAAATAGAACTTCCGATGAATAATATTTTTTAAGTAAATAGGAGCTTAAATGAATATTCAAAAAGTAATATTCATTTAATGAATAATATTCTAAATGAATACCAAAATAATATTCATTTAGTAATCTAAGCTTTAAGGGAATATTCGAAATAATATTCAATAAACGAATCGACTTTGAGTGAATATTGGAAAATAATATTCACTGAATAAATGACGTTCAAATAAATATTTGAAGTAATGATCGATAGATAAATAATCTCGGACGAATATTCAAAACAATATTCGTCAACCAAATAATGGAAAATATTTACTTAGATATTTTCCCTCGAAAGTAATTACGATATATCAAGAAGTACTGACTCCCGGTCTATATTCAACGAATACGATATATATGCCCTTCTCTAAGGGACTTAACAACATCCGGCTTATAACTGATACCTTATCTATCTAGTGTATAAGCCAACAATAATCAAGGAACAAGCATAACAATATGGATTGAAAACAGGCATGCATGCAATGGCATATGTATAACAACAGTCATATATATTATCACAACAATAGTTCCAAGTTTTGAAAACTTGCCTGGTAATCCTGTAGGGGTAGTGTGCCTCGGGTCAATCCGGTGATCTATAAATAGTCACAATATCCGAGGTTAAACACTTAATACTTTTAAAGGCTAAGTACAAACTTAACTTAAGTCGAAACACGTTTTCGAGTTTTCTCGTTATGCACCTTCTAGTGTAACTCTTATTAACACCGCTATGATCCGACATTCGCTCGTTATTAAGGCATGTCATTACACTTACACTTGGTGCGTGCTTGAGTCGTATAAGTTCTAAGGTCGGTCGTTTATGAACCAAGATGATATCTCGAGTTTTATCGCCTGTTTTTTAAGTGGTTTTCCAAAGTTAAACCAAGTATCCATTTTAGGGGTTCGTTCGTATTTAATCTCGACTCGAACATTTTTATAAAATTGAAAAACGATCCGTTCGACATGTGGTCTTCTTTCACATCTTCCTCATGACCTCTAATATTTAATTACCATGATTTGTCACTAACTTTCATATTTTACCGAGGTTCAAGTTTAATAACGAAATTGTAGTTACGGTTTTGAACAACTTTTACTAAATCGGCCGTAACTCCTAAACCGTAAGTCGGAATGCTTCGATTCTTGCGCCAAAACGATCTATGATTCGAGTTCTATAAAGACATGTCATTTCCTTATTAAGGTCAGTGACTTATGCCGGCTGTTATGAACGGATTTTTAGTGGTTAACAAAATTTCGGCATTATAACGGCTATAAATCGAACGTTCCAAAATTGTTTTCAACACAACCAACCCACACTGGGCATCCATACATCTTATACACATGTTATACATCTCAACAAGTCCAGGAATATTACTCTTCACCATCATAATCATCATATGGTTAAACCAACTACAAGATCATGCTCATGATAACACTAATATCATAACTACGCTAAAATCCACCAAAAACATGCATAATCTTAAAATAAGATCTAGGGTTCTTAAGGATTATAACATAATGTACCTCAAGAGATGCCATGCTAAATTCAACAGGCAGAGATTGATCAGATCCTTTTAGAAACTGAAGAACATCTAAACCAGAGGGGCGAACCTTTGTCATTAGAGATTGATCAGTTTTCTGTGCAATCTGTTGGGTTAAATTGAACTTCAGAAATTCGTAGTAAATTGAGTTTACATTCAAAAATTATGAGTAACTAGTCGATAAAGCCGCGCTTCGCTGCGGCGTTATAATATTTTTAAAAAAAATTAATACATTTACGTTATATTATAATATTAATATTAAATTTTAATAATTAAATATCCTTTTCTAATGAATCGATTTTTTGTTAAACACGATTCTTTTGATTGAGCCGCTCTCTCATTAAAATCGAAATCTCAACTTTAACATATATTATAAAGACTTATATATTATTTTTTATCCATAAAATCGAACAATAAAAAAAATTATGACATCAATATCAAATTTTAATAGCTAATACAATCTTTTCTAGTGAGTCGTCTTCTCGTTAAATACGTTTCGAGTCGCTCTTATTTGGAACCGAAATTCTAAATAATTATACAAAGAAAGTAAATTCCAATTTTTATATTCTTTAAACTTTCTAATATTTATAGAGTTTTAAAAATGAAAATACATCTTATATTTTCCGTATATTATAGATATTCATGTACTTATTTACAACTTCCACATGGAAATGTCTTTCTGTTATGTTGACATATAAAAAAATTAAATTCGAAGACTTTTCATTACGGGAATAATATTAAATTTATGGATATATTTTTCTAATGCAAGTATAATTAACTTGTATAAAAAAGATAAAATAAAGGATTTCTAGGAAAAAAGATATATAATTTTAAAAATCGTGTAAGACGTCTCCACCGTCCTCGTATTCTACTTCTAATAAAACATTTTATTTTATGTATTCCTTATATATTCAAACATCTTTATACGGTCTTCTCTAATGAATCGCTTTCTCGTTAAACACGGTTATTACGATTTATCCGCTCCCTCGTTAAGACCAAAAACCTAACTTTTACATGTATCACTTGTATGATAATGTTTGTCCATAAAAATCAAATCCTAAAAATAAAATAAAATTTATAACATCAAAATGATATTTTAATAGCTAATACAATCTTTTATAGTGAGCCGTCTTCCCGTTAAACACGTTTCGAGCCGCTCTCGTTTCGGTCGAAATTCCAAATTCGTTACATATTATTAATGATACTTATCTTACACAACAACTTTTTTCCTTAAAATTAAAACCTAAAAAATAGAGTGAATTCCAATTTATACTTTATCTAGACTTTTTAAAATTTATGGAGTTTTAGAAAATGAAAGCACATCTTATTTTCTCTTTATATTATAGATACTCCTATTTTTATTTAGGATTCGTGCATGAAAATGTTCTTTTATAATGTTAACACATAAATTCTTTTCTTTTAAATGCGACGACTTTTTTATGATAATAGTATTGGATTTATGAATAAATTTCCCTAATAGAAGTATAATTAACTTATATAAAAAAATATATAATTTAAGAAGATCGTACTTTCTATAATATATTTAGTTATATGGATGCTCTATATATTCAAACACCTATTCTACTTGTAATAGAACTTTTATTTATATGTTTTTCTATAAATTCGAACTCTTATTCTACTCCAATAGAACTTTTAATCGTATGCTTTATAAATACTTATTCTACTTCCAATAGAAATTTTTATTTATATGTTTTTTCTATAAATTTGAACTCTTATCTCTATAAATTCGAACTCCTATAATCTACTTTCAATAGAACTTTTAATCATATGCTTTATAAATACTTATTCTACTTCCAATAGAACTTCTAATCATATTTCTTCCTATAAATTCGAACTCTTCTCCTCTATAAATCGAACACCTATTCAACTTCTAATATTTTAAATGATATTTTTATATTTATAAGTGTTTAAAATTCTAAAATTCTAGAAAATTAGAAAAATAGATTGATACGATCTTAGAACGCCACCTAAGCTCCCGCGTATCCTCCTTTACATATATATAATAGATAATAGATAATAGATATATATATATAAATTATCACTATTCTACTTTCAATAGAACATTTAATCATATGCTTTATAAATACTTATTCTACTTCCAATAGAACTTCTAATCATATGTACGTCTTCCTATAAATTCGAACTTTTCTCCTCTATAAATTTGAACACCTATTCTACTTCTAATATGTTAAATGGTATTTTTATATTTATAAGTGTTTAAAATTCTAAAATTCTAGAAAATTAGAAAAATAGATTGAGACGATCTTAGAGCGCCACCTAAACTCCCGCGTATCCTCCTTTATATAGATATATTGATGATTCGGGCAATTGACGAAAAAAATAATTATAGTCTACTATCAAGTAATTAATAGAATTATGATTCTAAAATTTAATTTAAATTCACGGACCATATGTTTCATGTTTGGAGTATTGAAAGCACCTAACATCGTCAAAAATAGATATTAATACAAAATAGATATTAATACATATTACAAAGAACAAAGAAACAATAAGTAAATCAAATAAAATTATTAGATTACATGTAGCCATGTAGGCATACCTATTTTTCAGTAATGAATTTCCAAACTCCGTCTAAGAAGTAAGATCTATATATGTATTTCCCCCGTTGAATTTTTATACTGAACTCACCAGCAACTGCAGTCAAGGGATTTACCTTAACTCCGTCAGGTAGAATTCTCAGAATGCTAGCTTGTAACTGCAGTTAAGGGATTTACCCTGCTATGCAATACAAATCGGCTTATATTAAAAAAATAAAAAATAAAACTACCATCTTTCAAAGTCGCATGCATGTACATAAAAACCAAATTCAGATTCATGTATCATAAATACGAATTATTAAAATGATGTTATGAGATTGGAGGAGAGTTGTTTAGGTTTCGGTAGACTCCCTTGTATATATATATATTTCGTATAATTAGCTTGTTATATAATTGGAGAGTTGTTGACTTCCAATAGAACTTTTAATCATATTTCTTCCTATAAATTCGAACTCTTCTCCTCTATAAATCGAACACCTATTCAACTTCTAATATTTTAAATGATATTTTTATATTTATAAGTGTTTAAAATTCTAAAATTCTAGAAAATTAGAAAAATAGATTGATACGATCTTAGAACGCCACCTAAGCTCCCGCGTATCCTCCTTTACATATATATAATAGATATATATAAATTATCACTATTCTACTTTCAATAGAACATTTAATCATATGCTTTATAAATACTTATTCTACTTCCAATAGAACTTCTAATCATATGTACGTCTTCCTATAAATTCGAACTTTTCTCCTCTATAAATTTGAACACCTATTCTACTTCTAATATGTTAAATGGTATTTTTATATTTATAAGTGTTTAAAATTCTAAAATTCTAGAAAATTAGAAAAATAGATTGAGACGATCTTAGAGCGCCACCTAAACTCCCGCGTATCCTCCTTTATATATATATATTGATATCATTCTAAAAGGTCTTTTCGAGCTCTGCATTATTTGTTTACATTTTGTTGTCAAATTCTGTTGTTTCGATGTTTTAAATATCCCATAAGTAAATTTTATTAATTTTTTAATTTGAGATACCCCAGAAGTTTGGGTTGTTAAGTCTGTCCTATGAAGCAAAATTTATTTCATGTGCTTGACATTTGTGTAATATTTGGTGCTGAACACACAAAGATTGTTCAGCACTGGGTGAAAACTGGTGAAAAATAAAGCGGGTACGATGTTAATACATAAAATGACGTTAAATACCCAGTATCAGATCATCTTCATATAGCAATGAAACAGAATGTACCTCGAGAGATGCCATGCTCAATTTAACAGGCAGAGATTTGTTAGATATAATTGATGTAATGTTTCAGTGTTTAAGTGCAACAGTGATATATCAGAGTTTAACTGGAAGGAAGTCAGAGTTTGGTAAAGTCTGACTGATGGAAGCTGGACAGAGTTTAGTAAAGTCTGTCTGGAAGCAGCGCGTACAGAGTCAACAGAAGATATTAGAGATCAATTGAAGATTGATGTGGAAGCTGTATATTTTATAAATACAGTTAGGTTAACCCTAGAAGGGTATCGTGCATCGAACTATCTTTATTGTAACCTAGCAGCTCTTTGTGATAGTTTACATCACGAAGAGGGTTTTTAATATCAGAAGATTTAAAGTGCATAATCATCTTACTTGTTAAACTCTCATACGAATTTGATTATTAATTGTGTATTCGGCCTAACAAGTGGTATCAGAGCCAATCTGTTACTTTATTACAGGTTAAGATCCAAACACAACAATAATCATGTCAGCAATTCCTCCACCAACATCTACTAGTTCTGAAAAGGCTCCTACTACTGTGAGTCGTTATGAACCAATCAGGGTTCCTATTCTCAGGCCATCAGAGTATTCCATGTGGAAGATCAAGATGACTATGTTTTTGGAGGCTACAGATCCAGAATATCTTGACAGGATTTATGAAGGCCCTCACAATCCTACAAAGCTATCTGCTGCAACTGCAGGTGAAGAAGCTAAAATAGTTCCAAAGGAAAAGAAGGACATGACTCCTGAAGATCTATCATCAATTGCTAAGGATGCGAAGGTTAGGCATTTACTGCATAATGCTTTAGACAATGTTATGTCTAACAAAGTGATTAACTGCACCACTGCAAAAGAGATCTGGGATGCTCTTGAAGTCAGATGTCAAGGAACTGCTGCTATTAAGAAGAATAGGAGAAACATACTCACACAAGAGTATGAGCACTTTGAGGCTAAACCTGAAGAGACCATGACAGAAACATTTGATAGATTCTGTAAACTGCTCAATGATCTGTCATTGGTTAACAAAGAGTATGATCTAGAAGACTCAAATCTCAAGTTTCTTCTTTCTCTACCTGAAAAGTGGGATGTGAAAACAACCACTATTAGAGACAACTATGAACTTGCTGAAACAGAGATTGATGAAATCTATGGGCTGCTCAAAACTCATGAATTGGAAATGGAGCAGAGAAACAAGAGATAGGCTACATGGATTCTCTTGACAAGCTTGGCAGTGTAAAGAGGCCTAATCTCAGGAAGGAATGGAATTTTTTCTTCGATTGCATTACAAGAACATTCCAGAAGAAGGTCACTAACTGGGATGCTATTCCAATGGACAGACTACAAATCGGGTATTCTCTACTTTATGGCAGTAATTTTGATTTTGGTAGATATGTTCTGATGAATCTAGGTGATAAACTGTCAGAGTCTACTACAGTTTATTTTGCTCGATTTTGTCAAATGCTATTCACTGCTTGTGTATCTGGTTTAGAGATTGCTGAAACTGATGAAATTCAGCCTTTTAGAGTCAACAAGAGAATATTCTCTGATATGACTAATAAGGATGCTGGTAAAGAAAACCTATCTGCCTTTGTTCTGCCACTTGCTTTGCAGAATTTTCTCAACCAACCTCAAGACCAACCACAACCAGAACCACAACCTGAACCACTAACCACTGATCATACTCAAACCCTAAACACTGAACCACCTACATCACCTACCCACACTGTACCTACTCAACAACCTCCATCACCAATCACAAACACTGCTTCAACCCAAAACCCTCAATCTCCAATCACAAAACAATCTTCACACACTCAACAACTAAACACTGAACCATCACAATCTCAACCACAGCCTAAAGCTAAAAGAGGCAGAGTAAAGCAATTAGCAGCAACCACTGAAAGACATGCAAGAGTTAAGAAGACAATAGAGATAAATAACAAAGCAAAACAGACATCTCCTGGAGCTGTTTATGCTAGAAGAAAAATTCAAAGAGCAAAGAGACCTAAATCACCCTCTGTGGTAGCAGAATCTAGTAAAGAGGATTCAGATGAAGTGCCTCTAGCTAAGAGAAGAAAACTGGTAATCTCTGATTCTGATGATGAACATGTTGAAGCTCCAGAGGTGGTTTCACAGCAAACACCTATTGTTGAGGCTGAAAAAGATAAAATGCCTGCAGAGGACAAAATGCCTGCAGAAGAGGATACTAGAGATGGCTTTTCTCCAATGGATGATATTCTTGATTCATTCATGCCATTCTCTGATCCTATCTCATCCATTTTTGCTCAATCTGAAGCAACTGGTGCAGCTGATCAACCTACAGTTGTCCTTTCTGAAACTGTAGCATCACATACGGAATTACTCTCAGATGCTCACCAGACTGTTGAAGGAGGAGATGAGGTTGATCAAGCAACCAAGGTTACTTCTCAGTCTATGCCTGTTGATGACAAAAATGTAAACTCTGTTGCTGAGCCTGAGCACCATGAAGAAAATCTTGACAAGGCTGTAGAAGAAATTGCAGAAACTGTGGCTGACAATGCTCAGCACAGTGTTTTACATGAAGAACATGCTAAAGCTGCAAGTGTTGAACCTGAAGGTGAAAGCAGTGCAAACTCTGATTATTTTCTGAGTGCACCAGTGCAAACAGATAATAAACATACCTCTTTCACTCAACCTTGTAAGTCTCATGAAATTGAGAAAGCACAGCTTGCAAAATATGCTGCTAACTGGTACAAAGAGGATTGCATTTTTCCAAGAGGGAGAGCAGCTAATTTTGTTAAGCAAACTGCCAATACTATCTCCAATCCAGAGATTCTTTCTTGCTTAAAAGCAACTGTAGTTCAAGTCAAAACTCTGGATAGTAGATTTGATGAAACTACAAAGGCAATCACTGACTTGAGGACTGAGATTGTGACTAGAGAAATGAAAATGGAAAGAGAGTCTAAACTCATGAATACCAAATTTTCTAAAGCCCAAGACAATCTCTTTGCCAGGCTGGGTAAAGTTGAAGAAAATCAGTCTGCCTTGTCTGTTAAAATAGATTCCATTGCAAACTCTTTGGAGTTGCTAACCTCCATTCTGATTCCCGATGATGTCAAAAAGGGGGAGAAAGTTGCAAAAACTGCTTGCAAACAACTTCAATCCTTTGAGAAGAAGGATGATGCTGCAGATGGAGGTGGATCTGATAGAAACAAAAGAACAATTACAAGGTCTAAAGTAAACTCTGCTACAGTAAACTCTGTTAAAGCAAACACTGCTGAAGGTCCACGGAATGATACAGAGTTAGCTGCAAACATCTTTCTTGAAGAACATGGAAATGATGTCACTTTAGAAGATGTAAAGGCTGAAGAGCTAAGGGTTAAAGCTGAACATGAGAAAAAGCTTAAATCTGGAAAATTCAAGAAGAAAGATGAAAAGGCATCAAGACCTGTTGTTAAAGGCGTTAAGATAAATGAAAATGTCAATGCTGATCAGAGATTGTCTCATTCAAGAAAGCCAACAGCAGATGAGGCTAGATTGAAGCTTAAAGAAAAAGTTGTTGAAGTTGATAAGTGTAAGAACCCAAAATTTCGGTAGAATTAAAACTTTTCCTATTATGATGAAGTGCATCAATGAATAGTGATTTTGAGGATTAAGAAAATTTTTCATGCCACCTATGTACGAGACGTAGTGTGGATATTCCGAAGTTATACTAGTAATCTACGGAGTAAATAAGTGTATGTAAATGCGAACGGAATTCAGAAATTCCAAATTCTATTTTCGTGTAATATTTGACCGATCAGTGAATTATATATCAGTAATATCAAGAAATGAGATATTTAATTTGAGGAATTGAGGAGTTAATATTTTGGAATTTTATTATAAGTGATTTGAGAATTTGGAACGAAAACCACTGAGGAAGTGAAACAAACATTCTAGAAACCGCTGAAACTTTATAACGAGATTAAGCGATCAAGCGAGCGAATCATGAATTGAGAATAGTAAATATTAGAAGTCCAAGGAAGGATATATTATGAAAGGAAAATGGAATTGAGAATAAAATCCTAGAGTTAAAGGAAATGAGAACAATTGAGAAACCGCGAGAATTTTTTTTCTGAGATAAAAAGAAAATACAAAGAAAATTGGACACAACGATTGTTTGAGGTATTGGGCCACACTATTACAATAAAGTGCAACATATAAGTTGTAACATATTGATTTAGTACATATACAAGAAGGGAAGCCCCTTGGTGCAAATAAGAAAAGGAAGGAAGGACTTGGAACATGCTTGCAATTATGGATGGATAAAGGTAATCCAAATGAACCAATGAGGAGATGACACCACATGGCAAGAAGATAAGATGCATCCAAGTGAAAATATCAAGCATTATTGATCACTTTATCACTTTAATCAAACAAAACAAACACCAAATACTCCATTCTGCCCAGCAGGGAAGGAGCACACTAAAATGGGCCTAGAGACTTCATTACTCAATGAAATATTTTGTTCTTTATATGGTTAGAAATCTGGGAAGACGCTCTACAACTTTCATTCAGGAGCCTCGACCAGGAAACGAGTGCAAGGGCTTCGTTTTGGCTGATCTTTGGGGCGTGTTTTTCCAGTCAGGAAACTCACTTCCATGTTCTTGATTTCTTTGGTGAGATTGAAGATGGTGAGCATAGAGTAAGGCTTCCCCAAGGTTAACCAAGCTTGTTTGAGATTTTAAGAACATCAATAAGGTATAAAACTCTAACCCCTCTTGGCCATGAATTATTTATGGTGTTTAATGTTAGATCCATGGATGTTAGTGTGAATCTTGGACATATAAGTTATGGATGATGTAGATCTTGAGTTTAAGTGTTGTGGTTGTGATTTTTAAGCTTGTGGTTAGTGTATGTAACTCCATGTATGTTTCAAAGTATGATCTTGGTGGCTTAGATGATGGATGTGATGTGTATGTAAGATTCTTGAATGGATAAGTGATATAAGCATGCTGAGATTTTTCCAGGAACTTGAACTGTCTTGTAAGAGGGTGTTGAACCCCCAAATGTTGTCCCCTGATGTCCTACCATATATTGTTAGAAAGATAATTGAATGTAGTTTCTGGAAATGTAAGGTTCATGGCTAGGTGATGTATAGATTTTAAGTTATGGCCGGAGAAGTGAATTGTGTTTCTGGATTCCGGACTGCACTAAGTGACCCCCTTGTGAACCTTGTTTAAACCCCTAAAAATATATGTGGGATCATGGAAAAATTTGAGAAGTTAGGGAATGCAGTGGTGAAGACCACCCAAAAATAATTGGATTAAAATATGAATTTTTGGATTTTATAAAAATGCTAGAGTAAATTTCGCGCAAGGGAAAAAGTCGTTAGTTGAGCATAATTCTAGGGGTAATGGTTATGATTCAAATGTGGTAACTAAATTAAGTCGAATAAGTGAAGAGCGTAATCTAGTGATGACATGAACCTATAGTGGGGCTAGAGTGTCATAAGACGAAGTCATTAAGTTAATTTCGTGCCCTTAAAACCCCGTAATTAAAGAGATATTGTTAAGGTACTAACGAGCGGTTATTGCATATGTATAGATCGTTCCACTCCGCACGCTCGACCACCCCAACCAAACCAAGGCAAGTTTACTTTTCAAAACTTACATATACAAGGACTTTCACTGTTGTGTTTGTAGTTTTCAATTATATCAAATGCTATGTTTATCGAAGTATTGATGCAATTGAGATTGAATAAGTACATACATGCTTATACCCCTTGAACTTAGATTGAAATGTTTTCTTCGGACAACGACTCTAGCAATAGAGGTCGTAGCGGTCCGTATATACTATTGACCGGGGAGCGGTATATTATTATATCGTATCTAGTTTGCGAAAACCCGAAGGTTCATTCGGGTAGTATCGTATACTCAAGTAACTATTGTTATATCTTCGTAAATATTCGAAACCCTATCTTGGATTAAAAGTTTATTTTATCGAATAATTATTTTATTAATTATTTATATTAAATCTTAAAATATTATTTATTTATCATCGTTCATTATTTAAAGACAAAGTTAATCCAAGATACCTTTTAATACTTTCAAAACTCGAACTCATTCGAACTCAAAACATTTTCGAAAACCCCCGGTCAGATTCTGCTTCTTGTATGATTTCAAGAATCATCGATCGACTGATGTCGGACCTCAATTACTCTGTTTTCAATCAAAATCAAGTTTTAAAAGAAAAAGAAAAAGGGACTCTGGCAGGTGTGGGAACCGTTGACGAACGATTCCCGGGATGTGTAAGCGGCCGTGAGCCAGGCGGTCCATCAATTATTATTCCGGCCCAGGTGTTGCCGAAGGATGATTACGGATGTAGTTTTCATCGAGGGTGATTACGGATGTAGTTTTCACCTGAGGGATAGTTACGGATGTAGTTTTTATCCTTCTACCGGTAGAGAAGACCCGCGGATTATTGGACTTGGATGTGGCGACTGATCATCGTCAATCCCTGTCAGGTTTTTATGTTTTCTTCCAGTCCCATCCTCCACTTTGGAAAAATACTCAAACACTGCTTCTTGGGCCTAAGTGCCAAGTTGCTGATAGTGTGGTTTTTTATGAGAAAATATTGACATCGTGCAGTATCTAGAACTGCAAGTTTTTCTATAAAGATTGGCACGTGTTAGTGCACCCTTGCAATTGTTTCAAAGAATGAAATGTTTTTGTATGAGAAACCTTCTAAGCTAATGGAAGGAAAGAGGTTTGCAATGATGTATTCCCTGTACAGTATGTTAATCGTAGAAGTTTTGCCGAAAATGATATACTCATATGTATATATTTTCAAACTTGAGATATATTGAAATGGAACCTTATAAAGGGTTCATATGTTATTCTTAAAGCTCCTTAGTAAGTATAGATGTTTTATTCAAACTCGAACATACACATTGTCCAATTATGTTTTGAAATATGAGATATATACCCATATAGTTGGGAATGTTTTCGAAATAAACCACATTATTATTTTACAAAATGGTGAACTTGCTGAGCATTATGTAGCTCATTCTTGCTTTATAAAAACTTTTCAGAAAGAGAAGAATTTGGTCGGTTAACTTCGCACCAGCAGAAGAGGAGTAGAAGATTTACCCCGGAGATGATTTAGTTCCAGATAAATACTACAGAGTAAGTCTGATAGGTTTTCAACTGTAATAGTAAGACTTGTCTTCAAGTGTAGTTGTATAAGTGGAATTACGTAAGACTCTGGATTGTACAGATGAATTGTAATATTTAGTGTTACTTTTGATTATCGTTTCTGAGGCTCCAACTTGTTTGTGTGTAAGATTGAGGTCTGGATGGATGTATTGTTGAGTTGTCAAGTTAATACAGGTATGATATGGTTGGATGGTGACGTGACGACCTGAATCTCTGACCTCGGATTTGGGGGCGTTACAGAAATGGTATCAGAGCGATAAGTTACAGTACGCAGAAACGAGAGTGTTGAGAGTTAAGTCTAAGTAGGAGAATGACATACGAGATCGTAGTAAACTTATTATTGGACTTCCGGAAGAGGTGCCGGTGAGTAGAATGGGCTGGAGTGTTACTGGAGGTATTATACTAGGGTCGATAGAATCCTTAGAGACCTTCAGAATGATGAATACAGGTTTGAGAGTCGTACATGACCTATCATAAGTAATAATGTAGAAAGCAGAGCGAAATCTCAAGAGCAGCTGAGGTAGAGGCGATATTGCCAATAAAATCGGATGACTAGGCTGGCATAAATTTTGTGGCCCATAGTCCTCCACAGTTTAGGAGGCGGCATTTTAAGAATCAAGAAGTTTAGACTTCCCTTCATATTTAAGGGTACTTAGTACTTGGAATAATGAAAGTCTTTTACTTTGGCTATAAGATTCGATTTTCGATAAGTAACGGGTTTACCTGAAAGTTGGTCACTATGTCGTTGTGGATTTCATTACCCTTGATGGCAAATTTTACATGTGTTATACGAGAATGTTATCATAAGACGAGCGTGCTAGATGATTCCACGCATGATTCGGACGCTAGAGCATGGTAGTTCAACTTAGAGAACAAACAAGTGGGATTAACAAAGGGACTCAAGAGAAGTTGAATATGGTTGCAACGAGCGATACAGTGATCTCAGGGTCTACCAAAAGAAAGACCAGTGGGTCTAGAGTGGGATCCTTTGATAGAGATGTTATCAGGGATTACGTTTATATGTATTGTAGACCTCAATATTTTTGGTATATGTTCACATACACACACCCGCCACTGAACCTATGGACTGCACTGAGATCCCTGAGAGATCTCTTTGATCTGTTCCCAGGGGGAACTGACCACTTATGATTCATGTCGAAAAGCATAAAGTAGGACCCTATGGACTTAGCAGGTGTCCCCGGAATGATGTGAAGCTTGGTCTTCAAGATAAAGCACGAAAATGACAGATATATTATGAAACCCTAACTCGATAAATGACTTTAAGATGATGATTGAGAGACGCACTAGTTGGTGTCTTGTATTACGAAGACCTAAGAGATGGAGTTACCCTCATAATGGTGATAGTGAGATGCACGAATGATTATTAACTTATTTTGGTAACTACCGGCTGGTGCACTACTTCATTTTAAACTTTTCACTAACCATGTTACCTCGATTAGTATATATCAGGTAACCCTTCTAGCTTTCTACTTCAAACTTGTGAAACAACAACCAGTGATATACTTTCCCTAAAGCAGGACTTATCCGAAGTAATTTTATTCGATCCATGAACATTCTATTGAAAAATTTATGATGATCTTGTTCGGCTCAAGCCTATTTACACTTTCTTTCAATTATCCAAGGAAGGTTCAACAAATATTTCCTTAATTAATCGATGAATATTACTTAACGAATATTGATATTTGATTGCTTCTTTCATACTTGCACTCTTCAGTTGAGCTCATAAATATCTAACAAATTACTGAGGACATGGATGATCTAATGTCCATACATCCTTTATGAATTCTTTTCTTCTATTCAAGATGAGATTGTACATCGTACATTGAAATCATAGTAAGGATATCATTTTGATATTGGTATTCTGAATTTAATCCTATTGTAGGATCTGATAAAGCATGTGTACAGAGGCACCCTTGGGTGGACCGTTTCACTGGTAAGTAATATTTGATGAGAGGTTTTCGATTGTTCCGATACCTAGAACATTCTCTTCAGATTTTATAGTTTTCTTTTTCAACCTTAATAACTTCTTAATTGTCATGGAGTAGAATTGCTTTCTATTGGCTGACCTTCATCAATGTGACTTTAGATTTCCTCTTATTATTCAGGAGGAAAAGTATCCACCCGATGTAAGAACTGTATAAAGACCGTCTTTATGACTTTTGTATCCAACAATCATTGCCCTCGTGCAACATTCTCTATGATATCATATTACAGAATTATCAGGACCTGAAGGAATAAACCTTGTTGTACTCTTTCGGTCCATACTTACATCTCCGAAAATCGAGACTCCTAGTATTTTGAACCATCAACATTCTTGGAACATCCAATGTGGAATTCTTATTGAAATTATCTATTGGACCTTGTTATTTTGAAACCATTCCTTTCAAAGTGATTACTCTAAAGTGAACGGGAGGTACAATTATGAACCGTTACACCAATATGAGAAAAAAAACCAAATGTTGTAATTGTGCAGCCAGAGCGTTATGCCGAGTAATTATTAAAGTAGAATAACATGTCGGGGCATAACACAAGACCTTTAATATTAGTGTGAGGAAAGTTATAGGAAATGATGAGGTGGTTGGGAATACGCTCCTACCAACCGTTGTCAAGATGTTATATTAATGAATTCTGGAGTTACCAAGCCTTTTCCTGATCCAGGAAATGCAAATCGATTGCGATGTAAAACATATCCTTGGAGGAAACTGACATGGAAGTGATATGGACGAGAAAGGAAGAAATATCGGGGCAAGAACGTGAAGCTTTACTTATCTTAAAGGGATTGATGCACATAGAGAGACATATAGTTTAACAGGCCCTTAATAGCAAATGGATGCATGGATATATGCCAGTGATCCTTCGAGATTACCACCTAATCAAGTTTACTGATTGGCGCCAGTTGTGAAGGAGGACGAGCGTATGACATCTTACATATACCACCGGGAACTGATACCCTTATCGGAAATGGGGGAATTGTTGATTAGTTAAAATGAGTAGTTTTTTTTTTCAAGGATAAGGTTGAAGAGAAGGTTTCACCAACTCAAGATCGACCTCTGTACTGTGCCAAAGTTGGCATTTCACCCTAATATAAACGTTATAAAATTGTGGTAGTATCGTTTGAATGGACTAATGAGTCAGAAGCCTTTATGGATTAATGAACAAAGTTTTGGGATGAAATGAGATATTAGCAACAACCTCGTTGTTAGCTATACTTGAGGATAAAAAGAGGACTTTGAGAGTCACGATGATGCGTCTTCCAAGAGTTTAAGAGGTGTGCTGATGCAGTAGAAAGGGGATGATAGCTTATACTTCTAAACAACATAAAGGTTACAGGATAGGATATACTAACCGTGAGTCTGGGATTAGTCATGATGGCGTTAACGCATAAAACTGAGACGTTAACTTTATGAGAAAAGTGTGAAAGTTTTCCACAAGTGCCATAAGTATATCTTCATATTAGGACTAAACATAAGAAAGAGAAGGTGACGAAAGGGAGCAGGGAGTATAATGGAGAAATTTGTTATTTCCCAGGAAAGGCCAGTGTGGTGGCCGATACCTATAGAAGGGATTATTCGAAATTGGAATTCAGTCAGTATTGACCAAGAAAATATAGTATATACAATAAAGAATAATGTTACAGGAAAATGACTAAATTATGGGGAAGGACAAAGATGTATAGAGAATTAAGAGAATGTTTGGCAAACGGATATGAAGAATGGTATTGGCAAACTATTAAGTACGAACGCAACATGTCAAAAACAAAATGATAGCGATCTAGTGGATCAATTCTGCCCGTAGAAAATCTTGAACGTGGACAGAATTATAACGAATTTCATGAGTAGATCGCCGAAGACCGAGCCAAGAGATGGCCCTAGACGAATTAGCCGATGCCGGTAGGAAAATTCGAGTGCAATTTTGAGAAAATATCAAGAGATTTGTGAAAATTTTTATGAGCAAAGATTTTCTCAATTAACATAGAATCATTCAACCCTAAAGAGCAATTGTCACTAATGTTCTCCCTAAACCAACTTAAGGCTTCTTTATTTTGTTTAAGCAAATTAGAGATAATGAAAGTCTGGTTAGGGTTCGAATCACTAGGAATAACATGAGACAAGGGTTCCTCTTTCCCTAACGGCTGTTGATCAAATTCGGGATGATAAAGAGTTAAGGCAAATGCGGGTGGTGTACCCACGAGACTCTTAAGAACGGAAGTGTTAAGAATGGGTTCACGACTAACAACCTCGGGTGGGGTCACCCACTTGGAACAATTGTCATTCAAATCACCTAATGACTTATCAAATGTAGGTGGTTCACCAACGGAAGTTTTAACAATCAGATTTTGGGCACAAGAGATCTCCACAGGTTTGGTTTCCCACTTAGAACAAATATCGTCCAACCCGCTCAACATTTCCTCCGAGGTCATATCTTTTAACGAATCAACATACTCTCGGTTAGACTCATGGTTGACTTTGAAATCCTCATTGAGAAGAGACTCAATCTCACTATCCGTAAGGTTTGACCAATTAACAATGTCATCAACAAGATTAATCGCTATTGGTTGCTCGTAAAGTTCATTGGGTTCTTTTCCGACATTAAATATGTTAAGGTTAATTGTCATATTACTAAAAGTGAGTTTCATCGAACCATCCCTACAATTAATCAATGCATTGGATGTAGCAAGAAAAGGTCGTCCTAGAATAATCGGGATTTGGTTCTTAGGATTCGTGACGGGTTGGGTCTCGAGGACAACAAAGTCAACCGGAAAGATGAATTCACCAACCTTAATTAGCACATCCTCAATTATTCCCTTAGGCATTTTGACAGAACGATCGGCTAATTGAATTGCCATGTTCGTCTTTTGAAGTTCGCCTAAACCTAGGGCTTGATAGACCGAAAATGGAAGCAAGTTCACACTAGCGCCTAAGTCAAGTAACGCCTTGTCCACAAAAGTATTGCCTATGACACATGAAATTGTAGGACAACCGGGGTCCTTATATTTCACTGGAATTTGGTTTGAAAGAATTGAACTAACATGAGAAGTCAAAAAGGCTTTCTTAGGGACATGAGTGGAACGTTTGTGAGAACATAAATCTTTTAGACACTTGGCATAAGAGGGAATTTTTTGAATGGCATCTAAAAGAGGAATGTTGATCTCAACTTGCTTGAAAACTTCCAAAATCTTTTCTATCTGAGGCGATTGTTTGTTGGAAAGGAGTCTTTGAGGATAAGGAGCTTTAGGCTTAAAGACTCGTTCGCTAGACACATCGGGAATGGAATTGGAAAGTGGAACAACAATCGAAGATTTTTTAGGTGAAGGTGGTGTTTGAGTCGATGAAGGCTCGCTAGATGATGATGATTTATGAGAAGATTCTGATGACTCGGGAGTGGATTTTGAAGATGAGGGTTCAAGTTGTGAAGGTGTGGGACTAGATGATTCGAAAGTCTCGGGATTAGGAAGATGATTTGAAGCATTGAGTTTAGGGTTTTGTTCAACATTTGACTCGTCTTCTTCGTCGGGGGACTCGACTCCAACTTAATTATCAACTTTGTTTCCCGACCTTAAAGAAATTATGGCATTAACGTTTTCGTGAGGTTTTTGATTGAGGGAAAATTTAGGGTTAACCTCAGGTTGACTCGGGAACTTATTCTTCTCTCGCACACACATGGCATTAGCTAATTGACTCACTTGAACCTCTAACTTAGATAAGGCTTGAGTACTAGCATTCAAAAGTTGCCTATCTTGAGTTATGGTTTGCATGAAAGTTTGTTGAGATTGAGCCAAATTAGTTGTTGATTTCAAAAGCGCATCAAGAGTCTTTTCCAAAGAATTAATTCTCATATCTGACTCATGAAAGCCGGGTGGGTGGGCGGGTGCTTGATTTGAATAAGAAGGTTGAGTCGGATAAGGACCGAGATTTTGAGTAGGGTTTGGAAAGGGACCTTGATTTGGAGTCGAAAAAGAATTTTGATTGGGTTTTTGGAAAGAAGGAGTATTTTGAAAAGGAGGTTGAAAAGAAGGTGGATTTTGGTAATTTTGTCTTTGGTTCCACGAGAAATTCGGATGATTCCTCCATCCGGGATTGTAAGTAGGAGCAAACGGGTCGTTCCTAGTGGGTGGTTGAGACACCGCATTAACTTAATCAAAAGAGGGATAGTCCGAAAAACTTTGATTAAAATTAGGGCACATAGACACATTTGAGGGGGCCTTACTAGTTTCTAGGGCTTCAAGTCTTCTAGTTAGAGTGGCTAATTTGGAATCGGTTGCAATCGAACTCCCAATCGAATGCAAACCCTTAGATGAACTAGACGACTTATTAGACTTGTTAGGTTCCCTAGTAGACTCCCACAACATGGTCTTCTCGGCTAATTCTTCGAAAAATTTCCAACCCTCGTCTTCATCTTTCTCCATGAATTTTCCTTGGCACATAGATTCCAACAACGCGGTTGTTGTTCCATCTAAGGCCTCGTAAACGATCTTACAAAGCCTCCATTTTTCTATTCCGTGGTGGGGGCATTGTGATAGAAGATTTTTAAAACGATCAAAATATTTCCAAAAAGACTCGTTTTCCTTTTGATGAAATTGATTTATTTCGTTTGTAATTCTCGTAGTCTTATGGTTTGGAAAATATTTTTTTAGAAAAATAACCACAAATCCCTCCCACGTGGAAATAGAATTAACGGGTAGACTATACAACCATTTTTTTGCATTTTCTTTTAAAGCGAAGTTGATAAGTCTTAGCCTAATGGAGTCCTCGGAAAGATGTTGGAGTTTTTGCAATGCGCAAACCTCTTCAAATTCATGAAGAAAGAGATACGGGTCCTCACCCTCGCTCCCGTTAAATTTAGGTAACATACTGATGTGGTGAGCTTTAATTTCGAAATTATTACCATTAACGGGAGGAAGGGTGATACACGAAGGTTGGGCGGAACGAGTAGGATAGCAACGGTCCTTAAGAGACATGGCCATGTTTACTACGGGTTCGGAATAATCTAAAGACTCCGAATTAGACGATGAAGAAATCTCAAAAGATCTCACTAGTCTAGAAGAATTATCCCTACGCCAAGTAGATCGCATAAACCACGAAAGGAAACACGTAGCAAGAAAGTGCGATAAAATAAACACACAAAAAGAAAGGGTGTAAAATTAAAAAAAAAAATCCTAAACCTAGGGTTCCCTAATAAAATAACTAGACCTTGCTCCTAACCGTAAGGACCACCAAAAACTAGGTAAATCAGAATTTATTCGGACCGATTTGGCCAGATAGGTGCAAGCATTGCTAAGAGACTAAACACCAGTCTAGACACCAAATCTTAATTGGCCAGGTAAGCTCTCGCTTGCCTAGACACCAAAGAGTCGGAATAAATAATGATTACTTTGTTTCTTAGGTACCTTCCTAATTGAGCGCGAAGTCCTAGGGGCAAACGTCTAATTAATTTTATTAAAGGCTAGGGTATGCAAAATGAAGAATTAATGGTTTTTGGGTTAAGGAAAGAGTGATGAAATCCCTTCCCTTATCTTGTAGTGGTTATGCCCTTAAAGTTTATTTACAAAATGATGCAACAAACAATGATATATACAAAAAAATTATAAACAACTATGGATGCTTACTCTACGTGATTTAATCTAAAGAAAGAAAAAAAAAAATTTAACGTACCTTAGGGTCCTCCAGCGATCACCAAAATTTATAGGGTACGAAAAATTAAAAACAAGAAAATAAAAATCTAGATGATGTGCCCAAAGTGATTAAATGCATGATGCAACAATTATGTATTTACAACTAATTTTTTTGGATTTTAAAATTTTAAATTTTTTTGTGATTTTTGAATTTTTTGATTTTTTTTTGTATTTTTCTAAAAATAAAAAGGGCGAAAAGAGTGAGATACGGTTACCGAAGCAAGCTTTCCATAAATTCCAATTTTCCATGCTTCTTGAGAAGAGTTCCGAAATCTCACAATTTCGTAAAAAGAACGAAATAAAAATAAGACAAGAAATAAAACTAACTCGAAAAATTAAAAATTAAGGCGCGAAAAATAATTAGTCCCCGGCAGCGGCGCCAAAAACTTGATGTGCTAAAAATAAGGATTTTAAATTGCAAGTGCACAATTTCATCGTTTTAATACTTGAGATATCGATCCACAGAGACTTATTATTTTCGCAAACCTTAAATTTTAATTTAGGCGAACTATAACAATTAATTTTGAAGGATTATATTTTGATAAATTAATGCTACCACCTAATACGAGAATAAATTGCTAAAAATAAATAAATAATAATAACAAAGTGAGGTGCGAATAAAAAAAACATAACATCTAATTAAGATAATTAAAGTGTGGGCACAATGATTATACTAAAGACTTCCAATGATTAGAGAGATAATTATCTAATAATTAAATGCAATGAATGGATGATGATTAAATTAATGCAGTAACTTAATATCTAAACATACTACGGCAACAGAAAAAAAAATTTGTGAAGCAGGAGCATTTGAATTCAAGTTAGAAAATGGGCTGCCAAATAACTCAGGCCACGATTTGGGCCAGACATGAAACCAAACATCAGAAAAAATCAAAACAATAATCTGCAAAACTAATAATCTGCAAAACTCATCCTGGAATTCGGTGTCTCGCAATACACAACTCACATAAACAATTACATAAACTGGACAATTACAGAACTTGGCAGCATAGTGACAGTGCGATTCAAACTCCTTGAACTCAACTCAGAATTCGGGAAATCGATTAAACGAGACCAGAAACTTAGCAATATAACTCACCAACAAATCAGACTCAAAACTAAACTTAGAAAATGCAAAATACGTAGAACTCAGGACAATACCAAAACAAATAAACAGAAAATCAAACTCAGCTTCGACAACAGTCGATTAAAAATATAAAATCAACGCTGAAATGTAAACAGCAATTAAAACTCGATGGAAACTCAATGATTGACTCGGACACTCGTTAACTTCGGCAAGAACAGAACTCGGCTCAGCCATTAAAACAAACAAAGAACAAGAAACAGAAAATGATACTTCGATTATGACTTCACAACAACAGCAAAGATAATCAGCAACTCGAACTAAATCAGTACACGAAGCAAAACTCAGATTCGACGAAAAAAATAAATAAAAAGATAATTCATGTAATTATTTTATCCATGAAAAAAGAGAAGAGGAGGGTGAGATGGATGTTGAAAAGAAGGAAGGGGGTATGGTGGGTTTGTCGAGAGAAGAAAACAGAGAGAAGATGCAGGGGGAATTGAATTTTTGTGATGAAATAAACTGAAAGGAGCAAAATAAAACAGAGGTTTTCAAAATTGGCTACGAATTAAGAAATTTAAACAAGTAAAGAAAATTGCTGAAAATTAACGAAACTAATGTTTTTGGTTTTTTTTTATTTTTAAAAATTAATTACGAAAATAAAATTTAACTACGAAATTAAAGTTATACTAAAACGAGGATGGAATTAAATGGCCCACAATAAAATGGAAATTTAAAGGGGCAAAATTAAAATTTATAACTAAGAACACGAAATTAAATTTCGTTACTTTCAACCCCAAGTGGTTAGCAACGGGATTTACGAAAATAACGAAAGCAAAGTAAAATAAACGAGAGAGCAAGACAAGAAATTAAAGGAAATGAAATTGGATTAAAATTAAAAAGAGTGTTTACAAGATTTGAAACTAAAAAAAAAACAAGAAATTAAATCTACCCTAAAATCTAAGATGCTAAATACAAGGGGAGTGAGGGGTATTTATAGGATAGGAATTAGGGTTAAGGGGGGTGTTTGGTAAATCCCCACCATACATTTGTGGTGTGTGGTGGTGAAATCCTAGCCATCTATTTGCTTCCTTCCCCCTTAAGCTTTGAAGAGTTGATCTTGGCCATACACTTCTCTAATGTGTTGGGATGATCTCCATCTTCCACTTGTCTTGAAATATTCCTTTTGCTCCAAGCTCCTAATTCTTTTCCTTCTTTCATTTTTGGTCCTTTTTCTTCCTCTTTTTCCCTTCCTTGCCCTTTATTTCTTTATTTTGTCATTTCTTTATTTATTTACGAATTTCCTGAAATGCAACAAAATAAATTATTAAAATACGAGTTCAAGCAATAAATAGACAATAAGAAATATGCAAAATTATGCAATTATCAGTCAGTTAATATTAGTATTTAAATATTAGAATGAAGTTGATTAGGTACTAAAGGTAACATGCGAAAAAGGGAAATTGATTAGTTATTACTTGTAACATGTTTTACATGAAAAAAAGAAATTGATTAGTTATTAGTTATTATAATAATTAAGTAAGGATAAATAAGTAATACTATAAATTATTAAGTAAGGGTAACTAAGTAATAATAAAAAAAAATTGAGTAAGGGTAATTAGTTAAAAACACAAAATACCGTACCGGTTGACCGACCGACCAAACTTTCAAGGTTTAAATATAAAAAGGAAATTGATTAGTTATTACAGATAACATGTTTTATATGAAAAAGGAAATTGATTAGTTATTAATAATTATAAATAATTAAGTAAGAATAAATAAGTAATACTATAAATTATTAAATAAGGGTAATTAAGTAATAACGATAAAATTTTGAGTTAGGGTAATTAAGTAAAAATATAAAAGGGTTTAATATCAAATTGGCCACTGAATAACTTGACATATCTCAAATACACCACTGATAAATTTGGGATATTATTTAAAACACTTTTAAAAACATAAATATCAAACGAATACCTTTAAAATGTACTCGGGAAGTAAAAATAATTTTTCATTGGGTTCTACATATTTTCCTTGAATGCTACCATAACCAAACGAAAGGTTAATAATTCTAGTATTTTTGATAATATTTTTAGATTTTAAGAAATTTTTATACTATTTATTTTTAATGTTATAGTTATTTTCTTTGATTTAATTAAAATTAAATAGTAAATAAATTTCTTAAAATCTAATTATTTTATCAAAAATAATAGAATTCATAACCTTTCATTTGGTTGCATTAGCATTTAAGAAAAATGTATAGAACTCGATGAAAAATTACTCTTAAGAGTATATATATATAGAGGTATTTATTTGATATTTATGTCTTTAAAAATGTTTTAAAGGAGACCTCAAATTTATCAGTGATGT
This sequence comes from Saposhnikovia divaricata, assembly GCA_036435485.1. Taxonomy (NCBI): domain Eukaryota; kingdom Viridiplantae; phylum Streptophyta; class Magnoliopsida; order Apiales; family Apiaceae; genus Saposhnikovia; species Saposhnikovia divaricata. The sequence continues at coordinate 200,658,541 of CM071594.1, forward strand.
ATTTGAGACATGTTAAGTTATTCAGTGACCAATTTAATATTAAATCCAAATATATAAAATACCGACCAAACTTTACTTTTAATGTCTCGGTTAAAAAAAGGAAATTGATTAGTTATTGTTACATGTAACATGTTTTACATAAAAAAATTAATTAATTAATTATTAGTAACTATAAATAATTTAGTGAAAAACCAAAATACCCACCAATTAAATTCATTTGCCCAAAATACCTACAGGCGCGGAGGTCCGCCCTTTTTACCCACGGTATACGCATCTTGGAGATGCGTACACTGTACACGCATTAAATGAGTGCGTAGTCTTTGTAAATCAGGAGAACGGAGAATGTAAACAGTGTGTTGAATACGCATGTTCAACATGTGCGTCTTGATACGCATGTTGAACATGCGTATTCAACACACTGTTCGTCATCGTCTCAGCCAATCTCGGAGACGTTTTTCGGCAACAAAATTGAACACATCTTACAGTCCTTTCCAGACATCTTTGAATACCATTCCATATATCAAAATGATCACATTTTTGTACTCTACAAGCCTATACCATCCATTTTCCATTTGATTCGCCAGATTTTAAACCCCCAAAATCGAACTCGTTTTTCCGATTTGAACTCTGATTTCTTCTTATACGCCCCTGCGGGGCCAGAATCAGCAAAGGAATCTGGGGGAAAGGACGAGGGAGCTCTGAGCTTCATTTTGATTCCCTTAGGAGCAGTTGAGGTAGCTTGAGTCAGGAGAACGGAGGGGGGCGACGGGGAGGCGAGTTTGAGGGGAAGAGAGATATCGGAGTTGGAGATGCACAAATGACGTGTATGACGTCATTACGCATTTGTCAGATGCGCATTCCATGATACGCATTCCAGGAATGCGTATCCTAGACTACGCAGTTGGCAGATGCGTACTTCATGGGTAAAAAGGGCAGCTTCTTCTGCACATGGGTATTTCGGGCACCTTCTAAGGAAATGTAGTGTAGTTTGGACATTATTTCTAAATAATTAAGTAAGGATAAATAAGTATTATTTCTGAAAATGTAAAGACGGGTATTCAAAAAAATGGGCGCATTATTTGCGAAAAAATGAGCGCATTATTTGGTAAAAATAAGAGAGGAGAGGAATAGACCCTAAATTAGGGTTTATTTCATTCGGCGAACACTCCCTCTGCCCGCACAAATCTCAAACCTTGGTATTGCAGGAATTCACCATGGTGCAAACCAGATCAATGTGTAAGAAAATTAATAACACCAGATCAATGTCTAAGAAAACTAATAACAAGTAAGTTTTATTGAATTTTATTTTGTTAATTAAATTAATTTGAATTTGGTTTCTGGACTGAGATTTCTTTTGATTAAGGATTGCTGTGAATCACAAAGTTGTTAAGAGAGAAAGCAAACAAACAAGGAAAAAGGATAAAGTAAGTGTGGATGAGGAGGATAGCTATGAGAGAATCTACACAATAGACGATGAAGCTTGCTCCATTTTCATGTAAGTTTTAATTCAATTTTTTTTTTTCCATTCAGTCTTTTCTTTGTATGTCAGGAATTGTTTAGTTCTTGGAGCTATTTTTGGTGTTTTGTATAGTTTTGAGTATGAATACAGCTAAATACAACAAAGGTAAAGAGAGAATAGACAGATTAGAGATGGATTATAGAATCAGAGGTTTAGAAGACAGAGAGGAAGAAATTAGACAGAGAACAGATAGAAGCTTGCAGGAGAATATATAATTTAGGGAGAGAAACCCTATGAGAGAGAGAGAGAGAATTCCTTTATAGAGAGAGAAAGCACTGGAAATCATTCCTTTTAAAGTTTTCATATATTCAACATAAACTGAAATGTAACATTGTAGACGATTTATAGAATTCCAAAACAAACTAGTTCACAAAAGACTAAACTACACTCAAAAAACTCTTTCCCCCCCCCCCCCCCCCCCCGGAAAGTAAATACCCTCAAGGACTTAATATGACTATTACTCTTTATTCCCCCCCCCCCAAATTAAATACCCTCAAGCACTTAATATGACTATTACTAATACTTGCTAACACCACTAATTCCGAATCCTCCATTCCTAACATTGTAGGTTTTTATCTGTTTTTGTTTAATTACAGGATTGATGACTATCTGATCCGACATCCACCAAACCCAGAGGACACATGCGTAAGATCTTTTTTTTTTCCACATAGCTTTTTAGTATTAATTCCTTTCTTAATCGTTATTAATTTGGTTTTTGCGCTCTATTCATCAAAGCTACCACTTGAGGTCGACCGTGCTGGACAGTTAGAGTGGGGCCAAATGAGTGCTCTTGTAAGTATTTTTGCTGAAAAACATAGATATGATGCAAGTGTCCACCAAGTGATGATATCTCAAATTTTCAACTATTTAATTCTTTTTCAGGAAAAAGCTCCATTTATTGAAAAGGTCAGAGAAAGGTGGAGGCGTAAGCCAGCATATGAGCTCTATTGATTTCCAGATTATTAACAATCTTACACAGCCCTCAAGTTCAGTCAGGTATTCATCAAACACCTTCTGTGCCCTCTACTTATATATTTATATGCGTGTTTCTAGACTTGTAGTTCGGTTACGTATATCTCTTTGTGTTTATATTGTGTAGTTTGGTGTGATATATGATCTGGTTATGATTGTGGTGTTGATTAGGGTATGCTTGCTGGACTGCTGGAGTAGCGGTGGATGTGGTAATTTGTGTTCTATACGATGAGAATTGTTACGTTCTTAGATATATGATGTTATGAATTTAGCTAGAAGAGATTTTATACTGTAATTTGGAGGATTAGTGTGTGTTTGTTGATGCACGGCGTGGGTGTATATGTTTTCTGACTTTTCCTTATTGTTGTGATTATTGCTGCAAATTAGTGAGTTTATGAGTTTTAGGGCCGTAACTGGGGCGTCTGAAACTCATAGAACTAGAAACTGAACGATGGATTCGCGTGAGCCTGTGTACTTGTTGCTTGTTTAAGATATTGATTCCTTTGCAAGTCCTTTGTCATCATGAATTTTAGTTGGTTTGAATTTGGTTTTTCGTATTAGTTTAATTTTTGATGTTCATTTATCCAGTACGGTAGAATATTCAATCTTCTTCCTGTATCATAATGTAGAATTACTCTGATCCTTTTCAAAACTATTGCTACGTTTCGCAAGTTGACAACTTTTAGAAATAGTTTTTACTACTATCTATGGTTTGAACACTGCTTTAGTTGTGATACAAGTGTTTGGATGATTTAAAGAGGTATTATATGATATAATATATAGCTCAACAATTAGTTGAATAATTTGTCTTTGTATAAATGCTTATAACTTCCGTTCTCTATCCTTTGTCCCTATTTATGTTGTAAGAGCCTCAGAGTCCATATTTAAGGACTGTGCATAAACCCTCCTCGTGTTTGAGCTTTGGGAATGGGAGCTTACGGCTCTTTTATCTTCAGTTTCATTCTATATATGTTCACTGGCTAGTAAATTTCCTATTTGAAATGCTTTATGTGCTTTTCTCGAATTCATTTTTTTACTGGATGAAGAAGAATGCTGCCAATTTTTTTTTTAAAACTTCATGCTATGAGAAATGCCAAGCTTGGACTAGAGAAATATTATAAAGTTAAAGGAGACCTTTATATAGTGCACTTTCCTCGACCTAGAACAAGTACTTGAAAACTCTTTAAGTTCTCTTAATTCTCTTAGTAATATTTGAGATACATATATAGGAGGTTGAGTGCTATAGTCAAGGCACACAATCAGGTCCAGATTATGCTAATCAAACTAATAAAGAGAATCTCTCATCTATCTAAGGAAAGAAGATAAATAGTGGCATCTGGCATATCAATACCAGAATCTCATTATAACAAACATGAACTATAATCTAATCTAATCCCTATAAAGTCTCCGTCATCTGATTATGCTTAGAGAATTCCACAGTACTCTCTGGTAGTGTATCTGTATTTGTCTCTGCAGTAACTTTGTTAGTTGAGAACTGTATATGATTTGTTGCGTCCTTTCCCTATGTGTTTGTTAAATACTACACTTGTAAAATTAATGATAATTTTTGCTGGTAAGTTTAAATTTTCCAAATGCTGCCTTAATACATAAAAAAAATTACTTATGAACTTGTGTTTTACACGTCAAAAAATGTTGGGAGGGCTTGAACCTCCGACCTTATGCGTAACAGCCACACACTCTAAATAACTGAGCCATTCCAGCAGATGCTAGAAAGTGTGCTGTAATACATCCATATCTATATTCACTGCATTTTTAAATCTCACCAACTTCACTGCAATGTTTTTGGGTCTGAACTGACAATTAGAGGAATGATTTACAAGGTGATCTCAGTTTCTTTTCGTAAATACATATATGTAATCATACCATACCCCTATTCCGTATCTGATTCCCTGCTGTGTATGTATATTAACCCAATAGTTTGTAACAGTTTGTTGGTCTTTGTATCTTAGGTAAATTAGAGGAGAAATAAGTCAATAACAAGGATTTTCTTCTTGTCTAATGTATGATAACTAATATTTTGATATTTGGAACCTATTACAAACCAAAACCAAAAACCACAGCTTCAGTTTCTTATAGTGAAGGCTCTCTAGTTAAAGATATCTAGGGATTTGTTGTGATCTGGGGTGTTGGAGAAATACAATTCTTCTCATATTTGCTCAGCCTAGTACATGTCATCCAGGTGCATATATGAAGTAATTTTGACTGTTGTAAGGTTTATACTTTATTTATATTAATGGTGTTCTAATATCTACATGCACATCCTAGTTCATTAGTGGTGAAATATCATATTCATACTATGACGACTTGATTTTTTTTGTTTGCATATTATCATTAAATTCCTATTCTACCTTTATTTTGTGATACAGATGTTCCATTTGATGCCTACGTCCCAAGGAAGTTTTTGTGTTCAATGACATATTCCACTTGAATTGTGCTTGAAGTTTAGGGATGCATATGAGTCCGACATTTACTTGTGTCCAGAAACTAAAGAATTTATCTGGAAGGACATTTAAAGGATTGATTGAGAGATGCCAGAACATTCTCCTATTAATATGTTTTCTCCATTAAAATTCAAGCTATTCTCGTATTGTCAGTCACTTGTTATTTTTTGTTAGTTTAAACTCTTATACTATTTGTCACTTGCTACTTTGCTGGTTGCTTTCCTTTCTTACCAGTCTCGAGTGTTTGGCATGTATGACACGGTGCCACTAGCGCAGAATCACACCTGAAGACTAAAAATGTCATTAGAAATCCGGACTGAAATTAGGACTAGGACTGTATTTAGATATTGATGATACTCATCCATGAACTCTACTAGATTATGGTCAATATTTTTTTTTTTTTTTGAAATATCCCTACTTGCATTACTCATTCAAATAAGAATCGAGTACATGGTTTAAGAAATCAGGAGACGTGACATGCCACTCTCCAAGATCAGACATAGAATGTGCGGTTTGAGCTAACAAATGAGCCACACAATTCGCTGACCTAAACATAAAATTAACTAGCACATCATTAAAGGGCTTTAACTCTAGCATACAATCATCCACAGTAGTATTAAAGTACTACCATCCTCTCCATAGCAAGCTAATGCCAAAACCTGAGAATCAGTTTAGAAAATGCAGCAGTCCAGTTGCAGGTTCTTTGTCCACATAAGAGCTTCCCTTAGCTTAATGCTTCAGCCTCCTTTGGTGTCCAGTTACCAGTGACATGACTACACCTAGCTCCAATAAAATCTCCCTGAGTTTCGGATTACACAGCCAATAGCAATGTATCCATTATGAGCTCCTGTTGCATCCACATTAATTTTAAACCAATTTTCTGGGGGCCTGCTCCATTTCCTATCAGCTACCTTTCTTCTAACAATCTGGTTGCACCTGCGTCTTCTGAGCTTCTTTCCAATCATGCATGATGCAGCAAGTTCAGTGCTGCTGCTTTTACCCCAAATGCTGATCCATTAGCTTTATCCCAGACCCACTTGTTCCTTCGGTTCCATATACTCCAACAGTACATGCTTAGCCACACACATTGGTCTCTTGAAACTCCCTTAAACATACGACGCAGCACATCAAACAGAGACTCATGAGGCATAATTGGGTTCATCGATTGGATGCCAGCCATATGCCAAGCCGTCCTAGCAAAATCACACTGAAAAAGAACATGCATATCCGTTTCTTCACTATTATGACACCATGGACAACTCTCATTTATATTCACTTTTTTCATTACTAATGCAGATGCTGTTGGTAAACAGCCTTTATAGACTCTCCAGAGGAAGTTTGTAACTTTTCCAGGCATTTTTAACGACCAAAGTTTCTTCCAGAAGTTTGAATAAGTAGCATCATGATCTCCTTGTAGCAGATTATGGTCGATATTATTGACAGTCACAAGATAAAAATAACTATGAATTTGCTTAAGTCCAAAAAAGAAAAAGGAACTACGAACCCAACCTGTGTGGATCGTCTTTTTCTAGCACAACCTCAGAGTGGAGCTCATGTGGCATCTATGAACCATGATAGATAGTCCAGATAGCAATGGGTGTCTCTGGATCAGAGATTTAAGGTCTTATAATCGGATATGAATTTATATAAAATAAATTTGATTTGATAACATTTCGATTCGATAATAATCTAATCTGATAATACGGCTATGAATTTTGCTTAATCCGTTCTGAGTAAATATATTTATTATATGGGGTAGTGAACTTTGCCCGTGCTATGCATGCTAAGCATTTTTAAAAGAAATTTATATATTCATTTTATATTTTATATGACATAATTTTTAATATATATGTAAGAAATGATACAACACTATTATCATGAACTAATGTACAATTAAAGTTGTAATGATAAAATATATGAATAAAGTTTTGACGTGAAAGGAATACAAGTACTATTATGGATGATGGTCCTATTTACCTCAATTTTAGTTATAAACTAGTTGATAAAGCCGCGCTTCGCAGCGGCTTTACAATATTTTAAAAAAATTCATTACATTTACGTTATATTATAATATTAATATTAAATTTTAATAATTAAATAATATTCTCTAATGAATCAATTTCTTGTTAAATACGATTCTTTCGATTGAGCCGCTCTCTCGTTAAAACCGAAATCCCAACTTTTTAACAACTTATATAATATTTTTTATCTATAAAATCGAACTGTAAAAATAAAATGAAATTTATGACTTCAGTATCAAATTCTAATAGCTAATACAATCTTTTCTAGCGAGCCGTCTTCCCGTTAAATACGTTTCGAGCCGCTCTTATTTGAAACCGAAATTCTAACTTCATTATATAAATAGAGTAAATTCCAATTTTTATATTCATTAAACTTTCTAATATTTATGGAGTTTTAAAAGATGAAAATACATCTTATATTTTCTGTATATTATAGATATTCTTGTATTTATTTATAATTTCCGCATGGGAATGTCTTTCTATTATTTTAACATATCAAAAAAAAATTAAAATACGAAGACTTTTCGTTACGGGAATAATATTACATTTATGGATATATTTTTGTAATGCAAGTATAATTAACTTGCATAAAAAAGTTAAAATAAAAGATTTCTAGGAAAAAAAATGTATAGTTTTAAAAAATCGTATAAGATGTCTCCACCGTCCTCGTATTCTACTTCCAATAAAACATTTTATTTTATATATTAATTATATATTTAAACATTTTTTGTACGGTCTTATCTAATTAATCGCTTTCTTGTTAAACACATTTATTACTATTGATTCGCTCTCTCGTTAAGACCAAAAACCTAACTTTTACATATATTACTTTGTATGATAATATTTATCCATAAAAATCAAATCCTAAAAATAAAATAAAATTTATAACATCATATGATATTTTAATAGCTAGCACGATCTTTTATAGTGAGCCGTCTTCCCGTTAAACACGTTTCGAGCCGCTCTCGTTTGGGATCGAAATTCTAACTTCATTACATATTATTGATGTTACTTATCTTTCACAACAATTTTTTTCCTTAAAATCAAAACCTAAAAAATAGAGTGAATTCCAATTTATACTTTCTCTAGACTTTCTAAAAATTTTGGAGTTTTTGAAAATGAAAACACATCTTATTTTCTCTTTATATTATAGATACTCCTGTATTTATTTAGGATTTCTTGCATGACATTGTTTTTTTATTATGTTAACACATCAATTCTTTTATTTTTAAATACGGTGACTTTTTTCATGACAATAGTATTGGATTTATGAATAAATTTTCCTAATATAAGTATAATTAAATTATATAAAAAATATATAATTTAAGAAGATCGTACTTTCTATAAAATATTTAATTATATGTCTGCTCTATATATTCAAACACCTATTCTAGTTCTAGTAGAACTTTTATTTATATATTTTTTCTACAAATTCGAACTCTTATTCTCTATAAATTCGAACTCCTATTCTACTTCAAATAGAACTTTTAATTGTATGTCTTATAAATACTTATTATACTTCCAATAGAACTTCTAATCATATGTCTTTCCTATAAATTTGAACTCTTCTCCTTTATAAATTCGAACACCTATTCTACTTCTAATATGCTAATTTATATTTTTATATTTTTTAGTGTTTAAAATTCTAGAAAATTAGAAAAATTGATTGACACGATATTAGAGCGCCACCTAAACTCCCGCTATCCTCCTTTATATATATACTAGTCGACTAAGCCGCGCTTCGCGGCGGCCTTATAATTTTTTTTTCAAAATTTTTAAATAAAGTTCATTTAAGAAAAAAATGACAAAAATATTTTTATAATATCAATATAAAATAGTTAACACAATATTGTATAAATTAAATATACATATATAATAAGATAAATTATTCATATATTTTTCTATATCGATTTTGTCTTACGATTTTTTAGGTCGACACCCGTTGTATATATTATAAAAATACTAAGCGTACACAATAATACAAATTTAAATACTAAAATACTATTTGACTTTGATTTACTGATTTTGCCTCAAAATTCTTTTTTAAAATTTTAAATATATCAAAAATATCAATATAAATTGATGAACACAAGATTGTATAAATTAAATATACATAGATAATAAGATAAAATATTCATATATTTTTCTATACCGATTTTGTCTCACAATTTTTTAGGCCGACACCCGTTTGTATATATTATAAAAATATTTAGCATACACAATAATAAAAATTTAAATACTAAAATGCTCTTTGACTTTGATTTATCAATTTTGCCTTACAATTTTTAGGCCGACGCCCGTTGTATATATTTTAAAAATACTAAGTATATACAATATAAATCGAGTAAATATGATTAAAAACGTGGTGATAAAATTTGATTATTAGAAGTAATTCTTAACCGATGAATATTATTTGCAGAAGATTATGCCTATAATTTAGAAATAGATTATATTCACTATGCCTACAATTTAGGAATAGATTATATTCACTCATTGATTGTAAATATCTTGTATATCGTTTCCTAATGCTTTGTTGTATCATCCCTATATATAGGGTATTGTAAATCAATAGAGATCATCAAGAATTGAGGCAACAGACCTCTTTTAGTAATGATCGTATATATATAAGAATATAAAATTTCTTTTCTATTTCGAATACATACTATAAGAATATAATATTTTTTTTCTATTTTGAATATATTATTTTTTTTCTTCCCAACAAATTCGAAAACCTTTTCAATTTCGAATATGTAATTTGAATTCTTCTTCCCTACAAATTCGAGAACCCTTTCTATTTCAAATATGTTTATGTTAACGTTTATATTAATATTAAAAGAGGAAGTTTTGATTTTTTTCTAAAAAATAGGATTTAAAGAAGGAAATTATAATTTTACATATTAAAATAGAGGAGTTCTAGAAAAATAGATAAATATGAATCGAGCGATTCTAGAGCTCCATCAAACTCCTGAGGGTTTTCCTTTATATATATAATAGATATTGATGCCCGATTTTGGGTCCAAAATGTCCCCTACATGCGTTATTTCGGCTTTCGTATCATACATATACATATTGTCTCGGCAACCGTGTAAAACATATACGATATAGAAAATATGTCACTTAAGTTAGTGTACAAGTACGAAATTGAAATTTGTTGTCCTGTATCACATACAAATACAAACCACTTCACCTTTATATAAGCGTATCACATGCAAATACAAACCACTTCACCTTCATATAAGTGATCCGAGTGATTCTTTTATTAATTAAGTCGATATTGTATATCATCTAACCAATTACTTTACGCTAATCCACAATATTAAAGTTTTGTTTTATAGAGAAAAATTATGTTAGTAAATGGAAATATATAAAAATCAATTATTTTCCTCATTTATTTTTGTTTTTTGTTATTTCCATTGTTCACTTTAAGCCTAAAATAAAATTTATGTTTAAAAAGTTATTTATTTAGTAATGTCTCAAATGAAATCATATGAATAGAGGAATCTAATTTATTACTCCCTCTTTAATTGTCCAATTTTATTTTTTTCACGCATTTTTAGATGTAAATAAAACATAGCTCCATATATATATTTTTAAAATTTTCTTTTTCTAGAATAAAATTTTAGATACTGAACTTTTATTTAGAAAAAGAAAATTTGAAAATTAATTTATTGAGCTATGTTTTATTAACTCCTTAAAATTCGTGCAAAAAACAATATGAACAATATAATTGGAACGGAGGGAGTAACAAATTTTAATTTCATAATATATTTTATATTTTAAAACGAATTGTCATAAGAATATAAGAATCTTCATTAAATTTTACATTGATTAATTTTGAAAAAGATAATTTATTATTAAAAAATTTTGTAGTGAAATATTTCATATGTTAAAAAATCTTTTCATAATTATGTAAGGACATCAATAATTTTTATTGATTTTTGTGTGTCTATATTAATATTGTACATGCTACAATTAAAATCCAACTAATTTCTGTCCGACACTGTAACTTGGTCTAATTTTATTCTCCCAAACCCAAAATTAACTCTTGCATGGAGTGGCGGATACATGATTTTGCACATGGTATGTCACCAATTTGATATCAACAAACTAATAGAGAAAAAACTGATTCTTATAATAGAAAACTTCAAATTATTATAATTGTTCTCGACGACTTTTCATATTTTGCTAGCGATCTACAATATCATTCATCTTAACATTCAAAAATAAATCCCTTTCTTAATATTTAATGAAACAATCATTTGACATTTGATCTCCCATTACATAATTTAGCTTTCACTCGTGTCATTCCCGAAAAAACTCTTTCAACACTTGCGCAATGGATAAAATCAACACCAATTTTAATAACAAGTAGACACTTTGATGAATTTCATGCTTTCCTGTTTCAACAAGTTTCATATAGAGCTCACCAAGTTTTTTTAAATTATAAAATCTCTCATCTTCTCTGATGGAAACTATAAAATTCTAAAGAGAATGCTAAAAAAATAGCAATTCACTACTTGAAAATTCATTCGGATATAATGTAGCAAGTCGTAGTAATTTACTTTTGTCAAAGGCAGCAAATCGATTAATAGTAGTACTAAAGCATGCCATGCACATAAGTAATTCCTTGCTTACCTCGGGAAATCGATTTTCAAGTTCTTGCAATTGAAGATCAATGACACTTAGAAATACTTGAACTCGAAAATGATTTAAATCTGTTACATGTGGGCTTTTACCTCTGTACATCCATCTTCCCGGAACAAGATAATTTTCCTCCATATTTGGAATCTCAACAAAGAAGTTACTTGGTCCATATGAGAATCCCATCCTTCATCTTGCATCTTCTACAAACTAGTCTTGGTTATGTCAACCACAAACATAGCATTTACAATGTCTTGATCATGTAATTGTAAAGCCACATTTAACTCACTTGTTATCCCGAATATAGCAACCATCAAGTGTGCCACAAATACAAAATCAAATGACATCAACAAGTGGATGATAGATTGTGCTTTATTGGAGTCAAGTATATTGGAAACTTCTGCAATGGCATCAATTGACTCAAGAATTGTGGCACTACTAAAAAAAGTAGAATAGACATCGCCCATTTAACATCGATTCATGATGTCATCGATGTAAAAACTATCAATGACATCGGTCGATAAAAACTGATATCTTTGATATATTATGAAATCACATTACTAGCCAATCGATGTAATTGACATATCAATGACATCGGTCAAAAAACAACTGATGTCTTTGACATACTATGACATCGGTAAAAAAATAACCGATGTCTAAAGTAGGCTTAAAAAAATTTGCTGTCCACGCCCTCACAACTTTCCCCACTTAATACCCAAAATATTCCCCCCCATTCAGACAATATTCCCCTCTTAGCAAATTTTTAGTTCCCCCCATTTTTTCGAGCCAATATTCACATCACCCAGCAGAAAAAACAAAAACAAAAAAATTCTCAGCTCTCTCTCGACCTCACCTCTCAGCTCTCTCGACCTCACCTCTCAGCTCTCTCGACCTCACATCTCTTTCACTTTCATATACAAAAATCGGAACCGAAACCCTAATTCACTCCTTCACTTTCTCTCTTTCTCTTTCACTTTCTCTTTCTCTCGCTCTTTCACTCTCAATCGAAAACCCCCAATTTATAATCCTAATTTGTAATCGATTTGACAAATTGAGTAAACTTGTTCAATTCATTGCTGGAATCCATTTGTTCACTGCTAAAAAGATTGAATCGGTAAGAGAGTAAACTTGGTGAATCCATTTTAAAGTTAAGTTTTGAGTATTAAGAATTATGATGTTTATAATGCTTTTTTTTTCCTTCTAGAAATTGGATGGGCTGTCTTATTTTCGTTAAGGCAGAGAAGAAGGATGAAGGGTGAGTAGTTTATATGTATTCATGTTTTAGTTTATACGTTGTCTATATTGTACAAGAATCTTAATTGTTGTATTTATGGAGCCAAGACTCTATTTGTTTAGTATTGATGTGTTGTTTATTATTTGTGATTGTTTTCTATTGTTTGGTACAGATCAACGATGTTTTTCATCCCGGAAAAGATATTGTTTTCATTGGTTGACGTTGTTTGTTAACACCAATATAATGCTTTGATTTGTTTTAGTATTAAATTTTTTGTTATTAATGTTTGTGTTTGTTGTGATTGCGAAAGCCCCAACCGAATGAGGTTCGTACTAGTCTTGTATGTGCTAGTGCTAAATTTTTACAGTTGAGATTGTTTTTTTATTGTTACTACGATATTTACTAGTGTTTATACCTAGAGTAACATGTGTAAAGCATAATGTAATGTAATATGTAATAGAGGACATATATAACTCAACTAGGATAAAAGATAAATAATATTAACTCGATACAGGGATCGTGAAATTTGAAGAACAGGCACCGACAAGGATCAAGTCGCTGAAAGAAGTTCATTAACATGATCAAGCCTCAGTGACAGAATAGATGTACAGATGATTCAGTTGAAGGGCCAAAAGATTCCATGTATTTATATTATTTGAAGATACTGCTGCAGGCTAATCAATTGGAATGTAACGAAGGTGTGAAGATCAAGATCAGTGCTAGTCACTTGTGAACCAGACCAGTGCACTAAGTGTCGACACATACGAGAAGGATCAACACATTAATTCACAAAAAGAATTGCAAAAACCTATTGACAATCAAGGACATACATAATATCTCAAGGTATTGTCAAAAAAAAAATTAATTTACTCTGAAAATTATATAAGTAACAGATTAATTAATTATTTATAACAAAATAATTAAATTAATCTGGTACTTGGATTATTTTATGAGATGATTTAAAACAGCAGAATAAACAGAAGAGAGAAGCCCACAATGGTTGTTGGAATAGTACCACAGTGGTAGGTAAATGGTAAATGGTTGTTGGAATAGTACCACAGTGGTAGGTGAAATCGTAAATGGTTGTTGGAATAATACCACAGTGGTAAGTAAATGGTAAATGGTTGTTGGAATAGTACCACAGTGGTAGGTGAAATAGTGCCCTCCTTCAAGCCTATAAATAGGTCTGTTGTATTTCATTTCAAAATACACCTCAACACACAACTCTCTCTTCTCTCTCTTATATCTTCTTTGTGTAAGCTGCTAGACAGTCCATCTAGTAGGAAAGCCGGATTATCCTGCTTTCAGAAAGTGTCGGGTAGAAGGTTCGCGTGCCTAAACTATCCTTAGGAGTGTTCTGGTTTTGAAGCTAATCCATTGGATTAGAAGTTGTAACACCCCTTCGAGTTTATTATCAATAAAGATATATTCTCGGAATTATTTTTTTGTATCGTATTCAACCCCCCTTCTACGATACTTCGGGACCTAACAATTGGTATCAGAGCAGGCTTCTAGCATACAAGAAGTTTAAAGATCAAAACCATGGGAAAGAAGGATATAGGTGTGAAGATTCCAATACTTGATAAAGATAATTACTTTCATTGGAAAGCAAAAATGCACCTTCATCTCTCAGCCATCGATGAAGGCTATGTAGATTGCATAGAGAAAGGACCTCATGTTCAAATGAAGGCCAACTCTGGGATTGGTCAAGATGCTGGCACTGTAGCTGCTGGAAGGCCTATTCCAAAGAATCAAGCTGAGTACATAAATGAAGACTTGGAGGAGATTCACAAAGATAGGAAGACCATGAACATTTTGTTCAATGGAATCGATCAAGATATGTTTAATAATGTCATTAACTGTACCACTGCTAAGCAAGTGTGGGACATTATCCAAACCATCTGTGAAGGAACTGAGCAGGTCAGAGAGAACAAGATGCAACTCCTCATACAACAGTATGAATACTTCCACCATAATTCTGGTTAAAATTTAACAGATATATTCAGTAGATTTCAGAAACTACTGGATGGCCTGAAGTTGTATTGGAGAACATATGAAGTCAAAGACTCCAACTTAAAATTTCTGAGATCTCTTCCTAAGGAATGGAAGCCAATTACAGTCTCGTTGAGAAACTCCCAAGACTACAAAATTTTTTCACTTGAGAGACTGTATGGCATCCTAAAAAAATATGAGCTTGAAATGCAGCAAGATGAGGAAGTAGAAAAGATCCAGAAGAAGAGTGGAGCTATAGCCTTGATGGCCAACAATCCAACAATCCAAGGTGGTGGAAGAATGAAGAGTGCAGAAGCCACACTAAGTTCAAAAACCTGTGAAGGTGGAGCTGAAGCTAGCAAGGGCAAGGGTTAGATGATTGAAGAACTTGATTCATCCAGTGGAGACGAGTCTGCTGATCTGGATGAATATTTGGCATTTTTGTCAAAAAGATTCTCAAAGCTCAGATTCAAGAAGAATCCAAGGCAACTCAGAAAGAACTATCAACCCTCCAAAGATGTTATTGAAAGATCGAAGATCAAGTGCTTTAGTTGTGGAATTACTGGTCACTTTGCCAATGAATGCAAGAAATCTCAAGCTGAGAAAGAGAAGAAGCAGTTTGAAGCTGTTGATTACGAGAAGAAATATTTTGATCTTCTCAAGCAACAAGGGAGAGCATTCATGTCAAAAGATAATGACTGGGATACTGGATGTGACTCAGATACAGAAGAGGAGTTTGTCAAACTTGCACTCATTGCAAATGAAACTGATGAAGAAGCTAGCTCAGCAAGCAACCAGGTATTCTCTACAGTCTTAATTGATCCTTCTAAAGCTGAATATACTAGCACAATTGATGAAATGTCTATTGAATTGTACAACATGCATGTTACCTTGAAATCACTTAACAGAGAGAACAAGAGGATTAAAGACCTTAATGAAAAGTTAATTGATATGAATGCTTTAATAGAAACACAGTTAATTGAGTTTGAAACTATGAAAAGAGATTGCTTGGATGCTAAAAATGAAATGATTGAGGCTATAAAGAGAGAGAGGAAGTTTTAAGGAAATAGTTAGTAGAGGAACATAGTCTGATTGCTAAGTGGAAAGGATCAACAGTTGTAACTGAGGAAATTTGTAATGTTCAAGGAATTGATTCTTTCTGCAAATTAGCATAAACTAAGTTAGATGTTGATAGGGAAGTTGCTTTAGACAGTGATTTAGTCGAAAAAGAATGTTCTTTGAGACTTAAGCCTGTTAGCAAAGCAACTTTAACTAAATTGAATAAAAAGTACGGGCCTGTCAACAAGAACTTTGTTAATGGAGAATGTAGCAATACTGAATCAGTTGAGAAAAGAAACATAGGCAACTTGTCCCACAAGCAATTGAAGGACAAGCTAGAAAATGTTAAGTCAGGGGTTAAGGACAAGAAAAAGAATAGAAATGGTAAGGTAGGGATTAACAAACACAATAATTACACACCTGATAAATATGCTCGTAGGAAAGAATGTGTAAAGTGTGGAAGTATTAATCATTTATCTACCAATTGCAAATCCTTTGATGTCTAACATGCCTATGCATGTGCCTGCTGTGAATGTTATGCCAAATATGTATGCTCCCTCCGCTCATGCATCTAGTCAATATGCTAACATGCCATTCATGCATAATCCATACTATAATGCTTTCAATATGCCACAGATGCCATGGATGATGAATAACATGTTTGCACAGACTATGCCAAATTATACATCTAGTTTTAATGCATGTGAGCAAGTGAAACAACCTATTTTTCAGAAACCTACACCAAGAGTTAAGGTTGATTTAACTCAATCAGAACCCCTAGGTAGTAAGGGCTTGAAAAATAAGAAAAAGGCTAACAAGGAAGGACCCAAGAAAACTTGGGTACCAAAATCAATTTGATTTTGTTTTGATGTGTGCAGGGAAACAAAAAGAATCTTTGGTATCTGGACAGTGGTTGTTCTAGGCATATGACTGGAGATTCTACCCTGCTCACTAAGTTTGAGGAGAGAGCTGGCCCTAGCATTACCTTTTGAGACAACAACAAAGGATATACTAGAGGATATGGCTTGATTTCACAAGGGAATGTTGTCATTGAAGAAGTAACGCTGGTTGATGGACTTAAGCATAACTTGCTAAGTGTCAGTCAACTATGTGATAAAGGCCAGAATGTCTGGTTCACATATGAAGCTTGTGTCATTTTCAAGAAAAGTGACAACAAGGTAGTGTTGACAGGAGATAGAAGAGGAAATGTGTACATTGCTGACTTCATTTCAACAAATGCAAACATGACTACATGTCTTCTCAGCAAGGCAAGTGTAGATGAAGGTTGGCTTTGGCACAAAAGATTACCACACTTGAGTTTTAAAGCAATTAATGAGTTGGTAAAGAAGGACTTGGTAGAGGTATTCCAAAATTGGATTACTCCAAGGATAGATTGTGTGATGCATGCCAGAAAGGGAAGCAGAAGAAGGCCTCTTTCAAATCAAAGTCAATGTCATCAATTGATCAACCCTTGCAACTACTTCACATGGATCTCTTTGGACCAGTCAACGTGTTGTCAATCTCAAAGAAGAAATACTGTCTTGTGATTATTGATGATTTCTCAAAATTTTCTTGGACATTCTTTCTACACTCTAAGGATGAGGCAGGTGAAGTCATTATAAATCACATCAAGATAGTCAACAATAATCCTTTACTTAAAGTAAGGAGAATCAGAAGTGATAATGGAACTGAGTTCAAGAATTCTGTAATAAGAGAGTTTTGTGAAGAAGAAGGAATTATCCAAGAATTCTCTGCACCAAGAACTCCTCAACAAAATGGTGTAGTGGAAAGAAAGAACAGAACTCTAATTGAAGCTGCAAGAACAATGGTTGAAGAGTCTAAGCTACCAACATACTTCTGGGCAGAAGCTATAAACACTGCATGCTACACTCAGAATATTTATTTGGTCAATCAAGCAAAAGGCATGACACCTTATCAACTTTTCAAAGGCAAGAAACCAACAATCAACTTTCTGCATGTCTTTGGATGCAAATGCTTTGTAATGAAAAATCATGGTGAGCATCTTGGAAAATTTGATTCAAAGGCAGATGAAGCTATCTTTGTTGGATACTCAGCTGGAAAATCCTACAGAGTCAATAACCTAAGACTAAACATTGTAATGGAGTCAATACATGTTGTCTTTGATGACAAGAAAATATCTGGTCTAATAGATGAAGGTTTTCATAAGTCTCTCTCATTTGAGAATGAGAGAAATGGTGAAGAAAGTGAAGATGATGATGAAGAATGAAGATCAAATGGTGTGAGAAACAGACAAGGATCATCAGTTGAAGTGCATAATGAACCACCTGTTGAAGAGCAACTTACACCATCAGTTGGAAATCAATTTGAAGCATTTGTAGAAAATCAAAGAGAAGCATCTGTTGATGAATCTGCAAGAACTTCACCAATCTCGAGGGCCATACACTCAGGGGGAGTTTCTCACAGTCAAAAATCAACAACAATCCAAAATGATCAACACAAAGAAAATGAAGCCACTTCATCAAGGTCAAACTTACCACCACAAAGAAAATGGACCAGGGATCATCCATTTGAGCTTATCATTGGAGATCCTAATGCAAAGGTCAAAACCAGAAGAGCAACTCAAGAAGGATGCTTATATAGCAGTTTTCTATCCAAAGAGGAACCTAAGAGAGTTGAACATGCTCTTCTAGATCCAGACTGGGTTTTAGCAATGCAAGAAGAGTTAAACCAGTTTGAAAGAAATGAAGTATGGAAACTTGTATCCAAACCTAAAGACAAATCAGTGATTGGCACTAAGTGGGTATTCAAGAACAAGATGTATGAGAATGGCATAGTAACAAGGAGTAAAGCTAGATTAGTTGCTAAAGGCTACTGTCAAGAGGAAGGAATTGATTTTGAAGAAACCTTTGCACCAGTGGCAAGGTTAGAAGCAATAAGGATCTTCCTGGCCTATGCAGCGCATGCCAATTTCAAAGTCTATCAAATGGATGTCAAGAGTGCATTTCTGAATGGTACTCTAGAGGAGGAGGTCTATGTTAGTCAACCGCCTGGTTTTGAAGATTCAGACTTTCCAGAATATGTGTTCTTTCTACTCAAATCACTCTATGGCCTGAAGCAAGCACCTAGAGCCTGGTATGACACACTCTCACAGTTCCTTATAGAGAATCACTTCATTCAAGGTACTGTTGATAAAACTCTCTTTTATAGAAATGTCAATGGCTCTATGATACTTGTCCAAATTTATGTAGATGACATAATATTTGGGTATACAGATGAGAAACTTTGCAAGAGGTTTGGCAAACTCATGCAAAGTAGATATGAAATGAGTATGATGGGTGAATTAACTTATTTTCTTGGTTTACAAGTTAAACAAGTGAATGAGGGAATTTTTATAAGTCAAACAAAATATATTTATGACCTTTTAAAAAGGTTTGATTTAGCAGATTGCTCTTCTGCAAAAACACCCATGGAAACTGCCACTAAACTTGAACTGAATACTAATGAAAAGAAGGTGGACATGACAAGCTATAGGGGCATGATTGGATCTCTCTTATACTTAACAACTAGAAGACCTGATATTATGTTTGCTACATGTTTATGTGCTAGATTTCAAGCTGATCCTAGGGAATCTCATTTAGTAGCTATTAAAAGGATTTTCAGATATCTCAAAGGAACACCAAACCTTGGCATTTGGTAGACTAGAGATTCTGGTTTTGATCTAACTGGTTACTCAGATGCAGATTATGCAGGTTGCAAAATGGATAGAAAAAGTACCACAGGAACCTGTCAATTCTTGGGAAACAAGCTGGTCTCATGGTTTAGTAAGAAGCAGAACTCAGTATCTACCTTAACTGCAGAGGCTGAATACATAGCAGCTAGGAGTTGTTGTGCACATATTTTATGGATGAGAAATCAACTACTTGACTATGGAGTTAAAGTTAAAAGGATTCCAATTTTCTGTGACAACACTAGTGTAATTGCAATATCACAGAATCCAGTGTAGCATTCTAGAACCAAGCACATAGACATCAGATACCATTTCATCAGGGAGCATGTGATGGAAGGTACTGTGGAACTGCATTTTGTTCCTAGTGAAAAACATTTGGCAGACATTTTTACTAAAGCTTTGGATGAAGCAACCTTTTCAATGTTGGTAAGTGAGCTTGGTATGTTAAATTTCACATGATCTTTTAAAATGTCTGTTCAATTAGTTGCAGCCAGTGAATTTCATTCTCTGGATTTTGTTTGTTTTATTTGCTTACCTATATGAATTTTTCTGGAGATATCGAATGAAGCGATATCTAAGCATCTAGAAATTGTTGTTTATGTTATATGATAGATGTTTAGTTACTCGAGTTTATGAAGCGATACTTGAGTATTAACATGTTTGAATGCTATATCTTTGTTTAATACTCGTGTACTCGATATTTATTTTAATAATTGATATCATGACTGAAGCAATTCAAGATTGGATCTCACCTGTTCTGATATTTGATTATTAAAATAAATTGTAGCATAATTAAATAAATATTTTATTGACATATATCAATTAATGATATTTTGTTAATTTTATGTCTATTTAATTGTGAGTTTATCTGATTATTGTGGATTAATTCTTGATTTACCGCGTGATTATTTTTAAATCCATAATAATTAGAAGTATTAAATATGTGTATATGTGTATAGGCTGACAGGGTTCGGTAAAAACTAACCCTTGTTGTTGAATTTCCTCAAAGTTTTGAAAATAGCATTACAGGGAAGCTTTTTAATTGCTAAAGTTAATCCTATTTCCATTCAGCAAATTGAAATCATTCAGGATGAGCAATTTCGGGCTTGGGCACAATTTCTGAATGAACATTCATTAATTCACTATGCTTTAGTTACACAAGTGCAACTTAACCATGATGCATTGCGTGAACTATATTGCAATGCAGTTAACACTTCTGGACAGGACGGGTGTGCAATCACATATCGACTGTTTGGTAGGTCGATTAGGGTCACTGAACGAGATGTTAATCGAATTCTTCATCCTATGGAAAATCTCGTTTCTGATCCTACACCTGAACAGACTGAAATGTTTTTTCATTTCATAAGGTACCAAGATAGCAATTTCAATACTGGTAATCTTTCTAGAACTTTTCTAACCCAGTACTGGAATTTCTTCTTTCACATTCTTAACCATGTTTTTTCTTCAGATAGAATAAATCAAGATCGAATACCTGAATTTATTCAAAAAATAGGGTATGCGGTCGCCAATAATTTGAGGATTAATTTTGGAAAAATAGTGCTTGGTCAAATAATTTTAAAAATGAAACGCTTGGGAACAAGAGATGTTCGGACTCAAAATGTCAAATGTCTATATCCAAGGTTTCTACAGCTAATATTAAATGATTTTTTGAATGATGAAGACAGGGTACGCTTGGAAAATGGCCGAAAGGTGGAATGTTCTTACATGAAGACGAATGTAATTAATTACATAAGCAAAAAGAACTATACGGATGTGCCTACAGTCCTAACTGAATATCTAAAGACTGTCCCACTTCCGTTGTTACCAAGACCAGTGAGAGCAGGTATACGACAAGGTAATATTTCAATCCCTGCTATTCCAACCTCTGTAATCCCTATTGTGTCACAAGAAATACAGTTTCTACAGCCCCTAGTGGCCATCTTACCAGACCAAGAGCAGGAAATCCCACCGACTCTAACACAGGTCGAAGAGCTCATTCTACAAATGCAAACACAACAAACTCCTACACCTCAATTGTCACTTAAACGACCAGCCATCAACACTTTTGAGGGAGATAGTGCCTCAGCAGCACCACATAAGGACCTCATTCTAAAAGAAGTAAACCAAATGAACCTGAGGTAACTGCAACTGTTAGTGAAACAATTCTTCCTTGTCAAATGAGTGAAAATGTAAATAAGGTTGAATTGACGGGAGCAACTACCTTGAGTTCCATTTCACAGAACATGGGAGTGGTTGATGATATTTTTTAAAGATCAAATGCCTTCACAGGCATCCGAGGTGGAATTACCTACCTCAATAACTGCTGGTGAATCTTCTATTTTACGGAAAGATCCATCGGTAGGAGGTTCTTTTATGAACCAAGTGTCTTCACAGACATACGAGGGGAACTTGAGTTTTGTGCCATTTAATCGATTCAAGTTTAACCTCCCAGAGGGAAAATCTCTGGATCTCTTTCGAAATTTACCACTCTTTACCAATGGTCGGCAACTCGCTTCACGCGAGGACAGAAGCTCACGAACTTTCATTGCACCATCCGTGACCTCTGAAAAAGGGGCTAGGATGATTTCATTTGCAGGTACACATATCGGTGGAAGAGAGTTGAGGGAAACACGAACAGAACATGTAAGTGTAACCCAAACCACTAAACCGAGTGAATATAGAGTGTTAAGTGATCCAAAATGCACTTTAATATTATTTATCTTTGCACTTTATTTTTTTTTGTTGCATCAGTTGAGTTATCCTCTAGGAATTTGCTTGTCAAACCCTAACAATCAAATATGGGGAGATTTTAAAGCATAATGTAATGTAATATGTAATAGAGGACATATATAACTCAACTAGGATAAAAGATAAATAATATTAACTCGATACAGGGATCGTGAAATTTGAAGAACAGGCAATGACAAAGATCAAGTCGCTGAAAGAAGTTCATTAACATGATCAAGCCTCAATGACAGAATAAGATATATAGATGATTCAGTTGAAGGGCCAAAAGATTCCATGTATTTATATTATTTGAAGATACTGCTGCTGGCTAATCAATTGGAATGCAACGAAGGTGTGAAGATCAAGATCCGTGCTAGTCACTTGTGAACCAGACCAGTGCACTAAGTGTCAATGCATACGAGAAGGATCAACACATTAATTCACAGAAAGAATTGCAAAAACCTATTGAGAATCAAGGAATAAAACAGCAGAATAAACAGAAGAGAGAAGCCCACAATGGTTGTTGGAATAGTACCACAGTGGTAGGTAAATGGTAAATTGTTGTTGGAATAGTACCACAGTGGTAGGTAAATGGTAAATGGTTGTTGGAATAGTACCACAGTGGTAGGTGAAATAGTGCCCTCCTTCAAGCCTATAAATAGGCCTGTTGTATTTCATTTCAAAATACACCTCAACACACAACTCTCTCTTCTCTCTCTTATATCTTTTTTGTGTAAGCTGCTAGACAGTCCATCTAGTAGGAAAGCCGGCTTAGCCCGCTTTCAGGAAGTGTTAGGTAGAAGGTCCGCGTGCCTAAACTATCCTTAGGAGTGTTCTGGTTTTGAAGCTAATCAATTGGATTAGAAGTTGTAACACCCCTTCGAGTTTATTATCAATAAAGATATATTCTCGGAATTTTTTTTTGGTAGTATCGTATTCAACCCCCCTTCTACGATACTTCGGGACCTAACAACATGAACAAAGTTTTGGTTAGAGATTGAGAAATTTATTACGTGGTGATATGGGCTGAAAATAAGCCCTAAAGACACATTTAATGTGGCATTAATTAGGCCAAGAATGGGCCAAACGTGGGGCCCACCAGGTGGGCCCAAAACCCCAATTATAATATTAATTTCGTAATTAATATTGGGGATAATAGACAACTCAGCAATAAGAGTTGGATAAGGATATTATTTCCACCAGACTTAGCCACCAAGGCATCCAATTCAATATGGAAACTGATTTCTACAAGGAATAGATCTAGAACCTTCCCCAAAAACTTGCCCACCAAGTCTCCGAATCCTACCATAATTCTAAGGCTTCTTAGCCTATATAAAGGGCCTGACCCCTCATTCTCAGAACTACGTTGGCTTGATTCTCAATACGAGATACGTAGGCACTCTGTGAGGACCGATTAAAGTCTCGAACGCAGAAACATCCATTAAAGCTCGAAGCTCAACCACCCTAGCATTAATTACAAATCGTAACCTAGTTTTTGATCCACAACATTTTGGCGCCGTCTGTGGGAAGACAACATCAACTATGGTTCAAACACGAAGAACAACATCAACCGAGGCCGTGCCCCTTAACTCTGCTCCACTAGCCACTTCTGATCCGCTTATCGTCACTGAAGAAGGACAAATACTCCCATCAACAGGGGCGGTCATTCAACCTCTGCCCACTCAACCCCCAGGGATGACTCCCCATGTAGAGGGGACCCACTCTGTGATTGTCCATCAAAGCCAAGAAACTAACCCTCTCCAGATGGTGGTTTCTCCTCTTGGTAACGTTGATCGCACGGGGGTACAGATCCATACTACGGATCTCCCTTTGAACACCAACCCTATGTATGGGCTGCCTAATTATCCCCCTCGACGAAGGGAACCTGGACCAAGCGATCACGCCTTACAAATCCGGGATCGAGAATATGATGACTACTCTGGTCCCTATACTGATGATTCAACATCATCTGAGGATGATGATCGAGATGAAGCCCCGAGGAGGCGGCGTGCTAGCAAAAAACCTCTAAGAAGGACACGAAGAATCCATGATGGACTCCCCTTGATTGCTGAGAAAATCAAGGCTTATGAGGCAGAGATCTTAAAATTGAAGGACGATATTGCAAGAGAACAAGATAGATTGAATCAAGCTCAGCCTCCTCCAACTGCAGAGAGGATTCCAATTATAAATTTGGAGAGGCCTTCAAGAAGGCAAAGAAGGGCCGAAGCCCCAACTGAAAAGTCAACAAGGGTGGAGACCCCCAGAAGCAACCCTAAGGATCTGATACCACTTGGGGATCCTGATGATCCCACACCCCCGTTTACTGAGGAGGTGATGAATGCTCGCATCTCAAGGAAGTTCAAGATGCCGACAATCAAGGCCTATGATGGAACGGGCGATCCCGCAAACCATGTTAGGACATTCTCAAATGCACTGCTGTTGCAGCCTGCGAGCGACGCCTTAAAGTGTATGGCGTTCCCTCAAACCTTGTCTGGCATGGCTCAAAGGTGGTATAGCCGCTTACCTGCAAACTCAATTGGCTCATTCAAAGAACTGAGTGCCGCCTTTGTCAGCCAGTTCATTAGTGGGAGAGTTCATGAAAAAAGTTCTGCATCCCTTATGTATGTGGTACAGGGGAAGAACGAGAATCTGAGAGATTACCTCAAGCGGTTCACCAAGGAGACGCTGAATATCACTGATCTGGAAAATAAGGTGGCCATGGTAGCCCTGGAACATGGAACCACTGATCTCTTCTTTAAAAGGTCTTTGGCAAAACATCCTCCTAAAAATATGGCCGAGCTCCAACGGAGGGCCGACAAATATATCAAGGATGAGGACAACATGAAGAAGGAAACCACAGGAGGCAATGGCAAGGGTTCTAATGATTCGAAGAAACGAAAGCAAGAGCAAGAGCAAGAGTACGATGCTATGGACAAGTATCCCCGGACTAGCAAGGATTCTGAGTCACCGCCAAAGAAGGGTTTGGGACCGAGGTTTTCTGATTATGCAAGGCTGAACGCTCCTAGGAGCCAGATCTTGCTAGATATTGAGAAGGATAAAGACTTCCGATGGCCGAAGCCACTTAGGGGTGATCCCACGAAAAGAAACAAGGATCAATACTGTAGGTACCACCGTGATGTGGGTCATGATACAGATGATTATAGACAGTTGAAAGATGAGATTGAGTTCTTGATCCGAAAAGGAAAGCTAAGCAGGTTCACGAAGAATGATGATGGTGGAACCCAAAGAAGGGCCAATGACAGAAGAGATAACAATCGTGACCGTGATCGTAACCCACAGCCTCGAGGGCAAGTTGTTAATATGATTTGGGGAGGCCCGACAGCAGCCGACACGACTCGAAACTCTCGAAAAGCGTATGCTAGAGAAGTAATGCACATCGTGGGAGAAGCCCCGAAGCGTGCTAAGACTGAGATAGTGATGGGTTTTGATGATTCAAACCTTGAGGGGGTGAAATTCCCCCATGACGACCCGTTGGTCATAACTCCTGTGATTGGAAACTCGGAGGTGAAACGAGTCTTGATAGACAATGGAGCTTCTGTTGATATCTTGTTTCACGATGCGTTTGTGAAAATGGGGTACACCGATTCTCAGTTGACCCCCACCAACATGCCAATCTACGGATTTAATGGAGTTGAGTCCAAGGTCGAAGGTACTATTCGATTGCCCATGACTATTGGACAGGAACCTAAGGAAGCTACTCAGATGCTGAATTTCCTTGTGATAAAGGCATCCTCGACTTATAACGCAATCCTAGGGAGGAATGGACTTCATGCATTCAAGGCTGTGGCCTCTACATATCATATGAAGATTAATTTTCCAACCAGGAATGGTGTTGGAGAACAAAAGGGTGATCAGAAGATGGCAAGAAGTTGTTACGTATCCGCGTTAAGGGCTGATGGAATCGGGGGGTAGGTACTTCCAATCGAAGACATGGATGTCCGTAGTGATGATGAACACCGAGGAAAGCCAGCAGAGGACTTAATACCTGTTCCTCTGGAGTTAGGTGACCCTGAGAAGGTGACTTATATAGAAGCCTCTCTGAAGGAACCCCTGAAGGGCAAGATGATAGAATTCTTACAAGAAAATAGCGATGTTTTTGCTTGGACAGCAGCTGATATGCCAGGGATTGATCCCCAACTCATAACTCACAGATTGAATGTCGATCCTAATCGGAAGATAATACAGCAGAAGAAGAGGAACTTTGCACCTGAAAGGCAAGAGGCCATAAAGCAAGAAGTGGAAAAGCTCTTAGAAGCTGGGTTTATCGAAGAGATTCAGTTTCCAGAATGGTTGGCTAACCCTGTGATGGTCAAGAAAGCCAACGGTAAGTGGAGGATGTGTATAGACTTCACCGACTTGAATGACGCATGCCCTAAGGATTGCTTCCCTTTACCAAGGATAGACATGTTGATAGATGCCACAGCTGGACATGAGATGCTTAGCTTCATGGATGGTTTCAGCGGCTACAATCAGATTAAGATACACAAGGATGACGTCCCTAAGGTATCTTTCATAACTGACTTCGGTGTTTTCTGCTATCTTGTTATGGCTTTCGGTCTAAAAAATGCGGGAGCTACTTACCAACGACTGGTAATAAGATATTCGCCCATCTGATTGGAAAAACCATGGAGGTCTATGTTGATGACATGCTAGTCAAGAGCCTGTTCAAGGCAGACACATTAAGCACCTCAGAGAGGCATTCGAAGTGCTGAGGCACCACAAAATGATGTTGAATCCAGCCAAGTGTGCCTTTGGCGTTGGATCAGGCAAATTTTTGGGTCTTATGGTTTCAAAGCGAGGCATAGAGGCCAATCCTGACAAGATCAAGGCGATCTTATACATGGAGCCACCACGCTCTATAAGAGATGTGCAGAAGTTGACAGGCCGGGTAGCGGCTTTAGGAAGATTCATCTCCAAGTCTGGTGACAAATGCTTGCCTTTCTTTCAAGCATTGAAGAAGGTGAAAAAATTTTAGTGGACCCCTGAGAGCCAAGAGGCCTTTGAACAACTGAAGAAGTACATGGTTGAAGCCCCGTTGCTGGCCAAACCTAGTCCCGGAGAGACTCTTTATGTATACCTGGCGGTATCTGAGCAAGCGTTGAGCGCCGTTCTCATTCGAGAAGAGAAGAAGGTCCGGAAACCTATCTATTATGTGAGCAAGGTGTTGCACTGGGCAGAGCTGAATTACTCTCCCATTGAGAAGTTCGCCTTGGCATTGATAACAGCCTCGAGGAAGTTACGCCCGTACTTCCAGGCACATAAGATTGAGGTCCTGACAGACCAACAGTTGAGAAACATTTTGCATAGCCCGAAGGCTAGTGGAAGGCTAATCAAGTGGGCGATTGAACTTGGAGAATTTGACATCACGTATAAGCCTCGAACAGCCATTAAGGCTCAGGCATTGGCTGACTTCGTGGTTGAATGCACCATTAGCAACCAAGAAGTCGGGGGGCAGGAAATGATAACAACCCCTGAGAAGCAAGATAAAGATGGAGAACTTGAACCTGATCAGAAGGAATATTGGGTGCTCTATTTTGATGGATCATCAAAAACAAAATCTAGTGGCGCAGGCTTAGTATTGCAAAGCCCCGATGGGTTCACAGTCGAATATGCTTTGAAGTTGGATTTCCAGACAACCAACAATGAAGCTGAGTATGAGGCCTTGATAGCTGGGTTAGGCTTGGCCAGAATCATGAGAGTCAAGAATCTCAAAGTTTGTGGAGATTCAAGATTAGTAGTCTCTCAAGTAAATGGTGAATTTGAGGCCAAGGATGAAACTATGGCAAAGTATCTGCGAGTTGTAAAAGCTGTCATGACTCAGTTTGACGAGTGTTATGTAGAACACATCCCGAGAGAAGAGAACGTTAAGGCCGATGCCCTATCTAAGTTCGCTTCTTCCGAGATAGAAAACTATGCAGGGAGTGTTTACTTCCAGGTCTTGAAGGCCCCGACTATCGACTCGAAATTAGTGGCACCAATTGATGTGGGAAGCTCTTGGATAGATCCTATCAAGGCACACCTTGAGACCGGGTGGCTCCCAGATGATGCCTTGGAGGCACGAAAACTTTCAGTAAGAGCATTGAGATACACTTTGATTGAGGGCATTCTGTACAAGAGATCATTTGTCATCCCGTACTTGAAGTGCTTGAGGCCCCAAGAGGCAATGGAAGCTTTGGAAGAAGTTCATGAAGGGATCTGTGGGCAGCACCTGGGGGGCAGGGCCCTGGCTCACAAAATAACTCGTTTGGGATTCTACTGGCCAGAGATGCTGGCTGATGCACAGGATTATGTCAAGAGGTGTGACAGGTGCTAGAAGCATGCTCCGATTGTCAGGCAGCCGCCTGAGATGTTAACATCAGTCAGTTCCCCTATTCCATTTGCAATGTGGGGGATGGACATTCTTGGTCCTTTCCCTATGGCATCAGCACAGAGGAAGTTTTTGATTGTCGCCATTGACTACTTCACCAAGTGGATTGAGGCTAAGACTTTAGCCAAAATAACTACCAAGCAAGTTTCCCAGTTCTTTTGGGAGAACATAATCTGCAGATATGGCATCCCACGAATCCTTGTGACGGATAATGGGACACAGTTCAATAATGAAGAATTTAAGAAGTACTGTGAGGAAAATGCTATTGAGCTTCGTTTTACCTCAGTAGCACATCCGCAAGCAAATGGACAGGCCGAGGTGGCCAATCGGATCATCCTTGATGGACTTAAGAAAAGGGTTGAACGCAGAAGGAGCACTTGGGTAGACGAGTTACTGCCTATACTCTGGGCTTATCGCACTACTTGCAAGGTGACCACAGGAGCAACCCCATTTCTGCTAGCTTATGGAGCTGAAGCAGTTGTGCCACTGGAGATCATGCATGCATCACTTTGAGTGGAGGCATTTGAACCTGAGACAAATGAAGAAGGTATGAAGCTCGCCCTAGATCTGATTGATGAAGTCAGGGACGAGGCAAACTCCAGAAATGCGGAGCATCAAAAGAAAGCATCCTTCTATTACAACCACAGGGTTAAGGAGAGGTTCTTTCAGCAAGGTGATTTGGTTCTGAGGAAGATCGAGGCTTCTGGAGTTGGTCAGAAAGGAAAACTAGCCCTAAACTGGGAAGGGCCGTATCGAGTCAGGAAGACATTGGGACGAGGATCATATAAGTTGGACACCTTGGACGGGGTTGAGGTGCCCCGTACTTGGCATGCCTTGAACCTCAAGATTTATTATGTTTAAGCTGCCTCTGCGAGGATGTAGTTTTTTTATTTATCTAGTAGGAGAAGTAGAAATAAGGTTCGATGAAACCATCCCAGGGTTTTGATGCCCCGAGTAGGACAATAATGAGCTGTGTAAGGGTTGAACCCTTTTTGAGTTATTAATGCAAACTTGTTTTCCATTTTATGATTCTATGTTTTGTTTATGTACCAAGCACCTGTTGAGTGTATGTCTAGGAAGACCAAGTACCGAAAATAAATGAACATACGAATAAAACAAACAAGTGCATAAATAAAGACCCCGAAGGGCCAACAGTTAGGGTTACATCATTTAAACCAAATAAAAGTTTAATCACGAAGGACCGTGATTGAAATACTAAAAATAAAAGCCACATACGGCTAAGCTAGGCCATGCAAGGCCCGAAGCGATCCCAACTACTCATCCGAGGAATCCTCCTCGCCATTCTCCTCCTCATCAGTCTCTTCCTCGCTACTCTCCTCCTCGTCACTCTCTTCCTCAGAGCTTTCCTCAGCATGGCCCTTACCCGATTCGGCTACCGCCACTGGTGGAGCTGTCACTTCCATCGCCTCAACCTCTTCCTCCTCGGGAGATGAGCTATCTTTAACTACCCTGTTTGAGGGGACTGCTTGACGAACTACTCTCCCCTTCTGCACGGTCATAGGCCGTTTCCCTCGAGGATCCAAGGAAACTGAGCCATCCATAGTTGCTCGGACACCCCTCGAACCAGAGCCGGAACGACGATGACTTCCCCTAGAGCCGGAGCCCGAAGCCTGAGCTACTGGGTTGGCCCCGACGCCCGAAGCAACTTGACAGTAAGGACTTGGAAAGTCCCTCAGGAAAACCACAGTAGGGTGCCTCTTATTCACAGCATTGATGGCTCGATCCCAGCCAACAGACATGATACCCGGGCGTACTTCATCGTCATGCTTATCTATAAGCTGAAAGAAATCCTCAGACTCCTGGTAAGCTTTCACCACTAGCTTGCAGTCTGCTGCCCTCTTGTTATACAAGGAGTCATACTGTCTCTGGAGAGAATGAGCATCAGCTTCAGCCCGGATGGCCCTGGACTCCAAGTCTTGGTATTTCTCATCAAGAGTTGCTTTCTCCTTCTTCAAGGCCACATTCTCATCTCGGTATGCACGACCTAGCCGAGTGCTAGCCTGGAACTGGGCATTTGCCTGGAACAAAGAATCAATGAGACAATTATAATCACAAGTTACGTGAAAACACTATGTCTGGGATGAAAGGTGGGAAACCTGATATAGGGCTTGAGCTCCGAGTTTCTCCGCTTCATCAAATTTGTCCCCGGCAGTTACTGTCAAAAGGTCGGGGGGAGTGATGCTGAACCTGGACCAATCCAAGGCTGACTCTGGGCATCCCAAAACAGAATCTTGCTCACAAATCCCCCAACCAGGGATGAAGGGGGTCTTGACTCTCCCGTCAGCATTCCGCGATCTCTTTGAAGAGCATCCCGACAGGAACTGAGGGATCTTCGGCCCAGGTTGAATGCAAGCCGCCTCGGCTTTCTTGATCATCCTTCTAGTAACTTTCGGCTGGTTCTCGGGCCGACTGTCGATCTCCTCAGCAACTGAAATGACAACAGAAAAGATATCGGAATAAGAACAAACAGAGTTCATAACATGAAGGTAAAAAATTACCATCAGCAGAAAGTAAGCTAAGGCCAGCTTCTACAAGTCTCTTCTCGGTTAAGAAAACTTTGTAGTGAGTACGGCCGTCGTCAGCAAGTAGTCTATCACGATCAAGAAGCTCCTTCTCGTCAAGATCACATACAAAGTGCGTAGCATCATGCACTTCCCCAAACTTAGACATAAAGAATTGGCCCCAGTCGCCACCACGCCATACCAGAATCACGAACTCTCTGTCCCAGTAGTGATGGGAATCTGGGAATGAAAAGGCATTCACAATATGTGGAACATTGGATCTATGCTGAATAGTGACCCATCCCTTCTGAATCTCAGAAGAATTCTTGGTGGCGAATATACTCCGGAACATTGTTGTAGTTGGTTCGATACCTAGATCTCGGCATCTCAGCATGAAGATGATGATCAACCGCCATGCATTGGGATACAATTGGAAGGGGTGAACCTGAAGCTCCGCTAGGAGCCTTATGATGAACTGGTCTACCGGGAATCTCAGGCCTGCTTCAAGGGCACCCTTGTAGACACATAACCTCTCTGGGTGCCAATTACAGGTTCTATCAGCTAAGCCAGGAAGGCAAACCTTGATCACGTCCGGAAAGCCATATAACTCCTTAATCTTTTCGACATCTTGCTTGTCAAACTTGGACGGACTATGATACGCAGCTAACTCAGAGTTGTTGGGAAATGCATCCCTCATAGTACTCAATAAGTCAATTAAAGAATCAAATCGACGATCAATATATTTAGGGGGATTCAGTCGAAGATTACCTCGCAATGTTTTGGCCAAAGTTCTCTTGGCCATCGCCTCGGACATAGAGAATGACGAAGCTGGAGCGCGGTCGCCATCTACCATCTTGGGCTCGAACTTGAAGCTAGAACTTGAAAGCTTTAGTGCTTGAGAGCTTTAGAGAGAATTTTAGAAGTAAGAAGAAGTGAAGTGAATGAAAATGAAGGCTCCTCCCACTCTTTTATAGAAGATGGATGACCTCCTATATCAGGTTGAAACACATCCTGGTTCGTGTTTGCAGGTCATCTATCGTTCATATAAAAAAAATTGATTTCATCTGTTATATCCGGCAATAATTATACCGGTATGTATGATTCCGGGAAAAAAAAGAAGGATTTATGTGAAGATATAGAAATAAGCTGTGCCAAGGCACTCATCTGAGCTTAAGGAGCTAATTACGTTTAAGGAAGATAAAACACTATCAATTAGTCTTTGCTAATAAAGAGACTGATTATGCTCTGAAAGGAGGAATACAACATCCATGATCAAGGACGTGATTCAAGAACGAGACTCCGGGCATTGCGAAAAGCTCCGAGAGGCACGACAAAGCAACCATGGAGCACCTGTCGGGTGATCAAGAAGCACCCGGCAGGCAACCGGAAGCACCTGGCAGGCAACCAGGATCTCATGGCAGCCGACCAGGTGCCATAAAGAAGCTCTGGCCGACCAGGATCTCCTGGTAGCCGACCAGGAGCCATGGAGAGGGTCTGGCCGACCAGGATCTCCTGGCAGCCGACCTCCTGGCACCTCCAGTCAGTTGGACGGATCGTTTGATGGTTCTGTTGAAGATTTCTTACTTTCTGAAACGAACATCGACCTCCAACTACACATCGTTCAAGCATCGATTAGCACCGTGTAGTGCCGTTAAATGCCATTCAACGTCGTTTAACATAGATTGAAACGTCGTTTAAACACTTCCAGGCAACTTGGAGCACCTGTCGGGCGATCAAGAAGCACCTGGCAGGCAACCAGAAGCACCTGGCAGGCAACCAGGATCTCCTGGCAGCCGACCAGGTGCCACAGAGAAGGTCCGGCCGACCAGGATCTCCTGGCAGCCGACCAAGATCTCCTGGCAGCCGACCAGGATCTCCTGGCAGCCGACCAGGAGCACTTGGTAGCCGACCAGGAGCCACGAAGAGGTTCCAGCTGACTTCCCGGTACCCATCTTGGCACCCCTCATCGTTTGATTGAAACGTTTGATGGTTCTGTTGAAGGTTTCTCACTTTCCATGACAAACATCGACCTTCGAATTATCACCATTTAGTGCCGTTTTATGCCATTTAACGTCGTTTACACAAACATTGAAACGTCTTTTAAGCATCGTGTGACATCATTAATGTCAACCTGGATCTCCCGTCAACATGTCTGACGATCAAGAAGCACATGTCTGACGATCAAGAAGCACATGTCTGACGATCAAGAAGCACATGTCTGACGATCAAGAAGCACATGTCTGGCGATCAAGAAGCACCCGGCAGGCAACCAGGATCTCCTAGCAGCCGACCAGGTGCCTCAAGGAGGGTCAGCCGACCAGGATCTCCTGGCAGCCGACCAGGATCTCCTGGCAGCCGACCAGGAGCACCTGGCAGCTGACCAAGACCCTTGTCGGTTGACTCGCTGCCCGGAAGAGGTTAAAATTGTTCCGAATCTCCTCCGTTTAGCACCGTTTATCACCGTTTTAGGTCATTTAACGTTGTTTAAACGTCGTTTAAGGCTGATTAGCACCGATTAGTGTTGTTTAAGCACCGTTTAGTGCCGATTAGCACCGATTAGTGTCGTTTAAGCACCGTTTAGTGCCGGTTAGCACCGAGTAGTGTCGTTTAGCACCGTGAGTGCCATTTTATCCTTTCAACATTGTTTAACACTGTTTAAGCATTGTTTAAGGCCGTTTATCGCCGTTTAGTGCCGTTTTATGCCGTTTAACGTCGTTTAAACATTGTTTAAGCATCGTTAAGGCTGATTAGTGCTGATTAGCATCGAATTAACATTGTCGTGAACGCGTCGGTCGTTCCACGCTTTACATAAAGACAATACTCGTGAAACACTAGTGTACAAAGATAAACCCTGACCCGAGTCTCGAGTTAGACAAGTAAAACTTCAAGGAAAGCCTGATCAGCTTTCCTAGAAGTTGGGGGGCAAATGATATTGGCTGAAAATAAGCCCTAAAGACACATTTAATGTGGCATTAATTAGGCCAAGAATGGTCCAAACGTGGGGCCCACCAGGTGGGCCCAAAACCCCAATTATAATATTAATTTCGTAATTAATATTGGGGATAATAGACAACTCAGCAATAAGAGTTGGATAAGGATATTATTTCCACCAGACTTAGCCACCAAGGCATCCAATTCAATATGGAAACTGATTCCTACAAGGAATAGATCTAGAACCTTCCCCAAAGACTTGCCCACCAAGTCTCCGAATCCTACCATAATTCTAAGGCTTCTCAGCCTATATAAAGGGCCTGACCCCTCATTCTCAGAACTACGTTGGCTTGATTCTCAATACGAGATACGTAGGCACTCTGTGAGGACCGATTAAAGTCTCGAACGCAGAAACAGCCATTAAAGCTCGAAGCTCAACCACCCTAGCATTAATTACAAATCGTAACCTAGTTTTTGATCCACAATACGTGGTACTACGAAATGAATAAAACAGCAGGGATGTTTATATTTGTCTGACGGAGCATATAATGTACATTATTGCTTCGAATTCCTAATGGTTAAAATCTAGTAACTTGTGTGTTTACTGGACATTTTATATCATGATTACCCTTGTTTTGTTGGTTGGGAATTCTTGTCTTCTATTATCTACATAGCATTTTAATTATGGATAGCTGATGTATAGGTAATTGTTGCTTTATTGCCACAATATTCTTGACCAAATTGAATAAAATGACCTCTCAATTTTTCATTAGGAACTTCTAAAAACTGTAGCGTAATATTTATCGTTATTATTATTATTTTCTCATTTCTTTGTTTTTTTTGGCATTGGCTGCAAGGCAAGATGGATAAACTGGAAGGTGGATATGTTTTGTTTAATTATGTTACTGGTCTTTATGTTTCCTTATTATCATTGCTATTTGACGCTTTGTAAGAACTATAATTTTTGTTCAACTAGTATTGTTTTTAGATGTTATTTCATTACACATTTGAATACTAGTGAAAGTAATACATTAAGTTCGTGGTGGACCTGCTCATAATTCTATTTTTTGTCTAAGCTTGCCTGAGACGACATGGTTGCTTTGCTTGCACAAGTTGAGGATGAATTGAAGTGTGACAAATGTATGTTTGTAAGTATGAATTATGATTAATTCAGTTCCATGTGTATATAAACAATTACTAGGAAACTTAAACAATTAATAGTGGAAGGTCAACTTGTCGGAATGAAAGGAAAATAAAATATCAGAGGCAGCAGACATCTGACTTGCACCTTCTCCAAAGTCCTAAGCCTTCGAATTTTTTTAGACAAAGCAACACACATGACACATACACATTTCATCGTTCTTTGGTAATTTTTTGGACTATATAATTATTTAATGACTACTGCTCATATTGATGTTATGTATATTTCTTAACTTCACTTTGTTGACTGATTTTAGCTTCTTGTTGTTGTTTCTCACTTGGTGAGTTTAGGTTTCGAGAAGTCATATCGTGAAGCTCTTGTTCTGATGACACTAATCTATTTGAGTAAGCTCACGAGTATTGGGTCTGCTGAATGTAAACCCATGATGCTAGAAGCCACTATTGAACGCGTAGAGGTGTGTGTAATCTGTATATATATATATATACACACTTTAGTTGAGCCCACTATCACAGCTTAAGCTTAGGCTTTTAACTCTGAAAATTTAGAGGTGAGCCATGTGACGCCCCCAAATCTGAGGTCAAAGATTCAGGTCGTCACGCCACCATTCAACCATATCATACCTGTATTACTTTACAACTCAACAATACATCCATTCGTACCTCAATCTTACACACAATCAAGTTAGAGTCTCAGAAATGATAATCAAAAGTGCCACTAAATATTACAATTCATGCGTACAAATCAGAGTCTTACGCAATTCCACTTATGCAACTACACTTGAAGACAAATCT
Organism: Saposhnikovia divaricata; assembly: GCA_036435485.1. NCBI lineage: Eukaryota > Viridiplantae > Streptophyta > Magnoliopsida > Apiales > Apiaceae > Saposhnikovia > Saposhnikovia divaricata. The sequence continues at coordinate 200,694,671 of CM071594.1, forward strand.
TACTATTACAGTTGAAAACCTATCAGACTCACTCTGCAGTATTTATCAGGAACTAAATCATCTCCGGGGTAAATCTTCTACTCCTCTTCTGCTGTCGCGGAATTAACCGACCAAATTCTTCCCTTTCTGAAAAGTTTTATAAAGCACGAATGAGCTACATAATGCTCAGCAAGTTCACCATTTTGCAAAATAATGATGTGATTTATTTTGAAAACATTCCCAACTATATGGGTATATATCTCAGGTTTCAAAACATAATTGGACAATGTATATGTCCGAGTTTGGATAAAACATCTATACTCACTAAGGAGCTTTAAGAATAACATACGAACCCTTTATAAGGTTCCCATTTCAATATATCTCAAGTTTGAAAATATATACATATGAGTATATCATTTTCGGCAAAACACTCTACGATTAACATACTGTACAAGGAATACATCATTGCAAACCTCTTTCCTTCCATTAGCTTAGAAGGTTTCCCATACAAAAAACATTTCGTTCTTGGAAATAATTGCAAGAGTGCACTAACACGTGCCAATCTTTATAGAAAATCTTGCAGTTCTAGATACTGCACGATGTCAATATTTTCTCATAAAAAACCACACTATCAGCAACTTGGCACTTAGGCCCAAGAAGCAGTGTTGGAGTATTTTTCCAGAGTGGAGGATGGGACTGGAAGAAAACATAAAAACCTGACAAGGATTGACGATGATCAGTCGCCACATCCAAGTCCAATAATCCGCGGGTCTTCTCTACCGGTAGAAGGATAGAAACTACATCCGTAACTATCCCTCGGGTGAAAACTACATCCGTAATCACCCTCGATGAAAACTACATCCGTAATCATCCTTCGGCAACACCTGGGCCGGAATAATAAGTGATGGACCGCCTGGCTCACGGCCGCTTACACATCCCGGGAATCGTTCGTCAACGGTTCCCACACCTGCCAGAGTCCCTTTTTCTTTTTTTTTAAAACTCGATTTTGATTGAAAACAGAGTAATTGAGGTCCGACATCAGTCGACCGATGATTCTTGAAATCATACAAGAAGCAGAATCTGACCGGGGGTTTTTCGAAAATGTTTTAAGTTCGAAAGAGTTCGAGTTTGAAAGAATTAAAAAGTATCTTGGATTAACTCTGCCTTTAAATAATGAACAGTAATTAATAAATAATATTTTAAGATTTAATATTAATAATTAATAAAATAATTATTCGGTAAAATAAACTCTTAATCCAAGATAGGGTTTCGAGTATTTACGAAAATATAACGATAGTTATTTGAATATACGATACCACCCGAATGACCCTTCGGGTTTTCGCACTATAGATACGATATAATAATATACCGCTCCCCGGTCAATAGTATATACGGACCGCTACGACCTCTATTGCTAGAGTCGTTGTCCGAAGAAAACATTTCAATATAAGTTCGAGGGGTAAAAGCATACATATGCTTGTTCAATCTCAATTGCATCGATACTTCGATAAACATGGCATTTGATATCATTTGAAAACTACAAACACAACAGTAAAAGTCCTTGTATATGGATAAGTTTTGAAAAGTAAACTTGCCTTGGTTTGGTTGGGGTGGTCGAGCGTGCGAATTCGAACGATCTTTACATAAACAATAATCGTTCGTTAGTACCTTAACAACTTCTCCCTAATTACGGGGTTTTAAGGGGGTACGAAATTAACTTAACGACTTCGTCTTATGACTCCCTAGCCCCACTGTAGGTCCATGACATCACTCGTTTACGCTCGTCACTTACTCGACTTAATTTAGTTACCACGTTCGAACCATAACCACTAACCCTAGAATAATGCTCCACTAATCGACCTTTTTCCATTGCGCGAATTTTACTCTAGCATTTTTATAAAATCCAAAAATTCATATTTTAATCCAATTCCTTTTGGGTGGTCTTCACCACTGCATTACTTACATTCTCAAATTTTTCCACGACCCCAAATATATTTTAAGGTGTTTAAACAAGGTTCACAAGGGGGTTACTTAATGCAGTCCATAGTCCAGAAAAAAAATTCACTCCTCCGGCCATAACTAAAAATCCACACATCACATAGCTATGAATCTTACTTTTCCAGAAACTACATTCAATTATCTTTCCAACAATATAAGGTAGGACATCAGGGGACATCATTTGGGTATTCAAAATCGTGCTACAACACAGGTCAAAGTTCCTGGACAGATTCAGCAAGCTCAAATCACTTAAATCAACCATGTTTCATATTTCCATAACATAAACACCACTTAAAACACTTAGGTCATGACTCATAACACTCATGGAGATATATATCTTAACCATAATCATAAAAATCACAATCTCAACATCAAACTCAAGATCCATACTATCCATCACATATACATTCAAGATAAGCCTTAAAATACATGGATCTACTACCATATAATATGAACAACACTTATCCAAGGGTGGTTTGAGATTTCATACCTTCTTGAGCTCCTAGAGACCTGGTACAAACTTTACACAACTTAAAAACACCTTAGATGGCCTCCTACAACACTCACAATGCAAGATCTAAAAGAAAACAAACTTATGTTAACACTTTTCTAACTTTCAACAATTCATAACCCCAAAACTAATGGATGGAAGGCTTTGAAATTTATACCATACCTCTAATATGATCCAAGGAAGCCTTAGAAAGGTGGTAGATGAAGAAAACTTGGAGAGAAAAATCTCTCCCTCTCTCCCTATGCAGTTCGGCTGAATGGTATTCAAGGGGGGGGGGAGAGTGTTTTTCTTATTTTGTTTGTTTGAAATGATAAAAAGAAATGCAAGCATGCTAGGTATAATTGTTGTTAACAAGGAGTAGTCACATGCCAAGCCTATAGCCTAGGTTGCATCCATGCCCTAGTGTCCCCCTCGGTGCATCATCCAACATGCTAGTTCTTTGTCTTTTCTAACTAGCTAATTACATGGCATTTACATATATTTTCTTTCCTTGTAATATTATCCTTCCACTAATACTTGTTATTTAATCCTTATTTCGTATCGTAATTTAATTATTCTCTCGTAATAATATTTCGTCACGTAGAGATTTCCCCCTATAATTCCTTAAGTACTTATTGCGTAAATTCCTCGAATGTCCATAATTCCTCGTCATAATTCTTAATAAATCCTTTGATACTCTAACCATTCTCAAATTCCAATTTTCATAAATATTACTAACCGTAAGACTCTTGCCTTCGTAATCTCTCTCTGTATAACTTACATCATAAATGTAACAACGCAGTTTCTCCGACAATCAATTCTATAAATCAACAGGGATGACTAGAAAGGTTCCATAACGACAATGTCACGAGATACTTAAATAAAAGGAAATATTACCAAAAATTAGGGTTCTTACAGCCTCCCCTCCTTAAAAGGATTCCGTCCCGGAATCAGGTTGAAAACAGTTGGGGGTGCTTTTCACGCATTACGCTCTCTAGTTCCCATGTTGATTCTTCGACATTCTGATTTCTCCATAAGACTCTCACTAGTTTGACAACCTTGTTCCTCAGCACCTGTTCTTTTCTATCCATGATCTCTACGGGTTGCTCTACATATGTCAAGTCTGGTTGCAAATCCACTTGATCATGTTCTATCACATGTCGGAAGTCGGTATGGTAGGGTCGTAGCATGGACACATGGAATACGTTATGTACTTGCTGTAGGTTCGGGGGTAAAGCCTATTCATAGGCTAACTTCCCAACTCGTTTCAAGATCTCAAAAGGTCCAATAAATTTCGGGCTTAGTTTTCCCTTCTTACCAAATCTCATCAATCCTTTCCACGGTGATACTTTCAACATAACAAACTCTCCTACTTCATATTCTTTGTCCTTGCAGGTCTGGTCCGTATACTTCTTCTGTCTGTCTTGGGCTGCTACCAGCCGTCCTCTTATGAGCTCGATAGTTGCTCTTGTCTGTTGGACCAGTTCAGGCCCTAAAATCTTCCGCTCTCCAACTTCTTCCCAACACAAGGGAGACCGACATCTTCGTCCGTATAAAGCTTCATATGGGGGCATGCCTATACTCGCATGGTAACTATTGTTGTAGGAAAATTTGATCAACGGGAAGTGGTCATCCCAACTTCGCTTAAATCAATGGCACATACCCTCAACATGTCCTCGATGGTCTGGATGGTTCTCTCACTCTGTCCGTCTATTTGGGGATGGTATGCAGTACTCATGTTTAACTTGGTCCCCACACAATCCTGAAAACTTCTCCAGAACCTGGAGTTGAATTTTGGGTCTCTATCTGATACAATGCTCACAGGAACCCCATGCCTTACCACGATCTCCTCAGATATCTCATAAAATTTGACCATTCGAAATAATGGGTTTCGAAAAAAACTAATGACTTTTACATTCACTTGTCTGTACCGTAAAGACGTAATATCAATTAGAAATCTTCATCTAATAATTCATACATATCGTGATTGCAAAAATTTCTCATCCACCCATAAAATTAATATTCGTCCAGGTTTCGAATATTCCCGAAAGTTAGGGTTAATGCAGTCTCCTCTCCTTAAAAGGATTCTATCTTAAGAACCTAAGGATAATAGTTGTGGATACAATTCCAATCTTACCTTTTCCAACTCTCGGGTTGACACTTCAACCCTATTGTTCTCTCCCTTCGTCTCACCAACGCCTTAATGTTGTTCCTCAACGCAAACTCTCCTCGACCTGTATTCCTTATCGGTTGTTCTATGATTAAAAATTTCTATCCCACTACTTACACGTTCCCCTTCTACCTTGTTCATAGTATCCGTGTTGAGTCCTTGTATCGTTGGCCCGTGAATGCTTTGTGGTCGTGTTTTGTAATCTGAGACAACGTCAATACGCACGGTATTCCTCCTATTCCTTCGCTTGATTAGCAGGCATGTGTTGCCTCCCGTCAACCGTTACCACTTGCTATGGATACTGTATAGTCTTCGGTATATGTCGAACCAGTTCAGCTACTATGTCCCTCGTTCCTTGACTTCGTCGTAACGCAAGAGAAGCAAACTTCTTCTTTCACAGCACGCTCTACCGGAGACGTCCTTACGTTCGCATGGCGATGATCGTGATAACAATATTCATTTCACGGATAAGTTTTTTTTTTTTTATTCTCGACTGCCCCGTGAAGCCTTAGGCATGACACTAAATATAATTTCGATCGTCTGGACAATTCTTCTTCCCTGTCCGTCAACCACAGATCAAATTAGTACATACGCTCAATTTCTTTGTTAAATATACCCGAAAGCACCTTCAATATTCTAAGTTTAACCTTAAGTCTTTATCTAACGTGATCGCTGCAGAAGTTTCATATTGCACCACCATCTCTCCCGTATAATATTCGATAATCTTGTCAATGAAAAGTCTCTCGTAGGTAAATCACTTGGTCCAGCAATTATAAATCAACTAGGGCCATCTCTTGGCTCGGTCTTCGGCGACCTACTCATGAAATTCATTATAATTCTGTCCACGTTCAAGATTTTCTACGGGCGGAATTGATCCACTAGATCTCTATCATTTTGTTTTTGACATGTTGCGTTCATACTTAATAGTTTGCCCATACCATTCTTCGTATCCGTTTGCCAAACATTCTCTTAATTCTCTGTACATCTTTGTCCTTCCCCATAATTTAGTCATTTTCTTCTAACATTATTCTTTATTGTATATACTCTATTTTCTTGGTCAATACTGACTGAATTCCAATTTCGAATAATCCCTTCTATAGGTATCGGCCACCACACTGGCCTTTCCTGGGAAATAACAAATTTCTCCATTATACTCCCTGCTCCCTTTCGTCACCTTCTCTTTCTTATATTTAGTCCTAATATGAAGATATACTTATGGCACTTGTGGAAAACTTTCACACTTTTCTCATAAAGTTAACGTCTCAGTTTTATGCGTGAACGCCATCATGACTAATCCCAGACTCACGGTTAGTATATCCTATCCCGTAACCTTTATGTTGTTTAGAAGTATAGGCTATCATCCCCTTTCTACTGCATCGGCATACCTCTTAAACTCTTGAAAGACGCATCATCGTGACTCTCAAAGTCCTCTTCTCATTATAAAGTTTAGCTAACAACGAGGTTGTTACCAATCTCTCATATCATTCTTAAAACTTTATCCATTAATCCATAAAGGCTTCTGACTCATTAGTCCATTCAAACGATACTACCACAATTTTATAACGTTTATATTAATGTGAAATGCCAACTTTGGCACAGTACAGAGGTCGATCTTGAGTTGGTAAAACCTTCTCTTCAACCTTATCTTTGAAAAACAACTACTCATTTTAACTAGTCAACAATTCCTCCATTTCCGATAAGGGTATCAGTTCTCGATGGTATATGTAAGATGTAATATGCTCGTCCTCCTTCACAACTGGCGCCAAACAGCCTGAGGTCTGCATGCTACTGCGATTCCCAATAAACTTGATTAGGTGGTAATCTCGAAGGATCATTGTCATATATCCGTGCATCCATTTGCTATTAGGGGCCTGTTAAACTTTATGTCTCTCTATGTGCATCAATCCCTTTTCGCTAAATAAAGCTTCACATTCTTGCCACGATATTTCTTCCTTTCTTGTCCATCTCACTTCCAGGTAGTTGCTTCTAAGGAAATGTTTTACATCGTAATAGATTTGCATTTCTTGGATCAGGAAAAGGCTTGGTAACTCCAGAATTCATTAATATAACATCCTGACAACGGTTGGTAGGAGCGTGCTCCCAACCACCTCATCATTTCTTATAACTTTCCCCACACCAATATTAAAGGTCTTGTGGTATGCCCTGACATGTTATCTCTACTTCAATAATTACTCGGCATAACGCTCTGGCTGCACAATTACAACATTTGGTTTTTTTTTTTTTTTTTGATCTCATATTGGTGTAACGGTTCACAATTGTACCTCCCGTTCACCTTAGATTAATCACTTTGAAAGGAACGGTTTCCAAAATAACGAGGTCCAATAGATAATCTCAATAAGAATTCCACATTGGATGTTCCAAGAATGTTGATGGTTCCAAATACTAGGAGTCTCGATTTTTGGAGATGTAAGGATGGACAGAAAGAATACAACAAGGTTTATTCCTTCCCGTCCTGATAATTCTGTAATATGACACCATAGAGAATGTTGCACAAGGGCAATGATTGTTGGGTACAAATGTAACACCCCCAGATCCGGGGTCAGGAATCTGGTGGTTACGGTCTTACATCCATTCATAATACTTGACTTGAGTCCATAATAAATAAATCACATGCTGTGACCCCACAATAATTACCACTCACACACACAACAGTTATAGTCCCAGAGATGAAATTGAAATAAGTCTTACATTAAAGGGTTTACGAATAAAAGTTATTACAATCCCAAAAGGATAACATCATAGGTTTAAAAGTTTTGCCGTTGATTACATTAATTATACATATAGTTAAACAGGAAACAAAAGCTGTCTAACTATGCTACCTCAGCAATGGCGGCTAGCATCTCAGCGGGTAGTCCGGTGGGTCGGGTAACCTGCTTGCGCCGAGTGCGCCTGACGCGAGCCATCTGTCCTAGCTGTTGTTGTGACATAATATAAACAAAGCAAGGGTGAGCGAAAGCCCACCAACAAATATATAACTGAACGATAATTTAAAACAGTTCAAAGCTATCTGTTATACCATATGCCATGCATTTACGGAAATGATGCCAGTATAATATGAACGATGAAGTTACAAGGTAACTTAAAGTATTTGTTTGAAGAAATATCTGCTACATCAAAGTAAGCGAGATATTATTATCGTTAATAAGAAGAGGAACTTGCAAGAAAGGGTTGCAATTCCGGTTATGACTCTTTTCCAACTCTGCCAACAGTAATCATGTTGCAGGAAATAAATGAATTTGGATGATGAACCAATGATGGAGTATTCACCGCGCCCGCTGTTCCAATCTTGATGATCAGTCGAGATCGTACAGCTCAATTTAGATTTACTACCGGTAGAAGGAAGAACTGACGGCTTTACTTGTGTACCGCCTTGCTAGCTCTCCCCGGCCAACGGTTGGGCCAAGGGGATGGACCGGCGCTACTCGGCCTCTTACACGACTCCTAGTTCAAATAGAATTCATGATTCTGAATGTAACGTTCGTCCCCCTTTCCCCAAGTATAAGACTTGTTGATAAGACTCCACAAAGTAGTCGTATCTAGTTGGAAAGGAAAATTTACCAATATCTCCCAAGCTATTACTTGGTAACGGATATCAACTTGTTCCAGTAATCTTACCCCTCGAAAGATGAGAAGGTAAACAACGACTTTAATAAGTCAACAGCACCCGAGTTGCGGGTGAAGGGAATACTTTATGACCGGGAAGTCGACAAGATAAATAACATTTTTCCAAGTAAGGTTCCCTTATTATTAAGAAGATAGACTCAAAGATGAATGATGTCTGGGAACCTTTCTTGATATAAGATTAATAATAATATGACTTCGAAATATTTTCTGTAATAATCGAAGAAGATAAACCTTATCGAGGTTATTCTAAGTATGGAATAAATATTCAGAGAATATTTATTGAATTAAAATATTTTACAGAATATTTGGGAATATGAAAGAATATCTTTAATCAGAGTATTTCTCAAAATAATCCTTGAAGAGATATCAGGGGAATATTTATTGAATAAATAAATATTTAAATGAATATTCAAAACAATATTCATTAATTAATAAGACCTGAAAAGAATATTTAAGGTAATAATCATAATTAATTAGGAACTTTAAATGAATATTCAAAAGTAATATTCATTGAATGAATAATATCCTAAATGAATATCAAGTAATATTCATTTAGTAATCCAAGCCTTAAGGAATATTCGAGATAATATTCGATACTTAAATCAAGCTTCAGATGAATATTAAAATAATATTCATCAAGTATTTAATATCTTAAATGAATATTCGAAAGTAATATTTATTTAATAAAATAATAATCTAAAAGAATATCCAAATAATATTCATCTAACAGTCTCATCTTTAGAAGAATATTCGAAATAATAGTCGATAATCAATTCGACTCTGAATGAATATTGAGAAGTATTATTCGTTGAATAGTTAAATTCAAATAATTATTTGAAGTAAGGATCGTTAAAATAATTAGTCTCGAGCGAATATTCAAATAATATTCGTCGCCCAAATAATGGAAAATATTTACCTAAATATTTTCTCCCGAGGTAATCTCGATATATAAAGAAATATTGACTCCCGGTTTATATTTGACGGATAAAGATGTATACGCCCTTCTATGAGGGTCTTACAATAACCGGCTTATAACTGATATATAACTATCTAGCTTATAAGCCAACACTAACATTCAGGGAACAAGTATATCGATTCAACTTGAAAGTAGGCATGCATGCGATGGCATATGTATATCAGCAATCATATATATATATTTATTCAATCACAACAACAGCCTAAAAGAAGGGAATTGAAACTTGCCTGGTAGTCGAGTACGGTAAGGGGTAGTGGTAGCGGGTCCCGGTTCTGCCTGGTGATCTATAAATAGTCAAGGCATTCGGAATTAATCACTTAACATATTAAACGTTAAGTTATACTTAAATCGAAACACGTTCTCGAGTCATCTCGTTATACCCCTTTTAGTGGATTACTTATTATCACTGATCCGACCCGACATTCGTTCGTTAATACGACATGTCACTGCCCTTATACTTGGGACATACTTAAGTCATATGAGTTCTAAGGTTGATCGTTACGAACCAATATTTTACTCCGAGTTTTATCGCCCGTTTTCTAAGCGTTTTACCAAAGTTATAAAAGAGTCGTCTTTTAGGGGTTCGTTCTCGTTTAACCTTGACTCGAACATTTTTAATAAATCGAAAAATGCTCTTTTTGACATACGGTTTTCTTTCACACCTTCCTTATTACCCCTAGTATTTATTTACCAAGATTCGCCATGACGTTACATAGCTTACGAGGGTTCAATTTCAGTTACGAACTTTTGTTTACGGATTCGAACTACTTTTAGTAATTTAGTCATAACTCCTAAACCGTAAGTCCGTTTCACGTGATCTTTATATCAAAACGAAGCTTAGAGAATTACCTATCCTACCATGGCAGATAAGGTCTCTGGACAGTAGGGGTTCAACATGGAAAACGGCATACAAAACATGGTATTGTAAAATCGGGCATTATAACGGCTGTAAATCGAATATCTATCAATTTCGAATCTTCCCATAAACATAGCATCCAACCCAAACAACATATACATGACTTATATACATGAACTGAGGCCAAGCAATGCCTTTCCGTTCATCTAAACTATTTTTGACATTTATCAAAACTACATCATATTCATGCTTATAATCATGCTAATATCACATCTTATACTAAAACCCATCAAGAGCATGCAAAATCTCAAGGTAAAGCCTAGGGTTTAGAGTTGTTATACCTTCCTTGGAGTATGATCTAGCCTCACTATGCTTGGTATGATCCTTAGAAGTGCTTAAGCTTGCTAAATCAACCAAAGAAATCAAGGAAAAACAAGATTAGTTCATGAAAACACTATTCACCCTCCTCTTAAATCATTTTTTTGAAAATGGAAAAAGAAGAGATTGAAGCTAGGATTTTGAGGAGATCATTTATATGAAATGTAAGTCTCACCATAAAAGTTTCAAGATCAACAAATGGTTGGAAGTTGGATTTGGAATTTGGAATTTCCAAGAGGCCGAATGGAGTGAAATGGTGGAGAATGGAGTGTTTGCTTGGTTGCTTGTGTTTGTTCTCATCTAAAATGAATTATTGTAATGTTTGTAGATAATATCTAGCATAAAGTGGCTTTTGATAAAGTGATTTGGTCATTGCATGCATCACTTAATGGACAAGTGTTGATAAGTTGTGGTAGGGTGAGAGATTAGTCTTAACCAAGTGGTTTGATCTCTAAATATGCTAGTTACTTGTGTAACTAACTAGTTACTAGATATTATCACTTGCACATGCATGTATCTTGCTTTCTCTGCTTGATTCTGTGTCCGGTTATTGCTCGTTTCGATTGATCGTTCGTAGGAATATTCCACGGATTTCTAGTTAGGGTTTACCGGGAATCCTCTTTAATATTAATACTTTCATTCTCCATCTTTCATTCTAACTTTCCATTATATATTCCTTTAATCCATTCGTTACATACTTAAGGCTATCAGTGTCCAGGGAACTCTCGGAGAAAATAAAAGTGCGGTTTTTCAGAATCCGACAGCTTTTACATACACTTATTTTCCCCCTGGATTACTAATACGAACTCGGAAATCCGTTCCGAATACTTCTATATAGTGTCGTCTCATATTATTATATACTCTCACCAAAACACTATTCATTCTGTATTCTTTACTTGTTCTCTTAGGGTTGTATAATTGTCCGTATTCTCTTTCGATCGTTCCTTAACCTTTTTACGGAACTACTGGATTAATCGTTATCGATCTGGATGACATGAGAGTCTTCTCTTGCTTGAAGTTGCCATATCTTATTCCTTTAGAAGATAGATTATTCTTACCTATGTTGTCACCCTTTAGCATTCTTCAAGGCATAAACATAATAAAGTCGAATTCCATTCATTCTTTCCAAATTATCAATTATTACATTGTAGCCATATCCACTATTCATTCTTACATCATTAAATACATAAAAGTTTTAATTCCACCCAAAATCTGGGTTCTTACAGTCTCCCCTCCTTAAAAGGATTCCGTCCCGGAATCAGTTTGAAAACAAGTGGGGGTACTTTTCTTGCATTGCGCTTTCAAGTTCCCAGGTGGATTCTTCTACATTGTGGTTCTGCCACAAAACTCTGACTAGCTGAATGACCTTGTTTCGGAGCACTTATTCTTTTCGGTCTATGATTTCCACAGGTTGCTCCACATAGGTCAGGTCTGGTTGCATGTCCACTTGCTCATACTCTACAATATGCTTAGCATCCGGATTATACTTCCTCAGCATCGAAACATGGAACACATTGTGCACCTGCTGTAGATTCGGGGGCAATGCGAGTTCATAAGCTAGTTCCCCAATCCGTCTCAAGATCTCAAATGGTCCAATGTATCTGGGACTCAGCTTTCCTTTCTTCCCAAATCTCATTAAACCTTTCCAAGGTGACACTTTCAAGAACACTAGGTCCCCTACCTCGTATTCCTTGCCTTTCCGAGCTAAGTCGGCATATTTCTTTTGTCGATCCTGGGCTGCTACCAACCGTCCTCTGATTAGATCTACTGCATCTTTAGTTCGTTGGACCACTTCGGGCCCGAGCATCTTTCGCTCTCCAACTTCATCCCAATACAAGGGAGATCGACATTTTCTTCCATAAAGGGCCTCATAAGGTGGCATCCCAATGCTTGAATGATAACTGTTATTATAGGAGAACTCAACCAATGGCAAGTGATCATCCCAACTCCCCTTGAAGTCTATCGCGCAGACTCTCAACATATCCTCTAGCGTTTGGATGGTCCTTTCACTTTGCCCATCTGTCTGGGGGTGGTAGGCTGTGCTCATGTTCAGCCGGGTCCCTACACATTCTTGAAAACTTCTCCAAAACCTGGAGTTAAATCTAGGATCTCGATCGGATACTATTGCGACTGGGACTCCATGTCGCGCCACTATCTCTTTTAAGTAGATGTCCACTAGTCTATCGACCGTGTACCTTTCGTTGATCGGGAGAAAGTGAGCCGATTTCGTCAATCGATCTACAATTACCCATATGGCGTCATGATTAGCCTTGGTCCTTGGTAAACCTACTACGAAATCCATGGCTATATGTTCCCATTTCCATTCTGGAATCTCTAAGGGATGTAGAAGTCCGCTGGGTTTCTGGTGCTCTGCCTTCACTCGTTGGCAGGTCAAGCATCTGCTTACCCACTCTGCTACGTCCTTTTTCATATTGGGCCACCAGTAATACTCCTTCAAATCCCTATACATTTTAGTGCTACCGGGGTGCACTGAGTATCTTGAGTTGTGTGCCTCATTTAAAATCTCATCCTTGAGCTCCTGAACATTTGGGATCCATATCCTGTACGTGTACCTCATGATCCCTTCCTTGTCTCTTTCGCACTTAATTTCCTCCCCGGTCATTAGCTCTTCTGTGGAGTTCTTTTCTTCCTCCATCATCCGTTCCTGGCACAGTCTAATCTTTTCTAGCAATGGAGGTTGGATTCTAATTTCCATCAACTTTTCTTGGCCCTCTCCAGGTAACTTAACCTCGATTTCCAACTTCTCAAAATCCTTCACTAGCTCTTTCTCTGAAGTTATCATCTTGAGCTTCTCTTTCCGACTAAGGGCGTCAGCCACCACATTGGCTTTGCCCGGGTGATATCGAATTTCACAGTCGTAATCCTTGATTAACTCTAACCACCTCCTCTGGCGCATGTTAAGCTCTTTCTGAGTGAAAATGTATTTGAGGCTCTTATGATCTGTGTAAATCTCGCATTTTTCCCCATACAGGTAGTGTCTCCAAATCTTTAAAGCGAAGACTATGGCTGCTAGTTCTAGATCATGCGTGGGATATCTGACTTCATAATCCTTCAATTGCCTAGACGCATATGCTATTACCTTGCCGTGCTGCATAAGCACGCATCCCAGTCCTTTATGCGAAGCATCACTGTAAATCACGAAATCTCCTTTTCCATCAGGTAATGCCAGCACTGGGGCTGTCACCAGCCTCCTTTTTAACTCTTGGAAACTCTTCTCGCATTTCTCAGTCCATTCAAATTTCTCGGTTTTACGGGTAAGTCGAGTTAATGGAGCTGCGAGTTTCGCAAAGTCTTGGACAAATCTCCTGTAATATCCGGCCAGTCCAATGAAACTCCTCATCTCGGTTGGAGTAGTTGGCCGTTCCCAGTTTGAAACTGCTTCTATCTTGGAGGGGTCAACCAACACTCCTTCTCTATTGATCACGTGCCCTAAGAATTGTACCTCATTTTTCCAAAACTCACACTTGGAGAACTTGGCATATAACTGCTCTTTCCTGAGTATTTCTAAGGTTATCCTTAAATGTTCAGCGTGTTCTGCCTCTGTCCTTGAGTAGATGAGAATATCATCAATGAAAACTATCACGAATTTGTCCAAATATTCCTTGAACACTCTATTCATTAGGTCCATGAAGGCTGCTGGGGCGTTGGTCAATCCAAACGACATAACTAAGAACTCATAATGTCCATATCTGGTGCGGAATGCAGTCTTCGGGATATCTTCAGGTTTGATCTTCAGTTGGTGATATCCCGTTCTCAAATCAATCTTAGAGAAGTATTCAGCTCCTCTTAGCTGGTCAAACAAATCGTCTATCCTGGGCAATGGATACTTATTCTTTATGGTTAACTTGTTCAATTCTCTGTAGTCGATGCATAACCTCATACTTCCATCTTTTTTCTTAACAAACAACACTGGTGCGCCCCAAGGTGACACACTGGGCCTTATCATGCCCTTATCCAACAATTCCTGTAATTGTTCAGCTAGCTCCTTCATTTCTACTGGGGCTAATCGGTACGGGGCCTTCGAAACTGGCGCCGTCCCCGGGGCTAACTCGATGGCAAACTCAATTACCCTATCAGGTGGTAGTCCGGGAAGATCTTGTGGGAACACGTCCTCGAACTCATTAACTACCAGAATGTCTTGTAATCTTGGCACTTCCTTCTGAGTATCTATAACGTAGGCTAAATAAGCCTCGTTCCCTTTTCGTAACAATCTCTTGGTTTGCGCCATGGTCAGAATTTTCTGGGTCTGTCGCATCCCCTTAAACACTATTTCTTTCCTCACTGGGGTTTTCAACTTAACCTTTTTCCCTTTACAATCTATCCGCGCATCATTGCGAGACAACCAATCCATACCCAAAATGACATCGAATTCCCCTAGCTTAAAAGGAATTAAATCGACATAGAAGGATCGTCCTCCTATTTCTAGCTTACAATCGGGGTGAATTTGATTAACCGGTACGATTTCCTGATTAGCTATTTCTACTAGTAAGGAATCTCTTAGTTGCTGGGTTTTAAGTTTCAACTTATGCGCAAAATCTCTAGATATAAAAGACTTAGTTGCTCCTGAATCAAATAAGACATTTGCACTGACTGAATTGAGAGAAAAAGTACCTGCTATCACATCTGTGTCCCTCACGGCATCTTGTACTGACATATTGAAAGTCCTAGCAGTTGGTGGCCTATTTGAGGCAACTTTGCTTGCTCCTGATGCTGCTGGTTTGTTCTTTGGGCAATCCTTCCTCATGTGCCCTCGCTGTCCACACTGGAAACAGGTTGTGCTGTTAGGGATGACCGTGGTGCAAGCGGTAGCATAATGCCCAGCTCGCCCACACTTATAACAGTTTATCTGCTTCAGGTTGCACACCCCGGAGTGCCTCTTCCCACAAGTAGCACACAATGGCAATGGAGGTCGAGAAGGGTTGGAACGGGACATTCCTGATTGATGGCCGCCCTGGCTCACACTTACACTAGCAGATGGTTTAAACCCCACATTCCTCCCTGGTAGGGAAACCGCTCCTCGATTAAACTTGGTTGGGGGTTTTCCTCCAGCGGATCTTCCGCCCATACTAACATGCTTTCTCTTTATCCCCCCTTTCTCTCTCTCTCTCTCTGCATCTGATCACTACCAGCCTCCACAATGGTTGCCTTCTGCACCAAGGTGGCATAATCTGTAATCTCTAAAACAGCCACCCTATTCTGGATCCACTGCTTCAGCCCTTGTTGAAACCTGTTAGCTTTCTTCTCTTCTGTGTCTACAAACTCTGGCACAAATCTCGATAACTCAGTAAATTTGGCCTCATAGTCCGCCACGGACATATTGTTCTGTTTCAGTTCCAAAAACTTAAGTTCCATCTGGGTTTTCATGAACTTCGGAAAGTACTTCTCCAGGAATAATTGTTTGAACCTTTCCCAGGCTATGACAGCATCAGTCTCCATGTTTTTCTTGGCTTCCCACCAATAATTGGCCTCTCCCTTTAGTAGGTAAGTAGCAAAAACAGTCTTCTGAGCCTCATTGATACTCAGGATCTCAAAAGACTTTTCCATTTCTTTGATCCAGGCCCTCGCCTCAACGGGATCAGCCGATCCGTGGAACTCTGGGGGCTTAAGGGACTTAAAGGCCCTAAAGGAATTTGCCACTGAAGTGTTGTTGCTTGGTGGTGGTTGGGGGTATTGGTTCAAATTCTGCCTAAGTAGATCCATAAACTGGCCCATGGGGTTTCCGCCCTGGTTCTCCCCTTCCTGTTCTACTTCAGTTTCTCCACCCTCTATTTCCCTTTCAAATTCTTCAGAGTACAGGGGTTCATCCTCTGCTCCATACTGGGAATCTTCTTGCTCATTATAGTCCTGATCTTGTTCCTCACTGCTTTCACGGTTTTCCTCGTGTTGGTTGTGACTTTCTTGGTCAGTAGATTCGCGGGGGTTAGCCCTAGTGCCCATTCGTCTTGGAGGCATTTTACTGAAAATTTGGAAAATTATACGTTAGGTTCACTTACCGGTTTTAAAGGATTTTTCCTTGCACATTTCTTTACATGATTGGGTTTTAAAATCCCACAGTTTTATATCTCATGGAAACTTAATCGAAAAGTAATACATATGCTAATAAACTCGTGATCACTTCCCAACAAAATTGTAATGACTGAAATGGAAACAAATATATACCAGGTACCGAAAAGGTACAACATCCGAGTTACAACGATAGTTTAAAGTACAGCCATCCTAACAACAACAAGTCAAAAGTGAAATATGCTGTCTATCTGTCTAGTCTGCAAAAAGGGAAAACAAGTACAAGAAAACCATCCCTACAAAAGCCGGCACTACTATGTCCGTACATGACTAGACAACTAGACCACTGCATCACTACATCTGAAATCAGCCGCCACGACGAAACATCCTCCGAACCCTCCCCATGGCGATGCGGAAAACCTCCTCAGCCGCTGCTCTGTCTACCCTACCATGCCCATCAGTAGGCAACTGTCGCACCCTCACCCGAGCCCTCAGCTCGATGCGGGTCACAGCCCTATACACAACTCTGTCACTGATAGTCCTCCTGCCCTGCACCCTCATCCGGGCGGCTCTCTCTGCTGCTAACTCACTCCTAGACTCTGCCAACCTGGCATCTGCCATAGACAACTCTCTATAAAGCCCGTTCACGATCAAGTTGTGAACACATACTGGGACTCCTCCTATCGGGGCATGAGGTGGGGTGGATGGCTCAGCTGGAGCGGCAGTCTCTGTCTGCTGGGGCTCTGGGGTAAACTCCTCAAACTCGTCGGGGTAGGGGCTCACAGGTAGTGGTGGTGGGGTGGGGGCTCTCTCAACAGGGAGGAGTGGCACAAAAAGTCCAGAACTCCCTACAGCACCAACTACTGGCTCATCTATATCTCCCTCAACACCCTCATCCACCGGCACCACCTGATCCGTGGTCATGTCAGTGTCATCTCCCATAGTCCTGAACTCAGTCATAACCTAATAATCATCATCCTCAACCACTAACTCAGCATCCTGTCCTGTCTGGATCCCCTCCGGGTCCTCCTCCCCCTCAGTCTCAACAACATCTGTGTCAGCATCATCCTGGACCTCCTCAGGGTCCTCCTCCTCAGACTCGATCACATCAGTATCAGCCTCAACCTGGACCCCCTCAGCGTCCTCCTCCTCAGGCTCAGTGTCCTCCTCAGGCAAGTGCTCATAGTATGGGTCCCTAGTCCGGAACATGTCCTCATCATGCTGTCTCGCAGCTGCCTCCTGGGCCGACAAGTCGCTCGCCTACACAAGACGAACTATGTTACTATCATGATACTTAAAAAGTTCCCGTAAGGGTTTTAGGTGAACCTGGCAAGGGTTCTTATTATATTATTGAATTTATTATTATATAACGTCGTATCATCTCTTGGGATATATAACTCTCGCTCTGATACCATCTCTGTAACACCCCCAGATCCGGGGTCAGGAATCTGGTGGTTACGGTCTTACATCCATTCATAATACTTGACTTGAGTCCATAATAAATAAATCACATGCTGTGACCCCACAATAATTACCACTCACACACACAACAGTTATAGTCCCAGAGATGAAATTGAAATAAGTCTTACATTAAAGGGTTTACGAATAAAAGTTATTACAATCCCAAAAGGATAACATCATAGGTTTAAAAGTTTTGCCGTTGATTACATTAATTATACATATAGTTAAACAGGAAACAAAAGCTGTCTAACTATGCTACCTCAGCAATGGCGGCTAGCATCTCAGCGGGTAGTCCGGTGGGTCGGGTAACCTGCTTGCGCCGAGTGCGCCTGACGCGAGCCATCTGTCCTAGCTATTGTTGTGACATAATATAAACAAAGCAAGGGTGAGCGAAAGCCCACCAACAAATATATAACTGAACGATAATTTAAAACAGTTCAAAGCTATCTGTTATACCATATGCCATGCATTTACGGAAATGATGCCAATATAATATGAACGATGAAGTTACAAGGTAACTTAAAGTATTTGTTTGAAGAAATATCTGCTACATCAAAGTAAGCGAGATATTATTATCGTTAATAAGAAGAGGAACTTGCAAGAAAGGGTTGCAATTCCGGTTATGACTCTTTTCCAACTTTGCCAACAGTAATCATGTTGCAGGAAATAAATGAATTTGGATGATGAACCAATGATGGAGTATTCACCGCGCCCGCTGTTCCAATCTTGATGATCAGTCGAGATCGTACAGCTCAATTTAGATTTACTACCGGTAGAAGGAAGAACTGACGGCTTTACTTGTGTACCGCCTTGCTAGCTCTCCCCGGCCAACGGTTGGGCCAAGGGGATGGACCGGCGCTACTCGGCCTCTTACACGACTCCTAGTTCAAATAGAATTCATGATTCTGAATGTAACGTTCGTCCCCCTTTCCCCAAGTATAAGACTTGTTGATAAGACTCCACAAAGTAGTCGTATCTAGTTGGAAAGGAAAATTTACCAATATCTCCCAAGCTATTACTTGGTAACGGATATCAACTTGTTCCAGTAATCTTACCCCTCGAAAGATGAGAAGGTAAACAACGACTTTAATAAGTCAACAGCACCCGAGTTGCGGGTGAAGGGAATACTTTATGACCGGGAAGTCGACAAGATAAATAACATTTTTCCAAGTAAGGTTCCCTTATTATTAAGAAGATAGACTCAAAGATGAATGATGTCTGGGAACCTTTCTTGATATAAGATTAATAATAATATGACTTCGAAATATTTTCTGTAATAATCGAAGAAGATAAACCTTATCGAGGTTATTCTAAGTATGGAATAAATATTCAGAGAATATTTATTGAATTAAAATATTTTACAGAATATTTGGGAATGTGAAAGAATATCTTTAATCAGAGTATTTCTCAAAATAATCCCTGAAGAGATATCAGGGGAATATTTATTGAATAAATAAATATTTAAATGAATATTCAAAACAATATTCATTAATTAATAAGACCTGAAAAGAATATTTAAGGTAATAATCATAATTAATTAGGAACTTTAAATGAATATTCAAAAGTAATATTCATTGAATGAATAATATCCTAAATGAATATCAAGTAATATTCATTTAGTAATCCAAGCCTTAAGGAATATTCGAGATAATATTCGATACTTAAATCAAGCTTCAGATGAATATTAAAATAATATTCATCAAGTATTTAATATCTTAAATGAATATTCGAAAGTAATATTTATTTAATAAAATAATAATCTAAAAGAATATCCAAATAATATTCATCTAACAGTCTCATCTTTAGAAGAATATTCGAAATAATAGTCGATAATCAATTCGACTCTGAATGAATATTGAGAAGTATTATTCGTTGAATAGTTAAATTCAAATAATTATTTGAAGTAAGGATCGTTAAAATAATTAGTCTCGAACGAATATTCAAATAATATTCGTCGCCCAAATAATGGAAAATATTTACCTAAATATTTTCTCCCGAGGTAATCTCGATATATCAAGAAATATTGACTCCCGGTTTATATTTGACGGATAAAGATGTATACGCCCTTCTATGAGGGTCTTACAATAACCGGCTTATAACTGATATATAACTATCTAGCTTATAAGCCAACACTAACATTCAGGGAACAAGTATATCGATTCAACTTGAAAGTAGGCATGCATGCGATGGCATATGTATATCAGCAATCATATATATATATATATTTATTCAATCACAACAACAGCCTAAAAGAAGGGAATTGAAACTTGCCTGGTAGTCGAGTACGGTAAGGGGTAGTGGTAGCGGGTCCCGGTTCTGCCTGGTGATCTATAAATAGTCAAGGCATTCGGAATTAATCACTTAACATATTAAACGTTAAGTTATACTTAAATCGAAACACGTTCTCGAGTCATCTCGTTATACCCCTTTTAGTGGATTACTTATTATCACTGATCCGACCCGACATTCGTTCGTTAATACGACATGTCACTGCCCTTATACTTGGGACATACTTAAGTCATATGAGTTCTAAGGTTGATCGTTACGAACCAATATTTTACTCCGAGTTTTATCGCCCGTTTTCTAAGCGTTTTACCAAAGTTATAAAAGAGTCGTCTTTTAGGGGTTCGTTCTCGTTTAACCTTGACTCGAACATTTTTAATAAATCGAAAAATGCTCTTTTTGACATACGGTTTTCTTTCACACCTTCCTTATTACCCCTAGTATTTATTTACCAAGATTCGCCATGACGTTACATAGCTTACGAGGGTTCAATTTCAGTTACGAACTTTTGTTTACGGATTCGAACTACTTTTAGTAATTTAGTCATAATTCCTAAACCGTAAGTCCGTTTCACGTGATCTTTATATCAAAACGAAGCTTAGAGCATTACCTATCCTACCATGGCAGATAAGGTCTCTGGACAGTAGGGGTTCAACATTGAAAACGGCATACAAAACATGGTATTGTAAAATCGGGCATTATAACGGCTGTAAATCGAATATCTATCAATTTCGAATCTTCCCATAAACATAGCATCCAACCCAAACAACATATACATGACTTATATACATGAACTGAGGCCAAGCAATGCCTTTCCGTTCATCTAAACTATTTTTGACATTTATCAAAACTACATCATATTCATGCTTATAATCATGCTAATATCACATCTTATACTAAAACCCATCAAGAGCATGCAAAATCTCAAGGTAAAGCCTAGGGTTTAGAGTTGTTATACCTTCCTTGGAGTATGATCTAGCCTCACTATGCTTGGTATGATCCTTAGAAGTGCTTAAGCTTGCTAAATCAACCAAAGAAATCAAGGAAAAACAAGATTAGTTCATGAAAACACTATTCACCCTCCTCTTAAATCATTTTTTTCAAAATGGAAAAAGAAGAGATTGAAGCTAGGATTTTGAGGAGATCATTTATATGAAATGTAAGTCTCACCATAAAAGTTTCAAGATCAACAAATGGTTGGAAGTTGGATTTGGAATTTGGAATTTCCAAGAGGCCGAATGGAGTGAAATGGTGGAGAATGGAGTGTTTGCTTGGTTGCTTGTGTTTGTTCTCATCTAAAATGAATTATTGTAATGTTTGTAGATAATATCTAGCATAAAGTGGCTTTTGATAAAGTGATTTGGTCATTGCATGCATCACTTAATGGACAAGTGTTGATAAGTTGTGGTAGGGTGAGAGATTAGTCTTAACCAAGTGGTTTGATCTCTAAATATGCTAGTTACTTGTGTAACTAACTAGTTACTAGATATTATCACTTGCACATGCATGTATCTTGCTTTCTCTGCTTGATTCTGTGTCCGGTTATTGCTCGTTTCGATTGATCGTTCGTAGGAATATTCCACGGATTTCTAGTTAGGGTTTACCGGGAATCCTCTTTAATATTAATACTTTCATTCTCCATCTTTCATTCTAACTTTCCATTATATATTCCTTTAATCCATTCGTTAAATACTTAAGGCTATCAGTGTCCAGGGAACTCTCGGAGAAAATAAAAGTGCGGTTTTTCAGAATCCGACAGCTTTTACATACACTTATTTTCCCCCTGGATTACTAATACGAACACGGAAATCCGTTCCGAATACTTCTATATAGTGTCGTCTCATATTATTATATACTCTCACCAAAACACTATTCATTCTGTATTCTTTACTTGTTCTCTTAGGGTTGTATAATTGTCCGTATTCTCTTTCGATCGTTCCTTAACCTTTTTACGGAACTACTGGATTAATCGTTATCGATCTGGATGACATGAGAGTCTTCTCTTGCTTGAAGTTGCCATATCTTATTCCCTTAGAAGATAGATTATTCTTACCTATGTTGTCACCCTTTAGCATTCTTCAAGGCATAAACATAATAAAGTCGAATTCCATTCATTCTTTCCCAATTATCAATTATTACATTGTAGCCATATCCACTATTCATTCTTACATCATTAAATACATAAAAGTTTTAATTCCACCCAAAATCTGGGTTCTTACAACAAAAGTCATAAAGACGGTCTTTATACAATTCTTACATCGGGTGGATACTTTTCCTCCTGAATAATAAGAGGAAATCTAAAGTCGCATTGATGAAGGTGAGCCAATAGAAAGCAATTCTACTCCATGACAATTAAAGAATGAAGTAGTTTATCATTCAAGTAATCAGTGGTTTCAAATGAATTTTCATTGTGTGAATGAAAGAATAAAATATTCAAGTGATATAAAGTCTGGTACGAAGATGGGTAGAATTCAAGTTGAATGGGCGACCTCACTAGGTCTCAATCAAATTATTCGTCAAAACTTTCATCATCATACTTTACCACATGCAAAATGCATTGCGGAATTGCTGAATGAATTAAATTGGGAGTTGGACCAGTGAAACAATAACTAGTCCTTTCAAGAAACACTAGCAACTAGCTAGACAAAATTTTGCTAGTTCACCTGTTTGAGACATCACCACTAGCTAGGACAATTAGCTAGGTGTTCTTCACAACATTACAATTTTGACTAGTTAGAACAATCAACTAGTCATTCATATTGACATATCGACTAGCCAGTTTTCAATTGGCTAGAACAAAATTTCAACATCGTAGCAACTGAAGAAACTTTAGGCTTCTCGGACAACGAATGAAGATAAGAAGTTATTAAGTTTGAAAAAGAAAACTATAAAATCTAAAGAAAATGTTCTAGGTATCGGAACAATCGATAACCTCTCACCAAATATTACTTACCAGTGAAACGGTCCACCCAAGGGTGCCTCCGTACACATGCTTTACCAGATCCAACAATAGAATTAAATTCGGAATACCAATCTCGAAATGATATCCTTACTATGATTCCAATGTACGATGTACAATCTCATCTTGAATAGAAGAAAAGAATTCATAAGGGATGTCTGGACATTAGATCATCCATGTCCTCAGTAATTTGTTGAATATTTATGAGCTCAACTGAAGAATGCAATTATGAAAGAAGCAATCAAATATCGATATTCGTTAAGTAGTATTCGTTGATTAATTAAGGAAATATTTGTGGAACATTCCTTGGATAATTGAAAGAGGGTGTAAATAGTCCTGAGCAGAAATGATTATAAACTTCAAATAGAATGCTCGGGCTCAATTAAGATACTTTGGATGAGTCCCGGTTTAGAGAAAGTATATCACTGGTTGTTATTCCACAAGTTTGAAGTAGAAAGCTAGGAGGGTTACCTGATATAAACTAATCGAGGTAACATGGTTAATGAACAGTTTAAAATGAAGTAGTGCACCAGCCGGTAGTTTTCAAAATAAATTAATAATCATTCGTGCATCTCATTATCACCACTATGAGGGTAACTCCATCTCTTCGTCTTCGTAATACAAGACACCAACTAGTGCGTCTCTCAATCATCATCTTAAAGTCATTTCCGTGCTTTATCTTGAAGACCAAGCTACACATCATTCCGGGGACACCTGCTAAATCCATAGGGTCCTACTTTATGCTTTTCGACATGAATCACAAGTGGCCAGTTCCCCCTGGGAACAGATCAAAGAGACCTCTCAGGGATCTCAGTGCAGTCCATGGGTTCAGTGGCGGGTGTGTGTATGTGAACATATACCAAAAATATTGAGGTCTACCATACGTATATACGTAGTCCCTGCTAACATCTCTATCAAAGATCCCACTCTAGACCCGCTGGTTCTTTCTTTTGGTAGACTCTGAGATCACTGTATCGTTCGTTGAAACCATATTCAACTTCTCTTGAGTCCCTTTGTTAATTCTACTTGTTTGTTCTCTAAGTTGAACTACCATGTTCTAGCGTTCGAATCATGCGTGGAATTATCTAGCACGCTCGTCTTATGATAACATTCTCGTATAACACATGTAAAATTCGCCATCAAGGGTAATGGAATCCACAACAACATAGTGGCCAACCTTCAGGTAAACCCGTTACTTATCGAAAATCGGATCTCATATCCAAGGTAAAAGACTTTCATTAACCCATGTACTAAGTACCCTTAATTATGTAGGGAAGTCCAAATTCTTGATTCTTAAAATGCCGCCTCCTAAACTGTGGAGGAATATGGGCCACAAAATTTATGCCAGCCTAGTCATCCGATCATATTGGCAGTATCGCCTCTACCTTAGCTGCCCTCAAGATTTCGCTCTGCTTCCTATATCATTACCAATGATAGGTCATGTACGACTCTCAAACCTCTATTCATCATTCTGAAGGACTATAAGGATTCTATCGACCCTAGTATAATACCTTCAGTCAACACTCCAGTCCATTCTACTCACCGGTACCTCTTCCGGTAGTCCAATCATAAGTTTACTACGATCTCTTATGTCATTCTCCTACTTAGACTTAACTCTCAACACTCTCGTTTCTGAGTACTGTAACTTATTGCTCTGATACCATTTCTGTGACGCCCCCAAATCTGAGGTCAAAGATTCAGGTCGTCACGCCACCATTCAACCATATCATACCTGTATTACTTTACAACTCAACAATACATCCATTCGTACCTCAATCTTACACACAATCAAGTTAGAGTCTCAGAAACGATAATCAAAAGTGCCACTAAATATTACAATTCATGCGTACAAATCAGAGTCTTACGCAATTCCACTTATGCAACTACACTTGAAGACAAATCTTACTATTACAGTTGAAAACCTATCAGACTCACTCTGCAGTATTTATCAGGAACTAAATCATCTCCGGGGTAAATCTTCTACTCCTCTTCTGCTGTCGCGGAATTAACCGACCAAATTCTTCCCTTTCTGAAAAGTTTTATAAAGCAAGAATGAGCTACATAATGCTCAGCAAGTTCACCATTTTGCAAAATAATGATGTGATTTATTTTGAAAACATTCCCAACTATATGGGTATATATCTCAGGTTTCAAAACATAATTGGACAATGTATATGTCCGAGTTTGGATAAAATATCTATACTCACTAAGGAGCTTTAAGAATAACATACGAACCCTTTATAAGGTTCCCATTTCAATATATCTCAAGTTTGAAAATATATACATATGAGTATATCATTTTCGGCAAAACACTCTACGATTAACATACTGTACAAGGAATACATCATTGCAAACCTCTTTCCTTCCATTAGCTTAGAAGGTTTCCCATACAAAAAACATTTCGTTCTTGGAAACAATTGGAAGAGTGCACTAACACGTGCCAATCTTTATAGAAAATCTTGCAGTTCTAGATACTGCACGATGTCAATATTTTCTCATCAAAAACCACACTATCAGCAACTTGGCACTTAGGCCCAAGAAGCAGTGTTGGAGTATTTTTCCAGAGTGGAGGATGGGACTGGAAGAAAACATAAAAACCTGACAAGGATTGACGATGATCAGTCGCCACATCCAAGTCCAATAATCCGCGGGTCTTCTCTACCGGTAGAAGGATAGAAACTACATCCGTAACTATCCCTCGGGTGAAAACTACATCCGTAATCACCCTCGATGAAAACTACATCCGTAATCATCCTTCGGCAACACCTGGGCCGGAATAATAAGTGATGGACCGCCTGGCTCACGGCCGCTTACACATCCCGGGAATCGTTCGTCAACGGTTCCCACACCTGCCAGAGTCCCTTTTTCTTTTCTTTTAAAACTCGATTTTGATTGAAAACAGAGTAATTGAGGTCCGACATCAGTCGACCGATGATTCTTGAAATCATACAAGAAGCAGAATCTGACCGGGGGTTTTTCGAAAATGTTTTAAGTTCGAAAGAGTTCGAGTTTGAAAGAATTAAAAAGTATCTTAGATTAACTCTGCCTTTAAATAATGAAAAGTAATTAATAAATAATATTTTAAGATTTAATATTAATAATTAATCAAATAATTATTCGGTAAAATAAACTCTTAATCCAAGATAGGGTTTCGAGTATTTACGAAAATATAACGATAGTTATTTGAATATACGATACCACCCGAATGACCCTTCGGGTTTTTGCACTATAGATACGATATAATAATATACCGCTCCCCGGTCAATAGTATATACGGACCGCTACGACCTCTATTGCTAGAGTCGTTGTCCGAAGAAAACATTTCAATATAAGTTCGAGGGGTAAAAGCATACATATACTTGTTCAATCTCAATTGCATCGATACTTCGATAAACATGGCATTTGATATCATTTGAAAACTAAAAACACAACAGTAAAAGTCCTTGTATATGGATAAGTTTTGAAAAGTAAACTTGCCTTGGTTTGGTTGGGGTGGTCGAGCGTGCGAATTCGAACGATCTATACATAAACAATAATCGTTCGTTAGTACCTTAACAACTTCTCCCTAATTACGGGGTTTTAAGGGGGTACGAAATTAACTTAACGACTTCGTCTTATGACTCCCTAGCCCCACTGTAGGTCCATGACATCACTCGTTTACGCTCGTCACTTACTCGACTTAATTTAGTTACCACGTTCGAACCATAACCACTAACCCTAGAATAATGCTCCACTAATCGACCTTTTTCCATTGCGCGAATTTTACTCTAGCATTTTTATAAAATCCAAAAATTTATATTTTAATCCAATTCCTTTTGGGTGGTCTTCACCACTGCATTACTTACATTCTCAAATTTTTCCACGACCCCAAATATATTTTAAGGTGTTTAAACAAGGTTCACAAGGGGGTTACTTAATGCAGTCCATAGTCCAGAAAAAAAATTCACTCCTCCGGCCATAACTAAAAATCCACACATCACATAGCTATGAATCTTACTTTTCCAGAAACTACATTCAATTATCTTTCCAACAATATAAGGTAGGACATCAGGTGACATCATTTGGGTATTCAAAATCGTGCTACAACACAGGTCAAAGTTCCTGGACAGATTCAGCAAGCTCAAATCACTTAAATCAACCATGTTTCATATTTCCATAACATAAACACCACTTAAAACACTTAGGTCATGACTCATAACACTCATGGAGATATATATCTTAACCATAATCATAAAAATCACAATCTCAACATCAAACTCAAGATCCATACTATCCATCACATATACATTCAAGATAAGCCTTAAAATACATGGATCTACTACCATATAATATGAACAACACTTATCCAAGGGTGGTTTGAGATTTCATACCTTCTTGAGCTCCTAGAGACCTGGTACAAACTTTACACAACTTAAAAACACCTTAGATGGCCTCCTACAACACTCACAATGCAAGATCTAAAAGAAAACAAACTTATGTTAACACTTTTCTAACTTTCAACAATTCATAACCCCAAAACTAATGGATGGAAGGCTTTGAAATTTATACCATACCTCTAATATGATCCAAGGAAGCCTTAGAAAGGTGGTAGATGAAGAAAACTTGGAGAGAAAAATCTCTCCCTCTCTCCCTATGCAGTTCGGCTGAATGGTATTCAAGGGGGGGGGGGAGAGTGTTTTTCTTATTTTGTTTGTTTGAAATGATAAAAAGAAATGCAAGCATGCTAGGTATAATTGTTGTTAACAAGGAGTAGTCACATGCCAAGCCTATAGCCTAGGTTGCATCCATGCCCTAGTGTCCCCCTAGGTGCATCATCCAACATGCTAGTTCTTTGTCTTTTCTAACTAGCTAATTACATGGCATTTACATATATTTTCTTTCCTTGTAATATTATCCTTCCACTAATACTTGTTATTTAATCCTTATTTCGTATCGTAATTTAATTATTCTTTCGTAATAATATTTCGTCACGTAGAGATTTCCCCCTATAATTCCTTAAGTACTTATTGCGTAAATTCCTCGAATGTCCATAATTCCTCGTCATAATTCTTAATAAATCCTTTGATACTCTAACCATTCTCAAATTCCAATTTTCATAAATATTACTAACCGTAAGACTCTTGCCTTCGTAATCTCTCTCTGTATAACTTACATCATAAATGTAACAACGCAGTTTCTCCGACAATCAATTCTATAAATCAACAGGGATGACTAGAAAGGTTCCATAACGACAATGTCACGAGATACTTAAATAAAAGGAAATATTACCAAAAATTAGGGTTCTTACAAGCCATCTGAAACCATCTATATAAAAAAAGTTTTTGAAAAGACAAGTGCGTGGCTCACTTTTAGAGAAATCCTTGACTAAATGTGAGTTGTGTCCGTCATGTGGTGACCACTTAATCACATTGTTTACACAATATCACGCAAGTATACGTGGTCACAAGTAATACAATTAAGTTCGTTCCACTGAGATCTGGTTAAGTTCTTTTCAGCTAATGTGCCTATTCAACAATGTATGATCTTAATTCACTGCTAAGACAATAAATAAATTGAGATTTTAATTAACTAAATTAAGCTAAGATGCAAAGTAAGAACTAATTAACTAATGAGAATTAAATCTGAATTACTTATAAGAATAAAAACATGGGATCCTAACTTCATTATCTACTTCACTTAGAGTCGCAGCCTTTAATCAATACATGTGATGGTTTTGATATCTGATCGGATAACACGAAACAAGTAAAAGCTACCTCTCGGTATACTAATACCAAACTACGCATGCATCCACAAAAGAGATAGAAGATGGGTAGACACCAAATATGTTTAGACCCTATATCTCTATAGAATTTGAAAACATAAAGGTTTAAGCACAAGTTATTCACCTAGATCACATAGGGTAGCATAATATCTCTATTTACGCCATAAATCATGATGTTAAAACATCAACCTATCCTATGCTAGCATGACAAGTTCTAAATCTCAAGATCCACTCTCGTTTCGCAAGAGATTAACAAATTAGATGTTCGCGACGCATCTAAATACATGAAACACAACCATACGAGGATATCAAGAATTCACCACACATAAATCTTTAAAGCATACAAACTACTAAGCTACATAGATAAATTCGTTAGAATCCCATGACAACGATTAGCTCATAATTGAACCGTTCATCGTCATGGGATTTGATGATAACATGATATAAAGCAAGATATGAATAAAAGAAGTAATTAAATTAATAAACAAAGAGTTAAGAAAACAAATCTAGAATCCAGAATAACACAAAAGATGAAGTAGATCTAGATCCGTTGCTTGTCACGAGCGTTGAATCCTTCTCTCCTTTTCTCCCTTGCAGATCTAAGCGATGATACAATAATAATAACTCCCCTAATTACAATGCTAAGATGTGTTTAAATAGGCTTTAGATTTCTTGCCCAGCAGGAAATTACCTTCTATTACAATTAGAATTCGATTTATAGGTACTAAAACCTGCCCAAAATATAATTAGAATTAGAAAAAGGGCAAAACAGTAATCTTTCAGCCTTGCTTCACAAAGAACACGTGCGCGAATTTTAACTACACGCTCCCTGCACCAGCTATCTATCCCAGGTTGTAAAAAATCTCTCAAGCTTCGCGTGAGCTGTAAGATCGCTGAAAACGGACTTCTAGAACTCCAGATATGGCCAAAACAGTGTAGACTGCGCAACCTTCCCGAAAAATCCGAATTTTAATCAATTAATCCTCCAAACACGATAGAAGCATCACCCATAATCGACATTCTTGTAAGTCTGCACAACTAAGAAAAACACATCAAAACTACAATAAACTTGAGTCCAAGACAATCAATTTAAGCCGAATTGAAGCGATCCAAGTGGATATAAATCCACTTATCACACCCCCAAACTTAAACCGGTGCTTGTCCTCAAGCATAAACAATTACAACTAACTAACTAACTAGTACCACTTCCGTAGGTGATCACGGTTGCATTTGGCATATGCAACAAGCCCTTTAAACCCCTAGGCAGCCCTAGTGGACGAGTAAGGTCTTGTGAGGGCCTATAGCGAATGTACCCACAAAATCCATTTAACTAAACAATGCAATAATAATGCAATGCATGAATGCAACTAATATGAAAATGCAAAGATCCCCTTCAAACTAACCAAAACCAACTAGCAAGTAAATATCTCAAAGAATGCAACTAAATCCAAATAGAGCTCGACTAAGTTCTCGTATACTAACAATACATGTACAGAAACGTGCGTATGTGCAATGCTCATCAGAAATACTCCCAAAACTAGGTCAAAGATCATACATGCTCTTCGTCAAGACAATCACAGGTTTATAAATAGAATAGACTGTAGACACTTCATAACCTAGGAACACCTTCATCCTTATCCAAGGTAGACAGAATTTCATGCTTTATTACTAACTACTACGACACATATATACAAGCATGCTTATTTAACCGTGCAATGGATGAGACCCCAAAAGGCTTATACAATAATACCCATGTAACGAGCGTTGGGTTAGTGGATCCCAGACTATAAAAGCCTTAGGTCACTAGGCACAAAGTCCCCGCGAACTTAATAGCTCGAGTATTAAAGAGCTCACCCTAGTTAATTTTGCATATAAGCAATTGACACTTTTAACTTTTTTTTCTTTTCTTTTTTTCTTTTTTTTTCTGTTTTTTTTTCTTTTATTCTTTTTTCTATGCAATCTGGAATGAGAATTCTCAATTCCAACCCTAAACTACTCATATAAATATGAGCCGGCTACTAGCCATTTGACATCTAGCAATTATTGACAATTATTCATAACTAAGCATGAAATCCCTGTTCTCCTGGAATGAGAATTCTCAATTCCAACCCTAGACTACTCATATAAATATGAGCCGGCTACTAGCCATTTGACATCTAGCAATTATTGACAATTATTCATAACTAAGCATGAAATCCCTGTTTTCCCCCAAACTTAGACTTAAGTGTTCTAGTCCACCAAGGGAATAACGAAAATTCTAAATATAAACAAGTGATTAAATCTCAAAACATCCAAACAAGCATGACCCTAACCTAGCCCAAAAGCACCCAATGAGACTGTGTAATTAGTTTTGTTTCTGAAACACATAAGTCAATTTCATAGAAACTATAAGTCAACCCTCTATTCATCATTACCACACTCAATTAGACACCTACCTACCAATCAGAATTAGCTCGTTCTAAGGGATCATGAAATATGCATGCCATGAAATGCAACTAATATGAACTCACATGGTATACGAAACAAAAACAAAACAAAATGTCCTATATGAAACAAACGTAATTAATACGAACATATATGCATGAATTACTACTAATATGCAAAATATGAAATCCTACATGCACACATAATACAACAACAACTACTAATCCCTCAAATCACCCCCAAACTTAAAATATTCAATGTCCGCATTGAATGGAAGTAAATACGAGGGAAAGTAGAAAACATACCTAACCAGCTGAGTCATCACCCTCCTCGGATGAATCTGGTGGAGGATAATGCGTACGAGCTCCATAGAATGGCCACTTCCCAAATAACAAGAATACTACAAAACCCCCAATTACAAGAGCACAAATTCGTAATAAAAATAAGATTAGAGAAAAAGATTTACCCAATACGAATCGAAGAGGTGAACTTGCAATTAAACTTCCCCCAAACTTGAATCCTTCTTGAACTCGAATTTTTTTAGAGATGTAGAGGTTTAGAGAATGAATTGGGTTTGTATGAATAGGTGTATATATATAATGGAGGGATTGGATGAATAAAAATTGAACGTGAAAGGGAGAAATTTTGAGTGGGTAGGAATTTGAGGTAAGATAGAAAAAGGATTTAATAAATTAGAGAAAAAGAATTTGAATTGATATAGGTTTAGAGATTTGAGGAGGAGATGGGGGGTTTTGGAATTTATATAGGATTAGGATAAAATTTGGGGGTGATAGAATAAAATTGGAAAAGGAATTTTTGGGGTTTGAATTTTTTTTTTTTATATATATAGGACAAGATCTAATGCATAAAGACAAAGGAAAGAAAAAAAAACAAAAATCGGCTGAAAAAAACTGATCCACGCGCAGCTTGCTTAAAGCAGGCGCAGCCTGCCTACTGTGCAGTAACGCAGGCGCAGCCTGCGCGACATCCAGTAACGCAGGCGCAGCCTGCGCGACATGCCCGAATTTTTTTTTTTCACCACACTCAATTTTTTTTTCTTCCTACACTAATACGCGGGTTGCCTCCCACGAAGCGCTTCTTTAACGTCAATAGCTTGACGTTACTTATCAACTCATGGCGGTTTCAAAAGAATAACTGAACCGTCCTCCACAGAAAGACCATTCATACGAACGTTAACATCTTGTTTGCTGGCTTTCCACAAATCTCTTCCCTCAGACTTCAACCTGTTTTTACTATCCAACAACTTAAACTTATTCTTCACACCTCTAATGTGCTTCTCCGACTCGAACGGCTGAACAAAACTTTCTTCTTCCTTATCATCAACTTTCCACCTTTGCAACACGTTATCATGCCCCTCTTCAAAAATCACTACCTCATTATTCAAAAGGACATACCTCAAATGTGGTGGAAGTTTCCCAAGCTTTACATTCGAAAGATCTCGAATTGAAGAACTGTCAATGAAATCACTAATGTGATGCTTTAGCACGTGTGTGTTCGACTTTTCGCTCAACAACTGATCAAACTTCTTTTTCTGACCCGTATCAACTATTTCCACACTGCAACACTCTTCATGCTCTGTCGGAAATTTCATGGCCTTGAAAACATTAAAGGTGACATTCTGATCTTGCACCCTCATTGTAAGCTCTCCTTTTTGCACATCAATCAAAGTATGGCCTGTAGCTAGAAAAGGCCTTCCCAAGATTATGGGAATCTTCTTGTCTTCTTCAAAATCCAAGATAACAAAATCAGCTGGGAAGATAAGCTTATCAACTTTCACCAAAACGTCCTCCACTATGCCCCTTGGATATGTGATAGATCGATCAGCCAACTGCAAAGAGATATTGGCTGGCTTTAGCTCCGGCAAACCAAGTTGCTTGAACACAGATAAAGGCATGAGATTGATGATAGCTCCCAAGTCACACAAGCACTTGCTAAAAGAAAGGTTGCCAATAGTGCAAGGGATGGTGAAACTTCCCAGATCTTTAAGTTTGGGTGGCAACTTCTACTGCAAAACTGCACTACACTCCTCCGTTAATGCCACTGTTTCAAATTCTTCCAACCTTCTCTTTCGTGACAAAATATCCTTCATGAACTTTTCATACCTCGGCATCTGCTCCAATGCTTCAACAAAAGGAATGTTAATAGACAATTTCTTGAAAACATCAATAAACTTCTAAAACTGTTTCTCTTGACTTTTCTGCAAGCGTCCAGGATATGGAGGAGGAGGATAGATCTGATTATTCTTTGAAGATTGCTCCGAAGTAGACTTTTCAACAGGTTTCTTGCTCTTCTTACCATCAAGCTGATCAGCCACTAAATCAGATTTCTCAATTTCTGGCACTGCAGATTTTTCAACCTGCTGATTCTGAACATCTTCATCTTCCTTAGCTGCTAGTTTAGGATCCCTCGTGACTTCTCCAGATCTCAAAGAAACTGCATTGACATGTTCTTTGCTTTCCCTTCTGCCTGGATTAACCTCCGTATCACTAGGAAGAGTTCCTTGTTGCATACTAAGTAAGGCACTTGCAATCTATCCCACCTGGGTTTCCAAGACCTTTTGAGAAGCTTGCAGGTTCTTCACCATCATCCACAAATCATCCCTTTCTGATTTTTCATTAGATGATTGCCCCGCATGAGTCTGGGGCTGTTGCTGCTGAAATCCCGGAGGCTGATATGCTTGCCTTGGAGCATACTGCTGTTGATAGCCTTGATTGAATGGCCTTGCTTGCTGACCCTGAAACTGCTGATAGGGCTGCTGAGGTTGTTGAGCACCTTGGTTGTTGCTCCAGCTGAAGTTAGGATGATTCATGTTGTTTGGATGATAGGTGGCTGGAACTGGTGCAGCAGGTCTCTAAAAATTACTTACAAACTGTGCTGATTCAGAAGAGATAGCACACTGACTTGTCTCATATGCGCCCGCACATAGCTCACAAATACTAGCAACCTGCTGAATCCCATAATTAGCAAGAGAATCCACCTTCATCGTAAGAGCCTTCAACTGAGCTGCAATAGCTGAAGCTGTGTCAACTTCAAGAACACCTGCTACCTTGCCTTGAGAAAGCCTCTATGTTGGATTCTGATATTCATTAGCAGCCATTATCTCAATAAAATCATAAGCTTCATCATAGCTCTTCGCCCACAGAGCTCCACCTGATGCTGCATCTAGCAAAGGCCTAGACTGTGCTCCCAACCCATTGTAAAAACCATTAATAACCATCCAATCAGGCATGCCATGATGAGGACACTTTCTCAGCATCTCCTTGTAACGTTCCCAAGCCTCACACAAAGACTCGCCACATTGCTGTTGAAATTGAGTTAACTGGTTCCTTATTGCTTTAGTTTTCGCCATAGGGAAGAATTTAGTAAGAAACTTCTAAGCAAGATCCTCCCATGTAGTAATGGAACCAGTTGGTAGAGAGTTTAACCAGCCCTTAGCCTTATCCCTTAAAGAAAATGGGAAAAGCCTTAACTTGATAGCATCATCCGACACACCATTAAATTTGAAAGTGTCGCAGATCTCGATAAAGTCCCGGATGTGCATGTTAGGATCCTCTATCGAAGCACCCCCAAACTGAACCGAATTCTGCACCATCTGAATTGTGCTCGGCTTGATCTCAAAGTTGTTCGCTGCAATAGCTGGCCTGACAATACAAGATTGTATGTCATTGATCTTTGGCTGCGAATAGTCCTTCAAAGCCTTGACTGCTGCTGGTAAATGTAAGAACCCAAATTTTCGGTAGAATTAAAACTTTTTATTAAGCGTTGAGAAGAGAAGGAACGTCCGAAAGAGAACAAGGAAATTTTATAAATATAAGGAATAAAGATGGAATAAAGAGTGACTAATGTTTTTGGTGGAATTTTGGAATATTATTAGACGACGCTATATAGAAGAACCCGGAACGGATTTCTGAGTTCGTATTAAGGATCCAAGGGGAAAATAAGTGTATGTAAAGGTTATCGGATTCTGAAAAATATCACTTTTATTTTTTCCGAGTTTTCCCTGGACACTGCAAGACTTAAGGATTCATTAAAGGAATTTAAGGAATTTAAATTCGAGAAGTATTAAGAAAGATGGAGAACGATAGTATTGATATTAAGAAGGTTTCGGTAAAACCCTAACTAGAAACGAATGAGTTATTCCTACGAACGATCAATGAATTGAGAAATAAACGGACAAAAGGGGCAAGCAGAAAGCAAGATGCATGCATGTGAAAGTGATAAATATCTAGCAACCAAGTGGTGACTCAAGTAACTAGCACACTTAGAGATTGGAACTAATACTTAGCATGAATTCCATCCAAAGATCAACCAAGTGTTAACTTCTTTAACACACCTCTTGACACATGCCCCAAATGACATCATGCATTGCATCACACCTTTATTAAAGTAGCTTTAGGATGAGATATTATCCAACTTACATCACTTT
Source organism: Saposhnikovia divaricata (assembly GCA_036435485.1). Lineage (NCBI taxonomy): Eukaryota > Viridiplantae > Streptophyta > Magnoliopsida > Apiales > Apiaceae > Saposhnikovia > Saposhnikovia divaricata. The sequence goes on from CM071594.1 coordinate 200,730,522, forward strand.
ATGCATTATTGAAATTCAACCAAGCAAAACAACTCCATTCTCTCCATTCTTCAAAACTGCCAAGCAAGAACACTCCTCAAAGAAAAATTCATATCTCCACTTCTACCCATTCATAGATCACCAAATTTTAACCATAGCTTCCTCAATATATGTAGAGTATTCGTTCAAAATTTCATAATTTTTGAAGATCGTTTGGATAGGTAAATAAATTCAAGAAAATCACCTTATTTTTCCCCTCAAGAAACAAGACTTCGAATTTTTGGAATTTTTAGATTTCCAAACCAAGCTTCCACTCCTTTTTTGATCATCAAATTTTTATGGTGAGTCCTATATTTCATAAAAGCAATCTCCTAAAAATTTCAAGTCCAAACTCCTTTGTTTCCATTTTCAAAAAAATCATGAAAGAGGAGGATGAATAGTGTTTCATGAACTAATCTTTGATTTTTCTTGTTTTCATGGTTGATCTTAGCTACCCTAAGGCTATCCAAGGACTATAACAAGCTTTGTAAGGCTAGTACATACTCTCAAGAAGGTATAACACTCTTGAAACCCTAGATCAACTTTAAGTTTATGGATGTTTTTGATGAGCTAAGCTTGGTTATGATGTTATCATGATTATAAGCATAATTAGTAAGTGATTTAGTTGAGCAAGAAAGCATGTTAATTATTGTGGTAAAATGGTATGATCTGGACTTGATGATGTTCATAATCATGTGATAAGTTGTGTGGATGCCCGGTGTGGCTTGGTTGGATTGTTATAATTTTTGGAACGTTCGATATATAGCCGTCGTAATACCGAAATTTCATTAACCTTAAGAAAAACAACTTGGACAGTAGATGTAACTCACTGCCTAGCTTTGCAATCTGCCATGATAGGATAGATAATGTTCCAAGCTTCATTTTGGTATAAGGAACGTGTGAAACGGACTTACGGTTTAGGAGTTACGGCCGGTTTACTAAAAGTATTTCGAAACCGTAACCGAGAATTCGTAACTGAAATTGAACCATCGTAAAATATGTAAAGTCATGACAAATCTTGGTAAATAAATACTAGAGGTAAAAAGGAAGGTGTGAAAGAAAACCGTATGTCAAAAGGATCGTTTTTCGATTTATTAAAAATATTCGAGTCGAGGTTAAACGCGAACGAACCCCTAAAAGACGACTCTATTATAACTTCGGTAAAACACTTAGAAAACGGGCGATAAAACTCGGAGTATAATATTGGTTCGTAATGATCGACCTTAGAACTTGTATGACTTAAGTATGTCCCAAGTATAAGTACAGTGACATGTCGTATTAACGAACGAATGTCGGGTCGGATCAATGATAAAAAGGAATCCACTAAAAGGGGTATAACGAGATAACTTGAGAACGTGTTTCGATTTAAGTATAACTTAACTTTTAAGATGTTAAGTGATTAATCCCGAATGCCTTGGCTATTTATAGATCACCATGCTGACCCGGGACCCGCTACCACTACCCCTTATCGTACTCGACTACCAGGCAAGTTTCAATTCCCTTCTTTTAGGTTGTTGTTGTGATTGAATATATATATATATATATATATATATATATATATATATATATGTTTCCTGTTATACATATGCCATAGCATGCATGCCTACTTTCAAGTTATATCGTTATGCTTGTTCCCTGATTGTTTATTGGCTTATAAATTAGATAGCTAACGTATCAATTATAAGCCGGTTATTGTAAGACCCTCATAGAAGGGCGTATCCATCTTATTCATCAAATATAGACCGGGAGTCAATATTTTTTGACGTATCGAGATTACCTCGAAAGAAAATATCTAAGTAAATATTTTCCATTATTCGGGCGACGAATATTATTTGAATATTCGTTCGAGATTATTTATTTAACGATCCCTACTTCAAATAATTATTTGAACGTAACTATTCGACGAATAATATTTTTTTTTAATATTCATTCAGAGTCGAATTATTTATCGATTATTATTTCGAATATTCTTCTAAAGGTTGGACTACTAAACGAATATTATTTGGATATTCATTTTAAATATTATTCATTAAATGAATATTACTTTTGAATATTCATTTAAGATAGTAATTACCTGATGAATATTATTTTAATGTTCATCTGAAGCTTGATTTATTTATCGAGTCTTATCTCGAATATTCCTTTAAAGCTCGGATTACTAAATGAATATTACTTGATATTCATTTAGAATATTATTCATTAAATGAATATTACTTTTTCAATATTCATTTAATTCCTAATTAATTATGAATATTATTTTGAATATTCATCCAGGGTTCTATTTAATCATCGAATATTATTTTAAATATTTTAAATATTCCTTTCAGGTCTTATTAATTAATGAATATTATTTTGAATATTCATTTGAATATTTAATTATGCAATAAATATTCTCTCGATATTTCTTCAAGGATTATTTGAGAAATACTCTGATTAAAGGTATTCTTTTATATTCCTAAATATTCTGTAAAATATTTTAATTCAATAAATATTTTCTGAATATTTATTCCATACTTAGAATAACCTCGATAAGGTTTATCTTCTTCGATTATTACAGAAAATATTTCGGAGTCATATTATTATTAAGCATATATCAAGAAAGGTTCTCAGACATCATTCTTCTTTGAGTCTATCTCCCTAATAATAAGGGAACCTTACTTGGAAAATGTTATTTATCTTGTCGACTTCCCGGTCATAAAGTATTCTCTTCACTCGCAACTCGGGTGCTATTGACTTATTAAGTCGTTGGTTACCTTCTCATCTTTCGAGGGGTAAGATTATTGGAACAAGTTGATATTCGTTACCAAGCAATAGCTTGGAAGTTATTGGTGAATTTTCCTTTCCAACTAGATACGACTACTTTGTGGAGTCTTATCAACAAGTATTATACTTGGGGAAAGGGGGACGAACGTTACATTCAGAATCATGAATTCTATTTGAACTAGGAGTCGTGTAAGAGGCCGTGTAGCGCCGGTCCATCCCCTTTGGCCCAACCGTTGGCCGGGGAGAGCTAGTAAGGTGGTATACAAGTAAAGCCGTCAGTTCTTCCTTCTACCGGTAGTAAATCTAATTTGAGCTGTACGATCTCGACTGATCATCAAGGTTGGAACAGCGGGCGCGGTGAATACTCCATCATTGGTTCATCATCCAAACTTATTTATTTCCTGCAACATGATTACTGTTGGCAGAGCTGGAAAAGTGTTCATAACTGGAATTGCAATCTTTTCATGCAAGTTCCTCTTTTTAATGACAATGAGAATATCTCGCTTACTTTTGATGTAGCAGATATTCCTACAAACAAATACTTTGAGTTACCTGGTAACTTCATCCTTTATATTATACTGGCAATAACTTCATTAATGCATGGCATATGATTTCAAAGGATATTTTGAACTGCTGTATATATGTATCACTGCTCAGTTATATTATTGCTGGTGGGCTTTTGCTCACCCTTGCTTTGTTCATATTATGTCACAACAACAGCTAGGACAGATGGCCCGCGTCAGGCGCACTCGGCGCAAGTAGGTTACCGCCGTTCAAGGACTACCCGCTGATGTCCTTGCTGCCATTGCTGAGGTAGCATAGATAGGCAGCTTTTGTTTATCAGTCTATTTATATGTAACATTAACGTTAATCAACGGCAAAACCTTTAAACATATCATTTGGCTTGTAATAACTTTTATTCGTAAACTCTGATATTATGGACTTATTTCAATTTCATCTCTGGGACTATAACTGTTGTGTGTGTGAGTGGATATTATTGTGGGGTCACAGCCTGTGATTTATTTATTGTGGACTCAAGTCAAGTATTATGAATGGATGTAAGACCGTAACCACCAGATTCCCTGACCCCGGATCTAGGGGTGTTACAGAAGTGGTATCAGAGCGTACGTTATAAACCCCAGAGATGAGGCGACGTTAAAACAATAAATTCACTAAGATAATAAGAACTCTTGCCAAGTTCATAGTCGGACTACTTAAGGTAGTGATGACGTATAAAACCTTTATGGGAACTCTTAAGTATCATGATAGTAACTTAGCTCGATATCGCATCGACAAGTAAGGCAACAGACCTTGAGGCATACGAGCAGCAGCGCGATGATGCTTTATTATATGCTGAAGATCAGCGGGTAAATTCAATAGAGTACCCTACTGGAGACCCGGAAGAGGTTCCAGCAGATAAGGAAAATCTTGTTAGGATAAGGAGCTTACCCTCGAGGAATGAGGGCTGTAGCCAGAAAGACTGAGATGATTAAGGTATAGAGCTTAGAAAAGTGGGCATAAAGAACTAAGCTATTAGCAAGAGAACTGAAGATTCATGTTGGATTAGTGGCTGGACTACTGGAGGTAGTACCAGCAAGTAAGACGGATTGGAAGAATTACTTGAGATCTTATACGGGAATAGATGAGAATCATTAGAGACTTTCATACTAACGAAAAGAGTGCTAGAAGGATGTATGATTATCAAAGGCATCGATATAAGGCGAGGAGCAGAGTCCCTAGGAATAGTTGAGAAGGCAGTAAGTGCCATATCATTTGATAAAAGAATAAGTATGAATATTGTCAGTAATAATTCGCCATGAGAAGGCAGATGTCATAGGTTGTAATTTATGGAACCAAATTGAGGTTGATGAAGTTGTTTTATTCAGAAAAATGTCCATTTTATGAATGAATCAGTTAGAAAGTGAAAACATTGGGAAGTGATAGCATGATTGGATAAAGTTATATAAGGAAGTAGTAAGCAAGACAATGATCTCAGAACCTACCGGAAGATAAGACCAGTGAGTCAAGATGAACTCGTAATGAGACTATTGTCAGAGACTAAGTATAGGGTTAATTTAACTCAGTGAAATGATGAACCAGAAACGTTAGATGCATGTGACTCAGAGGAATATTAAATTCTTTCTTTCTTTGAATGGATTATAGTAGTTACCTTAAGTTTACTCCGACGCGGAATTATAATGGATCCAGTAATACGATCAGCAGTTAAAGAGAAAAATGTGAGAAAATCTTCCTGGAGCTAAAAGATGAAATTGGTAATGACCAAGAGTTGGCATTGCTTAATGGAAAAAGGAGACTTTGTGCTTCCAACGACGCTTCGCATAAAGGATTATGATGTATGCATGCGTAGCACGACAAAGTACTTGCGAATGCATTCGAACAGCACGGTCCACCAGATCGGATGGCCTTAGTAGTGCCAATTTTGTGGGACAACCAACTCCGACGGTAATGTTTCTTCTGAGACTAGTAGTCAGGTAGACTGACATTTGGTAATATTGAATATCAGGACGTATGGGTATTAGGACGTATAGGCATCAGGACGTTGCGACAAGTTTCAGTTCAAAACTGTTGATTCCCTTCTAAGGGATATATATAATTGGTTCCTCTCCAGGGGTTAAATTTCCAACCCGATGACGATTATTTCGTTAATTATGACTGCTTACGGTTCTACCTACTAGGAGGTTCATAGAACTATTCTTCAGGTTTCGAAACTGGTCTCCTTAGTGTTACCAGTCGATGGATAGATTGACCAAAATTTCCCTAATTCTGGGAAGAATTTCAACGAATTTTGGCAAACCTTGTCTTTCTGATTATCACAGAACATCATGGAAGAGAGTAGAAACTGGGGCGAACCCCGTGAATTGGGTAAAGTAACCGCTATATGGGTTGGTGGACAGACCCTGGTTATCGCGATTGATTATAGAAATACAATGATGAAGTGAGATTGGACGAAAACAGGAAATGTAAGTAAGAAACCAGTCGGACTGAGAAACTCCGGGATTGACTTAAGTGAAAAGGCTGTTATGCCAGGAATGGTAAGCTTGCGTGGCACGTGGGAGTGATAAGAATAGTTGAAAAGATAAAAATAGAGGAAAGGTTACCGGAGACGGCGCTGAGTAGCCGATTAAGACTTATATGAAGTAAAGTTTTGGAAAGGTAGAAAGGTATCAAAGAAGAAGGCACTATGCCAGCAATTGCTAGAAAAGTAATGCTATTAGCCAACCCCTAAAATCATATATTTTTATTTTAGTGTGGCCAGTTGAGGCCAAGTCACAAAGGACTATCAAGTGACTAGACCAGCAATGAAAGGACAAAGCAGGGTTGCTTCTAAGTAAGCACCGACTGCAAGGGCTTCTGATATAACGGAAATATTAATGAGATTGTATGAATCTTCTACTGAACCCTTTGCAACCCATGTTTGGATTGGGAATTTACTAGACTTTTGGAATGGGGTCACCCGTACTAAAGTGATTCATGTGTATATGATCGTCCAAGATTACGAAAAAAAAAATGGAAGTATAATGACTTGAGATGTATGATGTTAGGGTATCATGAATACCATGAATATATTATGACTAAGGAAAGTAAACAACGAAGGTTTATGAAGAGAGTATAGAAATGGTCAGATATGGATCAGTATGCTGTAGAAATTTCATCTAAGGCAATTACCTTTGAGAAGAACGATAAGTACTAAGAGATTCACGTTGAACTCGACTCGACCAATATCTTCCAAAACATCCTTGCTACCAGTACCAAGTTCTGTAAGAGAGCAGATAGACATACGTTGTCTTTTGGAAGGTCAAATAGGCTGACAACTATCTGAAAGAAGAGGTTAGCATTAAGCCACCGATCGATTATCAAATGAGAATGATTGGAAAGAGACCCTTATTAAGGATACATGATTTGATTTCCAAGTATAAGATGCAAGAATTCCTTGGCAGTTGAATTAAGGATAGGATATCCATAAAGTAAGGCAAACCCTGGGGAATGCACAAGGGATGGCACTAACCCTAATAAAGACATTGTGAATTCAGATGATATGAGTTGGATTTGCTAAGGCAACAATGACCTGTAAAGATTATTAAAAAGAGTTCTGGAAAGAATAGAGATAGAATTATTAGAGTATTGATCAATGACGTTTTGATATACCCTGTACCTAGAAAATACAGGAGGAATGATGAGGACGACCTAAGAAACCTTACAAGGAAAAGCTAATATTCTGAGTTTCCAACTAGAAGTTTGGAAGAGAATGTAAGACACAATAACAATATACCAGATGATGCATGTATGAAACCCTGAGGGAGTATGGATTGAACCTATAAAGGTTGAGATTATCCTAAGATAAGGAAGGAACTAAGAAAAGAAGTATCCTAAGTAGGATTGGGAATAAACGTGATAAAGTTCCCACGGGTAGGTGGAAGCAATGACTTATGGAAAAAGACTGATAGATATATTTTTCTCCTTCAGTAGAGCTTAAGGGAGAATGCTTTCACCCAACAATGATGAGAATGAGGTAGAAAAAAAAATTTGAATTGAAATGTATCCAGAGAACAAGGATTACCAGAAATTATTATTATCAGGAAAGGCCAATGAGGTGGCCGACAGTCTAAGTATAAAGGAATAATTACAAATGTTCATACCGAAGAAACAGAATGATATCTGGAAGGACCTTGAAGGTCATATCAGAATGGAGGAATTTACATTCCTTCTGATGACTGTGCAAGAATTGATGGTAATAATAGTTTAAGTAAAGATTCGATTCCTGATGGAGTCTTAAGCATATTACGTACCTTAGAAGGTCCCGTTTTGAGGCAAACCAGGACCATGATACAAAATTGACAAAGTAAACTGTTAAGTTTCCAGTCTTTTATGGAAGCTGCATGAGTGATAGTTTCATGAACCTGACATAGCTGCGATGCTTGAAACTCTTCTGCAATTTTATCTACTTCATGTAATATCTACATCAAGTTCAGGAAGTGTTCCTTATGGATAAGGAATAGTGATTACTTTGTCTCCCTAAAGGATTGAAACCCGTATGGTTAGCTATTAAGGCACTACGTAAGCAACAATCGATGGTGATTCTTCTAAGAAAGTAGATGACAACGTAAAGATAAAGAAAGTGCTGCTATTGATAAGCTAAATGGCATGTTGATGAATGACAAGCAAGTTTGTGCTAGTGTACTTCTGCGCAAACAAGATAGAGAATATGAGGTTGATGATTCATGATGCTAAATGTATTCCCGTGGAAAGAATTAATGAGACTTAGAGAGAAGGGCAGTTGAGCCCGAGACTTATTAGGCCACCTGAGAGTTTAAAAATGTTCGGAAGGTGGCATTCGAGCCAGTTTTACCCCCAAAGCGTATAGCATGGTAGTAACGTGTTTCATGTGGCAAAGCTACACCAGTAAAATGCAGATGCTCAACAGATGATAAGAGTACGAGCAGGTAGGTGTACGACCTGGTCTGACTTACGAAAGACAACCTGTGAAAAACCGCGGGTAGAAAAGAATAAGATGAGAAACAAGTTGACAGAAGTAGATTATATTGGATCTAAGCTAAAGAAATCGGCCAGATTCATTTCGCAGGTTTTAAATTTGAAATAATGTGATGATTATAGAGTAAATGTGACGGGATACCAATAAGGAGGTGCCAAGTGCAAAAGATGTCTCAATAAAGAGATGAAGGTGGAAGTAAATAACAGAAGTAAATAAGAATCAGATAATAAGAAGGATGTGATTGATAAAGAAAAGACTGGGAAAGCAACTATGGAATGTGAAGCAAGGAATGTTATGAATGGAATAATAAATGGGTTTTCTGATGAATTCTCGGGATGATAACCTGATAGTGTTAATATTATAGGAAAAAAAAAACTAGTAGCGTGACATGGAATGTCAGTAACGATGGTGTCAAGCGAGAAACTAAGATTTAACCTGAAAGGTTGAAGGAATTTTCTGAAGTGAGTGTTGCTAAGGTTGAACCAGAGTATAGGTCCATAGAATAGTGGACAAAGCAGCAAGATATGTTGACACGTGAGATTGCGATCAAATAGTATTGGATATAAATATGATTAATTTCTTCCTTAATGAACCTCTATAGTTCAGAGGTAAATTCTGAGTATGATATTTTACAATCATGAAAACTTTCTATAATCCTTTAGAATTCTTTTGTTTTCTTCTCTTTTATTCATCTTCTTTATGAATTGAGAAGAACAACCCTTTAAGGAGGGGAGGTACTGCTACGTGACTATCTGTCCATGAGATAGAAGTCTAAGTGGAATACCATAACTTGTTTAATTGCTTGTCAAGTACTAAAGGCTGACCCCCTTCTGTACTAGCTATGCAATATAACAAATGTTCAATTGCTCATAGTGATCTCTCAATAAATCTTTCCACTTCTCTATATTGATCGAGATTACGAAGATTAAAGCGATCAGGAAATGCATAATTACGAGTGAGGTTATCTCCGAATTCGCAACGCGATAGTGATACCGAAGTCACCGCAGATACCAATAAGGAAAATAGTATATGACTGGGTAAGAGCATAACCCGAATAGTGTGTTATACGAAAAGTAGCAGAGATTAATGAAAAAGGAAAAAAAAGGATGTATTGTAACACTAGTAAGATGTGCTGAAAAAGGATTGGGATTGATTAAGGATTGACTGGGAAACTGGAAAGTGAAATAACCAACAAGTACTCAATTGTCTTCTACCTGATTCCGGGACGGAATCCTTTTAAGGAGGGGAGACTGTAAGAACCCAAATTTTCGGTAGAATTAAAACTTTTTATTAAGCGTTGAGAAGAGAAGGAACGTCCGAAAGAGAACAAGGAAATTTTATAAATATAAGGAATAAAGATGGAATAAAGAGTGACTAATGTTTTTGGTGGAATTTTGGAATATTATTAGACGACGCTATATAGAAGAACCCGGAACGGATTTCTGAGTTCGTATTAAGGATCCAAGGGGAAAATAAGTGTATGTAAAGGTTATCGGATTCTGAAAAATATCACTTTTATTTTTTCCGAGTTTTCCCTGGACACTGCAAGACTTAAGGATTCATTAAAGGAATTTAAGGAATTTAAATTCGAGAAGTATTAAGAAAGATGGAGAACGATAGTATTGATATTAAGAAGGTTTCGGTAAAACCCTAACTAGAAACGAATGAGTTATTCCTACGAACGATCAATGAATTGAGAAATAAACGGACAAAAGGGGCAAGCAGAAAGCAAGATGCATGCATGTGAAAGTGATAAATATCTAGCAACCAAGTGGTGACTCAAGTAACTAGCACACTTAGAGATTGGAACTAATACTTAGCATGAATTCCATCCAAAGATCAACCAAGTGTTAACTTCTTTAACACACCTCTTGACACATGCCCCAAATGACATCATGCATTGCATCACACCTTTATTAAAGTAGCTTTAGGATGAGATATTATCCAACTTACATCACTTTATGCATTATTGAAATTCAACCAAGCAAAACAACTCCATTCTCTCCATTCTTCAAAACTGCCAAGCAAGAACACTCCTCAAAGAAAAATTCATATCTCCACTTCTACCCATTCATAGATCACCAAATTTTAACCATAGCTTCCTCAATATATGTAGAGTATTCGTTCAAAATTTCATAATTTTTTAAGATCGTTTGGATAGGTAAATAAATTCAAGAAAATCACCCTGTTTTTCCCCTCAAGAAACAAGACTTCGAATTTTTGGAATTTTTAGATTTCCAAACCAAGCTTCCAGTCCTTATTTGATCATCAAATTTTTATGGTGAGTCCTATATTTCATAAAAGCAATCTCCTAAAAATTTCAAGTCCAAACTCCTTTGTTTCCATTTTCAAAAAAATCATGAAAGAGGAGGATGAATAGTGTTTCATGAACTAATCTTTGATTTTTCTTGTTTTCATGGTTGATCTTAGCTACCCTAAGGCTATCCAAGGACTATAACAAGCTTTGTAAGGCTAGTACATACTCTCAAGAAGGTATAACACTCTTGAAACCCTAGATCAACTTTAAGTTTATGGATGTTTTTGATGAGCTAAGCTTGGTTATGATGTTATCATGATTATAAGCATAATTAGTAAGTGATTTAGTTGAGCAAGAAAGCATGTTAATTATTGTGGTAAAATGGTATGATCTGGACTTGATGATGTTCATAATCATGTGATAAGTTGTGTGGATGCCCGGTGTGGCTTGGTTGGATTGTTATAATTTTTGGAACGTTCGATATATAGCCGTCGTAATACCGAAATTTCATTAACCTTAAGAAAAACAACTTGGACAGTAGATGTAACTCACTGCCTAGCTTTGCAATCTGCCATGATAGGATAGATAATGTTCCAAGCTTCATTTTGGTATAAGGAACGTGTGAAACGGACTTACGGTTTAGGAGTTACGGCCGGTTTACTAAAAGTATTTCGAAACCGTAACCGAGAATTCGTAACTGAAATTGAACCATCGTAAAATATGTAAAGTCATGACAAATCTTGGTAAATAAATACTAGAGGTAAAAAGGAAGGTGTGAAAGAAAACCGTATGTCAAAAGGATCGTTTTTCGATTTATTAAAAATATTCGAGTCGAGGTTAAACGCGAACGAACCCCTAAAAGACGACTCTATTATAACTTCGGTAAAACACTTAGAAAACGGGCGATAAAACTCGGAGTATAATATTGGTTCGTAATGATCGACCTTAGAACTTGTATGACTTAAGTATGTCCCAAGTATAAGTACAGTGACATGTCGTATTAACGAACGAATGTCGGGTCGGATCAATGATAAAAAGGAATCCACTAAAAGGGGTATAACGAGATAACTTGAGAACGTGTTTCGATTTAAGTATAACTTAACTTTTAAGATGTTAAGTGATTAATCCCGAATGCCTTGGCTATTTATAGATCACCATGCTGACCCGGGACCCGCTACCACTACCCCTTATCGTACTCGACTACCAGGCAAGTTTCAATTCCCTTCTTTTAGGCTGTTGTTGTGATTGAATATATATATATATATATATATGTTTTCTGTTATACATATGCCATAGCATGCATGCCTACTTTCAAGTTATATCGTTATGCTTGTTCCCTGATTGTTTATTGGCTTATAAATTAGATAGCTAACGTATCAATTATAAGCCGGTTATTGTAAGACCCTCATAGAAGGGCGTATCCATCTTATTCATCAAATATAGACCGGGAGTCAATATTTTTTGACGTATCGAGATTACCTCGAAAGAAAATATCTAAGTAAATATTTTCCATTATTCGGGCGACGAATATTATTTGAATATTCGTTCGAGATTATTTATTTAACGATCCCTACTTCAAATAATTATTTGAACGTAACTATTCGACGAATAATATTTTTTTTTAATATTCATTCAGAGTCGAATTATTTATCGATTATTATTTCGAATATTCTTCTAAAGGTTGGACTACTAAACGAATATTATTTGGATATTCATTTTAAATATTATTCATTAAATGAATATTACTTTTGAATATTCATTTAAGATAGTAATTACCTGATGAATATTATTTTAATGTTCATCTGAAGCTTGATTTATTTATCGAGTCTTATCTCGAATATTCCTTTAAAGCTCGGATTACTAAATGAATATTACTTGATATTCATTTAGAATATTATTCATTAAATGAATATTACTTTTTCAATATTCATTTAAATTCCTAATTAATTATGAATATTATTTTGAATATTCATCCAGGGTTCTATTTAATCATCGAATATTATTTTAAATATTTTAAATATTCCTTTCAGGTCTTATTAATTAATGAATATTATTTTGAATATTCATTTGAATATTTAATTATGCAATAAATATTCTCTCGATATTTCTTCAAGGATTATTTGAGAAATACTCTGATTAAAGGTATTCTTTTATATTCCTAAATATTCTGTAAAATATTTTAATTCAATAAATATTTTCTGAATATTTATTCCATACTTAGAATAACCTCGATAAGGTTTATCTTCTTCGATTATTACAGAAAATATTTCGGAGTCATATTATTATTAAGCATATATCAAGAAAGGTTCTCAGACATCATTCTTCTTTGAGTCTATCTCCCTAATAATAAGGGAACCTTACTTGGAAAATGTTATTTATCTTGTCGACTTCCCGGTCATAAAGTATTCTCTTCACTCGCAACTCGGGTGCTATTGACTTATTAAGTCGTTGGTTACCTTCTCATCTTTCGAGGGGTAAGATTGTTGGAACAAGTTGATATTCGTTACCAAGAAATAGCTTGGAAGTTATTGGTGAATTTTCCTTTCCAACTAGATACGACTACTTTGTGGAGTCTTATCAACAAGTATTATACTTGGGGAAAGGGGGACGAACGTTACATTCAGAATCATGAATTCTATTTGAACTAGGAGTCGTGTAAGAGGCCGAGTAGCGCCGGTCCATCCCCTTTGGCCCAACCGTTGGCCGGGGAGAGCTAGTAAGGTGGTATACAAGTAAAGCCGTCAGTTCTTCCTTCTACCGGTAGTAAATCTAATTTGAGCTGTACGATCTCGACTACTTTGTGGAGTCTTATCAACAAGTATTATACTTGGGGAAAGGGGGACGAACGTTACATTCAGAATCATGAATTCTATTTGAACTAGGAGTCGTGTAAGAGGCCGAGTAGCGCCGGTCCATCCCCTTTGGCCCAACCGTTGGCCGGGGAGAGCTAGTAAGGTGGTATACAAGTAAAGCCGTCAGTTCTTCCTTCTACCGGTAGTAAATCTAATTTGAGCTGTACGATCTCGACTGATCATCAAGGTTGGAACAGCGGGCGCGGTGAATACTCCATCATTGGTTCATCATCCAAACTTATTTATTTCCTGCAACATGATTACTGTTGGCAGAGCTGGAAAAGTGTTCATAACTGGAATTGCAATCTTTTCATGCAAGTTCCTCTTTTTAATGACAATGAGAATATCTCGCTTACTTTTGATGTAGCAGATATTTCTACAAACAAATACTTTGAGTTACCTGGTAACTTCATCCTTTATATTATACTGGCAATAACTTCATTAATGCATGGCATATGATTTCAAAGGATATTTTGAACTGCTGTATATATGTATCACTGCTCAGTTATATTATTGCTGGTGGGCTTTTGCTCACCCTTGCTTTGTTCATATTATGTCACAACAACAGCTAGGACAGATGGCCCGCGTCAGGCGCACTCGGCGCAAGTAGGTTACCGCCGTTCAAGGACTACCCGCTGATGTCCTTGCTGCCATTGCTGAGGTAGCATAGATAGGCAGCTTTTGTTTATCAGTCTATTTATATGTAACATTAACGTTAATCAACGGCAAAACCTTTAAACATATCATTTGGCTTGTAATAACTTTTATTCGTAAACTCTGATATTATGGACTTATTTCAATTTCATCTCTGGGACTATAACTGTTGTGTGTGTGAGTGGATATTATTGTGGGGTCACAGCCTGTGATTTATTTATTGTGGACTCAAGTCAAGTATTATGAATGGATGTAAGACCGTAACCACCGGATTCCCTGACCCCGGATCTAGGGGTGTTACAGTAAATCTGCCATCTCTACAGTAGTTTCAAGTTCCTCTTTCTTATTATCTACTACAAGACCGTCTTCTGCCAGTTTTTCCTTACGAGCCTGCAAACGTGTTCGCATACACGTTCAAGTACCTGAAAACACCACGAAACAAACAACTAAGTAAGAAATCCGAGTCAGTGAATGCTAACGACCACTGATGACAAGCACCTAAACTAAACAAAACACAGATGATCCCTGGCAGCGGCGCCAAAAACTTGTTTACACAATATCACGCAAGTATACATGGTCACAAGTAATACAATTAAGTTCGTTCCACTGAGATCTGGTTAAGTTCATTTCAGCTAATGTGCCTATTCAACAATGTATGATCTTAATTCACTGCTAAGACAATAAATAAATTGAGATTTTAATTAACTAAATTAAGCTAAGATGCAAAGTAAGAACTAATTAACTAATGAGAATTAAATCTGAATTACTTATAAGAATAAAAACAAGGGATCCTAACTTCATTATCTACTTCACTTAGAGTCGCAGCCTTTAATCAATACATGTGATGGTTTTGATATCTGATCGGATAACACGAAACAAGTAAAAGCTACCTCTCGGTATACTAATACCAAACTACGCATGCATCCACAAAAGAGATAGAAGATGGGTAGACACCAAATATGTTTAGACCCTATATCTCTATAGAATTTGAAAATATAAAGGTTTAAGCAGAAGTTATCCACCTAGATCACATAGGGTAGCATAATATCTCTATTTACGCCACAAATCATGATGTTAAAACATCAACCTATCCTATGCTAGCATGGCAAGTTCTAAATCTCAAGATCCACTCTCGTTTCGCAAGAGATTAACAAATTAGATGTTCGCGACGCATCTAAATACATGAAACACAACCATACGAGGATATCAAGAATTCACCACACATAAATCTTTAAAGCATACAAACTACTAAGCTACATAGATAAATCCGTTAGAATCCCATGACAACGATTAGCTCATAATTGAACCGTTCATCGTCATGGGATTTGATGATAACATGATATAAAGCAAGATATGAATAAAAGAAGTAATTAAATTAATAAACAAAGAGTTAAGAAAACAAATCTAGAATCCAGAATAACACAAAAGATGAAGTAGATCTAGATCCGTTGCTTGTCACGAGCGTTGAATCCTTCTCTCCTTTTCTCCCTTGCAGATCTAAGCGATGATACAATAATAATAACTCCCCTAATTACAATGCTAAGATGTGTTTAAATAGGCTTTAGATTTCTTGCCCAGCAGGAAATTACCTTCTATTACAATCAGAATTCGATTAAGGTACTAAAACCTGCCCAAAATATAATTAGAATTAGAAAAAGGGCAAAACAGTAATCTTTCAGCCTTGCTTCACAAAGAACACGTGCGCGAATTTTAACTACACGCTCCCTGCACCTGCTATCTATCCCAGGTTGTAGAAAATCTCTCAAGCTTCGCGTGAGCTGTAAGATCACTGAAAACGGACTTCTAGAACTCCAGATATGGCCAAAACAGTGTAGACTGCGCAACCTTTCCGGAAAATCCGAATTTTAATCAATTAATCCTCAAAACACGATAGAAGCATCACCCATAATCGACATTCTTGTAAGTCTGCACAACTAAGCAAAACACATCAAAACTACAATAAACTTGAGTCCAAGACAATCAATTTAAGCCGAATTGAAGCGATCCAAGTGGATATAAATCCACTTATCACACATCACTACAGATTGCAAAGTGCAATAACAGCTTAATCTTCTATTGGTACTTAAAATTTTCGAGAGTTAAACTTATGTAGATGTTTCTGTTACATAGATGCTCACTTGTTCAATTAAATTCTAGACTCTTCCTTCTAGTTTTCTTATAATTGCCAGAGTTCTCATTAATGCAAAACTGCGGTTGGACTACCACAACCATTTATTATCTCTGTGCTCAGATGTAGGTTTCACTACTTTGTCTCAAAGTGGGAGGTATGACTCTACTCAACCGTATTTTATGCTTCTTGGGGATGTGGTACATGCCAAGACAAAGCATGTTCCTTATAGAGATTCATAGTTGACATTTCTTCTACAGGTAGCTTAATACAATTTCTTGTACCAACATTTTTGAATTTTACGACACATTATTGCCAATGATTATACCATAGATTCTCTGCATTATGCTGTTTGTAGAATACCACTTGTTCAAGGAGTTGTGGTATGCCAAACAAATACTTGAAAAGAAGTTTTACAACATGTTTGTCCACAGGTTGAAACTAACACAACTTAAATTATAGGTGGAACCTGAAATAGCTTCCTTATCCTTGCAGTATGCATCTGATTTTGCGGTATTAATCGAGTCCATGTTTTCAACTTATTCACCTGAGGTATCTTGATATTTCAGTTAGCAATTCGTGGGTTGAGTGGTTAAGTTAGTTATATTGAAAGATGTTGAATTTGTAAATGTACATGTGTAGGTGGAAAAAAGTTGCATTACTTGCAGAATTAGAAAAAGTAGTAGCACAAGAGAAGTCTATGTTGGATGAGTGCTTAGAGTTATCCAAATTTATTTCGAAGTTAAAGGTACATTTTTGAACACAAGAGTCATGAAACATAGTACTTTGAAAAGAAACTAGAATGACTGTTGTGCTAATTTTTACTTAATCTTTGATGCATTTTGCAGTGGTTAATCAAGGCACATAAGTTTTGCAAGAAGGTGGAGTTTGATGTGATGCATTTGGACAATCGAGCATGTACAAGATCCCATATAAATGACTAGTACTTCTAGATTTTTTTATTTATCATGGAAATACTTGGTTTTGACTATGAGTCATTGATGTATATACTGAATTTTTTTGATAATGATAATCGAGTTATGGTTATTTTAAAGCCTTATTTGAGTTTTGGCTTATTTTATTTTTCTTTGGTATATAGATGAATGAATACAACAGGGATATATGATATATATATATATATATATATATATATATATATATATATATATATATAAAACAAAGGGCATGCTACATCGGCTAGAACTTGATGAAAATGAAAATTTTAACCGATATTTAAGATCATTTAAAGCATCGGTTCCTTGAAAGAAACCGTTGTTGAAGAATGCTATATACAACGAAAAGTTTAAAGAACTGATGTCTGTTACTATGTTAACATCGTTTCTTTCCTTGAGCTGATGTTAATATATATGATACACATCGGTTAGTTGCTAGTTAGTTGCCACTAAACGATGTGCCAGATACTATTTGACATAGGTTAATAATCGATGTAAAAGCATTGGACCTTTCTCTACACCCACCTAGACATCGGTTGACGTTTTTCTAGTAGTGTGGGATAAAAATCACGCACATTTAATATTGTTTTAAAGTGAGAGCCCCAACGAGTGTCACATGGTCTACCTAAACCACGTTCTTGATTTAAACCACTTTCCATTTCAAGTTAACCCAAAGATAATGCTTCAACAACTCGAATAGCCTGTTTTTCTAGAAGAAATTCTTTTCTTTTTGATGAACCTCTCACAAAATTCAGGAGAGGTGCAAGTACATCAACAAAGAGCCAACCACAATCCGAGTTTTTCTTAGCAATTGCAATTTATGTCAACTGAAGTTGATGCGCAAAGCAATGAACAAAGTATGCTTGAGGACATTCATTACACCTTGCATATTACTGCACATTATAGAAACCCACATTACTGCAAATTTAAATATACCAAATTTTTAAAAGATTAAAACTTAAAATATGGGTAAAAAAACTTACGAACTTCGTAAAAGATTCTAAAAAATGAGAGAAATCAAATGAAAAATAAAATTAAGATAAAACAATAAAGAGAGGTTTAGAATGTTTCAGCGGGGGGTGTGAATGTTATGATAATTGTTGGATAATATTAATATTAATGCAATTGGTATAAATTGATAAATAGGTAATTTTGTACTTAAATTAATTACATTCTAATTAAATTATCCTTTTTTTCTGAATAATGATTAAAATAACATGTTTATATTAATTAATTAATAAATTTTAACATTCGGTGTGTAGCATGGGTATGTGAATTATGATAATTGTTAGATAATATTAATATTATTTTGTAATAAAATTAATTACATTCTAATTAAATTATCCTTTTTTTTGAATAATTATTAAAATAATATTTTTATATTAATTAATTAGTAAATTTTAACATTCGGTACGTAATCGTGCTACGTACCGAACGATAAAATTTATTCATTTATTAATATAAATATATTATTGTAAGGGAAATTATTAAAAATATCCATGTTTTTAATTTGTTTTCCAAAAAAACGATAAAAGTTGCATATGTGATTGCGAAACTGGTTGTAAACAATTGCATTTCAGGTTGCAACTTACATTTGGGGTTGCACCGTATTTTGGAAAACATATTGTGTAACTTGGGTATTTTTGAAAAATTCCCTTATTTTAATCATTATTTTAAAAATAAATCATTAGAATGTAATTAATTTAAGTATAAATTACTTATTATCCAATTTATACCAATTGAATTAATATTTATATTATCAAATAATTATCATAACATTCACATCCCCCACTTTTGAATCCCCTCTTTATTGTTTTTTCTTAATTTTGTTTTTCATTTGAGTTCTCTCATTTTTTAGAATCTTTCTTCCAAGTTTGTAAGATTTTTACCTATATATTAAGTTTTGTTTTTTGAAAATATGGCGTATTTAAATGTGCCGTGGGTTTTTTGAATTTTTATTATATTAATTCATTCAAAAAAATTTATGGGTCGTGATCAATATATCAAACACTACGCCATAAACAGCCTGCTGTAACCCAAAAATTCTGTTACAGTAGGGTGGTAAAATGTTACAATAGACCCATTTTTGGGCTAGGGTAACATAAATTACATGTTACATATTTCGATGTTACCCTAGGGTACCTAAGGTAACATATTTCACCCCTAGGGTAACATGCCCTATCGGTTACCTTAGAGGTCAACTGTAACATAAAAATGACATATTGCAACATAAAATTCGGTTACCTTAGGGTGCTTCAATTTTTTTAAAAAAGTGGGGCCACAAGTGGGACCACTACTGGGCCCCACCTGTGGACCCCACATGTGCCCCCTATTTTTTAACCAGGCTAATGTAACACTTTAACAGGCTAATGTAACACTTTAACAGGCTAATGTAACACTTTGACAGGCTAATGTAACACTTTGACAAAAAAACAATTGAACAACACCTCTTTGAAAGTATACAATCCCAAAATACCATTCAACCACAATGAACCACAAAGAGATCAATCTCAACATCCAAACAAACTTATAAATTCTGATTCAACATCCAAACAAAACAAACTAATTTAACATCCGAATTAGAAGATAAAAGCTAGTTAACATCCATAAGTACTTTTACATCCCAATTCTAAGTTAAATAATGTACTAGAAGCTTAAACTTAGAAAGCAGTGATACTAGAAGCTACTGCCTCCAATGATAGGTGTACCATCATCAGCTTCACTTGTAGCAATTGCACACAACTGCTCGACATCAACTGTGATGTCCGGGTTGGCCTCTCCAAGTTTTTTAAGTGCAAATGCCAAGTTCCGTTGCATCTTCTGTTCAAATTCAGACTCGACTTTCTTCATTTTCTCCTCCACCTCAGAAGCGAGGCTTTCCTTAATCCTTGCGGTCAGCTCTTTCACATATGTTTCTGTTGGTGGATTAGAACTGCTCATTCCTGACTTAAAGCATCTTCCTTTTAGCCAATTAGGACCATGTTTTGCACCAAGCTCATCAGAAGCGGCATCTCCGGTGGTGAGTTTTTTGGTAATATTGTCCTACAAAAGAAAACATAAAAGTCAACTGGTTAAAACATGCATAAGATTACTTGATTTAATTATAATATTCTCCTGGTTAAACATGCCAAGTCTCTGTAGTAGAAATCAAAATTCTAGTTGAAACAAACAAAGACCGAATCAGGTGTGTTCAGAAATTCACAGTTAATTTATTTTAGTCTATAGAGTACCTGATTTTCTGTCTGTAGGAAGGCTACTATAAGAGACTTGTGTGGTGAGAACTGGTAACAGGGTAGGAAACTATCAAATATAGAAACAGTTCCAGATTACACATTATTAACAGCATTTTCCCACTGATTTAACAATGATAGTATCAGGAAAGAGTTAAAGTATACCAGAAGTATTATGGGTCTGGCAAAGAGCTTCTAACAGACGTACCAATATCGCAATGTATTGAATTGCAAACAAAACGTCACAACCTCCAAGTAGAATCCATTCAACAATTAGACAGGCGTATGCTAGGGGCATGAGTTTGAAATTAAGTTCATGTTTTTCTTAGTTAGGTCATAATTCTAAAATCAAGTCTGCCTATATCGGAACACACCTGGTTAAACATGCATAAAAGAAAACTTTTGTATATATAGATGGGCTAACAGACAACATTTAAAGCCCTAAGCCACACACAGTAATATCCACTTTTCTTACAGAACACAGATAATGTCAACCATATGTAATGTTACCATGAAATACTTACAATTTTTTTGTGATTATTTCAGGATTGGTCTTGTAGATACGTCCTTCAACTCGCTTCCGAGTTTCAACAAAAACCTCTGCATCACATGGTTCAAGCTCATCTGCCACAACTTTTTTTTTCTAGTAAAAAAAATGAACACGAATAAATGAGCAACATTGTGGTATTACTTTGGACATAAACAATGAACAAGTTAAATCGAACAAGAAATCCAGTAAACAAATAAAAACCTCTGCATCACATGGTTCAAGCTCATCTGCCACTGCTTTTTTTTTCTAGTAAAAAAAATGAACACGAAACAATAATCAACATTGTGGTATTACTTTAGACAGAAACAATGAACAAGTTAAATCGAACAAAAAAATAATGTTAACAGAAAATTTAAATAAAATAATCACATACCATCTTATACCGACGTTGTGCAAAACTTTTTGGACCAAGAGTGTGAGTGTCAACATATTTTTTACGGCTTGCTGCATTTTTCTTCGCTCTCTCCTATAGAAAATAATGAAAAATGATGTAATTATGTTTTCGAGAGAGCCTAAATGCTTAAAATCGGTATATATACCTGAACACTCTCATCATTCCAATATTCCAAAAGCAGTTTGAAAGTCTCGAGTGCAATGTCATCTGGTCTATTAGCCAACCTCATTTCATCATTTTCATACGCTGTAAAATGATTTTCCTTGATTCGACTCTTGTACACCTTCCAACATGAATGAATTGTCTCGAGCGCCCAATTTTCCAACTCATCAGGAATTATATATCGTTCCTTACAAAAATCAATAAGAATAAATAAATAAAACCCTCAAACCTAATCAGTTTTTAACAAATTATAATCACCTAATTAAATAACAAGTAACGATAAAAATCGATATGTGGTCATAAATTACCTTGACATGATTCCACATAGTCTGCCTCAAGTTTTTCGAAACATGGCGCCAACTAACATAACTTAGCGACACACGACGCTTAGCAAGTGTTCCAAGGTAGGAACTTAATTCTGATAGTACTTTGTCATTTTCTGCAATAGGCTGGAAATCGTCATTCATCCCGATGACAACTCTCTTGTCAAAGCTTCTCATGTGAACAGCATCCATCCTGGTTTTTCCTCTCAATTTTTTAGGAACTGGATCTGCAAGATCTTGTGAATGTAAAATAGATATGCTTCTGCTTAAATGAAGATATAAATAAATATGCAACGAATAATATATATTAGGCTAACCTTCCATATCGGCTTCCTCAATATCAGGCAAGATATTTTCCTCGACAACCTTCTTGCTTGCACTTGCTCCTGCTTTTTCTTGTCCCCGGGCTTTCTCCTTTTCAGATTGTTCTCTTTGGCGTTTCCGCATAGCCCTCCAAGCATCCATTGAACCTTGTCCTTCATCTGGATGTGGAGATATCTCAGATTCCACAAATTGACATGTCTCATCCTTCTCCCTTGCTTCTTCATTTGCAGGCTTGGGTGTTGATTTGGTTTGGAAACGTGTTGTTGGTGCCCGTCCCCGAGCAAGCTTTTTCTTGTTTGTCTTCTTTCTACCCTGCAAAATACAACCACTTAGGTACAAAATAATATGATTCTAGTTATAATGCATGAATAAATACAAACATCTAGCTACGACACACCTTTGGTGGAGTCACTGATGCATCATCGTCACTATTTGCATCATGTCCTGCATCCTGTCCCGGATCATAATCGGCACTAACATCTTGGGCCACATCATTTCCATTGCCCTTCGGTCCATTATTGTTTTCTTTCGCTGACAGTGAAGGTAACAGCTGGTAAAGAACTTGATTATTATGTTGGATTCTTACCATCCTTTGTTTTTCATAATCTGTTATAGGTGGAGGGGGTGGGAGGCTGGTCCTCTTGCTCTGCATATAAAGATTGGAAACAATTATATAAGGTAAAATTTTTCTGGAATAATAAAATTGAACAAGAAAGGTAAAATTGAAAACATCTAACCTGAACCTCATTTTCTCCCATTGTTTCATTTTCCCGTGGACTGGAACTATACAATTTTCTTTTGGCAGTCATAGGTCTCTGCATCACAGGTGTATCAATGGATTTTCCCAATTTATTCAGTCGTGGTGACTTTCGAGTACCATCTTGTGGCCACTTCTCTGAACCCATCTGCTTCTCTGTGTGCTTCCTCTGTTGTTGTAGTTGATGAGCCGTTGTGAATTGGCGCTTAGGGGGTTTTTTAGCTACAAAAGTGCAAGGGTAGTTACACAATAGTTAAGTGAAATAAATTAGACAATATGCAAGAAGTTACCAGTACCAAGAAGTAAACCATATAAACATTGTACCTGTAAGTCGATTTATAGGTCTTGGCCTCATAACCACATGCGGCTACATTTTTTTGATTGGATGCACACTCATGTCAATGACATTATCAATGTATAAATCAATATGGTCATTGCTTTTAGTTTGGTCAACTACTCGATTAAGTTCCAAGTCACTCGTCAGCAACTTCCAATCACCAGAATTCTCTGCCATTACATAAATTCCTCCAATTTCTGAATATTTAAGGTCATCGTGGACATGCTCCATGAGTACGGTATATGAAAATATTTCAGTATCGACACCATGTACAACAGTCTCTGTCCCACCAGTATATCGTGTGCCCTGGAATTCACCTTGATGGTGGAATCTGAGATGAATAAATTTTTCCATATATCCTGAAAAATAATTAAGAATGGAAATTACATTAGAGTAAGAACAGAGTGCACATAGCTAATAAGAAAAACAATAAGTAAATGTCAAGTTAACATAGCAAGTAATCGGTTACCACATTGTGTTACATAAATAATTGAACATAAATAAGTAAATGTTAGGAATGCTAGATAATTAACTTAATTAATTAAAGGTTCAGTGATTACAAAAGACAATTGAACATTAACATATTGCATAAAAACATCTAGATTTAGAAAATTATGCAGGTTTTTCGACTACGTCGATCTCGATAAGAACATGTCTAGTAGGAACATCATCCCTAGCCCATATTTACAAAATCAATATCGTTCCCCATATTTACATCCTCGTCATTACGTGCACGATCAGGGACAAGATGTTTTGAAACTTCTACAATCCAGTTTGCATACAGGGAAAAAGGACCGCTGCATATAAGATGATCGTAGACAACATCTTGTACATGCCACTTGATGTTCTTACAGTTCTTGCAAGGGCATAGCATTTCGTCACCTACAGCCACTTGGGGGAATGCATTTTCTATAAACGCTTTTATCCCTATCATATACTCTTGTCTATACTTTGGAAGGTTTATCCAAATATTAGGCATGTCGTCCATCACTACAGTTATGACAACTCAAAATGTCATAAAATATAAGTACACTCTAGGCTTACAAAAGATTAGGCAATTAAAACTTATAAAAGCTAAACATAAATCTAACAATTAGCTAACAAATCTGAATACAACAACATTGGTTTTACATTACTAAAACTATATTAACAAATCAGCTTTCTCGTATTGAAATCTACCAATATAACAAACATTTACGATACGAAAAAGTTAATAATACAACAAAATAATTAATATGAATAAGAGTGAAGCTTCAGCAGTGGCAGCATTGGTTCATCTCAAGCCTCAAATTAAAGCTTCTATCTTATGTGCAATAGCTGGACAAATAAATAGAAAGTTGGAGGGTTATATTTGGAATTAGTCATATTGACAGTTGTACAGAGTTTGTTATTAGCAACTACTCTATAAATACTAGCTGAACATTGTCATTTTGTAACTTTGGATAATAGATGTAACAAACTCTGTTTTCTCCTCTTTCATTACTCTTGTTCATATACTTACATATATACATACAAGCAATTATCTGTAAATCTATTAATAATCATCATAACTCAGTGTTTAAGTTCACACTCACCGATTCAATTGCAAAAATGAACAAACTAGAAACCCTAAGTGTACTTGCAGAAAACAGACAGATGAAGCCAAATCAACACCAAATCAACATCAAAATGAAAAACATAAATTAAAAACATAAACATAAAGCACAAAAAAAATACCTAATTGGAGGAAGCCCTAATTGCTGGGTGGAGAAGAATGTACGCTGAGATTTCGCGTCTTGTAATCTGAGGAAACCCTAACTAATTGCAATCGTCGTTTGCAGAGAGGGGTTGGGTGGAGAGGGGGAGAAGGAGAGTGAATTGGTTGGAGAGGGGGAGAAGGAGAGTGAATCTGAGAAAGTGAAGTAGTGAATTGGGGGAAAGTAAACTAATATCCCGCCTAGCCAAAAAAATCCCCCCAAAAAGTCCCGCTCAGCCTACAAAAAATTTCGCCTACAGTACACTGCTTTGTTTTGTTTTTTTGATAAATAATATTTTACTATTAAAATACTTATAATTTAATATAAAATTTTTATTAAATAAACTTGAAGTAATTATTAAAAAAATAAAAATTTTGATATAGTTTTATAAAATTTGTTTTATTCGATTTTTTTAAAAAATTGGAGGGTAAATATTAACAATTTAAAAAAACGTTGTACAACAAAATTCTAAAAAAAATTACAATTTCTGAAAAAAAATTATTTTTTGATTTTAAAAAATAAATAATTTTTTAATTCATTTTATAAAACATTAACAAAATTTAAAAACTAAATTTATTTAAAAATTTTTAAAAAAAAATCAAAAAAATTAAATTAAATAAAAGGAGTTGGCAAGGACAACTCTAATGTAACACATACATATTTATGTTACATGCTTCAACATTTTCTAGCTAATGTAACATCATATTTTTGGCTAAGGTAACATAAAAAACATAATGTTACCTCAGGATGTAAGTAGTATAGCTAAGGTAACATATTGGGCTAACATTTCTTCCGTAGGGGTTACGATAGGCCATATATGGTGTAGTGAAATACATATTAAAATTCATAAAAACTTATTTCTCACGATCATTGTAAACCATTAGTTTGTCTCTGAAAAAAAAAGTTTGCATGTTTCAGCGATATAAGAAAAGATTTCTACTATGCAAGATCCATTAAACGAACGTAGTTATGATAAAGGAAATTTTCATCTAATCTAGTTTGTTCGTTCAATAGCCTTTTTACAAATTATATATTCTTTTATTAGTGAATTGATTTGCTATAGAAACATTATCAATCAACCAAAAAAATCCAATTTATCACATTATTAGAGTAATATATGAATGTTAGAATTTATTGTGATTGCGCTCAACTTATTTTTAATGATAACTTAAATTGTGTATATTCAGTTTAGGAGTTTCTATGTTGAATTTTTTATTCTTTTCTATTAAAATATGGTGTATTAAATATTAATTTTCTTTTACCCTGAAAAGGATGGCAAATTAATTCGATCATATGGTACCCAATCCGAAATCCAAAATTTTAAATATTTCGAATCCGAATTTTTGGATTTAGGTTGGGATTTATTTTTTAAACCCGTATAGTTTTGATTTGTATTTGAATTTTAGTTCTACAGAACCAATATCCGATCCGAATTCAAAATTCGATCCAATATCATAATTTGAAGTTATTTTATGTAATTTTTTAGATGTAAGACATATTATTTATTTATTTTTATTCAAATATTTCATTAATAATTGTCAATACTAATTTACTAATTAGAATTTCATTTCTCAATTTTAACTTTTATTGAAATATTTAAGTTGTAAATTTTCTTTACTTTACATAATTTTTCCATGGTGTTGTATATATACGAAGAATTGTTTTTGAAACATATTTTAAATTTTAGTTAGTATGTCAATTCGTACAATATGTTACATTTGGTTACTTACTTAATTTAATCATTTAAATTTTTAATTATTGTATGAATATAATTAACATTGTTTGCGTGTAGCAATCATTTTAAATTTGATTACATTATTACTAATTTGGGTTCCCGAAAAAACCATATCTAATCCGAAACCCGACGGATTTGGTTTTGGATATTGAGTTTTGGATTTGGATATGGATTTATTTTCTAAACCCTAAAATATTTAGATATGGGTACAGATTTTACAAAATTTGGACTGAATCCAACTTGTCATCCCAACACGTAAAATAAAACATTTGAAAATGAGTATCATCTATCTTTTTTCTATTTGACTAACATGTTAAAATAGAAAATTGTACATGAAGCTAAAATCAAATGTGTATTATTTTAACACGTAATCAGATTATTGGATATGTGTTCTCGTAATTTAATTACCGGGTTAAAAAATTTGAAATTCATTTCCCTTTAATACTGTGTATATTTTTTCGACAAATATTTGAAGAAAGCGCTTACATAAACTTGATAAATCGTTTTTATTGTGTACATTCATGTTGCGTGTCATGGAAATGGATTTGTAAATCAAAAGAGTAGAAAATCAATATTGCAAAAATCGCTTAGTATTATATATTTTATAATCCTAATTGATTTTAATTTAAAAAGTTAATTTACTATAAATATTTTTTGACATTAAAAAATATGTAGTACATGGATATGTTAAATCAAGTAACTACTATATTTAAATTAGAATTGTTAACTAACCATAGTGGCATAAGCCCTAAACAGGCCTACTGGGCTGGAGTAGCGGTCCACAATTCATGATGGGCCTAAAGATAAAGATTGGGTCACTAAAGCCCACCACCAGGAGTCGGTTCAGTATGTTATCAAGCATGTATGGAAGTCCGTGACCCCAAGCCGCGGGTCAGGTTCGTTAGCGAGTGTTCCCTAGTATGGGATCGCATTATATCACATCTCTCTACAAGGTCCAGCTTGGCCTGGATATTCTTATTATGAAAGCTCATAGCCAAAATCCAGCGAGGTCGGATGAGTAGAGTTATTTCCATAGCGTGGGGGAACCTCGCATGACTAAGCCTAGTGAGGTCGCATGCGAGGCCACGTAGCACTTTCATTAGCCTCGCTAGTGAGGCCATGTGATTCTAGCATCATGTTTGCCATAGATAACCTTTATTGGGCCATGGATCAAGAGCAGGATTAAAGGATAGATTATATCAGCCCATGAGCGACTAGTGGATTTGGGCCAAGACGAGCCCATAGAAATCCTAGCCCATCAAGGTAACTTCTTCTCCAAGAACTACATCTGGCTTGATCCCTATAAATAGGGTACGTAGGCACCTTGTTAGGATTGAGAGATAGTTCACCCCTGAATATCAACAAGCAAGACCAGCCATAAATAGTTACCAATCTCCTCCTTGTTCTTCCTGTTCTTACCAAAATATCCGTATTTTGCTCCGTAATTCCACCAACCCTCCAAAATATTATTATACCAATTTCTCCCTATAAAATTTGGCGCTATAAGGAGGGGCTAGTCGTTAACTTGGGAGAAAGATGACTAAGTCAAA
This sequence comes from Saposhnikovia divaricata, assembly GCA_036435485.1. Classification (NCBI taxonomy): domain Eukaryota; kingdom Viridiplantae; phylum Streptophyta; class Magnoliopsida; order Apiales; family Apiaceae; genus Saposhnikovia; species Saposhnikovia divaricata. Next base: position 200,758,757 of record CM071594.1, read on the forward strand.
CAAGAAGAAGAACGGTGGTAACAACGGGGAGACCCCGGGGTTGCATAAGGTTGCCAAAGACGACCCCCCGAGGAATGATCCCCTTAGGATCGAGGCATCTAAGGAGGGCCACGAGGTCGAGTTCGAGAATGTGGAGACGACCCCCGCTCAGCAGGTGGCACTGGGTAGTGAAGTCATGTCTTTTCTGAAAGGGTCGGTGATACAGTGGCATCCGTACAAGAAAGGATGGCTAAGATGGAGAAGTAGCATAGCTCTAGGGGTGCGAAAAAGAATGCAAGAACAGGTCCCCGACCCTATGAGAGGGAAGGGAGTAAGGGCCCCACCAAGAAGCTCATTGGTGATTTTGATGATGTTGTCACTAATCAGACGAACCTTGACTGGAGCGAGGAGGAAGGTACCATGGAGAAGAAAGAATGGTCGCACAACAAGACCACCTCATCTGAAGGAAGAACAGTTAGTGTCTTTGACCGTATTGGGAGGAAGTTAACTGAGCATGATCACCACCTCAAGCTGGAGAAAGTCACTGCTGACAAGGAAAAAAGGGAAGAAAGATGAATGATCCCATGGTTCCCAGCGACCCCCGTCTCCTCGAGATCGCGAGCGGTCCCAACATCGTGACGACAGACCCCCATCTCATCATCGAGATCGTGAGCGGTCCCATTGTCGCGAGGATAGACCTCCATCTCCTCGAGATCGTAAGAGGTCTCACCATCACCGCAAGTCAGAACGAAAGGATCATAAGAATAGGGATTGTAAGAATGATCAGGAAGAATCTAGTGCTCCAAAGAAGACTCAATCTCATCATGGTAGTACTGGAGGAGGATCAAAAAATGATGAAAAAGGAGTTAAAGTGGGGGATTATAAGCTAGAGGAATTGAAGAAAGCCCTGGATGCTATGAATGCAGAGAAAGGGATCTTCAGTACTATGGGCTCGTCCACTCCCTTCACCCATGAGATTTGGACTGCTCCACTACCCGCTGTGTTCCGAGGTCATCATTCTGATATGACCAACAATGGGGATACTGACCCTGCTGAGTTTGTTATTCGTTTCAACAATGAAATGGATGTAAATCAGGTCTCATAGTTGGCTAGGTGCAGATTGTTCGTAGCATCGCTAAGGGGAAGTGCTCAGCAGTGGGTCTCAAAACTCGAGGCCCTGGTCACCATAGACTCTTGGGAGCAGTATGTGGACATCTTCATTAAGCATTTCCAGTCCTCAATGCTCTACGTGCCTCATGTGTCCACTCTTGCTAACATAAAGCAAAAGGAAGGGGAGAGCCTGCCAGGCTATTTCAAAAGATTTAATGCTGAGGTCCCGCGAGTGCGAGGAGCAAATGATGAGGCCGTAAAAAATCTTCTCATTGTTGGGCTAAGGGAAGAAGGTACAAAGCTTTGGAAAAAGTTGCAAGCGTCTACACCTAACACTTTGGCTAAACATTATAAGGAGGCCAAGCCCTTTCAACAGGTCCAAAAGTCAATGGAAGAGCTGAAGAAGAGTAACAGAGATGTTGGAAGTGGAAGCAAGGGTAAAGGAGTGAAGAGGAAGGACTCCCGAAGCCCAAGGCGAAGAGAGGATCGTAGCCCCAGTCCAAAAAGAAGGGATCGCGATCCCCGCCTCGAGCTCATTTAGCTAGAGATGAAGATAAGTTCACTCCTTTGGTAGCCTTTGTTGACCACATTTATGTTCTCAATGCGAATAAGGGGATGTTCAAGAAACCACCACCATGGGCGGTAAAGAAACCTGGGACAAAAATAAATATTGTGACTTTCATGAGCAGACGGGTCACGATACTCCGAACTATTGGCATCTCAAGGAACAAATTGACCAGTTGATTCGAGAAGGGAACCTGACCGAGTGGGTGGTTCGAGAAGTGAAGAAACATAATGCCCAGTCAGGGACTAAGCCAGGCCTCGGATTTAATGATGTACCACCTGCGGGCAAAAAGAGGAGCCTCATAAATAGAGGGATGAGCGATCTAGTAGTATCCATGTGATCATTGGAGGACCCCATATTGGAGGAGATAGCAACAAGGCTAGAGAGTGGTATGCCCGCGAGGCTAGAGAGCGACCCCTCATAATGTGCACCATTTGCAAGAGAGGCCCGAAACTTTTCAAGGGGGAAGATACCAGTATCATGTTTATTGAGGAGGACGCTAAGTGGGTTCATCATCCCCACTCTGATACACTAGTAGTTCGGGTTCGCACTGGGTCCCAGAATATCTATAAGGTTCTGGTAGATAGTGGAAGTGCTGTGAATGTCCTGATGTACGAAGTCTATAAAAAGATGGGATACATTGACAAGGACCTTATTCCCACAGTGGGACATCTCTATGGGTTCACTGGGGCATCCATTAGTGTAAAGGGTCTCATCAGGCTCCCCATCACCTTAGGGGACGAACCCTGTATCATCACGCAGGTCGTAGACTTTATGGTGGTGGATCAGTCATCGGCCTATAATGCAACAGTGGGAAGGCCAATTCTTAAGGAGATGCGGGTAGTCACCTCAATCTATCACCTCACTATGAAGTTTCCCATCCCGCAAAGAGTTAGATGTGTTAGGGGAATACAACATGAGTCCCGTGAATATTACAACAAGGCCCTCAAATCAGCTGAAAGAGGGAGTAAGTCCATGGTAGAAGGGATGGAAGGCAAGGAGGATGATAGGGTTCACAAGTTGGCCTCGTAGCCCTCAACCGATTGCAATATAATATCAATTGAAGAGTTGCCAGAGGATTAATTTGATAACCTGGGCATCCAGGTAGAACCAGTGCCAGGGGCCACTATGATGGAGGCCTCGCAACCAGTATTGGTCCTTCAGGAAGGAATAGTTGAAGAAGCTAGTGATGACGAGGAGAGCCCTGAATAAGCTGCAGTGCGAGCCCGAAAGGGGAATTGGATTCGTAAAGAGACCTCAACTTTGGTAGGAATTAAAACTTTTGTGATGTAATGGTGTATGAATGAATAGTAGCTATGACTATAATGTCCAAATAGTTTTAATGAACGAGTATTTTAAATAGATATGGATTCTAATGTTTATATGCAATAAACAGTGCAATTGGTGGACAACTTAGATAAGAATATTCTATCGTCAAGGGAGTATTCTCGTGTCATCCAAATCGATATTTGGTAGCTCATGTAACTCCATAAAAGAGATTGAGAATGTTTGAGAGAGCGTAAGAACACATTCCAAGTACAGAAAATAAAGAGAGAATAAACAATGAATAGTGTTTTTGGTGAATTTTGGACTATTATCAGACGACCTTATATAGAAGTATTCGGAGTGGATTTCAGAGTTCGTATTGATGATTTATGGACAAAATAAGTGTATGTAAATGATATAAGATTTTGAAAAGCAGCACTTTTATTTTTCCCGAGATTTTCTTGGATACTGAAAGATCTAAGGATTTAATGAAAAGATTTAAGAAATTTAAATTCAAGGATCATAAAGGAAATCAAATTGGTGGGAGAATAATGAACTAAGGTGACCAAAAAGAAAGTCAACTACAAAGCTTAGTGGCGTCTTTGCATTTGTAAAAAAAAAAAGAATGCATAATGTGGTGCCAACAAGTGGTCAATTAGATTGGTGACACTTGGTCCAATAGATTGCTAATAACACAAAAGAAAAGATGCATCCATATATTACATGTATTAAGCGATAATAAAGCAAAACAAAAAGAACAACACCCAGAACTCCATGAAGAAGCTCTCGACCATGCTCTAAATTCAAGGATCAAAGTTTCACTTCCCACCATTCAAAAATCTCAAGATTTATTAGGTGAGTTCTATAATTCATAACTAAGTTACTCTATGAATTTGAGCCATAGATTCCAAGTTTTGCATGGTTAATAAAATCATCAAAGTTGAGAGTGAATAGTAACTTCAAGAACTAACTTTGATTTTCTTGATTTCTTTAGATGATCTAAGCTATATAAAGGTTATACAAGAGATATACAAGGCTTAGTAATTTCTTAGACACTCCAGGGAAGGTATGACACTTGAAACCCTTGTATAAATCTTAAGTTTTATGAAGCTTTGGTGATTATATGCATGTATAAGATCTTAGAGATATGACTGGGTTGTGATATATGTTAGAGTGGATTATATGAACGGAAAGACATTTCTTGGCCTTATTTCAATGTTAAATAACATGTATATGTGGTTTGGAGTGGAAATTATGATTGTTGGAGGATTGTAATTTTGGAAATATCCGAGTTATAGCCGTCGTAATGCCAAAATTTCGATAACTCTTAAAAACTATGTATACCAGTAGGGTTAAATTTTTGATCTTGATGAATATATGACCTACCTTTATAGATCTCGAGTCATAGATCGTTTTGGTGTAAACATCGAAGCATTTGGACTTACGGTTTAGGAGATATGGTCGATTTAGTAAAAGTTGTTTGAAACCGTAAGTGCGAGGTTGTAACTTCAATTGAATTCCCTTAACATGAGAAATTTGGTTGCAAATCTTAATAATTAAATATTAGAGATCATAAGGAAGGTGCGAGAGAAGACCTCATGTCACAAGGATCATTTTCGATTTTTTAAAAATGTTCGAATTGAGGTTAAGTGCGAAGAAACCCCTTTGAGGTACACTTAGTTATAACTTTGAAAAACCACTTAGAAAATGGACAAAAGATTTTGAGGTATAATCTTTTCAAGTAAACAATCGACTCTAGAATCTATACGACTTAAGTGCCTATCAAGTGTAAAGTATAATGACATGTCATGAAAACAAGCAAGTATCAGATCATAACGGTGTTAATAAGAGTTAACTTGAAAACATGTTTTAGCTTAAGTAAAGTAGTCACTTGGCTTTTCAAAGTTGATATGGGCTAAAAGTAAGCCCTAAAGTCACATTTAATGTGGCATTAATTAGGCCAAGAATGGTCCAAACGTGGGGCCCACCAGCTGGGCCCAAAACCCTAATTATAATATTAATTTCGTAATTAGTATTAAGGGTAATAAACAGCTCAGCAAATAAGAGTCAAACAAGGATATTACTCTTGCCCGACTTATCCTCCAAGATGCACAATTCAATATGGAAACTGATTCCTACAAGGAATAGATCTAGAACCTTCCTCAAAGACTTGCCCACCAAGTCTCCGAATCCTACCATAATTCTAAGGCTTCTCAGCCTATATAAAGGGCTTGACCCCTCATTCTCAAAACTACGTTGGCTTGATTCTCAATACGAGATACGTAGGCACTCTGTGAGGACCGATTACAGTCTCGAACGCAGAAACAGCCATTAAAGCGCGAAGCTCAACCACCCTAGCAATAATAATAAATCGTAATCGAGATTTAGATCCACAACATTTGGCGCCGTCTGTGGGACGACAACATCAACCATCGTTCAAACACGGAGGACAACATCAACTGAGGCCGTGCCTCTTAACTCTGCTCCACCAGCCACTTCTGATCCGCTTATCATCACTGAAGAAGGACAAATACTCCCATCGACAGGGGCGGTCATTCAACCTCTGCCCACTCAGCTCCCAGGGACGACTTCCCAAGTAGAGGGGACCCACTCTGTGATTGTCCATCAAAGCCAAGAAACCAATCCTCTCCAGATGGTGGTTTCTCCTCTTGGTAACATTGATCGCACGGGGGTACAGATCCATACTACGGATCTCCCTTTGAACACCAACCCTATGTATGGGTTGCCTAATTATCCCCCTCGACGAAGAGAACCTGGACCAAGCGGTCATGCCTTACAGATCCGGGATCGAGAGTATGATGACTACTCTGGCCCCTATACTGATGATTCGTCATCTGAGGATGATGATCGAGATGAAGCCCCGAGGAGGCGACGTGCCAGCAAAGAACCTCAAAGAAGGACACGAAGAATCCCTGATGGACTCCCCTTGACAACTGCTGAGAAATTCAAGGCTTATGAGGCAGAGATTTTAAAGTTGAAGGACGATATTGCAAGAGAACAAGATAGATTGAATCAAGCTCAGCCACCTCCAACTGCGGAGAGGATTCCAATTATAAATTTGGAGAGGCCTTCAAGAAGGCAAAGGAGGGCCGAGGCCCCAACTGAAAAATCAACAAGGGTGGAGACCCCCAGAAGCAACCCTAAGGATCTGATGCCACTTTGGGATCCTGATGATCCCACACCCCCGTTTACGGAGGAGGTGATGAATGCTCGCATTTCAAAGAAGTTCAAGATGCCGACAATCAAGGCCTATGATGGAACGGGCGATCCCGCAAATCATGTTAGAACGTTCTCGAATGCACTACTGTTGCAGCCTGCGAGCGACGCCTTAAAGTGTAGGGCGTTCCCTCAAACCTTGTCTAGCATGGCTCAAAGGTGGTACAGCCGCTTACCTGCAAACTCGATTGGCTCTTTCAAGGAGTTGACCGCTGCCTTTGTGAGTCAATTCATCAGCGGAAGAGTTCATGAGAAAAGTTCTGCATCCCTCATGTATGTGGTGCAGGGGAAGAATGAGAATCTGAGAGATTACCTCAAGCGGTTCACCAAGGAGACGCTGAACATCACTGATCTGGAAAATAAGTTGGCCATGGTAGCCCTAGAACATGGAACCACTGACCTCTTTTTCAAAAGGTCTTTGGGAAAACATCCTCCTGAAAATATGGCCGAGCTTCAATGGAGAGCCGACAAATATATCAAGGCTGAGGACAGCATGAAGAAGGAAGCCACAGGAGGCAATGGCAAGGGTTCTACTGATTCGAAGAAACGAAAGCAAGAGCAAGAGTACGATGCTAGGGACAAGTATCCCCGGACTAGCAAGGATTCTGATTCACCACCGAAGAAAGGCTTGGGACCGAGGTTCTCTGATTATGCAAGGTTGAATGCTCCCAGGAGTCAGATCTTGCTAGATATTGAGAAGGATAAAGACTTCCGATGGCCGAAGCCACTTAGGGGTGACCCCGCGAAAAGGAACAAAGATCAATACTGTAGGTACCACCGTGATGTGGGTCATGATACAGATGATTGTAGACAGCTGAAAGATGAGATTGAGTTTTTGATCCGGAAAGGAAAGCTAGGCAGGTTCACGAAGAATGATGATCGCGGTACCCAAAGAAGGGACTATGACAGGAGAGACAATGACAAAAGAGACGGCAATCGTGATCGTGACCGTAATACACAGCCCCGAGGGCCAGTAATCAATATGATTTGGGGAGGACCGACCGCAGCCGGCACTACCCGGAACTCCCGAAAGGCTTATGCTAGAGAAGTGATGCACATAGTAGGAGAAGCCCCGAAGCGTGCCAAGACTGAGATAGTGATTGGTTTTGATGATTCAGACCTTGAAGGGGTGAAATTCCCCCATGACGACCCGTTGGTCATAACTCCTGTAATTGGAAACTCGGAGGTGAAACGAGTCCTGATAGACAATGGAGCTTCTGTTGATATCTTGTTTCACGATGCGTTTTTGAAAATGGGATACACCGATTCCCAGTTGACCCCCACCAACATGCCAATCTACGGATTTAATGGAGTTGAATCCAAGGTTGAAGGCACTATTCAGTTGCCCATGACTATTGGACAGGAACCTAAGGAAGCTACTCAGATGCTGAATTTCCTTGTGATCAAGGCATCCTCGACTTATAATGCAATCCTAGGAAGGACTGGACTCCATGCTTTCAAGGCTGTGGCCTCCACATATCATATGAAGATTAAGTTTCCAACCCGGAATGGTGTTGGAGAACAAAAGGGTGATCAGATGATGGCGAGAAGTTGTTATGTATCCGCACTAAGGGCTGATGGAATCGGGGGGCAGGTACTTCCGATCGAAGACATGGATGTCCGTGGTGATGATGAACACCGAGGAAAGCCAGCAGAGGATTTAATACCTATTCCTCTGGAGCTAGGTGATCCTGAGAAGGTGACTTACATTGGAGCCTCTTTGAAGGAACCCCTGAAGGGCGAGTTGATAGCATTCTTGCAAGAGAATGGCGATGTGTTTGCTTGGACAGCGGCTGATATGCCAGGGATTGATCCCCAGCTCATAACTCATAGGTTGAATGTTGATCCCAATCGGAAGATAATACAGCAAAAGAAAAGGAACTTTGCACCTGAAAGGCAAGAGGCCATAAAGCAGGAAGTTGACAAGCTCTTAGAAGCTGGGTTTATCAAAGAGATTCAGTTCCCGGAATGGTTGGCTAACCCTGTGATGGTCAAGAAAGCCAACGGTAAGTGGAGGATGTGTATAGACTTCACCGACTTGAATGACGCATGCCCTAAGGATTGCTTTCCTCTACCAAGGATAGACATGTTAATAGATGCCACAGCTGGACATGAGATGCTTAGCTTCATGGATGGTTTTAGCGGCTACAATCAGATTAAGATGCACAAGGATGACGTCCTTAAGGTATCTTTCATAACTGATTTCGGTGTTTTCTGCTATCTTGTTATGGCTTTCGGTCTAAAAAATGCAGGAGCTACTTACCAACAACTGGTGAATAAGATATTCGCCCATCTGATTGGAAAAACCATGGAGGTCTATGTTGATGACATGCTAGTCAAGAGCCTGTTCAAGGCAGACCACATTAAGCACCTCAGAGAGGCATTCGAAGTGCTGAGGCACCATAAAATGATGTTGAATCCAGCTAAGTGTGCCTTTGGCGTTGGATCAGGCAAATTCTTGGGTCTTATGGTTTCAAAGCGAGGCATAGAAGCCAATCCTGATAAGATCAAGGCGATCTTAGACATGGAGCCACCACGCTCTATAAGAGATGTGTAGAAGTTGACAGGCCGAGTAGCGGCTTTAGGAAGATTCATCTCCAAGTCTGGTGACAAATGCCTGCCTTTCTTTCAAGCATTGAAGAAGGTGAAAGATTTTGAGTGGACTCGTGAGAGCCAAGAGGCCTTTGAACAACTGAAGAAGTACATGACTGAAGCCCCGTTGTTGGCCAAACCTAGTCCCGGAGAGACTCTTTATATATACCTGGCGGTATCCGAGCAAGCGTTGAGCGCCGTTCTCATCCGAGAAGAGAAGAAGGTCCAGAAACCTATCTATTATGTGAGCAAGGTGTTGCACGGGGCGGAGCTGAATTACTCTCCCGTCGAGAAATTCGCATTGGCATTGGTAACAGCCTCGAGGAAGTTACGCCCGTACTTCCAGGCACACAAGATTGAGGTCCTGACGGACCAACAGTTGAGAAACATTTTGCATAGCCCAAAGGCTAGTGGAAGGCTAATCAAGTGGGCGATTGAACTTGGAGAATTTGACATCACATATAAGCCTCGAACAGCCATTAAGGCTCAGGCATTGGCTGACTTCGTGGTTGAATGCACCATTAGCAACCAAGAAGTCGGGGGGCAGGAAATGATAACAACCCCTGAGAAGCAAGATAGAGATGGAGAACTTGAACCTGATCAGAAGGAATACTGGGTGCTCTATTTTGATGGAGCATCAAAAACAAAATCTAGTGGCGCAGGCTTAGTACTGCAAAGCCCCGTTGGGTTCACAGTCGAATATGCTTTAAAGTTGGATTTCCAGACAACCAACAATGAAGCTGAGTATGAGGCCTTGATAGCTGGTTTAGGCTTGGCCAGAATCATGAGAGTCAAGAACCTCAAAGTGTGTGGAGATTCAAGATTAGTAGTCTCTCAAGTAAATGGTGAATTTGAGGCCAAGGATGAAACTATGGCAAAGTATCTGCGAGTTGTAAAAGCTGTCATGACTCAGTTTGACGAGTGTTATGTAGAACACATCCCGAGAGAAGAGAACGTTAAGGCCGATGCCCTATCTAAGTTTGCTTCTTCTGAGATAGAAAACTATGAAGGGAGTGTTTACTTCCAGGTCTTGAAGGCCCCGACCATCAACTCAAAATTAGTGGCACCAATTGATGTGGGAAGTTCTTGGATAGATCCCATCAAGGCACACCTTGAGACCGGGTGGCTCCCAGATGATGCCTTGGAGGCACGAAAACTTTCAATAAGAGCATTGAGATACACCTTGATTGAGGGCATTCTGTATAATAGATCATTTGTCATCCCGTACTTGAAGTGCTTGAGGCCTCAAGAGGCAAGGGAGGCTTTGGAAGAAGTTCATGAAGGAACCTGTGGGCAGCACCTGGGGGGCAGGGCCCTCGCTCACAAGATAACTCGCTTGGGATTCTACTGGCCAGAGATGCTGGCTGATGCACAGGATTATGTCAAGAGGTGTGACAGGTGCCAGAAGCATGCTCCGATTGTCAGGCAGCCGCCTGAGATGTTAACATCAGTCAATTCCCCCATTCCATTTGCTATGTGGGGGATGGACATTCTTGGGCCTTTCCCTATGGCATCAGCACAGAGGAAGTTTCTGATTATCGCCATTGACTACTTCACCAAGTGGATCGAGGCTAAGCCTTTAGCCAAAATAACCACCAAGCAAGTTTCCCAGTTCTTTTGGGAGAACATAATCTGCAGGTATGGCATCCCGCGAATCCTTGTGACGGATAATGGGACACAGTTCAATAATGAAGAATTCAAGAAGTATTGCGAGGAGAATGCTATTGAGCTTCGTTTTACCTCGGTAGCACATCCGTAAGCAAATGGACAAGCCGAGGTGGCCAATCGGATCATCCTTGATGGACTTAAGAAAAGGGTTGAACGCTCAAGGAGCACCTGGGTAGACGAGTTACTGCCTATACTCTGGGCTTATCGCACTACTTGCAAGGTGACCACAGGAGCAACCCCGTTTCTGCTAGCTTATGGAGCTGAGGCAGTTGTGCCACTGGAGATTATGCATGCATCACCTCGAGTGGAGGCATTTGAACCTGAGACAAATGAAGAAGGTATGAAGCTCGCCCTGGATCTGATTGATGAAGTCAGAGACGAGGCAAACGCCAGAAATGTGGAGCATCAAAAGAAAGCATCCTTCTATTACAACCACAGGGTTAAGGAGAGGTTCTTTCAACAAGGTGATTTGGTTCTGAGGAAGATCGAGGCTTCTGGAGTTGGCCAGAAAGGAAAACTAGCCCCAAATTGGGAAGGGCCGTATCGAGTCAGGAAGACGTTGGGACGAGGATCATACAAGTTGGAGACCTTGGACGGGGTTGAGGTGCCCCGTACTTGGCATGCCTTGAACCTCAAGATTTATTATGTTTAAGTTGCCTCTGCGAGGATGTAGCTTTTTATTTATCTAGTAGGAGAAGTAGAAATAAGGTTCCATGAAACCATCCCAGGGTTTTGATGCCCCGAGTAGGACAATAATGAGTTATGTAAGGGTTTAACCCCTTTTTGAGTTATTAATGCAAACTTGTTTTCCATTCTATGATTCTATGTTTTGTTTACGTACCAAGCACCTGTTGAGTGTGAGTCTAGGAAGACCAAGTACCGAAAAAAAATGAACATACGAATAAAACAAACAAGTGCATAAATAAAAACCCCGAAGGGCCAACGGTTAGGGTTACATCATTTAGATCGAATAAAAGTTTAATCACGAAGCACCGTGATTGAAATACTAGAAATAAAAGCCACATACGGCTAAGTTAGGCCATGCAAGGCCCGAAGCAATCCCAGCTACTCATCCGAGGAATCCTCCTCGCCATTCTCCTCCTCGTCATTCTCCTCCTCATCAGTCTCTTCCTCGCTACTCTCCTCATCACTCTCTTCCTCAGAGCTGTCCTCATCCTGGCCCTTACCCGGTTCGGCTACCGCGACTGGTGGAGCTGTCACTTCCATTGCCTCAACCTCTTCCTCTTCGGAAGAGGAGCTATCTCCAACTACCTTCTTCGAGGGGACTGTTGGACGAACCACTCTCCCCTTCTGCACGGTCATAGGCCTTTTCCCTCGAGGATCTGAGGAAACTGAGCCATCCACAGCTGCTCGGACACCCCTCGAACCAGAACGACGATGACTTCCCCTAGAGCCGGAGCCCGAAGCCTGAGCAACCGGCATGGCCTCGGCGCCCGAAGCAACTTGACAATACGGACTTGGAAAGTCCCTCGGGAAAACCACAGCAGGATGCCTCTTACTCACAACATTGGTGGCTCGATCCCAGCCAACAGACATGATACCCGGGCGTACTTCATCGTCATGCTTATCTATAAGCTCAAAGAAATCCTCAGACTCCTGGTAAGCTTTCACCACTTGCTTGCAGTCTATTGCCCTCTTGTTATACAGGGAGTCATACTGTCTCTGGATAGAATGAGCATCAGCTTCAGCCCGGATGGCCCTGGACTCCAAGTCTTGATATTTCTCATCAAGAGTTGCTTTCTCCTTCTTCAAAGCCACATTCTCATCTCGGTATGCACGGCCTAGCCGAGTGCTAGCTTGGAACTGGGCATTCGCCTGGAACCAAGAACCGATAAGTCAGTTATAATCACAAGTTAAGTAAAAATACTATGTCTAGGAAGGAAGGTGGGAAACCTGATATAGAGCTTGAGCCCCGAGTTTCTCCGCCTCGTCAAATTTGTCCCCGGCTGTTACAGTCAGAAGGTCGGGGGGAGTGATGCTGAACTTGGACCAATCCAAGGCTGACTCTGGGCATCCCAAGACAGAATCTTGCTCACAAATTCCCCAACCAGGGATGAAGGGGGTCTTGACTCTCCCGTCAGCATTCCGTGATCTCTTCGAAGAGCATCCCGACAGGAACTGAGGGATCTTCGGCCCGGGTTGAATGCAAGCCGCCTCGGCTCTCTTGATCATCCTCCTAGTAACTTTCGGCTGGTTTTCGGGCCGATTGTCGATCTCCTCAGCAACTGAAAAGACAACAGAAAAGATATCGGAATAAGAACAAACAGGGTTCATAACATAAAGGTAAAAAATTACCATCAGCAGAAAGTAAGCTAAGTCCAGCTTCTACAAGTCTCTTCTCGGTTAAGAAAACTTTGTAGTGAGTACGGCCGTCGTCAGCAAGTAGTCGATCACGATCAAAAAGCTCCTTCTCGTCAAGATCACATACAAAATGTGTAGCATCATGCACTTCCCCAAACTTAGACATAAAGAATTGGCCCCAATCACCACCACGCCATACCAGAGTCACGAATTCTCTGTCCCAGTAGTGATGGGAATCTGGGAATGAAAAAGCATTCACAATATGTGGAACATTGGATCTATGCTGAATAGTGACCCATCCCTTCTGAGCCTCAGAAGAATTCTTGGCGGCGAATATGCTCCTGAACATGGTAGTAGTAGGCTCGATACCTAGATCTCGACATCTCAGCGTAAAGATGATAATCAACCGCCATGCATTGGGATACAATTGGCAGGGATGAACCTGAAGCTCCGCTAAGAGCCTTATTATGAACTGGTCTACTGGGAATCTCAGACTTGCTTCCAGGGCACCTTTGTAGACACATAGCCTCTCTGGGTGCCAATTACAGGTTCTGTCAGCTAAGCTAGGAAGGCAAACCTTGATCACATCCGGAAAGCCATATAACTTCTTAATATTTTCGACATCTTGCTTGTCGAACTTGGACGGACTATGGTACGCAGCTAACTCAGAATTGTTGGGAAATGCATCCCTCATAGTACTTAACAAGTCAATTAAAGAATCAAATCGACGATCAATATATCTAGGGGGATTCAGTCGAAGATTACCTCGCAATGTTTTGGCCAAGGCTCTCTTGGCCATCGCCTCTGACATAGAGAATGACGAAGCTGGAGCGCGGTCGCCATCTGCCATCTTGAGCTTGAACTTGAAGCTAGAGCTTGAGAGCTTTAGAACTTGAGAACTTCAGAGAGAATTTTAGAAGTAAGAAGAAGTGAAGTGAATGAAAATGAAGGCTCCCCCCACTCTTTTATAGAAGAGGGATGACCTTCTATATCAGGTTGAAACACAGCTTGGTTCGTATTTGCAGGTCATCTATCGTTCATCTACAGAAAGATGGATTTCATCTGCTATATCCGCCAATAATTATACCGGTATATATGATTCCGAGAAAGAAAAGAAGGATTTACGTAAAGATATAGTAATAAGCTGTGCCAAGGCACTCATCTGAGCTTAAGGAGCTAATTACGTTTAAGGAAGGTAGAATACAATCAGTTAGTCTTTGCTATTAAAGAGACTAATTATGCTCTGAAAGGAGGTGTACAACATCCGTGATCAAGGACGTGATTCTAGAACGAGACTCCAGGCATTGCGAAAAGTTCGAGAGGTACGACATAGCAACAATGGAGCACCTGTCGGGCGATCAAGAAGCTCCCGGCAGGCAACTTGGCTCTCCTGGCAGCCGACCAGGTGCCATGGAGAGGGTCTGGCCGACCTGGCTCTCCTGGCAGCCGACCAGGTGCATCAAGGAAGGGTCTGGCCGACCTGGCTCTCCTGGCAGCCGACCAGGTGCATCAAGGAAGGGTCTGGCCGACCTGGATCTCCTGGCAGCCGACCTCATGGATCCCTAAGATCGAGATCGAGGTTCTGGATCCCTAAGATCGAGATCGAGGTTCTGAATCCTTGAAAGTCACGGGTGACCAATATACTAAATTAGAAATCAAGATCGAGATCGAGATTGAGGTTCTGGATCCCTAAGATCGAGATCGAGGTTCTGAATCCTTGAAAGTCACGGGTGACCAATATACTAAATTAGAAATCAAGATCGAGATCGAGATTGAGGTTCTGGATCCCTAAGATCGAGATCGAGGTTCTGAATCCTTGAAAGTCACGGGTGACCAATATACTAAATTAGAAATCAAGATCGAGATCGAGATCGAGGTTCTGAATCCTTGAAAGTCACGGGTGACCAATATACTAAATCAAAGATCAAGATCGAGATCGAGATCGAGGTTTTGGATCCTTGAAAGTCATAGGTGACCAAAACACTTCCAAACAACTTGAGGCACCTGTCGGGCGATCAAGAAGCACCCGGCAGGTAACCAGAAGCACCCAGCAGGCAACCAGGATCTCCTGGCAGCCGACCAGGTGCATCAGGGAAGGGTCAGCCGACCAGGATCTCCTGGCAGCCGACCAGGATCTCCTGGCAGCCGACCAGGAGCATCTGGCAGCTGACCGGGAGCCACAAAGAGGCTCAATCTGACTTCCCGATACTCATTTTGGCACCCCCTATCGTTTGATTGAATCGTTTGATGGTTTTGCTGAAGGTTTCTCACTTTCCGTGACAAACATCGACCTTCGAATTAGCACCGTTTATTGCCGTTTTATGCCATTTAACGTCGTTTACTCAGACATTGAAACGTCGTTTAAGCATCGTGTGACATTATTAATGTCAACATGGATTTCCCGTCAACATGTCAGACGATCGAGAAGCACATGTCAGACGATCGAGAAGCACATGTCAGACGATCGAGAAGCACATGTCAGACGATCGAGAAGCACGTGTCAGACGATCGAGAAGCACGTGTCAGACGATCGAGAAGCACCCGGCAGGCAACCAGGATCTCCTGGTAGCCGACCAGGTGCATCAAGGAAGGGTCAGCCGACCAGGATCTCCTGGCAGCCGACCAGGATCTCCTGGCAGCCGACCAGGAGCACCTGGCAGCTGACCGGGGCCCTTGTCGGCTGCCTCGTTGCCCGGAAGAGGTTAAAATTTTCCCGAATCTCCTCCGATTAGCTTCGTTTAGCGCTGATTAGTGCCGATTAACACCGATTAGTGTCGTTTAAGCACTGATTAGTGCCGATTAACACCGATTAGTGTCGTTTAAGCACTGATTAGTGCCAATTAACACCGATTAGTGTCGTTTAAGCACTGATTAGTGCCGATTAACACCGATTAGTATCGTTTAAGCACCGCGAGTGCCAATTTGTCCTTTCAACATTGTTTAACACTGTTTAAGCATTGTTTAAGGCCGTTTAGCGCTGTTTAGTGCCGTTTATGCTGCTTAACGTTGTTTAAACATTGTTTAAGCATCGTTAAGACTGATTAGTGCCGGTTAGCATCGAATTAACATTGTCGTGAACGCGTCGGTCGCTCCACGCTTCACATAAAGACAATACTCGTGAAACACTAGTGTACAAAGATAAACCCTGACCCGAGTCTCGAGTTAGACAAGTTAAACTTCAAGGAAAGCCTGATCAGCTTTCCTAGAAGTTGGGGGGCAAATGATATGGGCTAAAAGTAAGCCCTAAAGTCACATTTAATGTGGCATTAATTAGGCCAAGAATGGTCCAAACGTGGGGCCCACCAGCTGGGCCCAAAACCCTAATTATAATATTAATTTCGTAATTAGTATTAAGGGTAATAAACAGTTCAGCAAATAAGAGTCAAACAAGGATATTACTCTTGCCCGACTTATCCTCCAAGATGCAAAATTCAATATGGAAACTAATTCCTACAAGGAATAGATCTAGAACCTTCCTCAAAGACTTGCCCACCAAGTCTCCAAATCCTACCATAATTCTAAGGCTTCTCAGCCTATATAAAGGGCCTGACCCCTCATTCTCAGAACTACGTTGGCTTGATTCTCAATACGAGATACGTAGGCACTCTGTGAGGACCGATTACAGTCTCGAACGCAGAAACAGCCATTAAAGCGCGAAGCTCAACCACCCTAGCAATAATAATAAATCGTAATCGAGATTTAGATCCACAACAAAAGTGTTAGGTGATTAACCTTGAATAATTTTTGTTATTTATAGATCACTGGACCGACCCGAGACACACTACCCCCACTTCACTACCAGGCAAGTTTTCAAACCTTTTTGCTAACTGTTGTTGTATTAAATATGATTTCTGCTATATATGTTCATAGCATGCATATCTGTTTTCGAAAGTATACTGTGATACTTTATTAATGATTTGATATTGGCTTATAAGCTAGATACGAGATATTAGTTATAAGCCGAGTTTTGCAAAGGCCCTTAGTGTAGGGCGTATGATTCATATTCTTTAATATAGACCGGGAGGATATTTTCATATTTCTTGAGATTATTTTCCGATAAAAATATCGTATAAATATTATTCGTTTATTATTTATTAAATGAATATTATTTTAAATATTCATTTAAAGGTTTATTTATTAAATGAAAATTATTTTTGAAATATTCATTTAAAGATTTATTTAGTAAATATTATTTTATATATTCTCTCGAGTGTTAATTATGAGCAATTATTTTGACTATAAATAATATTTGAGTATTTATGATTCAATAATTATCATTTGAATATTTATTAAATACTTTTAAAATAATTTTAAAAATGGTTTTCTTATTTGAAATTTATTTTGATCTTCAAATATTATGAAGAATAATTCTGAAACTTGTTATGATTATTTTATCAAGGGGAGGTTCCCAAACTCCGTTTTCCATTTAAATCTATCTTTTAAGAAGATTTAAATGCTCGCTCAAACTTCCAAAATATAGGAAATCTTACTTGAGAACTGTTATTTATTATGGTTGACTGCCCGGTCATGAACTTTTGAAAGGGTTATTTTCATTCGCAACTTGGTTGCTACAAATCAAAATGAGTCTTTATTACTTCCTCAACACTCGAGGAGTAAGATTGATGGAACAAGTTGATATCCATTAACAGCAAATAGCTTGAGAAATATTGGTGAATTTTCCTTTCCAATTAGATACTACTACTTTGTGGGGTCCTATCAACAAGTATTATACTTGGGGAAAGGAGGACGAACTTTATGTTTCAGAATCATGGATCCTATTCGAACTAGGAGTCATGTAAGAGGCCGAGTAGCGCTGGTCCAAGGCCCAACCGTTGGCCAGGGAGTTACTCGAGGGCGGTACACAAGTAAATCCGTCAATTCTTCCTTCTACCGATAGTAAAAACATATCTGTGTTGTACAGCCTGCGACTAATCATCGTAGGTTGGGACAACTGACGCTGTGAATACTTCAGTATTATTCATCTTCGCAAATTTGGATATTTCCTATAAAACGTATCGAAGAGACTTCGATCAGGTTAATTGGCATTTCCTACAACATGTATCGAAGAGACTTCAGATCAGGTTGGCAGGGGTTTGAAAAGTGTTCAAAACGGTCATTGCAATATCTGTTTTGCGATTTCCCCTTTTATTATATATGTTGATATCTATAATTTTGCATAGAAGATATTCTTACAAAAGTTATATATTGAATTACCTTGTAACTTTATATTTTACATTATGCTAGCACCTTGTTCGCTTATGTATAGCATATTGTTTCAAAGATATCTTAGAATTGTTATATATTGTTGATCAGTTACAAACTATTTTGGTGGGCTCTATTGCTCACCCTTGCTTTATTTATTTATATCACAACAACAGCTAGAGCAGATGGCCCGACCAAGGCGCACTCGGCGCAAGAGTGTGGAAGCCGTCAGAGAGTTACCCGCTGATGTCTTAGATGCCACTGATGAGGTAGAAGCAACCAATAGGCTAGACTTATAGCTTTTATGTATCAGACTTATTTATAATTATCACTTATGTTAAACAATGGCAAGAAACTAGTAAGCGTACTCTATAATCATTTTGGGTTTGTAATTACTTATAACTTGTGGATCCTATGACTAGATACTTATTCCAATTTTCATCTCTGAGACTATAACTTGTTCTGTGAGGTATTATTATTGTGGGGTCACAACATGCAGTTTATTTATTATGATTCAAGTTCAAGTATTATTTATGGAAATTGAGATCGTAACGACCGGATCCCCGACCCCGGATCTAGGGCTATTACAGAAATGGTATCAGAGCGAGAGTTATAAACCCTAGAGATGATACGATGTTACAATAATAAATTCAATAAGATAATAAGAACTCTTGCTAAGTTCACCTAAAACCCTTACGGGAACTCTTAAATATCATGATAGTAACATAGCTCGTTATTGTGTAGGCGAGCGGCATCTCTGACCCTGAGGCTTTTGAGAGACAACACGATGAGGACTTACTCCGGGCCACGGATCCGTATTATGAGAGCCAGATTGATGAGGATCCGGAGGAGGTCCAGGCACCGGAGGACACTGAGGTTGTTGAGGTGGATTCTGATGATGAGGATCTAGATGAGATTCAGGCTACAGCTGATACTGAGATTATTGAGGAGGATACTGAGTAGATGACCGAGGTGAGTACTGGGCAGAGGATGGTTAGGGTTACTGAGCATGTGGTTGATGAGGGTGCTGAGGGAGATACTGAGGAGCAGGTTTGGGATGATACTGAGAGGGATGATTCTGAGATGGAGGCTCATGCTGAGGAGCCGGTTGCTGATGCTATTGGGAGTTCGGGTTTTTACTTACCTCCATTTCCTACTGAAAGAGCCCCTACCCCTCCAAAATTGCCTTTGAGCCCTTTTCATGATGATTTTGAGGAGCTTACCCCTGAGCCACAGCAGACAGAGACTGCACCACCAACAGAGCCGGCTACCCCACCTCATGTTTCGATAGAGGGGATACCATTGTTCGTGCATAACTGGATAGTGGGCAGAGTTTCTTCAGAGTTGGCAGTAGCTAAGGCTAGACTAGCAGAGTCACGGATGGAGTTAGCAGCAGAGAGAGCTACCAGGTTTGGGCGCCAGGGCGGCGGGCGGTTCTCTAGATCTCGAGCTACTCGGAGGACGATGAACCGTATTGAGCTTAGGACACGGTTGAGGATTCGATCTTTACCTACTGATGGGGATGGCAGGGTATCCAGGGTGGATGTTGAGGAGATTTTTCGCATTACTATGGTGAGGGTTAGGGCTTTGGGTCACGCTGGTGGCTGATTTCAGAGATGGTGATGTGATAGTCTAGTCTTCTAGTCATGTGCGCCCATAGTATAGTGCCAACTTTTGGTGGGATGGTTCCATTGTATATAGTTTCCCTTTTCTGATTAGAAGGATAGACCATGTATTTCACTTTTGACTAAATATTGTTAGGGCAGTTGTACCTTTAAACTGTCAATGTTGACTTGGACTATGTATCTTTCAATACCATGTATATATTTGTTTCCTTTCAGTTTAGTTCAGTTCTGTTGTGACACGATCACAAGTTTATTATATTGTTATCTATACTGTTTTCGATTAAAATGCCATGAAATATAGAACTGTGGGATTCCAATTCTAAACATGTAACGACTGTGCAAGGAGAAATATTTTAAACAGGAGAATAACCCTAATGTGTAATTTTCCAAATTTTCAGTAAGATGCCTCCACGAAGAATGGGAACTAGGACTAACCCCCATGAGTCTATAGATCAAGAGAGTCACAATCAACATGGGGAAAACCCCGAATATAATGAAGAGCAAGATGAGGATTATATGAGCAAGATGACTCCCAGTATGGAGCAGAAGACGAACCCTTCCACACTGAGGAGTTCGAGGAAGAAATAGGAGGAGAAGAAACTGAAGTTGAGCAAGAAGGGTGGAACCAAGATAGAGACCCTATGGGTCAGTTTATGATTTTCCTCAGACAGAATTTGGACCGTTATCCCCAACCACCCCAAGGAAGCAACACTACCGTGGCAAATTATTTCAGGGCATTTAAGTCACTCAAGCCCCCAGAATTCCAGGGATCAGCTGACCCAGTCGAGGCAAGAGCCTGGATAAAGGAAATGGAAAAGTCCTTTGAGATCCTAAGCATTGATGAGGCGCAGCAGACTTTTTTGCCACTTACCTTCTGAAAGGAGAGGCCAACTACTGGTGGGAGGCCAAGAAAAACATGGAGATAGATGCTATAATAACCTGGGAAAGGTTCAAACAATTGTTTCTGGAAAAGTATTTCCAAAGGTTTATGAAGACTCAAATGGAGCTCAAGTTTTTAGAACTAAAATAGAACAATATTTCAGTGGCTGATTATGAGGCCAAGTTTACCGAGCTATCAAGCTTTGTGCCAGAGTTTGTGGATATTGAAGAGAAGAAAACAAATAGATTTCAGCAGGGGTTGAAGCAGTGGATTCAGAATCGTGTGGCAGTCTTAAAGATTACAGATTATGCCACCTTGGTGCAGAAAGCAACAATTGTGGAAGCAGGGAGTGATCAGATGCAAAAGGAAAGAGAGAGGGGGGATAAAAAGGAAGCATGCAAGCATGGGTGGAGGTTCTGCAGGAGGGAAAACCCCAAATAAGTTTAATCGAGGGACAGTCTCCCTACCTGAAAGGAATGTAGGATTCAGACAAACTTTGAGCGCAAGCGTAAGCCAGGGCGGCAAGCAATCAGGAGTGTCCCATTCCTCCCAACCTCGATTTTCATTTCCAGTATGTGCGACTTCGGGGATAAGACATCCTGGAGTCTGCAACCAGAAGCAACCAACCTGTTATAAGTGTGGACGAGTGGGCCACCATTCCAACACTTGTACCACGGTTACCCCTAGCGCTAACAAAGGCACCACTTGTTTCCAGTATGGACGTCAAGGTCATATGAGGAAGGATTGCCTAATGAACAAACCAGCAGCATCAGGGGCAAGCAAAGCTACCTCCAACAAGCCCCCAACTGCTAGAACTTTTAACATGACTGTACAGGATGTCGTGAGGGACACGGATGTAATAGCAGGTACCTTTACTCTTAATTCTGTTAGTGTAAATGTTTTATTTGATTCTGGGGTGACCAAATCTTTTATATCGAGGGATTTTGCTCATAAATTGAAACTTAAAGCCCAACCATTGAAGGATTCCTTACAAGTAGAAATATCCAACAAAGAGATAGTCCAAGTTAATCAGATTCACCCCGATTGAAAATTAAAAATAGGGGAACAATCGTTTTGTGTTAATTTGATTCCTTTTAAACTAGGGGAATTTGATGTCATCTTGAGAATGGATTGGTTGTCTCGCAATAATACTCAGATAGATTGTAAAAGGAAAAAGGTTAAATTGAATACCCCAGGAAAGAAGGAAATAGTGTTTAAGGGGATAAAACAGACACAGAAATTTCTAACCATGGCGCAAGCTAAAAGATTCCTACGAAAAAGGAACGAGGCTTACTTAGCTTATGTAGTAGACACCCAGAAGGAGGTGCCCAAATTATAGGACATTCTGGTAGTTAATGAGTTCGAAGATGTGTTTCTACAAGATCTTCTAGGATTACCAGCTGATAGGGAAATTGAGTTTGCTATTGAGTTAGCCCCGGGAATGGTGCCAGTTTCAAATGCCCCGTACCGGTTAGCCCCAGTAGAAATGAAAGAGCTAGCTAAACAGTTATAAAATTATTGGATAAAGGCATGAAAAGACCCAGTATGTCGCCTTGGGGGGCACCAGTGCTGTTTATTAAGAAGAAGGATGGGAGTATAAGGTTATGCATCGACTATCGGGAGTTGAACAAGCTAACCGTAAAGAATAAGTACCCGTTACCCAAAAAAGATGATTTGTTCGACCAACTAAAGGATGTTGAATACTTCTCTAAGATTGACCTGAAAACCGGATATCACCAACAAAAGATTAAACCCAAAGATATCCTAAAGACTGCATTCCGTACTAGATATGGACATTATGAGTTCTTGGTGATGTCGTTTGGATTGACCAATACCCCTGCAGCTTTCATGAATTTGATGAATAGGGTGTTCAAGAAGTATTTGGACGAATTCATTATAGTTTTCATTGATGATATTCTTATATACTCAAAGACAGAGGCAGAACACGCAAAACATTTTAGGATAACCCTAGAGATACTCAGGAAATAGCAGTTGTATGCCAAATTCTCAAAGTGTGAATTCTGGAAAAAATGAGGTGCAGTTCTTAGGACATGTGATCAATAGGGAAGGAGTGTTGGTCGACCCCTCTAAGATCGAGGCAGTTTCAAATTGGGAACGGCCAACCACACCAACTGAGGTAAGAAGTTTTATTGGATTGGCAGGGTATTATAGAAGATTTGTTCAAGATTTTGTGAAGATCGTAGCCCCGTTAACTTGACTTACCCGCAAAATTGAGAACTTTGAATGGAATGAAAAATGTGAGAATAGTTTCCAAGAGCTAAAGAAGAGATTGGTGACGGCCCCTGTGTTAGCGTTGCCTGATGGAAAAGGAGTTTTTGTGATTTACAATGATGCTTCGCATAAAGGATTAGGGTGCGTGCTTATGTAGCACGGTAAGGTAATCACGTATGCGTCAAGGCAACTGAAGGAATATGAAATTCGATACCTCACATGATCTGAAATTAGCAGCAATAGTTTTTGCTTTAAAGATTTGGAGGCACTACTTGTATGGAGAAAAGTGCGAGATTTATACCAATCATAAGAGCCTCAAGTACATCTTTACTCAGAAGGAGCTTAACATGTGCCAGAGAAGACTGTTAGAGCTAATCAAGGATTACGATTGTGAGATTCGTTATCACCCAGGTAAGGCCAATGTGGTGGCTGAGGCCCTTAGTAAGAAAGAGAAACTCAAAATGCTAACCTTAGAGGAAGAGTTGGTGAGAGACTTCGAGAAGTTGGAAATTGAGGTCAGGATACCAGGGGATGGTCAAGAGAGGTTGATGGAAATTCGAATCCAGCCCCCATTGTTGGAAAAGATTAGGCTATGCCAAGAACGGATGATGGAGGAAGAAGAGAACTCGAAGGAAGAGATAATGATCGGGGAAAAAATTAAGTGTGAAAGAGACTAAGAAGGGATCATGAGGTACGCATCAAGGATATGGATTCCAAATGTGCATGAGCTAAAGGACGAGATTCTATATAAGGGACACAACTCAAGGTACTCAGTGCATCCCGGTAGCACCAAGATGTACAGAGATTTGAAAGAGTACAACTGGTGGCCTAACATGAAAAAGGACGTAGCAGAGTGGGTAAGCAGATGCATGACATGCCAATGGGTGAAAGTAGAACACCAGAGACCCAATGGACTTTTACACCCCTTAGAGATTTCCGAATGGAAATGGGAACACATAGCCATGGATTTCGTAGTAGGTTTACCCAGGACCAAAGCCAATCACGATGCCATATGGGTAATCATAGACCGACTAACGAAGTCAGCTCACTTTCTTCCAATCAATGAAAGGTACACTATCGACAGACTAGTAGATATCTACTTCAAAAAGATAGTAGCGCGACATGAAGTCCCAGTCGCCATAGTATCCTATCGAGATCCTAGATTTAACTCCAGATTTTGGAGAAGTTTTCAAGAATTTGTAGGAACCAGGCTAAACCTGAGTACCGCCTATCACCCCCAGACAGACGGGCAAAGTGAAATGACCATCCAAACGATAGAGGACATGTTGAGAGTCTGTGCTATAGACTTTAAAGGAAATTGGGGTGATCACTTACCACTAATTGAGTTCTCCTACAACAATAGCTTCCATGCTAGCATTCGAATGTCGCCTTACGAGGCCCTTTATGGAAGAAAGTGCCGATCTCCCTTATATTGGGATGAAGTTGGAGAGCGAAAGATGCTTGGGCTCGAAGTGGTCCAACGGACTAAAAATGTAGTAGATCTAATCAGAGGATGGCTGGTGGCAGCCCAAGATCGATAAAAGAGATACGTTGATCTGGCTCGGAAAGGCAAAGAATATGAAGTGGGAGACCTAGTGTTCTTAAAGGTATCTCCTTGGAAAGGTTTAATGAGGCTTGGGAAAAAGGAGAAATTGAGCCCTAGATACATTGGACTGTTTGAGATTTTAAGACGTATTGGGAAACTAGCTTATGAACTGGCATTACCTCCAAGCCTGAAGCAAGTGCACAATGTGTTTCATGTTTCGATGTTGAGAAAATACAATCTGGATGCTAAGCATATCATGGAATATGTGCATGTAGACATGCAACCAGACCTAACCTATGTGGAGCAGCCTGTGAAAATCATAGATCGAAAAGAACAAGCGCTCTGAAACAATGTCATCAAGTTAGTCAGAGTTTTGTGGCGGAACCATAATGTAGAAAAATCAACTTGGGAACTAGAAAGTGCAATGCTAGAGAAATATCCCCATTTGTTTTCAAACTGATTCCGGGACGAAATCCTTTTAAGGAGGGGAGACTGTAAGAACCCATATTTTGGTAGGAATTAAAACTTTTGTGATGTAATGGTGTATGAATGAATAGTAGTTATGACTATAATGTACAAATGGTTTTAATGAACGAGTATTTTAAATAGATATGGATTCCAATGTTTATATGCAATGAACAGTGCAATTGGTGGACAACTTAGATAATAATAATCTATCATCGAGGGAGTATTCTCGTGTCATCCAAATCGATATCTGGTAGCTCATGTAACTCCTTAAAAGAGATTGAGAATGTTCGAGAGAGTGCAAGAACACTTTCCAAGTACAGAAAATAAAGAGAGAATAAACAATGAATAGTATTTTTGGTGGATTTTGGAATATTATCAGACGACCTTATATAGAAGTATTCGGAGTGGATTTCTGAGTTCGTATTGATGATATATGAACAAAATAAGTGTATGTAAATGATATAAGATTTTGAAAAGCAGCACTTTTATTCTTCCCGAGATTTTCCTGGATACTGAAAGATCTAAGGATTTAATGAAAAGATTTAAGGAATTTAAATTCAAGGATCATAAAGGAAATCAAATTGGTGGGAGAATAATGAACTAAGGTGACCAAAGAGAAAGTCAATTACAAAACTTAGTGGTGTCTTTGCATTTGTACAAAAAAAGGGAATGCATAATGTGGTGCCAACAAGTGGTCAAGTAGATTGGTGATACTTGGTCCAATAGATTGGTAACAACACAAAAGAAAAGATGCATACATATGTTACATGTATTAAGCCATAATAAAGCAAAACAAAAAGAACAACACCAAGAACTCCATGAAGAAACTCTCGACCATGCTCTAAATTCAAGGATCAAAGTCCCACTTCCCACCATTCAAAAATCTCAAGATTTATTAGGTGATTTCTATAATTCATAAATAATTTATCCTATGAATTTGAGCCATAGATTCCAAGCTTTGCATGGTTAATAAAATAATCAAAGTTGAGAGTGAATAGTAACTTCAAGAACTAACTTTGATTTTCTTGATTTCTTTGGATGATCTAAGCTATATAAAGGTTATACAAGAGCTATACAAGGCTAAGTAAGTTCCTAGACACTCCAAGGAAGGTATGACACTTGACACCCTTGTATAAATCTTGAGTTTTATGAAGCTTTGGTGATTATATGCATGTATAAGGTCTTAGAGATATGATTGGGTTGTGATATATGTTAAAATGGATTGTATGAACGAAAATGCATTTCTTGGACTTAGTTCAATGTTAAATAACATGTATATGTGGTTTGGAGTGGAAATTATGATTGTTGGAGGATTGTAATTTTGGAAATATCCGAGTTATAGCCGTCGTAATGCAAATATTTTGATAACTCTTAAAAACTGTGTATACCAGTAGGGTTAATTTTCTTAACTTGATGAATATATGACCTACCCTTATAGATCTCGAGTCATAGATCGTTTTGGCATGAGAATCGAAGCATTTGGACTTATGGTTTAGGAGATATGGTCGATTTAGAAAAAGTTGTTTGAAATCGTAAGTGTGAGTTCGTAACTTCAATTGAATCCCCTTAACATGAGTAATTTGGTTGCGAATCTTAATAATTAAATATTAGAGATCATAAGGAAGGCATGAGAGAAAACCTCATGTCAAAAGAATCATTTTTGGATTTTAAAAAAATGTTTGAATCGTCGTTACGTGCGAAGGAACCCCTTCGAGGTACACTTAGTTATAACTTTGAAAAACCACTTAGAAAACGGACAAAAGATTTTGAGGTATAATC
Organism: Saposhnikovia divaricata; assembly: GCA_036435485.1. Taxonomy (NCBI): domain Eukaryota; kingdom Viridiplantae; phylum Streptophyta; class Magnoliopsida; order Apiales; family Apiaceae; genus Saposhnikovia; species Saposhnikovia divaricata. The sequence continues at coordinate 200,785,228 of CM071594.1, forward strand.
TTTTCAAGTAAGCAATTGACTCTAGAACCTATACGACTTAAGTGCCTATCAAGTGTAAAGTATAATGACATGTCTTGATAACAAGCAAGTGTCGGATCATAACGGTGTTAATAATAGTTAACTTGAAAACATGTTTTAGCTTAAGTAAAGTAGTCACTTGGCTTTTCAAAGTGTTAGGTTATTAACTTTGACTAATTTTGGTTATTTATAGATCACCGGACCAACTCGAGACACACTACCCCCACACCACTACCAGGCAAGTTTTCAAACCATTTTGCTAAACTGTTGTTGTGATTAAATATGATTTCTGCTATATATGTTCATAGCATGCTTATCTGTATTCGAAAGTATACTGTGATACTTGATTAATGATTTGATATTGGCTTATAAGCTAGATACGATATATTATTTATAAGCCGGATTTGCAAAGGCCCTTAGTGTAGGGCGTATGATTTATATTCTTTAATATAGACCGGGAGTCGATATTTCCATATTTCTTGAGATTGTTTTCCGATAAAAATATCCTATAAATATTATTCATTTATTTTTTATTAAATGATATTATTTTAAATATTCATTTAAAGGTTTATTTATTAAATGAATATTATTTTGAAATATTCATTTAAAGGTTTTTTTTGGGAATATCATTTTATATATTCTCTCGAGGGTTAATTATGAGCAATTATTTTGACTATAAATAATATTTGAGTATTTATGATTCAATAATTATCATTTGAATATTTATTAAATACTTTTAAAATAATTTTAAAAATGGTTTATCTTATTTGAAATTTATTTTGATCTTCAATTATTATGAAGAATAATTCTGAAACTTGTTCTGATTATTTTATTAAGGGGAGGTTCCCAAACTCTGTTTTCCCTTTAAATCTATCTTTTAAGAAGATTTAAATGCTCGCTCAAACTTCCAAAATATAGGAAATCTTACTTGAGAACTGTTATTTATTATGGTTGACTGCCCGGTCATAAA